>OU015490.1:126333026-126358061 GCA_907164885.2 Dolomedes plantarius | reverse complement strand
AAGAAGTAGAAATATTGATTTTGCATTATAAATATTTTATTCGTTCATCTCGGGCCCCCCCCCCCCCATGCATTATAAATATTTTTATCCATTCATCTCGCCCCCCCCCCCAAGAAAAACTCCTGGGTGCACCACTGTGTATACATATATATATATATATATATATACATATATATATATATATATATATATATATATATATATATATATGGTTGTCTGGGCAACCTTGAAAGAATAAATGTCATCCCAACGTCTTCGAAACCTCTCGAACACCAGATAATCAAATTATATCACTAAGGAAGAAATTCTTAGCTTCAGGTTCTCAGTTGTACCCAGTGCTCCCGTCGAATTTTTAAGGCTTCAGAGATTTCTTAATTAGCACTCAAAAACAACAACCCTAACATCAAATAACATACCTCGCAGCTACTATTATCTTCAAGTCGAAGATCTGTCCTTTTGTGATACCTATGAAGTTTAAAATGCACATCAGTAGGGGACGTTCAAATATTACGTAAGCATTCAAGGGGGAGAGGGGTGTTCAAGCTGTGTTTATTTTTGAGAATTTTTTTATGCTTATATTTTTTTGTTATATTATATACAAGGGGGAAATCAAAGCTATGTTTACGTAAGATAGAATACATGCATGCAAGAGAGTGCGCTGCGAAATATATATATATATATATATATATATATATATATATATATATATATATATATATATATATATATATATATATTATATATTGTTGTTCCTATTACCCCTGCCCGGAACTATTCTATCCGAGCACCCTCGTCACCTAAAGCCGACGCACTACCGATAGTCTACCTCAGGCCCCTAAAGCTGCGATGTGCACCTGATGATGAGGAGGTAGATGAAGAAAAGTTTCAATCTAACCCCAATACAAATGTGATAATGGATGATTCTAAAGCACATGTTAGAGGGACTTGGTCGATAGCTTAAAAGTAAATAAGAGATTTTTCCTTAGAATTGTATCTCTATTTGTTTATTTACTTACTTTTTTTATTATACAGGGTTAGCCCAAATGTATGACCGAATTTTAAATACTTATATTTTCGAAACTATGACACGCATAACAATAAGTGATAAACGAAATTAAAGAAAAATATAACAAATTTTATTTTCAGTTACAAATGTTCGATGTGTGATCCTTTTGTTACACGACAAACATCTAATCTGTAATCCAGTTCGTACCACACATTTTGTAGTGTCACACTGTCAGTGGTTCCTAATGCTGCAAAAATGCGTTCTTTTAGTTCTTGCAGTGTGTACGGCGTTGGTGGTGCATAAACAGAGTCTTTGACGTAACCCTATAAAAACAAATCACATGGCGTAAGGTCCGGGGATCTTGGTGGCCATGTGATTGAGGGTAAATCCCTGTCACCCGCACACCGAAGAAGATGGGGAAAAAACTTAATATATATTTTTTTTATTTCGCCCATCACTTATTGTAATATGTGTAACAGTGTCGAAAATATAAATTTTTAAAATCCGGTCATTCATTTGAGCTAACCCTGTATTAAATAATTTTAAAGAATAAATATAACCTTTAAACATTGATACAGTTCAGACTGTTTTTATGTATTGTTCAATGTATTTACTGTTAACGATTTAACATCTATACACTTAGAAATATACATTTAATAATTGAAAAGAAAATAGTTTGTTCTACCAAAAGCGACAAGAAATTTGCAAAATTTTACACAAGCAAAAGGGGTTGTAGGATTACGCTCCTCAATAAATCAGAGTCCGTCGCGAGTTATAATTTTTGCAGCACGCCAAACCCAGTAGCAGTAAACAGTTAAACAGTAAAGTACCAACATGTGAAAAAAATGGTAAGCAATGATAAGTAATCCTACGTTAATAACCCGCGGTAGTTCCGTTAGAAGAGACTACCTGAAATATTTTTCTTTTTTCCTTACAAAGAGAGGGAAAGGGTCTAAAAACAAGCTTACGCAATACTTGAACGGCCCCTTACCACTAGTATTTAATTAAACGTTAATTATATTTTTTCTTCCCAATTTTTACTACCCGCTACATGTTGCGGAATCGATACCTCGGGTAGAATTAGACTTTCACACACAAAAAAATAAAGTGATAAATATCTACCACCTCACCAGTGCCTGTGCCTTCCAGAAACAAGCATTAATTAATAACAAATAACATTTTTCCAACAGTTATTCACCACTACAAGCCAGCTCAAAATTCATTGCAGGTTCCTCATCCAACTGCATGAGAAATTATTCCTCCAAATGTCTAATTACTGAAAAGTCTCTGCTCCGACACATTTCGGTATACTACCGCTGTCTCTGTACTAAGAAGATGCACTTAAAAGCCAGCCGACATATCACGGGTACTTTCGAATAACAAACGCCAACCCCCCCCCCCTTTTCTCACCGAAAGCCATGTGGGGGGAGGGGAGACATTTTACCCCTCCTACCGAAAAGCGTCCCCCAGAAGGAAGGGGGGGGGGAGGGGAAGCAAGGGTGATTTAAAGCTTGATCGTGGGTTCCAGTGGCATTCATCAAGTTTACCGAAAGCAATGCGAGAGAAGTGAAGGGGGTATCATTAATTATACGAAATTACCAGGGTACGTCACATTATACGGCGAAATAAACGTATCGCCCGACAGTGTACCTGGACTGTTGAAATCTGTCAAAATCTCCCGCAAATTTTTTTAAATTTTATTTTGTGTTATTTCTTCGACTGTTTCTCTCTGGCGGTTTTTCTGTTTTATGTGCGATTCGCAATGGTTTTCCCCGCGAGCGCAGCAATTAATTGGATCCCGCGGGGCTTTTGAATAAGTTTCTGTCATTGGGAGAGGTTCGAGGGGGGGAGGGGGTGGTGTAATGTAATAAAGGAGTGTGGAAATTCGGGATGTGTGTGACGCGGCGAATTTTTCGGGAAATATTTTTCGTTTACATGTGTTTCAAATTGTTTGTCGTGGGAACCTTAGAAGAAAAAAAATTATCATAGGTAATCGTGTTTCATGACAAAATGCATAAAACATGCCAAAGAGGAGGAGCTAAAAGCAAAGATATATATCTCCAGTGTTACAGGTAGCCTTGGTTAGTTAGCTTTGGGAGCCCACAGGTCCAAGGAAACCTAGGTCAAAGGTTTCCTTGGACCTGTGGGCCTTGGAATTGGTTCCTTGGAATTTAATTGTAAGCTGGAGATGTATAATCGAGTTTTATGTAACGGAGAGTTTTATGATGTAACTCTACAGTAAATGATTTTATGCATTGTATGTTTTATGATAGTAAAGTATTATGCAAGACAAATAAAATTTTAAAGGGGTTGCTACAATTGAGATTGTCGAGTTTTATAGCAGAATGCATAAAGAGGCGGAGCTAAAAGCAAAGATATACATCTGCAGTGTACAGGTAGTCTTGGTTAGGTAGCTTAGGGAGCCCATAGGTCCAAGATTACATGTACGCTGGAGATGTATAATCGAGTTTTATGTAATGGTTAGTTTTATGATGTAACTCTACAGTAAAGGATTTAAGTACTGTATTTTATATGATAATCAAGCTTTATGTAAGAAAAATTTTAAAGGGGTTGCTATATTTGAGAAAATTGAGTTTTATGACAAAATACATAAAGCATGCCAAAGAGGCGTAACTAAAAGCAAAGATATATATCTCTAATGTACAGATAGTCTAAGACTTAGGTAGTCTTAGTTAGGTTAGCTTAGAGAGACCATAGGTCCAAGGGAACCTAGGTCCAGATTACCTGTACGCTGAAGATGTATAAAGGAGTTTTAAGTAATGGAGAGTTTTATGATGTAACTCTACAGTAACTGATTTTATGTACTGTATGTTATATGATAATCAAGTTTTATGTAAGAAATATTAATCTTTAAGGGGATGCTGTATTTTACATTTAATATTGTTTAACTGATTACGTTGTTGAGGAAATCAGATAGCTTCAAAATCTAATTTTTTTAGTCCGGATTCTAAAATGAGGTTTGGGGTGACTTAAAATATTGAAATACAGGCAGAAAAAGACTTCTGTGACAAATTCCAATTGAATTTTTCCGTACAGGTTGAAATATCTGTACGCAGTTTCATAATACCCATTGAATACAGAATTTTTAGAAAATACTTTAGTATGGGTAGGAGACAACGCGGATGACGCTTATTACCTGAGTGTGTAGTATCAACTGTGAAGTTCAGCTGTGGTGGAGTTTTGGGCTGGGGCGCTTTCTGCTGGTACGGACTTTGACCACTGATTCTTATTCCCACAAGCATGATGAGGGATCTCTGTATTCTAGACAATTCTAGACAACTAGTGACATTCTAGACAACCACGCCCTTCTTTCACTGTCACTGTGACAGTACTAGGAAATTGACGATTATATGTAACAGGATGACAACGCCCCATGCCACAGAAGTGGAGCTGTTATGCAGTGATACATGGGTTCGGGTGTGAAATAATGCTTGTGGCCCGCTCAGAGTCCCTATCTCAACAAAATCAAGCATTTTTGTGGGACGATTTGGAAAGACGATTGAGGTCCACACCAACATACAAGATCTGCGACTCAACTCCCATCGACTTTTCAGAGGGAATGGAGGAAAATTCCAGAAATGGGTCGAAAGTCACCCAAAGAGGGTGTTCTCTGTAATCAAGGCCGAAAGAGCACCCACCCCTTGCTAGAATAATAAAATCTCTTCACATATTTCTTTTCACACGTGTCTGAACATTTACTGGTATATATATATATATATATATATATATATATATATATATATATATATATATATATATATATATATATATATATAAAATCAAATCTTCTATCTGACTATCAAAAACTGTCCCGTGGAAGAATGGTTGAAAACTATTTTAATTTGAAACTCTAAATATGAAATAAAAGCCTTATCTATTAGTTATATTAGGATATTATTTTTCTAACATTGATAATTAATGGCAGTATTATCAGCATTCATTATTCTTTTTCGGTTTAAAAGGAATGTGACACATTTTTTGTATGGTTAGTAAAATACTTAAGATATATTTTACAAAAATTATAAAACGAACTTTAATTACGTATCCGAAACTATCAAGGCATATATTATTTGAAATTTAAAATAGTTATCTTCTGCGAGGCATTTTAAAAATTGTTAAGATAAGTATCAAATTTTTCTCCCGGTTCTTCTTGTCTGAGTAGAATAAAACTATATTAAAGATATATTATTGAAGTATAAAATTGATTTAACCTTTGAAACAAAGTATTTAAAAATAATTGAGGCGTTTATAAAGGGGATACACGATAACAAATTTAAAGAAGGTATTTAAACTATAAATCCAAAAATTTTAGTTTTGAGGTCCTTAGTTGTTTTCTAAAAATTGTTTTACTTTTAAGGTGGTTCAACAGTTTTCATAAATATGCTTTAAATCAAGTTATATCTTTTCTTCACCATTGGATGTATGCTTAGCCCAGAATCCATGCATAATTCATAATTAAACAAAATTACATTAAATAAATATTTGTGAAGTTAATTAACGAATATCACGACGTGTTAAATGTACAATAGTCAGTGCAACATAAAGCCAGTGCATTGTAAAGCCAGATATTCGGTTGCAATGTTGGTCGGTCGTTACAATGGAATATAACGAGAAATGAATAGCGTAATGCTTAGATATAATGCTTCCTGTAGACATATTGCCTATTATATACTCTATAAATAAAGAGTGACACTTGCCTCTGCATTCAAAGTCCGTTTCGCAAGAACAGTAGGTCTATGAGAAAATACACCAATGCGACCAAGATTAAATAATTTATTTATATATAATTGGTAAATTATTTATTTATATATAATTGGTAAATTATTTATATATAATTGGTAAATTTTTTATTTATATATAATTGGTAAATTTTTTATTTATATATAATTGGTAAATTTTTTATTTATATATACAGTCAAACCTCGATATCTCGAACTTGAAGGGAGAGACAAAAAAATTCGAAATATCGAAAATTCGAATTATCAAAAATCGCATGTTATCAATAGTAGAATAGAGAAAAAATGATTTTTTGCATACCTTTTTAAAAAGTAATCCATTTTTTAATTTTAGTAAACACTATTTACAAAATTATTTGAAAAAAAGATTCAGTTGCTGTTCGCTTCAGAGAAGAGTATGAAATTTTATCTATTACATTTTCTAAGTGGACAATGACTTTAAATGTGTCCTCTGGCATATTTGGCTGACTTTCAACACATCTCATCAAAGTGTCCTCTGTAAATAGTGTTTCTTTGTTTGTCCCATTTGGTGGCAAATGGAGGATTTGGATGATGCCCTAGTCAAGTGGTTGAAGTTTTGATGTAGTATTCGAGGGAGGAATTCAATTTTACGTTTTCTCTTTTAGGTATGGTACTGTGCCCCGTACAATTATCAATGAAAACCATAATTTTACGCTTTTTTGTTTTCATTTTTTTAATTAAATTCTTAGCCATTTTTGAAAAAGGTTAGATGTCATCCAAGCTTTTCGGTTAGCTCCGTAATCCAAAGGAAAAGATTTTTTCCGCTGAAACTCCTCGGTTTTTACGGTTTCCCTATTATTAACGATTTTAACTTCTCTGTTCCATTCATATTCACGTAAAACAATAAATTTAAACGCTCTTTACTCCTCTTCCCTCCATGATATGCTTCATTCTTTATATGCATGGTTTTTTCTGGAGTGCATTTAAAAAAAAGTCCAGTTTCATCCACATTGAACACATCTTTTTTGTCGTAATCTTTCAGTATCAAGTTTACTTTCTTCTAATTCTACACAAACATCGTCATCTAATTTAGCACTTTCACCACACATTTTCAAAAATGTAATGTCGTTTCGTTTTTTAAAATTTTCAAACCAACCATTACTACCTTTGAAATTTCAATAACCTAATTCTTTTGCAAAAGATTCAGCTTTATCTTTGATTAAAAGTCCATCTAGGTGAATGTTTTGAGTTCTACATTGCGCAATCCACATCATTAGGCACTTCTCCATATCTGGAAATTCACTTGTTTTGAGCTTCTTTCGCTTGCCTAAGCTGTCATCGAATTTTTCTAGGATAATTGCTTTATTCTTTAAAATTGTTGACAATGTGCTGCCTGGAATTCCAAACTCCTTTTTGAATTTACTTTTTCTTTTTTGAACTTTTTTTGAACTTTTTTCAACTTCCTCGATAATTTGCTTCTTCACTTCAATAGTAAGCATATTCAATTTCCGTTTGTTAGCCATTTTGAACAGATAACTCGCAGAAAATCTCACCTTCTACAAATGTTGTTTCCTAATGATTGCTAATTTTTTCTGCAATAACCATGATAAACAGAAATGAAACTTTTCAGCCTTTTTATGAGCGGCACTAGCTTGAATGCGAGACAGCAGGGGCATGCATTCAGACGTGTAGTTATGTCTTTTACCCCTTGTTGCAATAAGAAATTCTACAATCTTCTTGGAAGCCACCACCTCTTGATTTTGGTTCATGCCTTCATTTACTGTTTCGTTAAAACCACCCCAATCCCTCTAGAAAGTAACCTTGGAGAATAAAAGGACAAAGAATAAAAGAAAGAATGGATGGTCACTGCATATGCATGGCAACTGACTGAAAAGAGCTAAGGAAACAATAAACAAGAATTTCAACTCCCATCTTGGGAGGTCAAGAGAAGTTCTGATTTCATTGTGTTACCTTCCGTCTTTATATCCCTTCATTTCAAAGTTCATGCAGGGTTTTATCACTGTAATTTTTGAATCGCTCTTCTATTTTTTAGAAATTTCTATTTTCTGGATATTATTTTTTTTTGTTTTTAGAATTTTTTTTTCTCCATTTATGGAAAAAAATTCAAGTTATCGAGGGATGAGCCAAAAAAATTCGTCAAATCAAGGTTTTTTTAACATTGAGTGTATAGGAAATTTGAAGGGAAATTTTTTTTCTTCGAGATATCGAAAAATTCGCGAAATCGAGGTTCGAGTTAGCGAGGTTTGATGGTAAATTATTTATTTATATATAATTGGTAAATTATTTATTTATATATAATTGGTATGATTGCTGTGATGAAAAATGCACAGGTTTTAAAGATTGGCTTCTTGAACCACGAATAAAGGTATTTCAACCTTTTTTGTTTTAAATTAGGGATATATAATCTTTTTTGTAATTAGTTCTTTTCCCGAGGTCATTTTTTTATTTTCCGCCAGTTCTGGACACCAAAGAACCATTTCTTCACCCATACGTGGGGAGGGGAAGGTAACTTCTCTAAGAAATAATTTTCACCCTTCCGCGGTGGGTGGAGGGTAGGGAACTTCTCGCATGGGGGGGGATGGAAAATAATTTTTGTTCTGCTTGAGACTGTGCTCTCTCTCTCTCTCTCTCATATATATATATATATATATATATATATATATATATATATATATATATACACAGGTCTTCCTCGACTTACGACCGCTCACACTTATGACCGAAATTTTTAAATTAAATTTTTTTTCTCCAAAATAGTGTCCCTCGAATGTACAATACATACCTACATGTATTACATAATTACTAAAAGATATGATGCAATATTCTGCAATACTGCAAAAATTCATGACGCAATAATAAAAATGTATGATGCAATAGTTTCGATATCCACACTATAAATCAAATAAACCTTCAGAAATGCTTCGGCTTTTCATTATATTAATAAAAGACTACAAGAACCAGAAGCAATGGATCCAAATGAAAAAAGATTCACAAGTGTAAATCGTTGCATTCAGGAGAATCTGGCTTGCTACCAGACAATATACAAGGAAAAGAAGACGCAAACTGCTCAAACTATCTTCGATAACTTCGCTAAATAAAACTTTCAACGTATCTTCTGTCGCAAATTCTGAACCAATGAATTGTAATAATATAATAAGTAGTGATGACGAAGAATAATTTGGGTCCTCTAAATACAATGTATTTTAAATTACGTATGAAAGTTAAAAAAATTATATGTATGTCCATGAAAAAAATAAAAAAATGTTTGAAACTCGAGTCACGAACAAGGTCTCGGTCCCTATCTCGGTCGTAAGTCCAGGAATGAATATATATATATATATATATATATATATATATATATATACACACACACACACATATATATATATATATATATATATATACACAGATATATACATATACATATATATATATATATATATATATATATATATATATATATATATATATATATATATATATATATATATATATATATATATATATATATATATATATATATATATATATATATAAACAATTGAACGACTGACTACGCGTCCCGAAGCCGGTTTTAAAACCTGTATATGTTTCTTCACAGCAATCATACCATTCATGACAGAAAACTAACTCTATTAGTTTGAGTTGTACTTTTCTTTGGTTACTCAGTCAAGAAAGACGAAAATATGTCTGAATTACTAATATAACACGTAGAATGCATGAATGGACATATACTAATAGAAACTATACGTGCACGCTTCGAAATTAATGCTAATACGGTTAAAGTTCACTTGGCCCTTAAGAGAGGAAAAACGACGGACAGATCAACTTCAGATTTTGGTAGATTCTAAACCCAGCATGGGGTAGAGAATAATGATAAAAAATATTTTGCTCAAAAGTAACGATAAGATGAAAATATAATGGCTGTAACTGCAATATCTAAATTCGTAATTTTATTATATGTGAGCATTATTTAACATATTTTTTTATCAGTACTAATTTAGTTTGGTTTAGTTTGGAGCACTACGGTCAATTTTAGATAATTAGAATGAAATTTCAGCTCATTTTAATGAAAATTAAAATGAAAACTTTGTGGCTTTAGAAAAGTAAATATTAAACGTAGGTGAAAAAATTTATCTTTTATTGGCTTTATCTCAAAATGAGTCATTTCGAGAATTGCAAGTCTTTAAAATGCTCCTTGCGTCATAATTTTTAACGAAATTTTATAAAAATTATAATAAAGGCTGCTAATACAATAAAATAAAGTTATGTATCTATTTCAGGTTTCGGCATTATTCAGATTTTCAAAGTTTAACTTAAGTGTAGAAAAGTACATAAATTCAGAGTACAAGCATAAAAATATTTACTAAAAATTACTATTCATCGAAAGCACAAAGTAATACATAAGTTAAAAATTGGAACTCAAGTAGCATTTTAAAAAACATAATAAAAATTTCAATTTTTAAAATATAAAAAAATTAAAATCTATACTAATATATAAAGAGAGAGAGAGCGGATTTTGAATGTGGAGGGTAATCTCCGGAACCACTGCACCTATTTGAAAAATTCTTTCACTATTTGAAAGGCACATTATTCCAGATGGACATAGGCTATATATTATGTATATCTGATCAGTAGAAAGAAAGTTAGGGGCGTAAATGCTGAGCTGATGCCTCACCTTTACAACATTTCCTTTGTCAACCATAGTCAAGTAACCACATTGCAACCACATTGCAACACATCAAAATTATTTTCATTAATTATCAGTAAAACATTTAGCATTAGAATTTTCTTTGTCGACCATAGTCAAGTAACCATAGCAACACAACAAACTACATTTTCATTTATTATCAGTAAAATATTTAATATTTTAAAGCTTAAAGTGGAGGAGGTATTGATAAATACAAAAAGGATTTTTGAAATTGGCAACGTTTAAGTGTTTATTGAAGAAAATTACATTTGGAAATGCGCTTTTTATTGGACATTTAAAGTAAAAAAAGATGTATAATTTATTAGCTATCAACTGTAAATTTATTGGTATAATATTACAGAATTTTATTTATTTAACTTATAAACTTTGTGTTTGAATTTATGTACAGTTTTATGCACAATTTGCGTAAATCGAACTTGAATTATTGAACTTTATTCAAAAATCAGTGGGTTTCATTGAAACTGTGAAATTTATTAATTATTTCGAATAGGCCTATGTTTGTTCCTTTATAAGTGAAAAAGTATTGCTTCCATTGAGCTGAAATTTTGTATAGCTATAATTGATAGCTCAGATTAAAACATAGGTATATTATTTTTTAAAAATTGAGCCCCGGAGTTTTTTAAATTAATGTTTTAATGATTTTGCCCCTAAAAGTTGATTATTTCGACAACTTCTCGGCTGTCCTCGCTGACAGGGAGACTATGGGGCGGAATGGTACCAAAATCGGCGCGCGCGTGGCCCCGGACACGATTCAGTGACTGACTGACTGACAGATAACGCACAGACTAAACCGCTGACCTAAGGGGCTGAAATTTTGCATGGTGATTCTTCTGATAGTGTAGGGGTGCACAACGAAAGATTTTTGAAAAATTTAAACAAACATAGTTACAACGAAATCAAGTTTAACTTATTTCTTCTTCCAGCAGCCACTGATCCAAGTAGCGCATATTTGAGCGCTCGCCATTTTCAAATTGTGGACCCAGCTAACACACGTCCACCAGCAACGATTAACTCCCGCGTTCTGCTAGATCCCCGGCCAATTTTCGCGCGCCAACTCTCTCTGCACATGAGCAGAGCCCAAACTAGACATCTTTCAAGGAGAATTATATAAGATTTCCTCTTCGAACGCTTAAACCACAGACGCGCCAAGATTATATAATGAAAAGGGGAATTTCCTTTCCCAATTCACGTCTTGAAATACGAACAATTAGATGCGAATTACGCCATGAATATAATTTAATTCCCAAGCCCCTTTAATTTACATTGATTATTCCCTTCCCAACTTAAGTTCTGACATATATATATATATATATATATATATATATAGTAGATTCCGGTTAATCGGACCACATCTGGATGCGATCATTTTGGTCTTAATAACCGGCTGATCCGACTACACGAACATGCATAATATTTGGCTTATGTAGTAAGATTTGTTTCATTTCTTTAGTACAGTCAAAACCCGTTATAGCGAACCTGGTATATAACGAACTCCCGGATATAACGAACGAAAACTCTGGTCCAGCCGTTTTCTTCTTGTATTTAATGCTAATTTATCCTTTTATAGATAACCTCCGAAATCTTAAGAATCGGCTATAACAAATATTTTTCCAGTCGGAAACTGAATTTAAAAACTTTTTAAAACTTTTTAAGAATGTTGAAAATACAAGGAATGTTGAAGAAGCAAAGAATGTTGAAGAAGATGATGAAGATTTACCTATCGCGATGTGGATAGAAAAGCACAAAATTTCATAATTCTCAGATTGTGGAGTGCAATTGTTCGAAACGAGATGATGAAGTCATTACATGTGAAAATCTGACTGATGAAGATATTGTGGAAGAAATTAAAATGAACCATTCTGAAATCGAAGATTTTGCTTCTGATGCTGATGAAGAGAAGCACATAAATGACCAAATTCCACTATTTCAGATGCTACAGCAGCAATGAGTGTCATTAATAAGTTTTTGTCAACACAAAAAGAGGAAGAAAGAGTGTTGGAGTCATTTGAAGTATTGGATAAAGAAATTCATCAAATGTTTTTGAAATCGGCATCACGTCAGCAGAAGATTACCGATTATTTCTGTATCAAAACAGTGAGCAACAATTAAAGATAAAATAAATTTATTTCCATTTGTCTTCATTTTTAGTTAATTTAATTAGTATTGTGTCAGTTTCATGTAATCGATTGTAGTTCATTTAATTCATTAATGATGATCATTTTTAATAGATTTTATCCTTCTTTCAATACATTATTATTCAATATACATAGCAACTAATGAGTTATACATTTTGTGAACTCTAACATTTCTCTTAATGGTTCGGATATAGCGAACAAAACCTTTGGTCCTTTGAAGTTCGTTATAACGGGATTCGACTGTATTCGGTCCGAATAAGCAGATGGTCCGATTAACCGAATTCAACCGTACTATATATATATATATATATATATATATATATATATATATATCGGAAACAATCCATTGGTTTTTAGACAGTATCGACACCGCTGACGAAGAGATGTTGTCAAAAACCTCTTTCATTTTTATATTTTCATGAATTTAGTTCCTGGTTGCAAGTAGCTTTAGTGCTCATGCTGGTTTCTCTTCAACTATTTCATATATATATATATATATATATATATATATATATATATATATATATATATATATATATATATATATATATATATATGGCAAGATAGTCCATGATAAGAGAGTAACTCGTACCCATGTACTCTAGTACCAATTGCCAGCGCCCTAGCCATACGGCCATTGTCCACCCAAAACTATATTAGAAGGAATTTCTTTGGAGTGCTCAGTATAAGTTTGACTCAGTTCAATGGAAAAAAAATAAGTAAGATGAAATTATATTATAATATATATTAAAAATTATAACTATAGAAAAAAATTAAGATTTAAAATTTAGAGAGATTTTTTTAAATTTATTATTTTAACTATAGAAAAAAAATAAGATTTAAGATTTAAAATTTAATCCTACATTTATAGATCATATTTTTATATATATAAATGTAGGATTTAATTATTTCCTACATTTATATATATATATAAATGTAGGAAAATTACAATAAAAGAATCCTTAACAATATCGAGATTGCAATAAATGAGTCGAGCGGCATTCTTCCTCTAATTGCGAAATTCCAGTTCCGAAACCGGATTTTTCGCTGAATTAATGTCCCGTGCCATATGCCGCAAACCGAACCATTCATCTCCGACAATTCATTCAACAAGATAGCATAACACAACTCTACAAGGGAGGGTGGAGATCAAACCGAGGGAATTAGTCCCCGAAATCCTGAGTAATTGATACGACTCAAAAGAGACTTGCCGTCGAACAAAGAGAGCCACTGCACACTCTCTTCTACTCTCTTTCTCTCTCCGCCTTTTAAATACATCGCGTGAAAAATTGATAGGTGACTGGCCGTCTAGACACTCAATTAAGTTTCCGCGAGGTATGCCTGGGATTATGCAAATTAAAGACGCAGAAACCTCCCGATATCGTAAATCAATCGGTATCACATAATACCACAAAATGTCTTGCACCAACAGCGATAGGTAAATACTAGCCATGTGGAGGTTGACATGTTTATGCATATCAGGGAAAACTCGGGGTGGGGGGGGGCGGGGGCAAAAATACATTCGAATTTTTGGAACTCTTCGGGGGAGATTGCTGTCTGATCCGCAAGGGTAAACACTTTTTAGTGGGGGAGATTTTTACAAAAATGCTTTGTCCATAATCTGAAGTATTGATTATCGGTTCGCGATTTATGTGGATTCAGAGCGATTCACTCCCCTCTGTTCCCGGGCATGAATGTTTTACCTCCAATTTGCATGTGAATACGGTTTAAGGCTGCTGTGTACTTACTCTATTCGATTCGTTCACCTCAATGTTAACCTATGGAGAAAATGTGTCCAAGGATTGCCGACTTGGATTAACAGATTTTGTGTTAAAAATTCTACTCCGTAATAGAGGAAGAAATTTGGCACATTGGGGTATTTTTCGATTTTTTAAAAATGTAAATAACATTAAAAAATTTCAATTATTCCGGGGAAATATCTGGTATAGTGTGCTTTTAGTAACTCCTCAATTCCTTTGGCGGACGAAATTTATAAAAGGAATCCTGCTGAAAGGTGGAGAACAGTTCAGGCTATCTGAAAATACCATTTTTATTGGATTATCAGCATTTATGTAGTCGTCAATAGTAGACCAATTTTCTCCATAGGTTAACATTGAGGTGAGCAAATCCAATAGGGTTAGTACACCGCAAGTGAAGTTGTAGCAAATGTAAATGAGGGAGTAATTAGAATCTCGAAGAATAACAGATGGCTATGAAAGAAATTAAGATATGATTTCTTGTGCGTGTCTTTCAGAAACTTAATTTGCGTGTTTTTTTTTCTGAGAATTTACTCCATTTAAAAAAGGTAAGATCTGAACAAAGCTGATGATATTTATTTTGATGTTTTCTACCCCAATTTGCGTGCGAAGGATATGTATGAACAGTTTCAAAATAAGGGCGAGTCAACTGAAGAAAAACGATATGTAGAAATGAGAAGGCATTAAACATACTATTAAAATCAGCTAAAAATAGCTGGCAAGAAATATATACTTGAAAAGTTAATGCTTAATGAAGAGTTCCTCGGGAAGTTTAGTTTGTATCATCACACTGCTGATAATCACGCAAGGAAAAGCAATTAGGTACAATTAAATAGTATTTAAATGTACTACGGACTAAGGTTCAGTTGAAGAGAGATTAAGAAAAATATTTTAACAAACTCTTGACAACCTGCCTTATTCCAAAAGCAAAAGAGTAGAAATTTTCGAGATAAATCCGCAGTTTGGCCCTCGCTTGACCGCAAGAGGATGGGATGAAGGATAACATTGTAATAATACAAGGTGCAGCAGAAAGAACGTTCCTGTTTGGAACGTAGGTAACAAAAATGCAAAGCAAGATAGAGAAAGAAATATTTTATACCTGAGTAGTACACAGTATGCTGTTGTCATCCATTCAGCTTTAAAGATTACACCAGTTAAATGGCGACCGTTATTTTCGATGCAGTTTTGAAGTGTCTTTCGGAAATTTTGCATGGATCTGCGGATCATGTCCCGCGGAATAGCAATGATTTCTTGCCTAATTGCTGCCTTGAGTGCTTGGAAATTTGTTGGTCGGTGTTGGTACATCTTTGATTTGAGAAAGCCCCAGAGAAAAAAAAAATTTGCAAACACTCAAGGCAGCAATTACTAAAGAAATCACGGCCAACAATGTGTTAATGCTGCCAAAGTGAAATGTAAGAAAATTAGAGCAATTAAGGGAAAATTAAGTATAACTAGAGAACTGTTGTTGTTATTAGTAATGCCCCCTTTTTGGAGGTTCCATTCACCAGGTCCTAATAGGCTATTGGGCTGAAAGGGGCGGCTCCTGTTTTGAATTAGAACTACAAGTGTGGGAGTCCGACTTGGATAAATGACCGGTCCCGTAATTTTCAACCGAGTCAAGTTACGAGACAGGAATACTTGACCCTGCACCTCAAGAGGGAAATTTGAGAACTTGGAGGGCATTGCAGCCACGACCTAGTTTACGTGCCCCGGCCACCATTACTGAACACGGCAGTGGATTTGAAGCGACGAGCATCGAATCAGGGACGTTTGGTTACTAGACTTCAGCTTGCGACTAAATTGTATGAGACAAATAAATATCAAATAAAATACGATTACGCAATAATCCTATCTGGAGCTCACACCACTCAACATCCTAACGTGAACTGATGAAAGTCACGGTAAGCACGGCATTCCACTAGCTTTTTCCTACACGTGACTAATCAGCTTTTCAAACTTTCTTTTACCATAACTGTTTTCTGGAAGTTCCTATGATTCTTTGCATTCCGCTTATTAAGTGGGATGGGCCAATCAGTTGCTACTAGGCAACCGAAAGAAGCGAAAATTTGCCTCACCTCTTCCTCCTCTAAATAACTGTCTCCATGCGTACGTCATACTTCTTAATCAGCACGGCGTTAAAAAAAAAATTGCAAAGTCTACGGAAAACACAAAGAACCAAAGGGAAAGTAATGTAAAACTTATTAGGGAGCAAAAATCAAATATGTAGCACCTAACAAAACGTCAAATAAATCTCCAATAAACTCACGTATAAAAATATAAACACGTTCATGTCCAAAAATATATTAATAAGCATAAAAATACAAGAAGCTGGAGAAATAAGCTCTAGGAGTGCTAGGACTTATCTTCCTCCAGTCTCATATAAATTTGTGAACAATAATCCGGATATTTTTATTCAGAAAAAACCGTGATTATTTTTTAGTGGTAAATAGTAGTCCATTCGGTCCTCTATAACAGAACTTCACTACTCTCGAACTAACCAGAAAATGATTTTTGAGGTGTACCTACATTTTTTTCGTTTTTTTTCTGTATGGTCGTTGACATAAAGAGCTGGTTTTTACAAATTTAATTTTATTCAACAATTTTTACCACCATGTATATTTCTCAATAGTTTACCTAACAGTTTAGTAACTTATTGTCACACACACACACACATATATATATATATATATATATATATATATATATAATGAATGCTATTGAGATACTTTACTCTTCATGATCATACTGGAAGAAACTACTGAAATAATTATATTTTAATAGTTAAAATACTTATTTTTGAATATATATATATAACTGTGTGTGCATTGGTTCACATAAAGGTTTCTTCCATCATCAAGTGACCGCCAAAATCATGGTGCAGATAATCGAATGTTCTCATATATTCCTGCTCCTTTGAAATTATTTATATTATAAGGTATATTTAGTAAGTTTTGGGCGCAGAGTCCCAGTTGGCAAGAGCAGCGGGCTAGTGATATGAAAGTCACTGGTTCGATGCTGGTCGCTGACAAATCCACTGCCGTGTACCGTGTGACAGGTGGTGCAAGTAAAATCTGTCGTGGCTGCAATGTCCTTCAAGTTCTCAAAATTAAATCTGGAGGTACGGGGTCAAGTGCGGGGTCACTTGACTCTATTCAAAATTATGGGATTGATCCTTTGTCTAAGTCGGACTCCGACCCTTGTGGTGGCAGTTAAAACAGGAGCCCCACTTATTTTCGCCCATAGCCTTCGGGACCTGATATGATGTTGCTGTCGGTCAAGTGGCATAAGCAACAACATTAAGTTTTACATGTAACTGTTCAGATCATACATGTGTTGGTACCCAGTATAGCCGTATCGTATATACGCCCCTTTAACAAAGTGTCCAAACGCCACGGCTGTGATCTAACAACTGAACAGTCCCAGAGAAGAATTGAAACATTTTGAACACATAATTAATTCGCAAACTATTTTATTCCTCTTGAGACAAAATGAATTACTACTATAATCATGTTAATAATATTGAAATTCCATAATATATTTGTGCAAGATCCGCAACAATGTACATATTTAATATATGATCGTTTAATTAACGCGCTAAATAAACGTTATCATTATTTTTGACCAAAGCTTAAAAATAGCCTATTCAAAATAAAAGTACCCGATTTTTGCATTATTTTAAAAACATCAGTATACATTTAGGCATAAATGACATCTGAATAAAACAGGAAAATTTTATAATTTCTTTAAAAATTTCTTACCTGTTGTTTTGACCGCTTGTGATCGAGTCTATGATTTCACGTATGCCTTATAATTGTCTCTATGGGTTTGATCACTATAAATATCCGTAAACAGTTTATAGAAGTTTATTAGAGCACACATACAAAGAGTTTCTTCATAAAGAGTCCAGTTTCAAATACCTAAATGAAGGAAAATAGAATTAAATTAGATTCTTTTGTTTACATTAGGGAAAATATAAACATCACAATATAATGCATTTTATAATTATAGAATATCACACACACACACACACACACATAAATATATATATATATATATATATATATATATATATATATATAAAAGTGTGTGTGTGTGTGTGCGTGCGAATATATGTATATAAATATGCATGCAGTGAAATTTATCTAGCCATCTACCACTCTAAACGGCCATATTTTGTTCAGAACCGGTTCAATATTCCATTGAGGAAATAATATTATATATATATATATATATATATAAATATATATAGGTGAAATAAATTAAGAGAATTTGCATATTTTATCGAATTTCATGAAAAGAACTGAACGGAATGTAAAACCACTGCTTCTAGACAAAAATACAAATCTTGTACGTCAAATACGTAAGCGTACACGTGTGTGTAGGCGGAGCCAGTAGAGAAACAGGCTTTATAAGCGCGCGTAAGTTAAGACGCATTTCGTTCGCTAGCACACCTCGGCGAATTTCTTGGTGTTATTTTACAGCAATCGGTTACTTTCAAATTGTAACAGTAAAAACGAGTAACCACCAACGTTTAGATGATGGAATGAGGTGACGAATTGTGGGGAGGCTAGAAGCAGGCCAATCTCAAGTCCAAATTTGTAGAGAGTTTAATTTAACGCCCAGCGTCGTGTGTAACTTATGGAAACAGTTCCAGGACACCGGATCCATCGAGAGAAAGCCTGGGCAAGGTCGTCCAAGAACCACGACGGCCAGAGAAGATCGCCATTTGTCGATTATAGCGTGGCATAACAGGAGTGCTACAGCTTCTCAGCTCTCTCGTGACTTGTATGCAGCCACAGGAACCCGTGTATCAAGGGTGACTGTTTCCAAAAGACTTCATGAGAGAGGATTGTTTGCAGGAAGACCTGCTGTTTAAGTCCCGGTCACTTCTACGAACAGGAGAATCCATTTATCATGGTGCAGAGAGCATAGAGATTGGAGTATGGATCAATGGGCGACCGTTCTCTTCTCTGATGAGTCCCGGTTCAGCCTAAACACCGATTTTCGTCGTACGTTCATATGGAGAGAACCAGAAACCCGCTACCTACCATCCAATGTCCGCGAAATCGACCATTATGGCGGAGGAGGTTTAATGGTCTGGGCAGGCATCATGTTGGATGGCCGCACACCTCTCCATGTCTTTGAAAAATGCACTGTGACTGGTGTGAGGTATAGGGATGAGGACTTGGAGCCCTATGTTCACCTTTTCAGGGGTGCAGTTGGCCCCGAGTTCATTTTAATGGACGATAACGCGAGGCCACATAGAGATCTTCTGGTCGACGAATTTCTAGAGAGTGAGGATATTCGCCGGATGGATTGGACAGCCAGATCTCCAGACCTTAACCCTATAGAGCATGTCTGAAGCGCTCTGGGGAGGGCAATTGCAACTCGCAACCCCCCTCCGAGAACCATCCAAGGAATGAAAACAGCGTTGCTGAACGAGTGGGACCAATTGCCACAGGAAATGATAAACTGCCCTATTTCAAGTATGAAATCACGCTGCGAGACCTGTATATCTGTAAGAGGGGACCATACCCCCTATTAACCCATCTATTAACCCATTTTTTTGTTTATTCTGCAACCGCTGTTTCATACCTTCTGACTCCAACGAGTGTTAGCATGATCATGCGTGTGTATTACAATTATTGAATGGTTATTTGTTTTGTATTATATCAATGAATATACGTATCAAATTTCATTAAAATCGGTACAGTAGTTCTAGAGATAATCAACCCAGTCTGCAAATTCTCTTAATTTCTTACACTAGTTTATATGTAGTGAATGTGTGTAATGTATTGAATAGTATGCCCTCCATTCTATCATTTAAATTCCCTTTCCTAAATCCAATTCCCAGTAACATTACTTTATCGCTACAAAAGCTTAGCATTAGAACTTCCCATGAATCGCATGCCTTTGCATTTCTACACGTGTACATGTTCGGATTCAGGAGAGTGGGTTCGCATCGCGAGCTCCAAATTCTGCTGACCCTACACAATAATAGCCACATGTTTTTTCGCCCTCTCGCGCTTAAGGTTGAAAGGTGGATATTTGCTTCCGAGCCGTCTTCTGTAATGGACGGTTGTACTTTAGTCGCTCTAATAAACGATTCGGCCAGACTGCATCAAAATTTTATTCCTTTCACGCTGAGTCTAGCTCCAGCCATGTAAATATGAGCTAGTTTTCCTTTTCAGGTTGTATTTTAAGGACGTGATGTAATGGATATATATATATATATATATATATATATATATATATATATATATATATATATATATATATATATATATATATATATATATATACACACAAATATATACATTCATAAATGTATATATTTGTACACACACACACACACACACATATATATATATATATGTTACACACACATCAGACATTTGCTATGCCCAAACAAAGCAAACGATTCCCTTTTACAGCACAGGAGTAGAGAGATATGCGAAGAGCGTGTGTGCTCAGTGATGAATTGGATTAATTTCTCACAGCTTTTTAATTCTTTTTCTCGGTGGTGTGCCGCCTATAATTAATCCGATTGGATGTTCCAGAGTGGAGATTTCAAAAGAGTTGATTTGGTTACGGCAGGTAACTCCGTTTGTCGTGGAGAGATACGAATGTTATCTGTAATTCCCTTTTTTACTCGGACAGGGAAAATCGTTGAGTCTAGAGGAAGGGATGGCTAATGATACAAAAGGAAGTGATTTTAGTATCAGAAAGTTGGTTTTACCGATCGCTCCTTATTTGGGTGTCTTGTAACCTATATATATATATATATATATATATGCGTTTATTTAATAATGTATAAATACTCATACCTAATCTTAATGACAAGATAAAATGAAATGCAGTTAATTTTTAAAATTAAAACATTGAGATTTCGGTTAAACCACCACCATTTTGATTACTGTAAGAAATTGAAAAAAAATAAAACGATTTTCTAGTATAGATTAGATATTATTCAATCGATATATATCGCTAAATATCGATAACTGATTAAAATTATCAATAAAATCGATTACGGTTTATTTAAAAAACTAATCGATATCCTTGCAATCGGTTAGAGCCTATTTAAATAAGGTGACCTTAAGAAAAACATACCCAGGATCCCTTGATGCTCATTTAAATCGTTAATTTGACTTATAAGATGAGAAATTTTAGTTCCAAATCATATCATCCATATGAACATAAATATTATATATATATATATATATATATATATATATATATATACAAACACAGTGAAACTCCTTGGCGGCCAGTAATACTTCCGAAAAGATGTGGCAATTTTGAGGGGTGGCCTGACAGAAATTATATATATATATATATATATATATATATATATATATATATATATATAAAAAGACAGATACGTACATATATAAGAAAAAAAATTTAACATTTTAATCTTATGAAGAAAATTTAAACCAGTAATTCGATTCCTGCAGTCCTAACCATCCAAACATTTAACTATTACTATCAAAAGATGCATTTGTGAGCTCGACATTTAAACCACTTGAACCCTGAAGTTTCCGGGAAAAGATTTCTCCGTACTTGAATTTACTTAGCTAGAAAAATCAACACATGAAAGCTTAACCAGCCGCAAAACGATTTTGGAGAAAGAGTTGTTTTTGTAAGAAAATCTCGAAGTACGTGAAGACGGAGAAAAAAAAAACTCACTCGGAGAGATAATTTTAATATGCCTAAGGAAATGCAGAAGGTAAAGGGGAAGTATGAAGTTTCTCATTATATATACATGCACGTACACCACTGGACTTTTTTACTGTAAAATTACATATACATATATTTTACAGTAGCTTATACATTGTAGATAATTCAACGCAACATAAGAAATTAATATACAAAAAGAAGGCGTAGATAACCGAACGAAATTAACAGAAAAACTACACTAGCGTTAAAATATTTGAAAATTTTCAATAAATGATTGTGCAGTTGCAAGTAAACCTCATACTGAAAACACAGCCAATTATAACTAGTAATATGTAAATAATTCAAACAGATAAATATATTATATGACAGGAAGAACTTCCTGTTACCTGTCTCTGTTCAATTATTTACGTTGTACAAGTTATAATTATTTTACACTAGTTTACACGCACACGCATACACATATATGTGGCTTGGTACAAGAAGGACCGAAGTCAGTTTTTTCCAAGATGGCTTTCTTTGCTTATGTCACTTTAAAAAATATTATTTTAAATGCAAAAAGTACCTAAATCTGTCCGATGCTTTAAAAGTGTTTTCTAAACCATTGTACAGACTTGGGTACTTCTTACAATGAAAATAATATTTTTTTAAAGAGACATAAGCAAACAAAGTCACCTTGGAGAAAACTGATTTAGAAAATTCTTGTACCAAGCCATATATATATATATATATATATATATATATATACAGTATGCCCACTAAAGTCCCTTCCCACCCTCTTAACTTTGGAACGGCTGCTGCTATATTCATAAAAGTGGTGTCTAGGTATAGTAAAGTAGCAATGCGCTACTGAATGAAACCACCTACCGCGCCACCTGGAGGAAAACTACGGAGTTAGCATTCCTATCTCGAAAACGGAACGAGATAGGGCAAAAAAGTGATTTACAAAGTTGTAGAAAATCATCGATTTAGTAAGAAAAGACACCTTGTGAACATTAATGCGAAGAAAAGAACGATTAAAACGCTCATTTGTTTATTCGTGATTTCCTACACTGTGACGTCTCGAAACTTGAACGGAAGGAAAAATGATTATCTTTCGGGCAAAACACGACACCGCAATGACGGTGAGAAGTTTGAACATCTCAAATAAAGGTATATTGTTATAACTAGTTGTTTTTTTTCTTTCTCAGATCGTTTTGTCACGTCACAGTGTAGGAAATTACGAAACAACAAATGCGCGTTTTAACCATTGTATTCTTCTCACTAATGTCCACAAGGTATCTTTTCTTACTAAATCGATGATTTTCTACAACTTTATAAATCACTTTTTTTCCCTATCTCGTTCCGTTTTTGAGATAGGAATGCTAACTCCGCAGTTTTCTACCAGGTGGCGCGGTAGGTAGTTTCATTCAGTAGCGCATGGCTACTTTACTATACCTAGACACCACTTTTATGTATATAGCAGCAGCCGTTCCGAAGTTAAGAGGGTGGGAAGGGACTTTAGTGGGCATACTGTATATATATATACACACACATACACAGTGCCGTAACTAGCCATTTCTGTGCATTGGGTGGGAGCCCCTGTCGCACCTGCCTATTTTCGGCATTGTGTGTATATATATATCCAAAATATCGTTGTCATCTTATAAGAAAATAATATATATATATATATATATATATATATATATATATATATATATATATATATATATATATATATATATATATATATATATATATATATATATATAACATAAAATCCAAAAACCCTTTTAAAATTACAAAATTCATTCAGACATGCTTGGGCGTAGCGCGTTGAAAATCTATTGCGCAGTCGATTTCAAGAATAAAGAAATCGAACTTAATTAGGCACTTCCTATACAATCCCTGTGTTGTTCCCCAATCTTTCTGAGCCCAGATTTATGGGCGAGAACCAATAATTGCAGGAGTTTTTGGTCACGAGACAAGACTTCTATAAAGTTATAAATAGGCGCGCCATCGAGTACAGGAGGGATTTGTTTAATTGTCGCTGCCTCGTTAGCATGTAACAGTTTAGGGAATAAAAAGACTTTGTTCTAAGTGCGGCGTGTTTCCGTGTGACCGGGGGCTGGAAGGGTCAATCAACAATGTTATCAACTGCAATCTAAAGTGATATATTCTTCAAGATCTCTAAACCGACAGCGAGCTTCACCGGTTCACGACTACCAGCGCGGGAACTGGGACCCTCTGGGCCGCACCGGCACCCATCTCTCTCCCCCTGTGCCGAGCTGTTACTTACACACACACAAACATATATATATATATATATATATATATATATATATATATATATATAGATAAATATATATAGATATACATATAGATATATAGATACATATACAGATATATAGATAGATATATAGCTATACAGATATAGATAGATAGATAAATTTCTTTAGCTGTCTACCCCTCCAAACGGCCACTTTTCTTCGGAAGCAGGGCTGGCAGCCATAGAAAAGTTTCTCTCTCACACACACACAATGTTTTGATCTTATAAGAGGAGAAAATTTACTTTTTCGTACAAAAATTTATGAAGTAGTGAAATTTAGTAAAATTCCAAACACAGTACGAAGCAAAAATTTCCTTCCTCGTCCTGCTACATAAACACGGCGAAATTTCACTCACGTATTCATTAGTAGCAAGTCTGCTCGAGCTATTTTCAACGTCTGGGCACGCCGGAAGTTTATTCGCCTAATAAATAGACCCGCGTTTCAGACTAGTAGTGGCATTAACTCACATAAACAAATCTGCCCCTTTCAGAGTGCATACCCCGTCCAACAGGATTAATTATCGACAGGAGATCAGACTGGATTAGAGAGCGGGATGAGGGTGGGAGGGGAGGGGGCTAATCGAATTCATCTTACACCTTCCCATATCATTGTTTTATTCATGACTGTAATATAAAACCCCTCTCTGTTGATCTGATCTACCGTTGCCTTGCGAACGTCTGGTACTCTATCACGGGTTCTTG
>OU015490.1:126105526-126330526 GCA_907164885.2 Dolomedes plantarius | reverse complement strand
CCACGCTAGAGACACTTATAGGAAGGCTACAATACTATTAGAATGAGTAGTTTACTAATGGTAGAAAAGAGGCCCTTTGTGTTTGCGTCTTTTCGTATCAGGTGGTTTGGATAGCAGAAGAAATGAATTGTAAAACACCTGTAATTATGTTAGTACATAACGTCCCGTTGTGCTCGACAATGAATGTGTTAGTCGAAATTGCATGACATTTTGTGTTGTTCAAGAGAATTCAACGTGGCTAAGTTTAAATACCTACATAACTCGATAATACAGGTGCAGAAAACTGAACGAACTAAAACTGTAACAGTATTAGATGATATATTATATATATATATATATATATATATATATATATATATATATATATATATATATATATATATATACATATAGGTGGTTATCAAAGTAATGGAAACACTTATCAATATTATTTTTTTTTTAATGTGATTCGTATTCCTTAAAAAAAGGAGTCTGGCCACCGGTATTTTTTTTATATAATATAGTAAATATTATTCTACTATCAGGTAGCAGTTATGAAGTTAAGGGCATTGTGCTTTTTTGGTAGGGAGACATCGTAAAATGTCAAAACTTGGAGACCTTGCGAAAAGGGAAAATTGTTGGAGGGCGTTTAAATTGGAGTATCTGTTACTGCAACCCACAGGCTAATTGTTTTTTTTTGAGCTATGGTATCGAAAGACATGATAGCATACATAGTGCACCGGAAAACATCCTTTGCCAAACAGAATAATGGACGAAAGGGAGAGCTGAGTGGAAGAGACGGACGAGGTATTGAAGCGGATTGCGACATGAAGAAAGAAAACAACTGCAACCAATATGACCTAAAAGCTCAAACTGCATCTGCATGTTCCCGTATCAACCATTAGAGGTAGAAGGTTACTTCCCAAACAAAGCATTTACGGAAGAGTAGCTATTCCCAAGCCACTTGTTATAGATGTCAATACAAAATATCGTCCAAATGGTGCCACGAGTGCAAATCCTGGTCGATAAATATGTCGATAAATGGCATTTGGTCCGACAAATCCTTGTTCACATTGTTCCACGAAACAGGGCGTGCGTATGTCTGCAGAACAACTACAGAAGCGTAAGATTCTGGCTGTCTCATCTCATTTGTCAATCATGGAGGTAGATCTATTAGGGTTTGGGATGGCACCTCATGGTTTTCCCCAGATCCTATTGTAACCCTAAAAGGGTGATTGAATGGGAATGAATATGTCAAATTTTTAGCTCACTAGTCCATCCTATGGGGCAAACATTTTTTCTTGCAGGAGATGGCGCTCTCCAGGATGATAATCCCTTTATACATACAGCTAAATCTATGAAGTACTAGTTTGATGAGCATGAAAAAGAAGTCAATATCTTGCAATATCTTGCAATAATCAATAAAATAAGTCTTATCTTGCCCTGTACAATCCCTCCGACTATATATCGTCCAACCGCCATGATTTTTATAAGCGGATAAAGCCAGGTATCGATATCCACCACAGCATCTCTACAGGAACTTTCGTTATTTTTCCCTGAAGAATGGTATAATATATTCTTAACCACTATTAATGACTTGTATAATCCAATTCTAAGGAGATTCATGTGGTGTTACATGACAAAGGTAATCCTGCGCTGCATTAATAAAGGTTTTCCTGATGTTTCTTAGTGTTTCTATTATTTAGATAACCACCTGAATATATATATACATACACACACACACACACACACACCTATATATATATATATATATATATATATATATATATATATATATATATATATATGCACACACATATACATACACTGCTGGCCACCCAAATTGCAACCCCAAGAAAGACAAGAGATATCACAACAAAATTTATTTTGTAGATAACATGTTGACCAAGTATCAAATGATTAAATTTATAGACTTCTGTGAAGTGTGGTTCCTGCCAAAATCAGTAGCCAGAGTAGCCGCCATTGTTGGAGATCACCTCTGCCACACTCCTCGGCATTGATTCAAAGAGAATTTGGATGAGTTCTTGGGGTACAGCAGACCAAGCAGCTTCCACACGTTGCCAAAGTTGATCTGCTGTGGCAGCTGGGGATGGAATCTGAGTCAATCGTAGAGCAACCATGGACCACATGTTTTCTATCGGCGAAAGATCCGGAGAGCGAGGCGGCCAGGGAAGCAATTCAATCTGGCGATTGACGAAGAACCGTTGGACAATGCGTGCCACGTGTGGTCGCGCATTATCCTGTTGAAATATGGCTGTGGGCAAGCCCTGAGGGTAAGGAAGGACAACTGGCTCCAACACCTCGGAGATGTAGCGCTGGCTGTTTAAAGTACCGGCAATGCGTACTAGAGGTGTGCGAGAGTGATATCCAATACCGCCCCATACCATAATACCCGGTGCAGGACCAGTGTGGCGGTGCATAACACTGACGAGTTTAGCATCCACTCTTCACGGTGTCTCCAGACTCGAATGCGACCATCGTGGTGTTGCAGACAGAAGCGTGACTCGTCAGTAAAGACAATTTCATTCCATTCTGCCGTCCACATCCTTCTGTCATCGCACCATTGGCGGCGGAGACGTCTGTGGCTCTGCGTCACGGGTAGACAAAGCAATGGACGTCTTGCGGACAGACCACTCTGCTGTAAACGGCGTCGAATGGTACGCACAGACACTGAATGATGCGTTACAGACTGCATGTGCTGTGCTATGGTTCGTGATGTGACTGAGCGATCCGTCACTGCCATGCGCACAATTTGCCTGTCATCACGTGAAGTGGTGCGCTGAGGTGGATGCGATCGAACACACCGGTCCGTCGTACCCTCCTGCATCCAACGATCACATATACGCATTACAGTTGTTTGGTTTCGTCCAACACGACTACCGATTTACCTGAAAGATAATCCACAATCTCGGTAGGCCACTATCCTTCCTCTGTCGAACTCGGATACTTGATCAAAAGATGATCGCTCGACGAGGCATAATTGATCGTTTTTTTGAAAAACCACAAGAAAAACACAATTGCCGAACTTGAAATCGTCGAAATCTCCAAGCCTTAAATAGCGTTTTGAAGTGGCGCCACAGGCGCGCGTGCTGTGCGTCTGCGCTGAAATTCTAATCATTTGCATATCTCACCTGCACTAATGCATGTTGTAAATTTCATGTTATTTGCATGTTTCCTTCAAGGTGTTGCATTTACAGTGGCCAGCAGTGTATATATATATATATATATACCTACACCTACACACACACACACACACACACACACACACACACATATATATATATATATATATATATATACACACACACGCACACATACTTATACATACATATACATATATACATAGACACACACAAATATTATATGTGCACATATATACATATATACACAAATAACTAAAGAAGCAGAATAACAAAAATTTACTGACAGATAATCTGGAAATCCCTCATTTGAACTTACTTCTCAGAAGTAAATTTATTTAATCAGTGCACTTATTCACACTTAGATCGGTAATATTGAAGTAACCGAACATTCCAACATGGTTTCGGAGCCTCTGCATTAGAAGTAAAAACTGCAACAACATAGCTTCACTCACACCTACAATTACACTGATAACGGAATAGAACGCAGCTAGCCTCTGAACATCTCAAGCACGAACATGCATTTTGCAAGATACAATACGTGAAACTTAACTCCTCCTTCAATCACACTTTTACACGTATAACGTGAACTTCTCGAAAAGTAAATTCATGTAGTCTCTAACCAGAGCCTGGAAAGTTCTAGCTACCATGGTAGGAAGAATTCTTCCTGTTTCGCAACGAAACAGATATTTTGTCTCTCTCGCACTATCACAAATTGAGGAGTAGGATTCTGGAAATATTTTTTAGCGAATTTTTCCGAAAAAATTTGCCAGTATTTATTTACCACGAAACTGTAAGGCATTGATGATTTTAAAGGATGTTTATAAAGGTAAATGATTGCCATGAGTTTTAATAGTTTAGTTCAGGTATGAGTTTCTCTTCAAGTTTCAGCAATCTATGAATTTGGCAACGAACATTTAGATATTCGTTTCTGCCCGAGTTGAGATGTGACATGCTGCGTGCTACTACCTTATAACGCGAACTCCTTTAAAGTAAATTCAGGTAGTTTCGAACCTGAGCCTGGAAATTTCCCAGATATTCAACTTCAATTTCGATTACGATTGAGAGCATTTTTTTTGTTTTTTACCAATCAGAAAATACGTAATAGAATAATAGCACAGAAAACGTAAAGAGGTTTTTACACCAAACTTATCCTTTAGCTTACGGGGACCATTTTTTCGATTCCCGCTTTAGAAAGGGAAAGTTCATACCCCCTTTGTAAGAACGGCAATTAAGGGATATATATATATATATATATATATATATTCTTTCTTGGGCCCGTATTCTTGGGATACATGCTATCCCACCCCGTAAGAAAAGAATAACTCCACCAAACCTCACACTTTTACAGTGACCTTTATAAGGCACCTTTATAAGGCGAAAGTAAATTCAGGTTGTCTTGAGCCAGATCGTAGAAAGATCACAGATAATCCAACTTCAATTGCTATTATGATTGGAAGTATTTTTCTGGATTTCGGCCAATCAGAAAATAAGTATAGGACACCAAACGCAAAGAGAAAGTTTTCTGTCAAGGTAAACTTATAAATAAAACTTCATGCAAATAACTTCACAGATAAACTTTTAAACTTATCTCACGTGGTTTATTTATTAAGTATTCAAAGACGCATAAAAAGATTACGAAATGTCTTCTCCCTTTTTTATATGAATACTGCGTTCTACTGAGAATAGGTTTAATTATTAAATTGGAAGATATTTAAACATATTGCGAGTTTAACCTAATTTCAACAGCTAATACGGATTTTCTTATTAGCATGTTTGTAGCCCAAATTCCTTCAGACCATTATGAGCGTAAAAACAAGCGAACTATTACGCACTGAACACCATCAAATCTTTCGGCGGTGACTTCCCACTAATTTACAGCTTGTTTCGGCATGCAGCATTAACTAATCAAAGCTGTCAAGGATAGTTCTCTAGAGTGGCATGCCCGGAACGACTTCCAGCAGATATATCTGTGCGTGGCGACATATCCATTACTGACCCCTCGTAATAAAGACATTAAATTTTCCTAAAAGACCCCTGCGTGACGTCGGTCACGTCCGAAACTTAATTATCTTCCCTAAATTATACAAGATGAGGGAAAAAAGACCCTATACTAATAAATCAGAGTCATGCCATCGCCTAAAGAAAGGTACACCTCCGTTTGATTTTGGACATTAGAGAAGATAACTTGACACTAGCTTTTATTAAATGGGATGATAAATTCGATAGGTTTCTAGGGGAGTTGCCTTTTTATTTCCCCTGCTTGAATGGAAAGAAACGTGATATGAAAAGCATTAATGCTTGTAAAAAATATTAGGGGTTCACGGGATTTCATATATATATATATATATATATATATATATATATATATATATATATACAGTAGAACGTACAATAGTTGTATATAATAGAATATCAAATTTATATTTTTTATACCTACGATGTTTGCTCTGGCAACCCATGTAATTTGGGTTACAGGAAGGGTTTTTGGAATAAATTGTGAATATTACAAAATACTTGTCAGCATATTCCAAATACATTTTGTAATACATGCAGCATAAGGTAAACAGAAGTATACATGTCTGTTTTACCAACATTACCCATGTAATGTTGACAACTCATGTAATGTTGGGTTACAGGAAGAGGTTTCTTGAATAAATTGTGAATATTACAATATATTTGTAAGTATATTCTAAATACATTTCGCAATACTTGCAGCACTATATTTATACGAGTTATATATGCGTGTTTGTATTTAATCAACATTACACATGTATGCTCTAACAACCTAGGTTATGTTGGGTTACAGGAAAAAGTTTTTGGAATAAATTGTGAATATTCCAATATACCTGTCAGTATGATCAAAATACATTTTGAATATACTTGAAGTACTAAGTATATATGAACTACATATGTGTGTGTGATTAACCAACGATACCTAAGTATGTTCTGACAACTTAGGTAATGTTGGGTTACAGGAAAAGTTTTTTGGAGTAAATTGCGTATGTTGGAATAACATACGTATCTGTGTATTCCAAATACATATTGTAATGCTTGCAGCACTAAGCATAAAAGTGTATGAGTTTAATTATTTGTAAATTTGAACAACAGTTTGACATATATGTGCGTATCTGTTGAAGAATAACATGTCTGAAGTTGCCAGTCGTGAAAAGCCTGTATATGTTTCTTCCTAGCAACTACACCCATCTTGATAGAAAACTAACACGTAGATGTTCAGCTGTGTTTTCTCTTAACTTTTTTCAGTAATTAAGTGATTCTTTAGGAGATCAAATTTAAAATAACAAAGATAAAGAAGAAAATCGGAAACATTTTATCTGTAATAATATTAACCAACCCAGTATACTGCCCAGTAATATTGCCCAGTAATAATATTAAGTCCTCGAAAATAGGTTTGTCTTGAATTTAAGATAATTTTCTCTTGGGAAGTTGAAAATGGATTAGATACGATATAATTCAGGCCACGCCCTCTTATTGACAGGTTAATCTCGTGTAGCTCTGTCAAAACTCGGGAAATACATTATAACTGCATGGATTTATTCTAAACTGATTACTGCGTAGAGGCTGTTTACAATGATGCAGCAACTGTCATTTGTTGTTTTCTTTGTAGCATAAAGATGATCATAAATAAAATAAGTGCATTCGTTTACTCTAAAAAGCATAATTTAAACGCCAGAGGAGCCTAAATTGTACTTATTAAAAGATTTAATACGGCGGAATCAGCAGTTTATAGTCATAAATATAAAGCTAATAAAATCTCTCCGAGATAGTTAGTTACGCTGCATATTGCATTTGTTGTGCTTTTTAATAAAAGCATAAAATATTATATTATAAATGATAATTTATTTTCATTATGGAACTGTATGATTTTGCCTTCAGTCATTATTTTGTCCAGCAGGTTTTTAACAAACTCTTTTGGTCTTTTGAGCTGATATGACTAGTTTCTGATACCATAGACGATCTCAGAAATCTCTACGTGGGTTAAGTAATTCAAAACCCTTTCTAAATTCCCTCAATTTAAAAAATATGTCTCAAGAAGAGATCACGACAACTTTAACCACAATCGTGATTTTGACTCCATGCTAGTAATATTCAGTTTTAAGGCATATCAGAAGAATTCAATGGTCTTTGAAAAGCAATTTTATCACAAGTATCCATGGATCTCTTCTTGAGACATATTTTTTGCATGGAGGGAATTTAGAAAGGGTTTTGAATTACTGAACCCACGTAGAGGTTTCTGAGATCGTCTATGGTATCAGAAACTAGTCATATCAGCTCAAAAGACCAAAAGAGTTTGTTAAAATCCTTCTGGACAAAATAATGACTGAAGGCAAAATCACAAAGTTACATAATGAAAATAAATTATCTTTATAATATAATATTTTATGCTTTTATTAAAAAGCACAACAAATGCAATATGCAGCGTAACTAACTATCTCGTAGACATTTTATTAGCTTTATATTAATGACTATAAACTGCTGATTCCGCCGTATTAAATCTTTTAATAAGTACAATTTACGCTCCTCTGGCGTTTAAATTATGCTTTTTAGAGTAAACGAATGCACTTATTTTATTTATGATCATCTTTATGCTACAAAGAAAACAACAAATGACAGTTGCTGCATCATTGTAAACAGCCTCTACGCAGTAATCAGTTTAGAATAAATCCATGCAGTTATAATGTATTTCCCGAGTTTTGACAGCGCTACACGAAATTAACCTGTCAAGAAGAGGGCGTGGCCTGAATTATTTCGTATCTAATCCATTTTCAACTTCCCAAGAGAAAATTATCTTAAATTCAAGACAAACCTATTTTCGAGGACTTAATATTATTACCGGGCAATATTATTTCTATTTATTAGCACAAACCATTGGATTTAGAGTATCTGTTCTTGAAATTTTCGTGTCTTATATTTTAGAGGTTTTTACTTAAATGTCTGGGGCTATGCTTATTTATAGCTTTTTACAAGGAATTTTTTTATTGCAGGAAAATTTATTCCTAAGAGGAACTTCTAATAGGGGTGCAACTAGAAGATGAAGCTTCCTAAATCGAACTCTTGTCGCTCAAAAAAGTAAAAATTTCCCAAGATTGCTTCTCAACTGTCAAATTTACTATTGCTTGCTTGGCCGTGAAGAAACGCTTACCCAATTTTTGAAGTTGAACACTAAAGGAGTAATTTATAACAACAGATACCTTATTCTGGGATCAATTCCTATGCATTCGATATTCAAAATAACTTTCAATGTTCAATAAATTTTAAGCCATGCGGCGTCTACCTTTGTTCTCCCTCGTTCGGTCGATATCCTGCGTTGACCATGCGTAATAAAGATATCAAAAGTTGCTCCTAAAAGCCTCTGCGTGAAAGGCACCACGTCCGGGCCTTAATTAGTCCTGCTCAGTAAATCACTCCCGTCATCCATGGCAAAAAGAACAACAGCCCATTCTAATTAATCAAAATTGTGCCCCGGCTGAGAGCATGGGTAGGCTTTGTTCGCCGGACACGAGTAGCTGTGTTATTGGCGAACATGACACGAAACTTTTTGTAGTTTTTGAGCGCCATCGATGCGTAACTAATTTTCTCGGGATCTGGGGCTGAATTTATAGGGCTCCGAAAGAAATGCCCAGCGATATTAAACTGTGTAAAAATGGTGCTTTATTGGTGTTCATCAGCTGCAGGTGTGCTGTGGTTAGAAAAAGGAGGATCTATTTTAGAAATCTGAGACTGCGAAGTTGAAAGGAGCATCAAGGGATAGGAAAATTGAAATAATTGGAAGTATCGGGATAAATTTAAGCAGATAACAAATTTTAAACACATTTTTCAAATTAAATCTACGCTAGATATATTATAGCGCCCCTCCAACATGCTTTTATAAATGCAACCTTATTGAAGAGATAAACAACAAAGTAACGAAATTTATTCATTTTAAGGATTAGTAAAAACGTGGCAAGTTATTTTAATCAACAAAAGTCACTGAAAATGCATGAGGTCTATAACAATTTTAAGCACATTTTTCAAATTAAATCTACGCTAGATATATTATAGCGCCCCTCTAACATGCTTTTATAAATGCAACCTTAATGAAGAGATGAACAACAAAGTAACAAAATTTATTCATTTTAAGGATTAGTAAAAACGTGGCAAGTTATTTTAATCAACAAAAGTCACTGAAAATGCACGAAGTCTATAAAAAAGCGAAGCGTTTAAAAGATTCGAAAGATTTCTGTAAAAATTTTTGATATTTACTAAATAATTGGTACTCAAAACTGGTTTAAGGTGATGATGGACATTATAAAGCGATTTTTTAAATTTTTATCTCAGAGATATGAAATTATGCATATATATTCATTAAAGTCATACAAAGTAACTATATCAAACACCTTATAAAATTTGATAAATATTTAATTTTTTTTTATATTTAAAAAATTGAAATTTTTATTATGTTTTTTTAAATGATCCTGGCAAACCAATTTTTAACTTCCCCCCTTAATTTTGCATTTATATTTCTTATAAATACATTTTGAACAGAGTTATGCATTACTTTGTATTTTAGTTGAATAGTTAATTTTTAGTAAATATTTTTATGCTTGTACTCTGAATTTTTGTACTTTTCTACACTTAAGTTAAACTTTGATAATCTGAATGATGTCGAAACCTGAAATGGATACATAACTTTATTTTTATGTATAAGAGGAGTTTTATTTTAATTCTTATTACATATTTTAAATGCATTTTATTCTAATAATTACATATTTTAAAAATATTAATGCACCCCCAAAAATTTCAATTTTTGTTCGATTTTTGGTAATTAGAAAGTCCACCATCCCCCTTAAAAATATTATGATATCTTACACAACTGTAGAGGATTAGCTTTTAGATTTTTAGACTGGTATTTAGTTTATGGAGGAAACTAACTTTAGCTCGTTTGTGTTTTGAAAACTTCAACGGACATACCTCTTTCATACATATAGATCAATAAATTTTCTTATTATTTTACGATTTTAAAACCATGCAAATCGTGAGACAAGAGATTTGTAATTCCATTTACTTAAATTTAAGAAATTGCTTATGTACTTTAAAGAACTTTAAAACATCTTTTCTAAATTCAAGCAATAAGTACATGATATTTAGAAGTAGTAGGTTCTGTTTATGCCCTTGCTAAATAACGCTAGGCCATAGATTTATTCACAGAAAATCTAGTATTGTTCTTAAAATATTACAAAACGTTTACGAAAATTTCATCATGAGTTAATAAGTATACCTATGAGTGCTTTAAATATAAATTTCTTATACTGCCATTAACCTTTTGAACACAACGAATGCTCTGTAGCTTGAAATAAGTTGTGTTACTCAGTGGCGCACCCAGGGGGTGGGGGGGCAGAGCCCCCCACCCCACCCCAAAAGAAATAGAAATTTCATTATTAATATTGAATTTACATTTTAAATATTTTTATCCGTTCAACTCGCCCCCCCCCCCAAGATTAAATCCTGGGTGCGCCACTGGTGCAACTTGATGATTACACATGCATATCGAGGTCCAATATTATTATTTAATACTTAGCCTTACCTCAGGAAAGATTCATGAAGTGAAAAATTCTGCACTTCCGGAAACAGTACAAATTGCTAACTTGGTAAATTTTTATTATTTTGCCGTAGTACCATTTTCCCTATTCTTAAATCTTCATCTAGGATTTTCTTTTAAGATGGCAACCACATGAAAATTACAAACACGGAAGAAAATTCCTTTGGTGAGTTAAATTAACTGTAACTTTTAGAGTTATGTTACTAGACTGAAAATAAAATATCTCGATGTCTCAATCCATTCTTTACTCTCTGCCCCCATTTAAAAGGAAACATTTATGATTGAGTTCCTTGGTCTTATGGACGCACAAGACTGCCGTACATATCTCCGCCCGGAAATCATCACTCTGTACTTCAAATCAAGGTGAAGAGTTGAGTGACGAAAGTTAAATGATCCAACTAGGAAATAATCCAATTACTCAGCTCAAGAATCTTCGCCGCGTCTTTTGTGGCTACAAGCAGTAACACAGCTTCTTTCGTGTACGCCACCGAACGCGAGAGCGTAGAAATTTTCTCCAGATCAATACGGGGTGACCACATGTAATAAAGTCATTAGAAATCCCTTAAATGACCATGCGTGCTATCGACCATGTTCGGGGGCATAATTAGATGGCTTCCTCCTCTTCTAAACAGAAAAGAAAAGGAAAGTTGCTGGAGACTCTCGTTCTAATTAATCAAAGTCAAGCTACGGCCGTGAACATCGAGATCATACAGAAGGTTTTGAACGATGTTACCTTGTAATTGAGGACAGCCGGACATCAATCTGCAGTTTTTTTACTTTGGCTGTAATAAACCGAACGATTTGGTTTAATTTCACCGTTGAAGAAGTCATAGATTAATTACTCGATTTCCTCTGCTGTAGACTGATATTATCGATCAGGGAAGATAACGACTGAATTTCATACTATATATAGGCACTAAAAATTAGAACTGGTGGGGAATTTTCTCGAATAGTCTTTGCATACTCTTTAATAGATCACTATACTTAGATTTTAATGAGACCCCAGAGGGGTTTTAGAATTTTAGATCTTTAATGATATCAAAGGGTGTTTTAGATTTTTATGTCTTAGGTTTCTAATGAACCTAAAATGCCTTAGATTTTTACATGCCTTACACATAGAATTTTATTGCCTTTAGGTGACAATGGACCATGAAAAACTTTTTTTTAATTTATTAACTAATTACTATGAAATTTTGTATACTTATACAGTGATGTTTAGAGATGGAAATTCTAAATTTAAAAAAATCAGAATGCAATTAATTGATATTAATTAAAATCAGTTTCTTAATTACTCTATTTGAAAATCCTCCATGCGCATTAATTTTTGTCTCAAATATCTAATTTTCTCTCTTAAGCTAGCTTTATATAGTTATAATAAAAGTTAGCAGTAGTATTTGATTTACAGTCATATTTATAAAAACTAGAAAAGAAATCGATAATAATAGGTCATTTTATAAAAAATTTTATCAAAAATATTTTTTTTATTGTAAAAATATTAAGTTGTTTTAAAATAGTTTAATGAATTTATTACTAAGTTTTATTCTAACATATATAAATAATTTCATGAAATTTTATAAAAATTCAAGAAAAATTATGATGCATGGAACATTTTGAACTTAGCGAAACGACATGAAAACTTGTTTTGAGAAAATGGCATTTAAAGTTTTAATTTGACTAACATTTGCATTGTTTACGTTTGAAAAAAATACTAATAACTAGGTTAATAATGATCGGATCAACATACTTTTTTTTAAATTTAAAGCTGATGAGTTGCAGTATCATTTTCTGAAAAAAAAAATCATTTTGGGGACATATTTCTGTCAATCTGAAGTCCATTGTCGCCTTAAATACACATGGCTCTCAGAGTTTTAGGTTTAGACTTGTACATACCTTACATTTGCAGCACATGCCTTAAGATTTTTTATTGCCTTAGATTTTTAGCATATTTTAGAATTGCCCCACATGTCTTAGGTTTTTGATGAAAGTATGCATAAACTTTAATTAAGTGGCTAAAAGCAAACTTAAATTAAATGGCTAACATTAAATGTCCGAAACATTTTTTTATCCCCAACTTAGCCATCAATGTCGTATATTTGTAAACAACATGTTATTCACTAAATATTGATGCATTTGCAATTCACTATTGATTACCTTGTATTCGACCTATCGGTTACATATCAGCCGAATGCTTTCAAATGCAAGTTATCATCAGAAAATGAGGCCCTTTTGGATCAATACACGTAGAGGATTTCTCATACGGAGGGGAGATGGGGAATGTTTCTAACGTTGCGGGTTTGTCACCGACCCGTGAATTAATGTGTTCGATGTGTCACGAAAGTACTCACGAAGCTTTCGTGACCGATATCGTGCTGTAATGTAATGGCGCATTTTAATTTTTCTTTGGCTGGTCTAAGAATAAGAAATGAAAGCTTGACAACTACACTTCATTTATAAGTGTAACAGAGCATACTGCATGTAAAGCGAATTGCTAAGAACAGGCGTGAAACAGCTCAATTCACATTACGTCAGATGTAAAAAAAGAGAACTTGTTTATAAAAGATATAACGGGCTAGCCAGGGAGGAAAGTTATGTTTCACTGATCTAAGTTGGTAAGATAAAATATCTCATTTGGCCTTCTGCCAGCGTTTCACGAAAGGTTTCTAAATTTTCATCCAACATTTTACCTTGTGTACTTTTTTAGGTCCTTTGGTTGGAACGGTATGAGACTATGCGAAATATTCCCAAGTGTTGCGACAGAAATAATAATTAAGCTAGTTAAAAATGTATAAAACAAGGCAGTACTTAACACGGTTAGTCAACACTTTAAAGCCTTTAACCCTTCAGCGGGCGCGTCAATTTTTGAAACACCAGCAGGCACGCGTGGCACAAAGTGCAACGTCTCTTTCAACCTTCATTATTCATTTTGTCATAAACTTTTTTTTTCAAATTTAAAATAATAATTCTTCGTTTTATGACAAGATATAAAATATTGATACTATTGATATATATTTATAATTAAAAGCCAAAGAATGCAGATACAATCGCGTTATTTCAAAACTGTCCGGTTTATTGGATCTAAGGACAACTTGCGAATGGATTCTTATTATGTCCAAAAACCTAAAAAAACAACGAGAGAGTCCATCTTCATGATATGTGGGATACCGTGTAATAGTTGCACATTTTGATCGACTACATCAACTCCTGCTTTTGTCGTATTGCAATCCGATATAATCGCTGGCTTACCACGGTTAAATCACGACTAGCAATGAATGGAAAGGAATACAAGGGTCAGAAAATCAGATCTGCAATTAGAAAGGGTGTAGCTATAAATAGAAGCATCATAGAACATTGAAACTTTTCGCGTAAAAACAAACCATTAAAAATTACGAAACGGTTGCACTTTGTACACGGGTGTGCCCGCTAAAGGGTTCAGCCACATTTATTCCCCTTTTAATCCCACGTTTGAACTGATTTCGCAGTCCGTTCTTAACATTTAAACATTGTCCACATTACGTTCGCCACGTAGCAATGCGTTCTTTCGTTGATGGAGATTGTTGACATGACATGTGGTTGATTTGACGTATCACGAAGTCATTGCTTGGGCCCCGTGATTGGTTGAAATCTTTATCACTGAAGCAGCGCTCTGGAAGCAATGGGAAGAAGGCCTTAGATGTCCTATTAGACCGATAACCGTGCTTCACCATTATACCTGTTGGATTCTTTTTCACTATTCTCAGGGAACCTCATAACTTTACGTACACGGGCCTCATAACTTTGTACGTCAGGGAACCTCATATCTTTGTACACGGGCACTTTGTACACCCGCTGAAGGATTAGTATACTAAATTGGGCTCTATCATTTTACACCTTCTGTTCTTCGCTGTCTTTTGGAAATTTTATAAGGGGTCCATTCGATCTCTGAGGAGTTCGAAGATATGGTTGTTAAGGGCATTTCGAAATAAAGCTTTTAGAATTACATCCACAAGATGGTCTTATATTTATCCACTTCCTGAGAATTTTCCAAGTGATCCCGACCTCACGACGCACACCACAAAGCGATCCAGCAACCCGCCCCTCTCCTAATCAATTTTGCATAGCATCTCGACCTCCCTCCAAGATTGGAAATAAACCATCTAGATAATCTAACCCCTCTTTTCATAAGCCAGAAACTATGATGTCACAGCCTTCTGGGGGCTCGCTTCCGCGGAGGCGTACCGTCTCTCATCCATCATATAACCCCCAACTTTTCTCCTTTCTTTTCATTAGATATACATCCCTTTTATATAACTAGCAGCCCGACTTTTCAAAAGGCGAAGGCAATTTTAATGCGATTACTCCCTTCCGGAAATCTGCCTTCTCTTCCCCTAATGGAATATGCAGAGGCTGGGCCCCGAGAATTCCAAAAGCCCAGTCAATCTTAAAATAGTGATTAATTTGAAATCGGATTAAAACTAAGTGTGTGTATAAACAGGAGGGTCGGCCTGGGGAATTCGCCTCATTAGAGAACCACCCCTTCACCTCTCCGCCGCCGAGGAACATACCTGGAACAGCTACACAAACACCCCGCCCTATTGTGTTCGGAAACGAAGTTAAGATATTACGCTGATGAGGAGGGAAAACGCTATTAAAAATAAATAAAACATGCCAAGGTGGAGTACGTTGTGAAATAGTGAGCCGCGAATTTTTAATTGAGTCGCCTTTTTTTCGCACTCTTTTGCAAGATTAATTCTTTGTCATTTGAGTGGCACAGCCAGAAAAAAAAACTGAAGTATAAATATCCAATTTTTTTTTCTGCTACTCGAATTAAGCGGTTACTTCCCTGGATTGCCGGAGGGTAGTGCGAAGCGCAGTTTAAAAAAAAAATCGGTAATCTGAATTAAGTGCATTATAGCAATTGAAAGCTTTCCATTATACGTTTTCATATTCAATTAAGAATAGTTTTTAATCGCCCGAGTAATGGGATTTTAAACAGCGAAGGGAGCCAAAAACACATTGCGGATCGTAACATTAGTTGATGCGATTCCAAATGATCATCGACCTAATCAAAGTGAGTCTTTATGTAACAAATTTACGATATGAGGCTGTGAGTTCTGTACTTATACAAACGCATTGTGGGTCTAAGAATTATTTGATATGATTCCAAACAATCGTCGACCTAATCAAAGTGAGTCTTTGTGTATCAAATAAATGATATGAGGAGGTGATTTTTAAAACTGTCCTTATACAAACGTGGGTCTCAGAGTTATTTGATAGGATTCCAAACGATCATCGAGTTAATCCAAGTGAGTCTTTATGTAACATATTTACGATATGAGACGGTGAGTTCTGTACTTACACAAACACATTGTGGATCTAAGAATTATTTGATGTTATTTCAAACGATCATAACTAATAAAATTGAGTTTTTATGTAACAAATTTAAGACATAAGGCGGTGCGTTTTAAAACTTTCCTTATCCTGACATATTGTGGGTTTAATAATTATACGATGTGATTCCAAACAATCATAGCTAATCAAATTCAATCTTTATGTAACATATTTAGGACATAAGGTGGTGAATTTCAAAACTGTCCTTATCCTGACATATTGTGGGTATAAGAATTATACGATGTGATTCCAAACAATCATAACTAATCAAATTGAGTCTTTATGTAACAAATTTAGGACATAAGGTGGGGAGTTTCAAAACTGTCCTTATCATGACATATTGTGGGTAAAAGAATTATAAGGTGGGATTCCAAACAATCATAGCTAATCAAAGTGAGTCAGTATGTAACATATTTACTATCTGAGGAGGTCAGTTTCAAAACTGTCCTTATCCAAACACATTGTGCGTCGCAGAATTACTTGATCTGATCCCACAGGATCATCGAGCTAATCAAAGTGAGTCTTTATGTAAAAAATTTGCAATATGAGGTGATGAGTTTCAAAACTGTCCTAAACCAAAATAATAATTAGTAAGGAATGGATTCTGTTTAAGGTGGCACTTTTACATACAGATGTAGCTGAATTATGTCACAAAACTCTCATTTTCCTTGAGTAATTGAAAGTTAAAATACTGTGGTTATCTGCAAAAGTTTTTTTTTCTACTTACAAAAAATCAGTTATACGGGACAAGGACAGTTTTGAAAGTCTCTGCTTCATATAGATAATGTTAAAATTTTATCACTTTCTGAAGTATTTGTCAGTTGAAGACAAAATTAAGTATTACTTTCCACTAGTCAATGACTCGGGTATGTTTTTCATTCTAAAAAAGATACGCCAATAATATTTTAAAATTTAAATTATTCAGGAAAATATGTGGTATATTGTGTTTTAAATGACCGTAATTTCCTTTGGCTGCTGAAATTTCTAAAATGAATAAGATAGAGTAAATAAACACTTTATCTAATAGGGAGCACAAAACAAAAATTCAAAATTAGTCGCAAATCGTTGTAAAAAATTTCTCTATAGATAAACATAGAACTGAGCTAATCTAATAGGACTACTATCAAGAAGTCTTAACCACACTAAATGTAGAACATGTTACATACATACATACATATATATATATATATATATATATATATATATATATATATATATATATATATAATATCGATGTATTATTTGATTATTTGAGTGTTTTACATTGAACGCACTTTTTAATTATCTGCACAGACGTCACAAGTTCATTACGTTGCGTTGCATTGCGTTTAGCATTGGCGTCATTAAAATAGATTTTGTTCCATTTCCCTACTGTCATTCCTAGTTCAGTTCTACACGAGGTAAAACGTTAAATTTTGAAATACATATGTAAATAAATTATTCATCATTGCATATTACTTAAATTTCTTTGTCTTCACTTCGGCATAAGCTCTTAGTCTTTTGACACTGTTATTATAATCATAACTACGGCTTGCACCTATCCCCTTGTTTAAAATGAATGCTGTGTCTTGTTTTACACGGTTTCGATTTACACGATTTGTCCTGGAGCGCATCTACCGTGTAAATTGAGGGATATATATATATATATATATATATATATATATATATATATAAATGAAACAATAACGTTTCCCTTGATTAACTTTTTCTTACCGCAACGGAACATTATATATCAATTTTATTTTGATCTAGATATTCCAAAAGTAATCCCCTTAAACAATCCATGCGCCTACATGTTATATAAGAAGATTGTTCGAGAGCCATGACGAAATCAACATCTCACGTGGCGTGATGGTCAGGTGTCACATTTCAGCCAATTAGAAGTTTTACTCACCTCTACCTCTCGATAATCCGATCGTCTTTGTCAGCTTTTGTGTGTTCGTAGTCAAACCATCAACATGTAGAGTTTTAGCTCTCCGTTCGTTACGTCGCAGCGTTGCGCTGCCGGGGTCTTTCCCCGTTACCCGCGATGTCGAGCAGCATTTCCTTCAAAATAAAGACTATGTTACGAACCAGCCGCCTCTTCCTTTCTGGTATGGATTCAAATTATTTCTTCTTCATCCCAGTCATTTCCATTGCCTGCTCCGGCACGACTACCCCCTGCAATGGTTCCAGACTTCACCGTTCCGTTAACAAGTCACAGCTCCGTTATCATCAAAGGAATTTCAGTTACCATTACATACATACATACATACATACATACATATATATATATAGGATATACCTTATTTCGTTTTCCTAAAAAAGAAAACTGTGATATATGAAGATAAAAAACACTCAAAGCTAATAATTCTTCGCATCACTGGGAGTACTTAGTTTGGTACATTTCGACCGGAAAGGAACATGGGCCGAGGTCCGGTAAACGGTCACAGGAAACTGATTTCAGACTAATCAAGATCTGGCCCGACACAGCGAATTGACACTGCAAAAAAGTAATTGCATTTTTTGACCTCCAATAAAACAGTTGCCAGTCTAATAAAGGATCAATATTTTTACTCAGCAGTAATGAGCTTTTATAGTTTTTTTGATTCACAGAATCAATTTCGATCAGGGGACAGTAGCAGTAATGCACCAAATTAACGATATAAAAAGGAACGGTATTTTCAGTGGAAGTAAAATTATTAAAGTTGGTAAAACTCTATATATGGTAAAGTTAGGTATTGTACAGTACAATAATGAGTTTCATTGACCATAAAAACTTTATCCTAGAGGTAGAATGAAAAATGTCAAAACTACTTCTATTTAGTTATCGATCGTTAAGTATGGCTAGTCAAATATGCAAAATGTTTACCCGAAAAATTGGAAGGTAAACTGGGGGAAACTTAGCACGTAACTTTCGGTTACTTGCGAAGTTTTACTAGTGCAAGTGTAATAAACATGACTTTTATGTAACCATTCCTGAATTGTAAAGCTTACCACTAACACGCTTGTATGTCCATCATGTGGAAGGACATGCCATTTACTGTACATTCCCGCAGATGGAATTGCAGGGTGCAGCAGAAAGAACGTTCTGATTTGGAACGTCAATAACAAAAATACAAAGTAAGATAGAGAACGAAATCTTTTATACCAGAGAAGTACACAGTATGACATTGTCATCCGTTATGTTTTAAAGATTACACCAGTTAAATGGCTAGCGTCATTTTCGATGAAGTTTTGAAGTCTCTTTCGGAAATTTTGCATGGATATGCGGATCATGTCCCGCGGAATCGCCGTGATTTCTTGCGTAATTGCTGCCTTGAGTGCTTGAAAATTTGTTGGTTGGTGTTGGTACACTTTTGATTTTAGATAGCCTAACAGAAAAAGAATTTACAATTTGATTTTTTTTTCTGTGAGGCTATCTAAAATCAAAAGTGTACCACCACCGACAAACAAATGTTGAAGCACTCAAGGCAGCAATTAGTGCTACCTTGAGTTCTTGAAAATTTTTTCTGTGGGGCTATCTCAAATCAAAAGTGTACCAACACCGACCAGCAAATTTTCAAGCACTCAAGGCATCAATTACACAAGAAATTACGGCGATTCCGCGGGACATGATCCGCAGATCCATGCAAAATTTCCAAAAGAGACTTCAAAACTGCATCGAAAATGACGCTCGCCATTTAACTGGTGTAATCTTTAAAACTGAATGGATGACAACGGCATACTGTGTACTTCTCAGGTATAAAAGATTTCTTTCTCTATCTTGCTTTGTATTTTTGTTATTGACGTTCCAAATCAGAACGTTCTTCCTGACGCACCCTGTACTACAAGTTAAAGACCTTAGAAGTTATGTGGACACAAAGCACCAGCCTCTGCTCAAGGAGAGAATCAATACATATTTCAACCCTATTTCTTCCACTCAAATGAATATAGTATAGGGTTAGCACATGAGTGAAGCCAAAAATGGCTGGCTCTCCAGGCACACGAATGCATCGAAGAAGAACGTGAGAAGTAAAGCCTCTTCACAACGAGCTCAGTGAATTGCATAAACCACTAATTTAATTTAATTACTACTTTTAATTCCAATTTAATTTTTGCATAAGTGATCATTCACCTTTCTCGAGGTAGGCGTTAATTCTTTCGGTAACGTCGCGAGAACACTTTACAGTAATTTGATGAAGTAATGTTTTGAATATTAAGAAATCTTACTCCCGATTCTTTAGAATAAGAGAATTGAATCTTATTAGAATCTTAAGAGGATTTGAATATTATTCTAAAGAATTTAGAATAATTCTTTAGAATAAGAGAATTGAATCTTATCGGAATCTTAAGAGAATTTGAATATTATTCTAAAGAATTTAGAATGAGATTCAAAATTAATGACTCTTCTGAGATAACATGCAATTTTTTTTAGATTCATACATTATTTTAGTTATTCTTATTCACGTGTACGGCTATATATATACTTTTAGTCGTTATCATAATCAATATATATAAAACAGTTCCGTAACTGACTGACATAGAACGCACAGACCATACCGCTGGACCTAAAGTGCTGAAATTTTGCATGGCGATTCTTCTTATACTGTAGGGGTGCACTAAGACAGATTTTTCAAAAATTCTTCTTATATTTTTTAAAATTAAATTTTTAAGCTTTTTTTAAACATTTTCATAAGTTTGCATTAAAAATAATAATTTGAGGGTTATAAAATTTATAATCACAAGAAAGATCATAAAAATTCCTTTAGAATGAAATCTTTTTTGAATATTTACCTCTATTTTCTGATTTTTGGTGAATTTTTAAATATTTAATTTATTAAATGCTGATCACGTGATTTCTTTTTCTGGTTCTTTAAATAAATTTATCGTCACGTCCATAACAACGAAATAGACAAAAAATATTTTTTTTCTTGCTAATGCGGCAGACGATTGGACATTATCCAAAAAAATATTAAAATACAGTAAAAGATATGTTCCTCAAACTGTACTCTATTAACTGTACTATATACTTTAGTATGTTGTATTAGATTTAATTTGAATATTTTCTTCTACATTATTTTGTCTACAAGAATATCCTTTACGATTTTTTTATAAATACATGTTTTCGTTTTTTTTTACATCAATTGCATACATTGATAGTTGTATTTATTATAAATATATTTAAACTTATTTTTTGGCATTAATTGCATACATTGACCGTTGCATTTAATTTGAATGTACTCCGTAGCGAAGTACAGGTTTTCAGCCAGTTGCTTATAATTAAACAATATCTACCAAGAATTTTTTTTTCTTCCAACGCTGCAGACAAATTGTCTCTCGATATTCACATATTGATTACCGCGATAGTGGTTGGTTTCTTGTAGTGGGAACACCTTAAAGACGAAACAAAATCACCCCAATGTTAAGCCATGGAGAATATGTGTCTATTGTTGACAGATATATAAATGCTGATAATCCAATAAAAATGGTGTTTCAGATAACTTGAACTTTTCTGCTCCTTGCAACAGGATTCATTTTAAAAAGTGCGTCCACCAAAGGAATTGATGCGCGTTTAAAACACACAAGACCAGATTTTTTTCCCAGAATAATTCAAAATTTAAAATATTACTAGCTGAAAACCCGCACTTCACTACGGAGTACATTCAAATTAAATACAACGGTCAATGTATGCAATTAATGCCAAAAAAATAAATATATATATTTATAATAAATACGACGATCAATGTACACAATTGATGTAATATATATATATATATATATATATATATATATATATATATATATATATTTATAAAAAATCGTAAGGGATATTTATTTTTTTGGATAATATCCAATCGTCTGCTGCATTAAAAAGAAAAAAAACAGTTTTTGTCTATTTAGTTGTTATGCACGTGACGTTAAATTTATTTTAAGTACCAGAAAAAGAAATCACGTGATTAGCATTTAATAAATTAAATTCCAAAAATTAATCTTTAAAAATTCACCAAAAATCAGAAAATGGAGGTAAAGATTAGAAAAAGATTTCAATTTAAAAGAATTTTTATGATCTTTCTCGTGATATAAATTTTATAACCCTCAAATTATTATTTTAAATGAAAACTTAAAAAAAAGTTACAAAAACAGCCTAAAAATTTAATTTTAAAAAATCTACGAAGAATTTTTCAAAAATCTTTCTTAGTGCACCCCTACACCATAAGAAGAATCGCCATGGAAAATGGGTCCAGCGGTTTCGTCTGTGCGTTGTATGTCAGTGAGTCAGTCAGTCAGTCAGTCAGTTACGGAACTGTTATATATATATATAGATTACCATTTCTTTTAAAAAACGAAAAATGCCCCAAGTGTAAAATGTTTTTATCTATTACGAAGAACAATTCTTTAAAAAAAAATATATCAATCCAAGTCGGCAAACCTTGGACATATTTTATCCATAGGTTAACACTGAGGTGGTCGAATCCAATAGAGTTAGTACACAGCAGCCTTAACTCTAAAACTGTGAAATATTAATTGGGAGCAAAGCAATAACTTACAAGGAAAAAATATATAAAGGGAAAAATAGACTGTTTTTAAGTAACCAGAAATAAAGCGAAACTAACATATTATTAATTCTGCCTCAAATAAATAATAAAAAGCAATGTTAAAGCTGTTCTGTATAGCTCTTTAAAATATTCATTACTAAATATATCCATGCCCATACATCCACTCCTGTCCTTTATAAATCGAAATACTAACTTCTTTCCAGACAGGAAAAGCTGATTTCCCTCCTTCTGCAATTACCAGATAATCTCTACACCTGAATCACTTCGAAATTGCCTGTCTTAATTCCGTAGACTTATTAATGGCATGAGATTTCAATTGCAACAAAGCAGTATCACCATTGGCACCTGGAGTATTGAATTAAGTCAGGAACAAAGTGTACGGACGGGGGCATACACACTCACAGTCAATCCATAAATATCGTTTCGGAGAATAGCTATTACGCGATTCCAAGTAGTCACATTTGAAATGTAGGTAATGAAAATAGAGACTCATAACAGATTTTGATGTCATGATAATGGGATAATTAAAGGGGTTATTCTGGCTGAATGAACTGAATGGCAAAATTATGGAAATAATAGTTTAAGGCTGCTGTTTACTAACCCTATTGGATTCGCTCACCTCAATGTGAAAATTGCAGAAAATGTGTCTACTACTGATAGCTATATAAATGTTTATCTATCTATCTCTCTCTCTCTCTCTCTCTCTCTCTCTCTCTCTATATATATATATATATATATATATATATATATATATATATATATATATATATATATATATATATATATATATATATATATATATATATATATATATATATATATATATATATATATAATATTAAAAACTAGTAATTTTTTAATTCAACAATCTTAACATTTAAAAACTATTAATTCCTCACTTTACTATTCCAAATTACAAAACCTTTTTTAATTCCTTGAAACAGGTAATTCCCTTTGGGCATTCGCGTTAAATTCCATTTTAAAATCTAACATTATTCTAAATTCCCTGCGGCGTTCGAAACTAATTTCGCTTTTGATTCTAAGTTCTAATAACCTCTAGAGAAAAAATTAAATGGCTGCCTGTTAATCAAAAACTAAACTTGCGTGGCGTGGGTAGAAAATTAAACGCTTTAGCGCATTTGTCACGCCTTTTCCTAACTTTTAACCAATTAAACCTTACTATGATCACATGACGAGATAAGTTTATATAAGGTTTGGGATCACGTACATGTACTCTTTTCGGATTTTGTAACTGTCCCGAGAAGTTGTATGGTGTATTTAAAAAATAAAAGATGTAGTTAAATTAACGTTGTGGTGTTTTATGTGTCCGAGGGTGAGATGAAAAGCGGGAAAGAAAATTAAACATATGTGATGCACGGCCGGGCGCAAGTCATCCATCTTTACCTCCAAAAGAAATACCACTCAGGCCTTCCTTCGTCGGCCCGCGCTCGTGATATTACATATATATATATATATATATATATATATATATATATATATATATAACGGTTCCGTAACTGACTGACTAACATACAACGCACAGACCAAACCGCTGAACCTAAAGGGCTGAAATTTTGCATGGCGATTCTTCTTATAGTGTAGGGGTGCACTAAGAAAGATTTTTGAAAAATTCTACTTAGATAGTTTTAAATTAAATTTTTAAGCCTGTTTTGTAAAATTTTTTTGCGTTTGCATATAAAATAATAATCCGAGGGTTATAAAATTTATCTCACGGGAAAGATCATAAAACTTCCTTTGAAATGAAATATTTTTCGAATCTTTACCTCCAGTTTCTGATTTTTGGTGAATTTTTAAAGATTCATTTTTAGGATTTAATTTATTAAATGCTGATCACGTAGTTTCTTTTCTTTTTGTGATACTTTAAATTAATTTTGCGCCACGTGCATAACAACGAAATAAATTGACAAAAAAATATTAAAATACAGTAAAAGAAATGTTCCTCAAACTGTACTATATTAACTGTACTATATTATAATCCTCTAAAAATCAATTTCATTATTTTTTCTTTGTAATTATCCTAAAATGTACTCCGTAGCGAAACACGGTTATTCAGCTAGTAATCCAAAAAAAATGGTATTTTCAGATAGCCTGAACTTTTCTGCACCTTGCAACAGGATTCATTTAATAAAGTGCGTCCACAAAAGGAATTTAGGTGCGTTTAAAACACAGTAGACCAAATTTTCTCTCCGAATCATTTAATTTTTAAAAATATTATTTCCATTAAAAAAGAGAAAAATGCCCCAAGGTGTAATATTTCTTTCTCTATTATAGAGTACAATTCAAGGGGGTTCGGGACACATTTTGAAAAAAAAAAATTATTTATCGAGTTAAAATTTTGAACTTTTTTGTGATGGTTAACCATATAATTTGTAAATAAAATCACATCATAAAACTTCTCAAAAAGTTTTTAAAAAATTTAAAAATTATAAAAAGTGGGGTAATTTAAAATTGTTATAACTCGAAATATTATTTGTCGAATTTCAATTTTTTTCCATTTAATTAAACATAAATATATATGTTTTAATTTTGATTCAGCATTTTAAAAAATATTAATTAAAAAAAAAATTAAAAATATTTATATTAAAAATTACAAAGAAAAATTTTGTAACTTATTTAAAAAAAAACATATTTTCATAAGTAAATATTTTTTTCAAATTTGCTGAATCAAAATTAAAGTAAAATAGTTGAAAAAGACTTGTTTCAAGTTTCAACCATTTATCTTTAACGATTCTTGACTTATAACAATTAAAAAAACGAGACATGGGGAAAAAATCCATCATGCAGAAAAACGCACTTACAGGTTTAAACAACGCTTGGCTACTATTAGAATGTTGCAAAAATAAAAAATAAAAATTCTCCTGTTCTAATTAAGATAGAAACATGATTTAAACGTCATTTTAAGCGTAAAAGAACACAGAAATTTTTAATGAACTAATTTTTTTTTCGAAAATTCGAACAATTTTGTGTCGAGGACCCCCTTAAAAAATATCTTTTATTCCAAGTCGGTCATCCTTAGACATATTTTCTCTATAGGTTAACATTTAGGTAAGCAAATCGAATATGGTTAATACACAGCAGCCATAACTGTTAGTTTTAACTCTGAAATAAAATCATTTAAAGAAAGAAAAGAAAATCTGTCTTTAACACCACCACGGCACTTTTTTTTCAGCCTGAAACGAAGCTATCTGCAAACTGTCAGAATTTTTTATTTTTTTATTTTTTGTAATCTTCGAAAATGCCTTCTTTTATTTGGTATCACATAATCTTTTATATTATTATAAGAATTAATTTAACACAAAACAGGGATAAACGTATAATTAATTCCTCAGTATCTTCCTTAATGTTGCCAACCTAGAGAAAGATTATACTTATAAGATCGACAATAATTGCCATTCATTATATATAGTGTGAGTTTTAAGAAGCTGTGTGTTACCTATTTTGTGTAATCCTCGAGTAGCCTGTCAGGAACAATTTAACTTAATATTTTTTTACCGAACTACTGACGCTTGTTTTATTTTCTATTTCTCCAGTTCGCTAATTACAAGGTATATTTATTGGACATTTTTATTCTAGTTCCTTAACACTCTTTTAATTTTTTTTAAAGTAGTTTATTCTCATTAGAAATATTTGTTCTTTGATGCGTTTCATAAATAAAAAAGTCTTCGAAATCAATGCATTAATTTTGTTGTTATTGTTTAAAAGAATTAAATTTTTTCCTGGTTATTTTTTACTTCTCGGATAGTACGATTAGCAAAATATACAAGCATGAATACACAAACTAAAATTAATGAAACTGAATTACGCACAGAACAGTTAGCTTAACATTAATGCGCATTAAGCGAGTGGTAATTTAACTGATTTTTTAAAATTTGTCAACACGTAAATTTAAAGTAAACGATTTAAATTGTGAAATTTTAAAGTGACCTTAGATTGGTGAATTTAATACTGACGGGTATCTGTCTCAGACAAAACTTGTATCGAATGACATTGCTCATTTATTTTGTTATACAGTCGTTCATTTGTTTTGTAACTAAAGTACATGTACCAGTTAGGATAAATTGCAGGTAATAAACGTTTTTTTCTCAATTGGTGTATTTTAAAGTGACGATCCTAAAAGATTTCAGACTATTTTGTTGCATGTAATATTCATGAAATAAAGTATTGGACTGTAAAAGAGTATGGCATAACTTCAGCTGTCACGCAATATCTTTTTAAGAATTTTTTTTTATTATTGTCTAGGTAATTTAAGTTTATCGATACAAATATTATAAATAAACGTCGATTTCGTTTTACTGGATTTTCATTTTGGTACAGATTAACAAATATATAATAATACAGCTATGTCTAACTATACTAAAATTCCCACTAGCCACTTAGTTTTCGCGTCAGCACCTGTTTTCACAATTTGAAAGAAATCCTAGGGGGATTTTAATGATTTCGAAAAACGACAAACAGCAAATAACACCTTTCAGAATTTTTTTTAAAGCTAGCAGTTATTTGAAAGCTGAAACAAAAGTTTAGCAGCTTGCCAGGCCTCACAAATTTTGGCAATGATGAGATATTACACATGCCCCCTCCTTGCTACACAAAATCTTACTTCTCTCTACCCTCAACTCCAACAACCAAGACTTTACTTACAAACACCAAATCTCAGCCTTCCGTTGAATTTACCGTCATCTTAACTAAAAAGAGTGAAACTATATTGTAGATATAGTATTTCCACATTAAATGAAGTAGAAAAAATAGTATTTATTACGTTATATTGTTGTTGTTGTTGCTTATGCCACTTGACCGACAGCAACATCAGATCAAATCCCGAAGGCTATGGACGATGAAGGTGCGGCTCCTGTTTTGAATTAGCACCACAAGGGTCGGTGTTCGACTTGGCTAAATCACCGTCCCGTCATTTTGAACCGAGTCAAGTGACGAGACAGGAACAGTAGACCCCGCACCTCCAGAGGTAAATTTGAGAACTTGGAGGACATTGTAGCCACGCCCTATTTTGAGTGCCCCGGCCACCATTAGTGAACACGGCGGTGGATTTGTAGCGACGAGCATCGAACCAGGGGCGTTCAGATCACTGGCTCACCGCGCCCCCAAATAGTAAAGTGTTGCCACTCATATAGTAAAGTGTTAGCGTTCTGAGCTTCCATGCAGTGGGCTTGGGTTCATATCCCGATTAACCTTTAGCTTACGGGGCCCATTTTTATGATCCCCTCTTAAGAACGGAAAATTTCATACCCCCTTTGTAAGAACGGCCATTAAGGGGGTTATATATATATATATATATATATATATATATATATATATATATATATATATATATATATATATATATATATATTCATTCTTGGGATTCATACTATCCCAACCTATAAGGAAAAGGTTGGTCGTTTCCGTGTCGTCGTCCCCCCACAAGGAGCAATACTGGCTCACCTAAATATTGCTCCAATAGTAAAGTACCCAGCAAAACTTCGCGGGTCTTCGTGGGCCAATGTCAAATAAGTGCTTACCGTCAGAGATTAGTGTCTGCCGCATTGGGAAAAAAATCCCGTTATGTTTGGTGGTATATGGCTGGTACTTTTGGAGGATCTAGATAGCTGAACATTTTATCTTCATTAATTATGGGTTTTTGCTTCATCTCTCTCTGGAATATTTCGGTACACGAAACGTTTCATACGAACCCTTTAATTTCGTGTGGCAAGAGGAACCTTTAGTAAAACATATAAGTAGATTTATCAATACATTTGATAAATGTGCTTTTATTTCAACCAATTAGGCTTCCTTTAAAACCTATGAAAGAAATCAGACTTCGTTTAAAATCTGTATCCCAAAATGACATAATTTAAAAAAGCCATGCCATGATGAAAATTCACTAATACCGTGTATATAACAGTAAATAATGTGCAAATGACCAAATCTTTCGAATTTTAACTGTACCAAAATTATAATAAATTAAAAATGAAGCAGAGGTTTATACCATGACCAGAGAACTTTTGGATTTAAAAAATGTAGTTGAATTAACTGTATCTCAATTTCTTTGACGAGATTTTTTTGGGGGGTGGGTGGGGGGGGGATAGAATCCATTAGCACTCGAGAGAACTAATTATATTTATTTTATTCGTAATCAACGAAAATGTCTATTTAAATATGTTCGTAAATTTAGGAAATGTACCTGTCATTAAGAATTAAAAATGTATTCCTCTTCTTGGTATACTTTAAGGAAGAAAACTAAGCATTCGAAGCAAATTATCAGTTCATCGATACAAAGGGATCACGGAATTAAAAGCCGTTTATCTTTCGGGGGAAAAATGTCTTCTTTTCTCAGTCTTATCTCTATTTTCTACAGCATGTCATTGGCATAGCATGTGACCAAACGCCATAGTTCTAAATAGGGCGTTTCTGACAGAGGTCTCCAACAGAAGTCATGTCGATAAATGCCCCTGTTCCTAATCTGAATGGTCTGTTTCCGGCAGATCGGATAATCATCCTTTCGATGCAAATAATAGCTTCATTATTACAAATGGATCAGAACAGTTGTTTTCTAGGAAAACTTTTTCTACGCCATCTTCTTCCTTTCAATGAGTAGACATTACTACCACATCATACAAATACTGATAATATTATTTCTCTGATTGTAAGAATTAGTATATTGTTTGGCTAATGTAGAACTTTACAAAATTAGTGACAATAATAAATAGTACATAATTAGCACATTAGCACCCTAAATTGTCTCTTCCCTCTACGGAAACACACACTTTCGAAGCAAGTAATTAATTCATTAATACAAATGGCCTTACTGTAATTTCTACGCAGAAATTTTTAAATTAATGTTATTGCTTTGTTTGAGATTCTTTTGTTCTTCAATTTTATTAAGTATTTGAGAGTTATGCATGATTCCAAACCTCATCGTATGCAATATAAAGTCGTAGGATTTAAAGACACCAAAAGGATCCTAGATTCAATGGCTAAGGGTTTGTCTCTTAGTATCAGCGTCGAAGTCCCTTGGTTGTAACACGTACTAGTAGCCTTTCAAAACTGACTTTCAGCCATAAATGTCATTGGTCATAGCCATAGATCGGTATAAATGGGATTTTTTTCTAACTCAAAATCCGGAAGACAGTTTATTGGAAATGAAACTAAATAACGCTTTACAATACTTCACAGAGATACGTTCAAAGGAATTTAACGAGTATCCTTTAAAAATTAGCTAATCATGAAAAAATCCTATCCGAAGTAAATAGACCTAAGGTATAGGTGTTGTATACTACGGTACAAATAGACAGTACAGCATTTAAGCACTATCAAAGCATGAAATTATCCTAGAAAACAACGGTTTGTATTACTGTAATGGGAAATGCCTATAGTATCTACGTTTCAAACTTGTATAGTATTTCTTATTTCATTTTCAGATATTTGTATCCTCTGCCACTTTAAACATGATTATAAAAATATTTCAATATATTTAGTAATTTAAAGAAAAAAACTTTCGCGCACTTTTACATCACCTATTCTTTCACTTCATATCCAAGTACCCAGATGAATTTCCGTTAGTTTGTTTTTAGTAATAATTACGCAAAGCCATCAGTACAAAACTTTCCAAAACTATAGCTAACAACAGAATCAAGTAAACACATTCCCAGGCTATCTCTACCCAGAAGAATCGAATTAAGACGAGTGATAAAATGGACTGAGTAATTGGACACTGTCCAGTGGGAGCCAACCCCGCACAAGCGCGTTGGGAAATGATACATCTCCGATCCGACAATAGCCCCAATCCAGAGAAATTTCATTTTCATGTACATCCATTAGAGTCAAGACGTGACCAATCGCACTTGATAAAAAAAAATGCTTATCTTAGATGCATCGTTTCCCCTATCTTGTCAACCTCTTTTATTGCAAATTTTTAAGAAACAATAATCTTTGGAAGACACGTTGAAGGAACTGTATTTTGTCATTTATAAAACTTCTCAACTCACAGACAAATTTTGAAGGAGTATGCTAATTCGCCGTGTAAGTGTCAGCCACTCTGGAATGTGTATCAAGATATCATGGGGATGCGGGATGCATACGTGGCACAAAAATAAATTAGGTTTTTCTTAAAACTTCTAAACTTGCAGACAAAATTTTTAAGGCAAGCGTGAAGTACTTTGGGTTATGGATCAAGAGAACCTCAGCATGTGGGTACCGGATATACAAGAGTTGAAAAAAGATTAAAAGCCAAACGGTGGAATTCCTGAGGGTTATGAGCATCTCCTTTGAATCTCGTGTTGCCTGTCTATGGCATGTGGGTTAAACAAATTTACATCCTCGACACAAGCATGGAGGTTAAAAACTCAGAAAAAAAAGAGTTAGGACATAGGCTTCGCTAAGGATAATATATAGTGGCTTGAAGATGTCGCATGGTTTCACACCCTCGTAACAATTTCAAAGCAAAACACTGACTTTCACAGGTTTCAAAATATGTTGGTATAAAGTTCGTGAAGGATTTCTAAGGGAAATCGAGGCAACAGCGGACCAAAACTTATAAAGTTAGACTTTAAATGTACAAAATTAGTTTTCGTAGCAAGAAACGTGAAAAATTTTTGCAGATTAGACACGCAAACATTCTCTTTCAAAAGATTCATCTTAAAGATTTTGATTCAACAATTATCTGAACAGAAAATATTTATAAAATCCAAGGTACGCACTTACCCCTCTAAAACGGGGTACATGCGAATTTGTTCTATATTTACTGCATGGTTTTCTCTGCAAAGACATTGGGGTAAGTGAAAAGATTCTCTCACACGAAACGATGTAAATAAAGTGAACTTTCGCACAATGGAGAATGCCTGCATTACAACCTTAAAACTGAATAACATAGATCATACGGCTAATTTTCTGATACAACAATTTTTATTGGATGATTGTAGCAGTTTTAATACCGTGAAAATACATTTTAATGTACTTTATTTTACAACCCTATTTTGTAAATTTCTTTTATTAGCAGTTAGGTGTTATTGTTATCACTTTGACTGGTCTGTGATTTTGCGTATTTTTATATTCTCCAAAATTTTCAACAACATTTAGCAACGCCTTGGGGATATCTAACCACATATATATATATATATATATATATATATATATATATATATATATATATATATATATATATATATATATATATATATAATATATATAATATATATATATATATAATATATATAATATATATATATAAATAATATATATAATATATATAAATATATATATATATATATATATATATATATATATATATATATATATATATATATATATATATATATATATATATATATATATACGAATATCAACATTAATACCTTGGAGCATATTTAAAACTTGGGACCGAGTTACTGTTATTTTTGAGACTTAATAATTTCCCTCAGCTAGTTTATATCACGTGCTATAGTTATCAATCAAAAGTACAGCTTCAGAGATAGATGTTATAAAAATCGGATTTCTTCCCAATTCTTTTGCTATACTGAAAGTCCCAGAAGACGGACTGAAAACGGAATCAGGACAAATACATCACAACTTCGTTAGCTTCGGGGAATCAAATTAAGATAGTGATAAAATAGAGTAATTGCACTCCACCCCCTTCTGCGAAGTTTCCCATCACCAGGGAAAATCCCAAACATCTCTTGAGTCGCTAGGAACGGAGCTCTGGACGCACAAAAAGAGGTTTTCTTTTATATAGAAGTAACATGTATCCAGAAAGGGAGAACTGCTGTGATATGCTATTTACCTATGATTAGGAAATATTTTATTTCGCTGCGATGAATTTCAAGTGTGATAGAATAAAAATGATATTAAAAGCAGCGGATAAGTTTCCTTATAATAATTTATCTGCAGTATGTTCGAAATATTATATAAATCAGTACTGGCTATATATATATATATATATATATATATATATATATATATATATATATATATATATATATATATATATACCGGGTGTCCCAAAAATGACCGACGATTTGAAAAACCAATTAAAGAAAAATGGATGGTGATAGAAATGTACGGTTTGCTGCATTCTGCATAGGTAACCAGGGAATTTATTCTCACCAATTTTCAAAATTTAGTTACAAAGTTCGTCAACAGATGGCGCTACTGACTGGGAAAAACTATAAAACAATGTTTTCAAAGCAAGAAGCATACGCAAAGTGGCATGGATTGGCCTCCCTATTCGCCAGATTTGACGCCATGCGATTTTTTTTCTTTGGGAGTACCTGAAAGACCAGTTGCAACTTCACAGTCCACAAACTGTAGATGAACTGGAACAATATATCTCTGTTGCTTGTCAGGAACATTCAAACTGAAATGTTTGCTCGGGAGTCAGCGAATTTTGACCTCAGACTGCGCCCCGTTGTTGCTGCAAACGGTGGCTATTTTGAAAACATTGTTTTATAGTTTTTCCCAGTAAGCAGCGCCATCTGTTGACTAACTTTGTAACTAATTTTCAAAATTTGTGAGAATAAATTCCCTGGCTACCTAAGCAGAATGCAACAAATCGTAAATTTCTATCGCCTTCCGTTTTTCTTTAATTGATTTTTCAAATCGTCAATCATTTTTGGGACACCCGGTATATATAGTGCCATATTTTTATGTATAAAACTTTTCTGTTAAACGGTCTCCAATCAACATTATGGACATCTATGGGATTTATGAATTAAAAGATATATACATGTGTGTATGTTTATGACTAATTATATGCATGTGCAATATATGAACATTAAAACAACCCGTTAGTAGCTAACTTTACCAAACTTCTTGTTCATTTTGAAATAAGTGATATAAAATTATAAAAAAATTCTACTGAAATACAAATTAGTGCTAACTTTACCATAACCTTTTACTTATTTTGAAATGTGTTTTAAAATGAATTTTATAACAAGTGTTATAAGATTTCCATTGAAACGCGCTTTGTGATAACTTTACCAAAGAATTTTATTATTTTGAAATGTGGTGTAAAATGCATTTCATAGTAAGTAATGTAAAATTATAAAAAATTACACTGATACGCGCATTAGTACTAACTTCACCAAACATTTGATTAGTATGAAATGTACCTTAAAAAGCATTTTATAATAAGTGTTGTGTGTTTATGACTAATTTATGCATGTGCAATATTTGAAAACTAAAATACCCATTAGTAGCTAACTTTACCAAACTTCTTGTTCATTTTGAAATGTGCTGTAAAATTCATTTTGTAATAAGTGATATAATGTTATAAAAAATTCTACTGAAATACGCACTAGTGCTAACTTTACCAAAACCGTTTCCTTATTTTGAGATGTGTCTTTAAATGAATTTTATAAAAAGTGTTATGAAATTTCTATTGAAACGAGCTTTGTGTTTACTTTACCAAATAATCTGATTATTTTGAAATGTGGTGTAAAATGAATTTCATAGTAAGTGATGTAAAATTACAAAAATTTACACAGATACACGCTTTAGTGCTAACTTTACCAAAGCTTTTGATTAGTATGAAATGTACCTTAAAATTCATTTTATAATAAGTGGTATAAATTCATAAAAACTTCCACTGAAACACATTTAGTGCTAACCAAACCCTTTGATTATTTTTAAATGTGGTGTAAAATGTATTTTATGATAAGTGTGATAAAATTACAAAATTTCTACTGAAACATGCTTAGTGCTAACTTTACCAAACCTTTTGCTTATTTTGATATGTACTGTAAAATGCATTTTATAACAAGGGGTTTAAAATTATAAAATTTATTTTGGTTATATTAAAGTTTTCTTTCAATTACGTGGAGACAGATAGGAGATTTATTTTCTTCTTAAATATTTTCAAGGGGTAGTCAGTATGCAAAATAGGTTAAAAATCAAATACCTAAGAGGCGACAGTTTTAAATAATTGTCACCAAGGGATCAAGAAAACTAGCCTATAGCTGTAATTTTTCGCTTTAAACTCTTTTGAAGCTTATACATAAAGAAAATTCGATTTTCCTTTATGCCTCGTCCTTCTCTCTTTTTCCTAAGGAAAATCAGAGAAAGTATGTAAAAAGAAAATGCAGAAAGAAAATTCTACATCTATTCCTACAGCAATTGGGGTGTTCAAAATGTATCTCAACTATGACACTGACTGCTTAGTGGAAGCAATATTTCCCATACCATTTCTTCTACAATTGATACTGCCGTGTTATATCCAGTATGGAATAGGGACGGACGTGTAATTACTGGAACACTTCGAACCAAAATAAGAATGGTGATGCTTTATTCCTTGCAGACTCCATACTTTAAAGTTCTACGCATTACGCATTCTATGGGTAATTCGGCACATCGAACCAGATTCCTTTTACGATGCCAGTTTACGTTATTGTTCTTAACGCATTAAAAGTTGATACTATTGCTTCCAAAATTTCCCATTTTACGGGGGAAAACGATTCGAAGAGAAGAAAAGAGCAGCCCATTCAGTATTAATATCTTATAGGATTATTTCCAGGAATAAATGTCAATTTTTATGTAAAAATAATACTTTTCAGTCTAAGCTACATTTTCTCTGGCTAGCAACTTTAATCAGAGATGGGAAATCATTAGCTTACTCACATTGAAAGTAACAGTAGTAAATATACGACTTTCTGCAACGAGAGTAAAATATTGTTTCACTTGGAATCTGTTACCTATGCTAAACTCAGATATGCAATGGAGATATTCGAGTGATTTATAACATTTATGAAGTGTCCTGCTAAATATGCATTTCTTTTTATCTAATTTAATCTGTACTCAATCACCTTTTTTCTGTTCAGAGATACTGTGCTTTTTATAATACGAAATAATATGAATACGGAAGTGAATAACAAAAAAAATTGGCCCTGGAACTAGTCAGGAATGAGAAAACTGTTTAAACACTCAAAATAAATCACTGTAACTAATTAGAAATCCTGAATTCGAAAGTATCACTGTAAAGTAATTAGAAATCCTGAATTTCGAAACCAAGTATTTCGAAAGCTTCTTTCGATTCCGAGTAGAAGGACACCTACTCAATAAGGTAAATCAGACAAAATGGACAATGCCATTTTTCCTGCCTTACAATATCCTGTCATCCTGAATATCTAAACCAAGTATATCGAAAATTATTTAGGACCAGATTAGTAGAATACTGTTCCGTTTTCCCGGGTTCGTTAGGATTTAATAAGAATCTCTTCAGAAAGTTCACACAAAATAAATTTATTATTTTGGTAAATTCTTCAGGCGTATACACAAATTCAAACATAAAAGACATAACAACTGTCTTCTATACATCAGAAAATCAGGACTTACAAGTTAGGATACCAGAATTTTCAATACAATACACGCCAACTAACGCAGTTACAACGCATTCAATTCTCACTAGGAAATTGAACTGAGTTCCAATGCCAATGCCAGGTATATCTATAGATTTCCAAAAAGCCCCCCACATAGGTCTGTCACAGCTAGATATTTATAGAAGCTTCCAGAAAGGTTTAGTCGGCAAGTTCACGAAATATCGCCAAATTTGGCCAAATATCGCCAATTCTGGCGACCAAAGTAAGTCACAAAATCCATCGCAAATTTGGCGATAATTATCATATTTGGCGAGATTCCCATAGACTCCCATGTTAAATACATAACTATATGAGCCCTTCCGTAGAAGCCATTTTAACGAAACAAAATGCAATATTTTCAAAATTCGTAACAATACTAACGCAGTGAGGTAAGTGATACACAATGGGCAATGCCATTTTTGCCTGCCTTGGCATAGTAAGTAATGAGATCTCTATCTATGATTCTGAAAATGTAAGGTGAATAGGCTTTCGAAATTCGGGAATTCAGTTCCATATTAGTCATTTGAAGTGAATAATTTAAGGTTTTTTTTATCCCCCTGACACAACAAGGAAATTTGGACCATTTTCAAGGATGCCATAATGCAAGGTTAATGAGCTCGCGGAAGGAGCCACAGTTACGAATATGCATATCGCCAGGGTACCAGGAAGGCTTAGACATAGCTCGTGTCCATGTTATTGGCTCGGCAGCAAGACATAGCCGATAAGCACGCTAGAGGGCAATGAATTTCAACTGTAGTACTTCTGTAAATTTTTACTGGTGATTGACAAACTGCGGTCATCCAGTCCATATTGGAAAGAACTACTGTCCATTCCGAGCTACGGTACAAAATTTTAAACGCTTGAAGATGACAATATGAAAAATAAATGCCCACGTGGAGGAAGCCAAAATTGCAAATACATACACCTCCAGCTTTTCCTTATAAACACATCTATTTATTGCCATAGTTGTTTATAATAAATCATTCTCGTAGCTCAATTCAACAGTAAAGATATTGTTTAAAGTTTGTACGTGCTTTAAGAGGTACAAGAATTGTTTGTGTTTGTCCATTACGCCCGTGGATTTATTATAACGGGCTTTCTTTTCAAACTGTCACATATTTTAATAAAATATTTAAAAAATTGCCATAAATTAGTTTTATTTTCACCGGGTGAAATTTTTTTATGTATATATATAAACCATCGCAATGAAAAATAACAAAAATAAGAAACTTCCATGATTACTTTTTAGTAGCTTCTTTTCAAGAGACCAACTATATAAATTTTATTTCACAAATCAGTGAAATGTAAGATAACACACAAAAAAAAATTCTACCATTTTCTAGTGGCTTCTTTTCGAGTGTCTTATTGCATAACTTTTATTACATAAACCAGTGCAGTAAAAGTTAATAAAAAAATTAAATTTCTATCATTATTTCTAGTGGCTTCTTTTCCAGTAGCTAGTTGCATAAATTTTATTACATAAATGAGTGCAATGGAAGATAACACACACTCAAAACAAGGAAATTTCTAACATTTTCTAGTGGCTTTTTTTCGAGCGGCTTATTATATACATCCGTGAATCTAAGAAAACACAAAAAGAAATTTCTATCATTATTTTCTTGTGGCTCCTTTTCGAAGGGCTTATTACATAACTTTTGTTCCATAAACCAGTGCAATGAAAATTTATTCTTCTTTTCCAGCGGTCAGCTACATAAATTTTATGACATAAACCAGTGCAATGAAAGTTAATACAAAAATAAAATTTCTGCCATTATTCCTAGTGACTTGTTTCGAGAGGCTTATTGCATAAATTTTATTACATAAACCAGTGCAATGAAAGTTAATACAAAAATGAAATTTCTATCATTATTTCTAGTGGCTTCTTTTCCAGCGGCTAGTTACATTAATTTTATGACATAAACCAATGCAATAAAAGGTAATACAAAAATGAAATTTCTACCATTATTTCAAGCGGCTTCTTTTCGAGTGGCTTATTACATAACTTTTATTACATAAACCAGTGCAATGAAAACTTATATAAAAATGAAATTTCTATCATTATTTCAAGTGGCTTCTTTTCCAGCGGCCAGTTACTTAAATTTTATGACATAAATGAGAGCAACGGAAGGGAACACAAAAAATGAAATCGCTATCATTATTTTCTAGTGGCTTCTTATCGACAGGCTTATTCCATAAATTTTATTACATAAACCAGTGCAATGAAAGTTTATACAAAATTGAAATTTCTACTATTATTCTTAGTGACTTTGCTTCGAGAGGCTTATCACATAAATTTTATTACACAAATCAGTAAAAATGAAAGATAACACAAGAAAGAATTTTCCATCATTATTTTCTAGTGGCTGTAAGCGTATGCTCGGTCCCCTTTCACCGTGTCTTCCACCAATACCACTTAAACATTCACTTTTCCTCCCCCACATCGATTACATGCTAATGGTGTGATGCCATGTGTAGGGTGTGTTCCCGAGAGTGGAAGTTGCCCCTTTCTCGGCAGTAATTCCTAAAATGGCACTGTTGAGGGGTGTGTGGTTTGTTGGTAGGTAAGTCGGGGTGGTGGTCACTGGACTATGATAATCCGACCGTGAATCTTACCTACTAAGCCCGTATTTCTAGCTTTAAGTAGATAATCCAAAGGTACTGAACAGAAACTATATAACAGAAACGTTCGTTAGAGGACCAAACGTTTTATGTGTTTTCTCTATGATGGAAAGCTCTAGGTCGTCTATTTCAGGGATATAATTTCATGAGACTCCATAAAGTTTTCAATTATAGAAAGATTTCCTCACTTCGTTAAGGAGGGCAGATCTTCATAACATTTCTTATAATATGAAAAATGTTGTTTTATGTTTAAATTGATTAAATTCTCTCTTAAATAAGAAAAGCACCATTGCCCATTAACACGTGATTTTGAAAAATACAAGCAAAAACTTTCTCTATAATAGATAAAAATTTGCATTATTTTCTTTATATATATTCGTTAATCAGATTTATATTCAAGTATCCTTATTTAAGGAAAAAGGAACACCTGAAATATTTTTGCTTTTTGATTTGAACAATTCTCTCTTAGTCTCACATCTACATTAGCGTCATGCATTGATAGTAAGATGATAGTCTCATTTATATTTATGTAGATCCGCATAAAAATAATGACGGACTCGAAGAAATGGTTTACAAGTGTTTACGCGGATTCATATTATTATTTATTTATCCCAAAATAATCAAAAGTACAAAGACAATGTATAATTCTTGCTTATACCTAGTTCTGGATGTCTTAATTGAAAGAAATACAGTGTAACGGAAAAAAAATTTTGGTTCAAATTTCATGGGAATGGAGGGGTCTCAACCATTTTACATAATATGAATCCAAGTAAAAACTTGTAAACAAAACTCTGCATTAAAATATCTTCTCCTAAATTATTTTAATGAAGTCCTACATATGTACAAATGATTCTTGAATCTCACTTTCAATGCATGACACAAGTGTAGATTATAACAAAGAGATAACTGATCAAATTAGAAATCAAAAATACTTCAGATAAATATCCATGACCATACCAAAATGCATAGACAGGGAATGACATTACTAATATATCATTTAGTTTACTTTGAGAAGCGAGATACGATAATTAATGAATGAAAAAGAAAATTATTTAAACCCTTCTTCCTAGAATCAATTACGAACAACAGCGTAAGAAATTCAAGAAAAGGAAGTCAAAGATTATTTAAATGCAGATTCATAGGTATGCAAATTAGTTGAAAGGCTTTTCGAAACTGTTATGTGAGAAAAATTTAAGATGAAAAAAAAAGTATGAAGTGATAAAATCAAGATCTTAATACTGCATATTAAAAACAAATATTACGTTTGTATCTGATGCGATTTCGATATCGTATACGATTTTGATTATCGCATAAGGCAATTAGGAAAATCGTACGCATGTATACGATATGATTTTCATACACGAAATGCAGCAAAAGACACAATGTATATATGATATGAAATATACACACGTTTGCAATTCACAGATATCCTATTGTTTAGCTGAGAAGTAATATTTATCGGAATTAAAAATATGGCTTTGACCAAAGTTCCTCACTTAATGCATTTATTAATAAAAAGAAAAAATATTAGTGAAAATTTCGAAATTTTTAGCAGTTAACTCAACACGAAAATTTACTTGTTTCTTTAGAAGTTGTAGCAATCACATTGTTCTTTGCAGCAACTAAGATAACTTGAATTTAACTTTGCTAAAGTAATTCGAATTTTACCAGTTTATAAAAATTATGAGGGTTAAAATTTGAGGGGTTGTAAACATCTTAGATTCTACAAACTTACATATATCCTTTTTAAAAAGCGAATCATCATCTCTCAACAGATGAGAAAAAGAAAATTTAGTATTGAATTATTGAAAATTCTCGATTCATACTTTTAAGTATTCATAATTTACATCCTATTAATGTACCTACCATTGAAGTTATTTTTAATAATCTGCGAACAAAGTAAAAGGCAATAGCAGAAAATCCAAATCTTTGATTCGAAGCATCCTTGGGGGACACCTAAACACTCCAGAAAAAGAGTATGCATTAAATATGATATTCCTAATTCTCGTATAATCCACTGAGAACGCTGTGTACATCCCTGTTGATCGATCCTACCATTCTTGTGTACTTAGCGACTCCATTACCCAGAAATAGTCTGAAAATTTCCACCCTTTCATCAAATATTCACCGCCAGCCCATGGCTCGGACCTTTCCTTCCGAGACCCGCGAATATCGCCGAAGAATAGCTCCAGTCTCGATTTTCTCCGAATCCGGTCTCAGCTTTTGCTCCGTGTCTTGCACAAGAGAGAGAGAGAGAGAGACGGTTCCCAGAGGACGAGTGTCCAATTACTACGACCATTTTGTTTCGCCCTTAATTCTATTCCCTAACGAAGGTTTAGGAGAATGCCCCAATTCAATTCTGCCATCGCAAGGATTAGTTCAGATTTTCGGCGCCGGATTCGCACTGCGTAGGCCTAAATGATTATGTGAGGGGATATTGGCGTAGACAAATTGCTTCGGAGATTGGAGAATTTGTTTTCTTATTTTTTTTCCCCGTTTCATTAGACACACAGAGTAATGTGATATATAATATTCAGTACGAAATAAAATATAATGAACAGCACAATGCACAATGTGTGTAGTGTCTTCCAATATTGCCTACAATTTAACTGCTGGACCTTATCTACAGAATCATATTTATTCTGATTAAATCTATGGCAGATATTTTGATAGCAAAAATCACAGGTGCGTAATATCTTCCTATAGCATTATCATTTCAAGCTCAAATAAAAAAGCATATTAAATTTAATATATATATATATATATAAGAATAAGATATATATATATATATATAATTTTCATTATATTAAAATATAATGAACGTCATAATGCATAATGCAAGTAGTTTCTTCGCATATTATCTAAACTTTCACTTCAGGAAATATCTCTGGACCTTAACCAGAGAATCATGTTCATTCTAACTGAATCTAAGGCTGTTATTTTGATTGAAAAAAAAACTTAAGGGGATATAAAATATTCCTACTGCAATAGCAATCTAATCTCATATTGGAAAAAAGTACATATAATTTGAGCAATACTTCTGGTCCTCCCTGACAATACCATATTCTTTGTAACGGAATCTATATCTGTTATTTTGATTGCAAAAACTTAAGGGGTTTAAGATATTTATTCTATGGCATTAATTTTTCATACTCATATTAGAGAAAAGGTCATTTAATTGAAACAATACGTATAGTTGTAGAAACCACATGTGTTATAAAGGGACAGTACGTGTGATGCGACGATTTTACAAGAATTAGTGTGTGAAGACTTAGATAAGGTCTGAGCAGGTTTAAATATGACTCAGATCTCCAGGACTGATCGTGTATTGCTAAACGATCGCGATCGAGTTTCGAAAATGATTATATCGCACATTGATCGTCGATTCAGAAAAAGAAGTTTATCTAACTCGTAATGCTGTTTTTTTTTCGTTGTATGTGTACTGAACGCCGATTTTTCGTTACTTTATGCGAATCCGAGGAACAGGGGATCCATTGCAAACGAAAGTCAAGCGCTGTAAGAAAAACAAAATACAGTAAACTGTTTTTATCGTTTCCACAAAAAATTTTTTAGTTCAGTACTTTTATTAAACGACATAAATTTCAATGAAAATAATTGATTTATCTAGTTACAATTCAATTGAATTTTACTTTATTTATTCTGTCCTTTTTTCTGCCTCAATTAAGTTATTTACGAATCGGCAAATTCCACAATTTGCAGAAATTGTTGCCGCTGCCATCTGCAATACAAAGAATTCGAGCACAATAAAACTCGATTTGGAGGCTTATTTCTTTGAACTAATAAAAATTAATATTTTCTCGCCGCATTAATTTGCAACAATGCGAGAGCTGTGGTGTTCACGAGCCTACAAACGACGAAATTTTTCGATAATGAGAACAACAAAAAATTTTATTAGATTTAGACTCAGACAATATCGATCCGCCCAAATTTAAAAAAAGTATAGCTGCGAGAGAGACTTAGTTATTAGATGAAGAAGAGACGAGATTTAATGTGTTTTATTGTAATCTACTGTGTTTTCGACAATCTGGAAGAGTCGTGTGCAGCGTGCGATTCAGCAACAAGCACGAGTGCTAAGAATCGAGTTTATATCTTGTTAGAGTAAGTCGGCGATTTTCTTTAAATGATAAATTGCTATTTCGCAAAATCAGGGGAAAAAATGTAAATTTAATATAGATTAGTTGGTACCCGTCAAAATATGACGGCTAGATAGTAAATAAATGTACTAATAAACAAATTATACTAAACACATCATTGCCAAATGTTGAATAATCATAATAATGCGCAGAAACAAATTAATGCGTTTAAGCGACCTCGTGCTTAGTGAGCATCTAAAGCCAGATGTCCCTGAGCATGCGCAGAATGCAATTTTTTTATTGTTAATTATTGCTAATTAAACAGCATGAAATAAACAATTTCCATTGGGTTTAATCTTACATTTCACAAACATAATTATCATAAAAATAAAAATGGCACAGAAATACTCCTCGGAAGAGACTCCTCGAAATAAGCGTATTTATCACTAAAACATGTCACTGAGCATGCGCAGAAACAGTGATTTTCTAAAGCCTGATTTAAACATACCACTAAGCATGCGCAGAAATCATCTTTCCAATTGTAAATCATCGCTCATTAACAGAAATTGCGGTTACAAAAACCAAATTTGACAAATCTACAGATTACAGTCTTTTTGTTTAAGACCAAAATGAAGTAAATTGATTCAGTAGTTTTCTCTCACGGACTCCCCAAACAGTCGACTTGGCAACTTAAATGTATAGATGTTTTTATTTGATTGGTCTCCATAACCGAATTTGATTTTTTTGCCTTTATTTTGAGCGTTTCGGTCTGTTTATTCCATAATATTTCTACGTATTTAACAGTCCATAAAGGAGATCATCCAAAACGCATTTGATTAACAAACACATCAAAGAATGGAAGAAATCCGTCACAAACGCTTTTCCATATCAACCTTAGAAACTGAATAATCCCCCTCAAACGCTCATGGAGATAAAAATGTTTCTGTTTTAATTTGAAACAGATTTCAAATGGCAACAACATCCAAAAATTCCCGACTTTATACTGTAACTGTAAGAATACAGCTACCCTAAGAATGTGTATATGATCTAAAAGATGATTAGATCATATATCTATCACATGTTGAAAGCCTAGATATCAATTACAAAACCTATCACCTGCATCTTGATTTATTGTGATAAATTACATATTTTCTCTTTTTGGATAATTTTAAGTAATAATAGGTACATTTAAGAACAAAAATCTCATAACACTTGAAAAGCCTACTGGCGTAAATGCATTATATCGATCATTATAAATTGTGATTGAATATAACCATGAGAGTCTCTCAGTATCGATTTAATTATAGATAGTCATGTTTCTGATCACATCAATACTTAATAATTTCCGCTAGCCATGAAAGGTTTGATTAATTTCGAGTACGCCTTTAGCTACTTTGTTACAGCTATGAGGTGATAATTTATTTATTTATTTTTCCGTAAGTGTAAAATTAAAATTCCCGACCAATATTATGGGAGAACGTCGTATAAATACCAGTATCAAAAGCGAAAATTTTAAAGTAACGTGCGAGATATATAGCCCTATTTTATTCCAATGAATATTAAAGGTAATATTGATACATGTGTTTGGAAGTAATTATGAATATTTAGAGGTAGTTTGAAGTAATTATATTTCATCCATACATTGAAAATTTTTATTTAATGCCTAAACTTTCATGAAATATCCAAATCTTTGTAAAAAAGAAATTTATAAAAGTTTTATACTATTCAAAGTATCTAGCCATACCATTCTAATAAATTATTTCAAGCACCCACTAGTACCTATGACATTAACCAAATCAACCAAACGTACCTATATTGTTCACTTAATCTTGCAAATAACTTCAGTAATTTCATAGATTAACATTCCACTGTTCTTCCATCGAAAATTATACTTTTTATTAAAAAATTCTTTCAATGAAAACTGCAAACAGAGAACCAATTTATGCATTATATTCATAACAAATTATCCATAGCTTGAGAATATAAATTTAATTCATTAATTTTCAATGAATATTACATTCTTTGTTGCTAAGAATTATATAAAAAAGGTTTATAGCAGTCTAAAAATCAAACCAGACCTTTGTAACAAATAACTTAAGAAAGCCACCAAACAACTCAACTCAACTGAATAAAACAAAAAATAAAGCTATGTTTTGAAAGCAACAGAGCTACATCTTAATCTTTCCTAAGAAACATTCAGTCTGTATTCTGTTTAAATTTTCCAATCTTCCTCCAACAATATCCATTTGTGGACATGGATAGATAATTAACAAATCTGAGATTTAAAAAAAATCATTCAATAATATATTAATTTGATTCATATGATTAGCTTTATTCATCATTTGATTCTTATCTCATTTGATTTCAAATTCTGTCTCACAAAAGCTTTGATAAATCAAGAAAAATAATACATTAGAAATAAACCTCATTTGAAAAAAAAATCGCTTATTGATAAACACGAAATTTATGGCTAAAATTAATTGTTTTTTATCTACTAAATTTTTAAACAAGAAGGAAAAACAAAAAAAAATGTACAAAGTGTAAATTAACAACAGCTGCAAAGTGTGGTAGATATTCAATAAATACTTTGTCAGCATGTCCATAAATACCTTGCTTAAGTTTTAACTTCCAGTATAATTGAATATCAACCTGAATTTTTAAATTTTTTTACCAGTGTTGAATACTTGAATATAATTATTAAATGGGCATTAAACAGATATTTTAATCTCACCAAAAGGTTTGTCACGTGATTCGGTTTGGTGAAACACAATCGCTCGTTTATTTACATTATAAATTTAAAATAAGTCAAAGCAATCCCTAATAATAAATAAAAAAAAAAACTCCAACATTTCAAAACCATTTTCTTTAAAAACACTGTAAAGAAAAAACGCCAAACACATGTTTAAACAAACTATAGATTCTGCAGAAAAGAATCACAGACAATGCTCTATAAATTAATCGATATACGGCATTACACAGACAAACATTAAAATTTATTCCATTCCACGATTCAAAGAAATACCAACAGACGATATTTTTTTTTGTGTGTGTGTGCGCTATCATTCATGTGATTCGATATCTGTCGCAGATACATGTTTCTTTTGTACGAACAGAAGAGAATATAAATTGCAGCAATCAGCTGCTTTGTCTGGGAACAAAGCTCTTCGAGACTTTACGCGTCATTTCCGTTGTTAATCTCGAGTTAAACGTCACAGAAGCACGCGATAGCGGGACATTTTGCAAAATGTTAATAACATTGGTGAGCTGAAGTCTTTATGTCTCAGATCTTCAAGAAAATTAATTTCTGGAAGCCCTGACGGAGTTCACTGATTTTTTTTAAACATTTTCTTCCGTACAATCACGTGATTTCCCAGATTCGTTTCAGATAACTTATTTTTTATTGAAAGACATTGTTGAATAAGATTTGCATCCCATGTAATTATTGAAAAATGATTTTCTGCCTGAAAACATTGAATTTTCGTAACGTATGATTAATTCAAAAGCATGAAAGAAAAACGCGATCTATATTACATGCTATAAGGTAGGTCAGTAGTTGTGTATCCTCTCCTTTATGTTTCTTAAAGGTCAATCTGTAGTCGTGTATCCTCTCCTTTATAATTCTTAAAGGACAATCTGTAATTATGCATCATCATTTTTATATTTCTCAATGTACAATTTGTTGTTCAGTATCCTTTTTTTATACCAAGGCCGATTGGTAGTTGTATATCCACTCCTTTAAATATCTTACAGGCCAATTTGTAGTTGCGAATCCTTTCTTTTCTAGTTCTTAATGAATAATTTGTAGTTGTGTATCCTTTCTTTTGTATTTCTTAAAGGCAAATTTTGTAGTTGTGAATCCTCTCTTTTGTATTTCTTAAAGAATAATTTGTGGTTCTGTATCCTCTCTTTTGTGTTTCTTAAAAGCCAATTAGTAGCTATGTATCCTTTCTTTTATTGTTATTAAATGATAATTTGTAGTCATGTATCCATCTTTTATATTTTTTAAAGGCCAATTGATATATGTGTATCCTCTATTTTATGTTTCTTAAAGTCAATTTGTAGTTGTGTATCCTCTTTTTTATATTTCTTAAAAGCCATTTGTTGTTGTGTATTCACTCTTTTATATTTCTTAAAGGCCATTTGTTGTTCTGTATTCAATTTTTTTAATATTTATTAAAGGCCATTTGTTGTTCTGTATCCAATTTTTTTATATTTATTAAAGGCCATTTGTTGTTATGTATCCTTTTTTTATGTTTCTTAAAGGCCATTTGTTGTAGTGTATCCTCTTTCTTATATTCCTTAAAAGCCAATTTGTAGTTGTGTATCCATTCTTTTATACTTCTTAGAGGCCAATTTGTAGCCATAACTACCTTAGGTTACCACTTCCCAGTTAATATTTCCTAAAGTAAACGAACTGCAAATTTATTTCAATTTCCAAAACTCCTCCGAACTCGAGCAAAAACGAGACGCCAAAGTATAAACTCCCGGCAGAAATCCAAAAAGGGGAATAAACAGCTCAACCACCAATCAAGCTTCGGAGATTCCAACCTAAAGCCGAGATGTTTAATTGCTGCGAACAAACAGATCAGCTGCGCCGTGCTTCACTCCCCCAATCTAATTAAAAGGGGTCCCCTTGTGTGGTTTTCGCGCGGCATTTAGTTTGAATCAAAAGGGAGGGGGGGGGGAGGTGATGACTCAAAACCCTCCTTTAACCCTTTCCGCCATGAAATCCTTTCCCGAAAGGCGCTCGATAATTAGCAGGTCCCACAAACATCAGTAATATATAACAAATTCGAATAGGATAGAGTAACTCAAATGTCTCCGTGGTCAAAATTAGTGCCTTTTTTCCACAATAAAATGGCGTTAATGGCAACAGAAGATCAGCGGGAACGAAGATGTATGTAATTGAATATGTCATTAAATGTAGACCAGTTATAATTAGAGTGAATTTTATTCTATTTAGTTCCTTATGTAATAGACTCTTTGCAGTGTTCATTTAAAGATATTTTTTTCTTTTGAGGAAAACAGTTGCCATCTAAAAATTCTGATATATTATTCTTATTTTTTTTATGATTCACAAACGACTTTGTGAACTTGGGAATATTTTATTTTCCCTTTAATTATTAGGTTTATATTCTAAAAACAGCGTTTTATTAAACCGATATAGAACAAAGCTCCTGTTGTGTTTCTATCTAACCATATCTGAATGACTGCAATTGATCTTAACCCTAGAAAAAACTGAGGTAACTTACAGGATACTTTTAAAAAGGTAAAAAGACGCTTTATCCTTTTTAAATCCTTTTTAAGTTTATATGTTAAAAACAGTGTTATGCTTGAATAGATACGAAATCCTGTCACGATTCTATCCATGTCAGTATGATTGCAATTGATCTTAAATTTGGAATACACTGAAGAAATGTAAAATACGTTTAGCATATTAAGCTAATGCATAAATGAAGAACACATAATGATTACACTTTCTGATTACTTGTATTACAGGGTGACACGCCTACAATACGAATCAATTATACACGCACACATAACTTCATTTCATTTCTTGAGGAGAACTAGTTCAAAACTAGTTCCACCTATATTTTTATTGAAGATATTAAGAAGCTGTGGGGGGGGGGGACAGAAGTCCAACCTCACCTCCTCAGGGTATCCCTCGAGGAACTACTTTCTGTAGGCTAACGAGGCAATAACATCACTTCCATGAAGAGAATTGCGTGAATAGAGTTGTGCCTACGGCTTATGGTTCAATGGACATAAGACCAACAATTTAGATAACACCATATACCAACCAAACATTTAGAAACTGTGTTATCCTGTTATCCCTTTTCAACAAGCATAAAAATATTTAAAATTTGCAATCTTATTTTTTTTGCCGTATGGTATGTCGCGAATACCAGTTGGAAAACTCTGTTAATTCTGGCAACAGTACATTGCTGTCAAAATTTCCTTTAACCCCTCAAAATTTAGGTATATTTTATCCTTTTCTTATTCAATGACTGAGACTGCTTAGAATATGTATGAGGATATTTATATCTATTAGGCTGAAAACCAGCCATATGTTCATTACAAATTCGGGCAGCGCTACTAGTGACAACAATTGTAACTATTCATGTGGCTGGTTTTGAAAGTAAAGGAAGATTTTATCAAATGCATTTACATTGAAATGGCTTGTTTTGATACGAAATTTCCTTTTCGAGGATTAAAAAACATTTTCAGCTTGTAAAATATGCAATTTTAAAAAACTCTAAAAAAAGAGCATGTGGCTGGTTTTCAACCCAAACGATTCATTTATTCTCTTAAGAAATACTAAAAGGCGCAAATATTCCATTTCTCCAAGATATAGCGGAGCAATATTCACTAGCGTACAGTTCTGAAAACGAAATATATATAAGCTCATATACCACTATCACATGCCTTTCTTGAACACAACACAATGGTGTTTTTGTCACTTTTAACCTTTAAAGAGAATATTATGCACATAAATATTGGACTACACAAAAGCTTAAAAGTTATTTCATTTATGCCGACACTGTTTTTTCGTTTGTGGTTCTTCATATATCATTAAAACATTCTGTTTGGGCACAGAGCATTTAAATCAATATAATTGTAATGAAATTTCCATCTTTCGGCATTTTTTATAGACGGGTGAAGATAATAAAACTAATGTCATCTTGTAAGTTAGCACGCTGGCCAGGAAAATTACTGCAAGTTTTTTTTTGTTTTTTTAAGAAAAAAGAAAAAAAGTAAAAACAAGACTTCGTGGGGAAAAAATTAACAGTCTAGAGGAAAATAATATATCCTACAATTACATTTCGATTAACTTTCCCCAAAACGCAATTTGACACCATTATATCTTTCACGGCAGCATCGAAAACTGATTTTTGCAGCCATATCTCCAGTCCTTAATCTAATAATAATGCAAAGAAACGGTCTTCTCTCGTCCGCTCCCGATACATTTTCACATTTGGTTGCAAAGGAAGGATAGAAAAAAAAATTGTATCGATTCCGTCCGTTTGGAATCGTGCCATTATCCGTGTGGACCCCGTAAATGAAATGACGTCCAAGTCGACGGACTAAATTATTAAGTTTCCATTTTACCTCGGAGAGAAGATTTTTTGCCAACAAATATTCTGAACTATCGCTCTTTTTATTCAATTTTTTTATGGGCTTTTTTTCTCCTCTGCCGAGGAAATGGGTCATCAATTGGTAATGAACCAAACACGAAAAGATCGCATAAAAGTTGTGTTTGGGGCGGCAAAATCAAGGTTAGATATTTTGTTTTTACCTGCCTAGATAACTTTCTTTCCTTAAATATTTGCCCTTGATAAACTATCTAGTGCGATAAAAAAACTTTAGAGAGAAATAGGGTAATAAACACTCTAATCTTAGTTTACTCGGTACTGAAAATTACGTGGCGACGCACTTGGACTTACGCTCTTTGCAGCTAGTCTGCTGTAGTCTGTAGGTCTTGATTCCCTTGGTTGGAATGAACGTTTTTGTATTCTCGGGCGTCCGTAGGGGTCTGTATTGTCAGTGATATTGATTGTTAATGTTTATTTGTGTTCATGGAAGTTTTTATTTGCATGGTACATGTAAAATTACGTGCTGATGAACTATACTCTTGGAATTAAGATTCTTCACAATCAGTCTAAGGGCCTGCTCACATAGGAGTCCGGTAGCGGAAGTGTTGAAGTATTGAAATATATTTAACCAATGACAAACCTCCAAACGATTAGCAACGAAATTTTTAACGTCTCTGATTGGTTTATTTCCGTCTCAGCGTCATCTTTCCTTTTATGCTTCCGCTACCGGACTCCTATGTGAACAGCCCCTTAGGCAGTCTGTGGATTCGAGTCCTGTGGTTGGCATATGTGTTTATATTCTCGGGTGTCCAGAGGTTTTATATTATTAATCTCTTTGGTTGTTAATGGATTGTTCATGTGTATTGGTATTCTTGAATAATTATACCTATTTGTTCCTGCAATAAACATGCTTATGTATAATGATGCACTTATATCCTTTGCAATGAGTTTGCATCTCCGCGTCCCATGGTTGGCGAGGTTACTTGTATTCTTTTGGAATCAGATTTAAACTGTGAATCGTTACTTGTTAAACCGTCGCGTCGAAAAGTTGACTTTTGTGATGCCACAAAATCAACCTTATCAACAGAGCTTGTATCAACTTGTAATTGTAGACAGAAATCGTGGAAAAGTCTCGTTTTCGTCATAGACTGAGCAGCTCGAAATCACAATTACCCTTATTCATGTTATTTATGTATTGTGATAGCACATATTATCGTTATGTGTATCCTAGCAAGGTGCAAATATATTTGCCAAGAGCAATCTTAGAAGGAGCTAAGAGACCTTTCAACGTCCGCATACCAGTTACCAGTTAAAACCACTTCAATGAACTTCGATGTCCTGACCAGTACACCTAGCCATCGATGTAATGAAATCTCGTTCTTTTGCTGCCAGCAAACTCGCATTTTGCAGCAACGATGATAGATGATGGTCACGGTATTTTTTTCCATTTCTATTGATTATTCCTCTAAGGATATATTTCTTTGAGCGTCTAAACTGTGCACCAAAGTTCTTTCCAACGATCGAGAGTAGATGTTAGACGGCCGATGTGAGATGGGCAGTTCGAAGCAAACGTTTTTCATCCTCAGGGGTTGATAAGTCGGTTGGTAGTTTGGTTGCGAGCGCTACGGACAACGAGTATGCTACACGGGGGCTAACAAGACTGGGAACAACAGCATAAAGCAGATTCCAAACGGCTACAAACACACATCCACAAGCGGCTTTAGGACTCACAGATCGGTGTTTCTTACTGTTTCTATTCCTAATTTGGTCCAGCCCCAGCTAGACCAAGTCAATGAGTCCATGCATCTCTATAAATTCCATATCCATCAACGGATCAGAAAAAAATCATTTGCGTCAACTCCACACAGTCGAGTGGCTTGGGTCTCACAGTCCGAGAGAGGCCTGGTCTATATTGTCTCCTTCATACACATCGGGAAGACCTTATGCAAAAGCAAAACCTTCAAGTGCCTACTAGCAAACCTAGAGGTGGCATTCTACAAATTTCTAGCAAACCGAACTTCAAAAAGGCTCTGGGACCATCTCAGCGATGCCAATTATGAACAGAAGGAATTTTCCAAGAGATCTTATCGGAGATTTTCCTAACAGGGAAGATCTGGAGATAAGTCAAAGAAGCACTAGAACTCAGGGATTCCACACAGCACTTCATTGCCAGGCTATCAGCAACGTAATTGTCTATGAGGTACCAACAGACTCTGGTTCCGAATGCTAACTTTCATATGCATTTGGTCAGAGACATGGTTTGTACCATACGAGCGAACGTCCTATTACGAATAGCATTCCTCCGAGCTTAAACTTTATATGAGTATTTAAAAGTTGTTCTTAGTCTAAATGATTTGGAAATGCTTACATCATACCTATGAAATAATTCTAGACAAATAATATTCCAAGCATTACTTTCATCGCCAGATAATAGCTAGCCGACTATTTAAAGCAAGAGACCTCATTCTCTGCTACATTTTATAGCGCTTCTACATTCATGCAGAAAAGTACCCCCCGACCCCGCTTGACACCATTTGAACCGCGTGATCCTCCGCCCCGCCTTTGATGCTCTGTGAAAAACCGCTCGATCGCAGGATCGTTGCAGACCGCCCTACCCATAAATCACTGGTTTCCCCCGCAGAATACTGTGCAGTGCAGATGAATGTGGACGCCTTATGAGATGGGAAAGAGAGAACTTCACTGGACGCAAACATGGCACAAATACTATAAGTCTGAAACGGAGAAGGTACATTCGAAAAAGAAACAAGAACTGAAAATTCAGTTTTCAAAAAATATCAGATATATTTCTTCATTCTAAGGTAGAATAAAATACAATAAAAAATATTCTAAATAATTTTAGATATGGTGAGAAAATTTCATATGAGAAATTATATTTCATGCAACGAGTAATTGCTGAATGAATTTCTTTTAATTTTTCATTCGTCAATGCACGAGAAAATGCAACTTATATAGAGCGAATTATATATTAAAAAAAAAAAAAGGTAGTCTCTTCTAACGAAACCACCGCGGGTTATTAACTTAGGAATACTTATCGTTGCTTACCTCTTTTGTGCATATTATATATATGACAAAATTTTGACGCATCTTGGTACTTTTCTGTTTAACTTGCCCAAACGATAGACTGGGTTTGGCGCGCTGCCAAAATTATAACTCGCGAGGACGGACGGGAGGACAGTTTTAGCGTCTGAAATTTTCCTTTCCGAAGGACCGTTATGGAGGAACATAATCCTATGTTAAAACTTCTTCACAGGTGTTGCATGAGTTAAGGTTTCTGAATCCATCCGCTCAGCGGTATGCTAACCTAATGAGAATTTTTTCCTAATGATTGAAGACTTCGATTGAAAGATTTTCTTTAAAAATTGTACTTCGTAAGAAAGAAAGAACCGTTTTATTCGATTTTATTTTTATTTTTTTTTTCCAAGAGATACAAATAATATTTTTAAATTTGAAATATTTAGGGAAAAATTTGGTAGACTGTGTTTTAAAAATATAAAATTTTCTTTGGTGGACGAAATTTCTAAAATGAATGAGGTAGTAGAGATAAAAAAAAAGTTTTCTCTATTATGAAGTACAATAACAAAAAAAAACACTAAAATCCTCGATCATGGGAAAAAATTTTCTCTATAGGTTAACAAAGAAATGAGTTCATTCAGTACGGTTACAGCACAACAACCTTAACACCATCTAAAGCACGCAGCATTTACTTTTCTCGGTTTGAGAATGAAAATTTTTTTTTTCAAACCTCTGCTTCAAATTACACGATATTTGAGAATATCCGTAAATTTGGACTGATCCGTATACTTTTGTGATCACCACAGTATTGCTCTCGACTGAAAGAAACTCTCCACTTTGCCCATTCAAACAAAACAAAAAAAAACCTAATCCTTAATCACCAACATCGGCAAGCGTCTGTTACATGTCGGCAAAAAGCCTTGTAGTAACTCACTCTTTTTTTTTATCACTCTTCTCAACCCTTTGGCTCAGGCCGCTGGATACACGGGTACGTTCCGCTATTAAGCGCATCTCCCCCGCACGCTCTCATGAACATTTTAAATGGGGAACGAAGGGGTTGAAAAATGCGTGTAAAAGCGGATTTCGGAGCCCGGGGTGAATAAAGGGTTGGCGGAATATCCGATTTATCAAAGAGGAGGGGGATTATACGGGGTGTGGACCACTCCGTAATTATCGTTTGCTCACAGAGGGCAACGGCATAATAACGCGTGCTCCCGGCATAAGGTCGGCTCCTACCTAGTGCCCCCCCCCCCCCCCCCCCCTTCACTTCTCTGTCCGCGAAGTTTAGTCACACGCTGGGACCATGAATTTCGTTGTAAGTGTGTGGGGGGGGGGAGGGAGAGGCCAGGGTCGTGCCTCAGCAGGGATTATGTTGTCTCGGGTCATAAATAAGAAAGGATCTGGGCAATATCGCTGGAAAACTGCACAGAAGTGGAGTGCATAATGTTTGCAGATACATGATTGAGGTTGACTTTTATTATTATGTTCCTGTCTGAGGAACTTGAATAGCCCCGTATCCAGAAATTCGGAGTGAATGAAATGCAGGTGTACAGCAGTATCTGGCTACAGTTGCACTTCGCTTTGTCGATGGCACAGAAAAATATCAGATAAAAATTAGTGAGAGAGACTGGACTTCAACATCTGTATATCTAAGTTGCTAAGCCGACTTTTTTGGGCAGTCCGTGAGAGAAAACTACTGTACCAGTTTACTGCATTTCGGTTTTAAACGAAAGATTGTAATCTGTAGATTTGTCAAATTTGGTTTTTCTAACTGCAATTTCTATTAATGAGCGATAATTTACAGTTAAAAATTGCTTTCCGTGCATGCTCAGTGGCATGTTTAAATCTGTCTTTAGAGACTTACTGTTCCTGCGCATGCTCAGTGACATGTTTTATTGATAAACACGTTTATTCCGAGGAGTCTCTCTACATCTCTCTCTGCCATTTTTATTCTTATGATAATTATGTCTGTGAAATATAAGATTAAACCTGATGGAAATTGTTTATTTCGCGGTGTTTAACTTGCGATAATTTACAATTAAAAAAAATTGTTTTCTGCGCATGCTCAGTGACATTTTTAAATCTGGCTTTAGATACTCTCTAAGCACGAGGCCGGTTAAACACATGTTTCTGCGCATTATTATGATTTTCAACATTTGGCAATGATGTGTTTAGTATAATTTGTGTATTAAAACATTTATTTACTATGTAGCCGTCATGTTTTGACGGGTACCAACTAGTCTATATATCTAAGTTGCTAAGCCGACTTTTTGGGCAGTCCGTGAGAGAAAACTACTGCATCAATTTACTGCATTTTGGTCTTAAACGAAAGATTGTAATCTGTAGATTTGTGAAATTTGGTGTTTGTAACCGCAGTTTCTATTAATTACCGATAATTGACAATTAAAAATTTATTTTTGAGCATGCTCTGTGGCATGTTTAAATCTGGTTTTAGATACTCCCTAAGTACGCGGCCGCATAAACACATTAATTTGCTTCTGCGCATGCTCAGTGACATGTTTAAATCTGGCTTTAGACATTTACTAAACACGAGGCCGCATAAACACGTTAATTTGCTTATTACGAGAAATTTCTCTAGCTCTCTCTCTCTGCAATTTTTTCCAGGTTTTTATGACCTCACTTTCTTGTTTGTTTGTGTGTGTGTGTTTGTCCAGTACAAATCTTGCAATCGATTTTTAACTAACTTCCCGACTAGCTAGACATTTAAAACTTTTAGAATAGCTCAGAACACGATGACAATGCATTCTTTTGATACTTTTAGCCATGTTTAAGTAGGATTGAATTCATTTTCAGTTAATTTTGCTTTGTAGACTGGTGCAACCATCTATCGACCGGGATGGGAACGAAAAGTTAAACGCAAGTTAACTTCCAATTAACTTCATTTTCTTTCAAGTGGATGGGATAATTCATAAAAAATTTTTTTTTAAAGTATTTATTAATACATAGAATTGTCAAGTTTATATGATTCAACAGAAAATTTAAAAACATGGTATATAAAATGTTCTTTTTATCTTGTAATTATTATTTTTAATTATGCTTGTGAGATGTAGCATTAAACCTGACGGAAATTGCTTATTTCGCGCTGTTTAGTAACGACATTTCTTTTAATTATATTAAATAGTAATTTTTTAAAGGGTTATATCTCTATACTTAATATTTTGATTTTCAACATTTGACAGTGATGTGTTCAGTATAATTTGGGTATTAGTACATTTATTTACTATCCAGCCGTCATGTTTTGACGGGTACAAACTAGTTTTCAATTATTTTTTGCAATGAAGTGAATTGAACAATGCTAGTGTACATTGGTGAGCGCCGTGAGCTTCCATTCAGTCGGCTTTAAATCAAATCCCGAATAAAGGTTGGTCGAATCCAGAAATTTGAGGATAAAGAATCACAGGTAGGGTATCTGTTTCAGCGCAGAAAAATATCAAATAAAATTCAATGGGAAAGACTACAATTTAATATTTTATTCTATTTTCAATTCAGTTTTAAATGCATGTGTAATAATAATAATAATAATAATTGCGACCATAAAAGCAGGTTGTGACGTGAAAGGTGATGACGTGTCCGCGTTTAGACAAATAATTCAATCGATCGCTAGTATCAGGAACTACCTCGTAGAAGAAGCTAGTATCAGGTCTAAACAGTAGCTTGTTTCATCAGATAATCTCATACATTTGATAATTTTTGCTACTCAAGGTCCAATTAAACCGTAACCTACGGTTTAAAGTGGATAAGGAACGGCTGCACGCATCCTTGGCAACAGTACGACTCGAACCGACAGGCTCTGGACCGAATGCCAGCATTTGGCGAACTTGAAAAATATATTAACGTAAACCGCTCGAAGTGATAACAATTAGCTCTAATAGTAAAGGGAACTATGTGGTGCCGGATACGAAATAGTTTATAGAGAAGACATAAATTTTGTTAACGATCCTCCTGCGAGAGATCCTTTTTTGTCCTTTTCAGGTTAAATAATGCTCAAATTGTAGAGTGTTTTGGGAAAAGGATCGACTTTACTTACACCGTCAGAGGTCAGCTATACTTGAAATAAGGTTTGTGAGAAAGGACAAAAAAACAAAACAAAGGGCTTCCTTTGACGGATGAGTCATCTGCATAAAGCCCATCCTATGGTGTTGTTATAAAAATGACATTCAAAACCACGAAACACTCTTAATGCTGGCGCGTACTAACCCTGTTGGATTCGCTTACATCAATGTTAATCTATGGAGAAAATGTGTCCATTACTGACAACTACATAAATGCTGATAATGAAATAAAAAATGGTATTTTCAGATAGCCTGAACTTTTCTCCACCTTGCGACGGATTCATTTTATAAATTGCGTCCACCAAAGGAATTGAGGAACATTTAAAACACACTATACCAGATTGCCCCCCACCCCGAATAAGTTAAATTTAAAAATATTATTTAAATTTTAAAAAAAACAAAAAATGCCCTAAGGTGTAGAATTTCTTTGTTTCTCTTATTGAGTACAATTTTAAAAAAATCTTGCAATCCAAGACGGCAATCCTTCGACACAATTTCTCCATAGGTTAACATAGATGTGAGCGAATCCAATAGGGTTAGTACACGACAGCTTTAATGATACTCTTTATTAATAACCATCGACATGAAACCTGACTAGAGCTAATGCCCAACAAGATTGTCCAGACTTGAGACCGGACATATTAGATCCTCGTGGTTCGATAACGGTATCAAATCTTTCCTGCCTTATAATTTACTGACGTACAGACGGTTTGGCAACTCCAGACCCTATTCTTCACTGTCTAGGCACGTCCAAGGTGAAACGTGCACTTTACAACACTACTATCTACCTCCTAAACTGCAAAGTAAACGCAACTGGGATCTACGAATAGAATTAATATCCTGAGATAAGTAAAAAAAAAAAAAAACTTTACTCTTTCAAGGAGAGTATGATACTGTAAGGATATTCGGGAATACTATGCTTTTTCCCAGAAATGAAACCCTCAAACCTTATCTTAGGGAAAGCATTTACATTCGTAGAAAACTCTGTCGTCTAGAAATACAAAATACTGTCCTAGGAGGAGAGAATATATTATTCTGTGATGTTATCTGATATGTCAGCTCGAACAGGGTCGAAATAGATCACAGCTACTCATTTATCATACTAAACAGCATTAGTAACTTGATATTTACCTAAACTTCATAAAATTTATATTCGGCGCATGAAATATAATGATATTTGCTTATGTAATGCAAATATCATTTTATTACATGCATTGATTTGGAATATTCGGCTAAATCAAGACTGAGTTTGGACTTTTGTGTATATGTATAAATTTCGATATCGCTTATTTTTTTTATGTCTTTATGAAATTGCATTTTTCGTTACTTAATAATTGATAACTACGTCTTAGTTCTGAAAAAGAAGACCAATAAATGTAAGCTGTAAATATTGTTTTAAAACTTTTAAAAAAATCTATTTTTACCATGTTTTTATTAACTCGCTTTCTTGTTTGTTTGTGTGTGTGTGTGTGTGTGTTTGTTTATCCGGTACAAATCTTGCAATCGATTTTTGACTAACTTCCCGACTAACTAGACATTTGAAACTTTTAGAATAGCTCAGAATACGATGACAATGCATTCTTTTAACACTTTTACTCGTCATTAATCAGATTTGAATTCTTTATCAGTTACTTTTGTTTTGTAGACTGGTGCAGGGATGAGAACGAAAAGTTAAACGCAAGTTAACTTCCAATTAACTTCATTTTCTTTCAAGTTGATGGGATAATTCATCAAAGAATTTTAAAAAGTATTTATTAATCAAGTTTATATGATTCAACAGAAAATTTAAAAACATGGTATATAAAAAGTTCTTTTTTTCTTGTAATTATTAATATTTAATAAACTTTACAATTGCACAAGATGTAATTACATGATTTATTGGATACAACATTTATTTCAGCCTTAGATTACGAGAAATCAGAGTATTCGGTTACAAAAAATTGTAATTTAAAAATTTATTTAGTAAATGCTCTGATTTCATATTCTTTTAATATTTAATAAACAAGTATTATGCAATTACACAAGCTGTAATTACATAATTTAGACGCTACAACATTTGTTTCTGCCTTCGATTACGAGAAATCAGTGTATACGGGTGCAAAAAAATTGTAATATAGAAAATTTATTTTAGCAAATGATCAGCTTTCACATTCATTTATTTCTGTCATCGACACAAAATCACACAAAATCTTTTTTTTAGCATTCTATAAAGAATTGCATTTTTTCCTTCAGAGGTGATATGTTATTTTAAATGCTTAATTACTATCTAGTTTGCTCTGTAACAATTTATTTTTAAGCAAATATAATTTTGGATTTCAGACCCTATTCCTCGCGGGATAAAACTGGTAATTTATCTATACTGTCACAGCTGTTTATTTAATACTAGCGGCCCGTCCCGACTTTGTCCGAGTTGAACAAAATATTATACCAATAAATTTCCAGTTGATAGCCAATAAATTGTAAATCTATTTTTACCTTAATAATAACCTAAATAATACCTTAAATTAATTTTATGTTAGTTAATAATTAAAATAAATTTTCTTAAAGAAAAAGGCGTGCCGGAGAACGGCTAGGTTCGAACCGCTAGCGTCAGATCAGAAGCCCACCGCGATAGCACCACGATAAGGATCGTTGAAATCTTCGGAACAAAAAGCGGTAGAAGACAGTAGCGGAAACAATGGAGATTTTTAGGATTAAGCCCCTAACTTTATTTCTGCTGATCAGATATACATAATATATAGCCTATGTCCATCTGGAATACTGTACCTTTCAAACAGTGAAAGAATTTTTTCAAATAGGTACAGTGGTTCTGAAGATTACCCTCCACGTACAAAATCGCTCTCTCTTTATATATAAGTATAGATAGCACCACGCTAAGGATCGTTGAAGACTTCGGCACAAAAAGCGGTACAGGACAATAGCGGTAACAATGGAGATTTTTAGGATTAAGCCCCTAACTTTATTTCTGCTGATCAGATATACATAATATATAGCCTATGTCCATCTGGAATACTGTACCTTTCAAACAGTGAAAGAATTTTTTCAAATAGGTACAGTGGTTCTGAAGATTACCCTCCACGTACAAAATCGCTCTCTCTTTATATATAAGTATAGATTAAATACTACAGGTCTGTAGAGAGCGAAGTATCAGCTAATAAGTTGTAAAGTCGTATGTTATTTGCCGTGATTGTTACAATGAGAACATTCATGTTGTTGTTTGTCAATATCGGGCACCTGATGAACACTATTTTTTAGAACCACTGCCGGCCACCGTATAGAAGTCCACCCCTTTTCGATGACCTCAAAACGGCCCGTTTTTTTTCGGAAACTTGAACGGACGCCATAGAGATGTTTCACTACCTGTATATATAAAACACTTCTGTAACTGATTGACCGACTGACATATAATGCACAGACCAAACCGCTGGAGGGCTGAAATTTTGCATGGCGATACTTCTAATAGTGTAGAGGTGCACTAAAAAAGATTTTTGAAAAATTTGTCTAGGATTTTTTTAAAATAAAATTTTTAAGCTGTTTTTGTAACTTTTTAAAGTTTGCATTTAAAATAATAATCTGAGCGTTATAAAATTTATATCACGAGAAAGATCGTAAAAATCCTTCAAAATGAAATCTTTTCCTCCCTTTTCTGATTTTTGGTAAATTTTTAAATATTAAATTTTAGAATTTAATTTATTAAATGCCGATCACGTGGTTTCTTTTCATTTTGTGGTACTTCAAATTAATTTTGTGTCACGTGTATAAGAACGAAATAAATTGACAAAAAAATTTTAAAATACAGCAAAAGACAAAATTGAACCACTAGAGTCATTGAGATGGAAGTTTTTAAAGAATTTAATTCAAATGAGTATATTTTATGGATATTAAACATACAAATTAATTATATAGTTATATTTTATATAGTTTGGAAATGAGGGGTACTTGTCAATGCAGACATTTCCCAATTAACCGCGAGAATTGTTCGTTGCTTTCAATGAAGGAAACGCATAGGTGAACCAACACCACTCCCTGGTGCGACCTAAATTTTAACCGAGCAACCCTCCCCCCAGGGGCAACATCTGGGGGGGTGGCACGTACCCTATCCCACCCTCTCTGACCTTACATAGAAATTTTCCGGTTTACAGATTTAACGTGCCCATATCTGACCTAGACACGAAGGCATTATAATGGCATTCGTCAGGATTCGAACTGAGCAACCCCAGTCCCAAACCCAACGCGCTACCACAAGGCTACCACGAGATCCTGAGATATTCATGCTAGAAGCACAATTATTGTTGTAGTACGTCCACCAAATGCCTTTCACAGGCTACAGATTATCAGTATTCTTGATTATATTTTATAGTGTATTCCTCGTTAGATTATATCATCAACATGAAATATTTGTTCATATTCAATTCTATTGCTGTCATCTTTTACGGCAAAAAAAAAAAAATAACACTTTTTTTTAAAACTTAATATTTACATACGGTAATATTCACGGTAAAATTTCTTAAAATTTACATACATGAAATTAAGTCAATCACTTATGTATTCATTAAATTAATTAGACCCTTAATAAATCACTTTATTTAAGGGCAGTATTAAAATGACCTTGAATCTATAAATAACAGATGGTAAATCAAGGGTGTTCTAATCAATGGATAAAACTTTTTGAATTAAGAACATATCTCCTCATAAAAGACTTCGTACTTCCTTTTTATATTACATTCATTCCCCTGAAACTTCTCTTCTTTTTTTTACTGCATTTAGCCCTCATTGTTGAGTTGAGTAGACATACTTCTACTACGCGTATCCGATCTCTAAAACATTTTTTCCTGCACGTTTGATACGCGTAATTTCCTTTCAAGATGTATCATTTCCACTACATATACCGTATGAAATTCCACAGTTCGTACGGAGTCAAAAGCTACGATAGCTCCCCTAATATGTCCTAAATGACAACGCACAAGCCTTCCATTAGAATAACTGCCTCCTAACGCCATTAAACATCCCGCACACAGTATCATTTACATAAATTTCTCGTTTGGGTATCTGGGTTCTTCTCTCGGAATAGAAACAAAATTTAATCATATTTCAGAGTATATGTTATAGTGGGGGTAACAGATATAAACGTGTATTGGGGAAATATTTGCTTTTCCTTTACTATCAGCGCCGATAATAAATCATTAATGTACTGTTACCTGAAACTCGGCGCTAACCCTGTACGGAGATATTTTCTTACTGATAGGAAACGGAAAATTAAGACAAAAATTTAATTTAAAAACTATTAACAACAAACTAAGTTTGATATTATAAATACGATTACATCAAATTCAATATATTTTCTTCGTCTGATACACGTCTCCAAGGCACTGCTGAATTGCCTGTTTTATTGGAAAATTTGGCATACTCTTAAAAGGCCAAATCATAAATCTGTCAAAGTTATAATAACAGTATATAAGTGCTAATAAAAAAGTAGGTTCAAGATTTCAAATATTAAAGAGTTTTAATAATTAAATTCATTGCTTTTTCTTCTTCCGATAAATGCCGCCAAGGTGATGTTACTTTGTTTTATTGAAAATTTTGTCGAACTTGAAAGAGGCAGAAACACGAATCTGTCACAGTTATAATAGCATCTAAAAGCTTATAAATAAATCGATTCAAGATTTTATATATTCACTAAAGTGTTAATTATTAAATTCATTGTTTTTTCTTACTCTGATAAACGTCGCCAAGACATTGCTTAATTGCTTGTTTCATTGGAAATTTTGGCAGACTCTAAAAAAGGCAAAAACGCGAATCTGTCAAAGTTATAATAATAGCATCTTAGTGCTCATAGCATAAAAAAATCGGTTCGATATTTTAAATATTTAGTAAGGTGTTATTGATTAAATTTGCTTTTTTCTACTTCTGATAAACGTCGCCAAGGCATTGCTAAATTGCTTGTTTCATTGGAAATTTTGGCTAACTAAAACTCTAAAAAGGCAAAAACGCGAATCTGTCAAAGCTATAATAATAGCATCTTAGTGCTCATAGAAAGAAACACCGATTCAAGTTTTTAAATATTCACTAAGGTGTTATTGATTGAATTCATTTTTTTCTTACTCTGATAAATGTCCCCAAGGAATTGCTAAATTTCTCGTTTCATAAGTAATTTTGGCGGACTCTTAAAAAGGTAAAAACATGAATCTGTTAAAGTTATAATAGTAGCATCTTAGTGCTGATAGAAAAAAAATTGTTTCGAGGTTTTAAATATTAACTGAGGTGTTTTTTATTAAATTCACTGTATTTTCTACACTATTAAACGTCGCAAAGACATTGCTTTATAACTTGTTTTATTTTGTCGAACTCGTAAAAAGGCAGAAATGCCATCTTAGTGAAAATCTATCAATAGAAAAAATATCAATTCGAGATTTTAAATATTCATAAGGTATTATTGATTAAATTTATTCTTTTTCTTTTTCCTGTTAAACGTTGCCAAGGCATTGCTATATTACTTGTTCTATTGGAAATTTTGGTGTACTCTTAAAAGACAAAAACATGAATCTGTCAAACTTATAAAAATAGAAACTAAATGCTTATAAAAAAACCTCTCTATTTCAGAGATTTTAAACAAAACAATGAATTTAATCAATAATACGTTATTGAGTATTAAAATCTCCAAGTTTTTAAGCACTTATATGTTATACCATTGGTTTTATTTAAAAATAAGCACTATAACTGCCCTAAATATTTCTTTATGCACGTTATGACGAATACCAAATGAAATTTATGATAAAATTTTAGTACATACATAACGTTAAAGCCGACCACATGGTATAGTAGTTAGCGTCGTGACCGTTCAATGGATTGGGCTCGGGTTCGAATCCCCACTAAGGCTTGTACGTTCCCGTATTGTCCCTCGTAGGAAGCTATGTCAGTTCATTTTAATTTTGTTCCCATAAAATAGCCAACACGATTATCGGTGTCGCCAAGCCAAGTGCCTGCCGCGCTGAAATTTACAAACAAAAAAAATGATAAATGTTTGTTCGACACCGTGTTCCTTAATTCACTCCATTTTATTGACAGAAAAAACTACGTTAAAAGCAACCTAAATGAATATGAAGCTAAACAGTTTTTTTCATTAACTTCAGTTACATAGTAACTATATAATTGAGAGAAAATTTAGATAAACTAGTTAACGGTAACAGAATTAACAAACCACTCGGCATTTATTGTATCAAACCACTATTCATACGTTAAAGAAGAATTCAAAATAAATTCAATAGCGCATCAAAGTGCAGGTTTATTTTCAGAGAGCTTAACTATAAATTTCGATCAGTTCCCTCTTATTCTTTACAAGTCAAGTATCAGCATTAATCAATCTTCATTGTTGTAGGGGAGATAACTAATACCGTCTGCTCGTTTATCAAAGAATGCTCCCATTGGCAACATTTTTGGTTTATTTTCCGTCTTTTGAAATACCCGAACGTTTTATTTGATTTTCCCCTCTGCTTAAAGCTTCATTAATTACCTAGTTAGTGTCACCGTTTTAAAAAAAATGGAAGTTTTGTCTAAATAAAAAAATTCCTTTGCGGCAGACAGATAGCAACTGGGAATTTTCCATCTATGCTACGAAAAATAGTTAAAAACATCAGCTATAGCTAGTAATTATTACTATTATCGGCAATCAGTGTCTCTATTTTGATGGTAAATATAAGAAGTTTTGTCGGTACTTATAAATAAGGTATCATGCTTATGCTAAATTAGGCGCTGTTTCACCGTTTGAGTTCTGTTGAACTAAAGACAAAAATATTAGTATACTAACTATATTATGTATATAAATTAAACATATATTAACTAATACATATAACTAATACAGCTATTGCATATATTAACTAAAACCGTGACTATGTCGATAAATTACATCTTTTTACTAATTAAAGTAAACGAATTTTTCATTTTTATAGCAGATATTTCAAGAAAATGCAAATTTATATGCTGTTCAAAATATTTTCCAAAACTGCAGCGAAATAAATTAAAAACCAACGCATGCAAAAGCGTCTCTATGAAAATATCACTCACAAATTTAGGTGTAACACAGTAATGAAGTTTAAGAATTATATATTATATTTATCTATCTACTTTTACTATCGGATTCCATGCAATCAGTATATATATATATATATATATATATATATATATATATATATATATATATGTATTTATTAATACGGCCCATCTACCTAAATTTAACATAATTATCAAAATCATACTTTAAGCTAACTTATTTTAATATTCTCTAATTTACCAAAGTGCCGCATGAACTACAAATATCCGAATTCAATTTATATTCGTGCCCTATTTTCCGAGACTAAATATGTGCACGATCCTGGATGCATGAGGTTTATCACGCAAAAACATCGAAAAGTCTTCGAAATTAAACTTTAAAACCCTTGCAGCAACTTCCGTTTTCAGCGAGAAGCTGACTCATCAAATATTTTAGTCAGGTGATCGAACCGAACTTATAAAGCTAAGTGTTTTGGTGTGAATAATATAGAAGTATTTCGGGTGTCGAATGGAGAGCGTCATCGCCTTGCCGGGTCGTTCTAAGGTGATATTAGAAATGGAATGTAACTTTAATATTTGATTAAAGAATGATTCTGAACTTCTATGGAGAGTTATTTGTTACCACGACTACAGTCCTGACGAGGTACCGACGGAATTCAACAAAACTCTGGTGTTACATATATTCGCCCTTTTTTCAGAACACCGACGAAAAAATTTTCTCCTTATACGGGACAGGGCCTCTTGTCCTTTAAAACATGCACATATAATCGGCGAAATTAATCGGTTGCTTTCAATGGGGGAACCGTATAGGTGAACAAACACCACCCCCTAGTGCCCTCGCCATTTTGACCTAGCACCACCAGGGGCGACATCTGGGGGGGGGGGGATCGTACCTGCTACCTCCGTCTCAGACATCATCGAACATTCCGTTCTACAGATTTAATGTGATATACGGCCCAGGCACGAAGGTATTTAATGGCGTCGTCGGGATTCGAACCGGACACCCCCAGTTTCAAGCCCAACGTGCTACCACCAGGCTACCTAGGGCCCCAAAATAGAATAAATTGCGCCTACAGTCAAAACTTCGGGAATGGACATTTAACTGTTGTATATTTCTCTCAGGTTGTTGTTGTTGTAAATGATCCATGGCCGTGTAAATCCTAGCCAGGAGCATTCATGGCTAAAGGACGAAGAGATACGGCTCCTGTTTAGAGCACGGCTACTGGGCACCACAAGGGTCAGGGGCCATATTTTGCCCGGTGCCACCATGATTTTGATCGAGCAACCCCCCCCTCCCCCCCCCCCCCCAAGAGCGATTTCTGGTGGGCTCGTAACCTCCTCCAAATAACCTCCAAATCCAACGCAGGCACTTTCTGGCTTGCAGATTTAACGTACCCATACCCGGGGAAAACACTTGTTGGGATTCGAACCGCGCACTCTGGGTACCCAAAGCCGACGTCCTTAGCACTAAGATGTCTCGGACCTTTTCTTTTTAATTTGTTGATGTATGTTGATGAATTTTATACATCATTTATCAATTAATCATCTCTCAATTTACGTAAATTATATATATATATATATATATATATATAATATTTTCATAAATGAAGTATGTACTTTAATTTGTAACTACCAGCTCTTTGACGTCTAGAACAAATAATATCAAATGATGTTGAATTTGAGGAGAGATTTCTCGAAAATGGCTTTCTCCAGCAGGTTATAAATTTAGCAGGAAATTACCTTATATTACAGGTAATGCTTGCATACATACACTCGATTACGAAAAGGCGGAAAACTGGCAACTATTTTATCATCTTTTTAAACAAGTGTGGTAGTAATCTCTCGAACACAGACAAATGCGAGTCTGTGACCGCATTTGGAGAGATTTGATATAAGCCCTCATAGAATCCGAATTGCGAATATTGAACATATATGTCAATTAATGTGTGCTTTGAGGAATTATTTACACTAGAATTTCATTCGGGGAAATACTTGGAACGCTCTCGTGGAACTGTGTTTGTAGGGACTATTTCCACTCTCTAAGGTAAGAGCCGGAAATAGGTTATAGAGGTGCTTATGCATACACCAACGTTTACCTTTCGACGTTTATCCCAAGCAACGGTTGGGTCATTTCTCTTTGGCTAAATTACGAAAATAGGAAAACGCGAGATCGGGTTCCTATGACTTAAATGCGAAAGCAATATAGTTTTCTTACTTCTAAAACCTTTCTGACTTTTCCATCGTGTATAATTAGGTAGGATTGAAGAAAGCCATAAAACAATTTAAAAGAATTTAACCGAAAATGATATAAATATGCATCTCCAGCCTTGGTACAGGAATCATTGGACTTAAGTCCATGAATACACCTGTGGCTGACCAGTTGCAGTCATCCGGTCCATGCAGTCCACACAACAGAAAGAACTGCCGTCCATTACGAATTGTGATACAAAATTTTGAGAGCAAGAATATGACAAAATTCATAAGGCATGCCAAAGAGGCAGAGATAAAGCAAAAATTATACATCTGTAGCGTAAAGGTAGCCTTAGACCTTTTATGGACTTATTAAAGACCTTGTTATAGGCTCATAACACAGGCGAAACCTAGTTCCAACACTACTAAGAGCAAAAACATACCTTGGACATCATAGGCGTAGCGTCTGGGGGGGGGGGGCACCGTGCCCCCCCCCAACTTAACTTGAAATTAATTGAAAAGTTAATAGAAGTTCAGTTAAAATCAGAAAACTATAGAAAACTCTTTAAAAATTTGGTTTTCTCCCGCTTTTTGAAACTGTGAAACTGAAGATTCCGATTATGTCTTTAGCTTTAACATAGTTTTTAACAATGATATGATCCATAACAAAAGTTCGATGCTATATTTTCTTCTCATTTTATTTATATTATATTTATTTTTCTCATTGTATAACTTTTGAATGCTACTCAAACATCAATTCTATTGTTATTTAATTTTAAAATAATCATAATATTTCATATTTTAAGGACCACCAGGCAGTGAATGCGCGGAGGATGGCCCTAACACTGATAAACATGCAGTCTGCAAAATCAAAACCCAAGATTTTTCGAAATAATACCGAAACAAATATATTTTCCCCCATACAATAGCGCTTAGTGTGTTATATAAGAAACTAGTTGAAAACCCACACTTCGCAACGGAGTACATTCAAATTAAATACAATTGTCAATGTATGCAATTAATGCCAAAAAAATAAATATGTATATTTATAATAAATGCGACGATCAATGTATACAATTCATGTAAAAAATATATATTTATATATATTTATAAAAAAATCGTAAGGGATATTTATTTTTTTTGGATAATATCCAATCGTCTGCTGCATTGGAGAAAGAAAGAAAAAAAATATTTTTTGTCTATTTAGTTGTTATGCACGTGACGATAAATTTATTAAAGTACCAGAAAAAGAAATCATGTGATCAGCATTTAATAAATTAAATTCTAAAAATTAATCTTTAAAATTTCACCAAAAATCAGAAAATTGAGGTAAAGATTCGAAAAATATTTCATTTCGAAGGAATTTTTATGATCTTTCCCGTGAGATAAATTTTATAACCCTCAGATTATTATTTTAAATGCAAACGCAAAAAAAATTTACAAATACGGCTTAAAATTTAATTTAAAAATATCTAAGTAGAATTTTTCAAAAATCTTTCTTAGTGCACCCCTACACCATAAGAAAAATCGCCATGCAAAATTTCAGCCCTTTAGGTCCAGCGGTTTGGTCTGTGCGTTGTATGTCAGTGAGTCAGTTACGGAACTGTTTTATATATATAGATTATTAATTTTACACATTATTTATGTACGCATTAATAATATTACCGACAACGTTCATCTATATCACTAGTCTTTACTGCAGTATTTTTGATGAAAGAGGGATTTATAAGCAAAATATTATAACTAAACTAGGGAAAGTCATTATCTCCTCTTACTGCCACATATATTGCACACTTCACACGTAACCTAATAACGATACACGATAAACACAAAATTACCTATGCACCCGCATGTCCTGTCCTCATTTACATAATTGAGCGGCCATGAGCCGAGTTTCAAGACTACCCAAACATCAACAACCGTCCGAAGACCCAAACTGTACCATGGCCGAGCTGCTCACGTCAAGTAGAGAACAAACACAGGATGTTTACACTCAGCTGGGTTCGGTGGTGGGGGGGTCGTTAACGTACAGGTCGCAGTTAAACTAACGAAGAAACGTGAGTCCAGTTTGGTGCATCAAATATACTCAGAATTATTTCCCCATAGCAAATATTATTTTTAGTATAAATTCACGCAGATTTTCGGGGTATATAAAACAGTGCGCAAGCACTTCAGTTTGAAACAAAACATGTCAGAAAGCTAGCTGTACTATTGCACCCCTGTTTGATTTGTTGTTTAAAGAAAAATATGATTTCAGCTCTGTTTTAAAAATCTTTCAAAACTCTCAATAGGTAAATATTTTATGTCTGGCTGGATAATTTCTGGATTCAATCCTGAAAAGGTCTTGTGGAAAAACAAATTTGAATTCAGTTCAATTTTCCTAGCAGCTTCTCCTGTAAAAACAAACACATATACCTACAATTCATAAACTACGTGGTTTTTTAAATTTTCATAAAGATTTTAAAATCGTTTTCTGTATTTTTGGGCAAACTTCGATAGAAAATCGGGGACAAATTTTAAAAAATCAAATCCCATATTCATTAAGAAAAAAAGTATTTATGTGCATTCCTACATTTTAAACATGTAAAGTCGCCACATTACTCTTCCCTACCTCTTTGTCTAAGTCACCTGATTTGTATGATCTCTAGCGCAAATTATTATATTAATTGCCTATTGCATGTCATATATAACTGCACTGAAACTGCATCGAAGGTCACTTATTCAAGGGCACAATTTTTACTCTTCCTTTCAAACGAAAATCAAGAAATTGCATATAAACATAGTTATAGAGAGATGGTCGTCCAAATTTGGCCTAATTATGCAATGCTTCAAAGGTCTTAAATCTCACAAAAATTTACCGTACTGATGAACGATGTCCGTACACCAAATTATTCATTTTTATCAGCTCCCCACAGCTCTCAATTTACGTAAATTATGCGCAACGACACAAAAGACAAGGAATTTTATTTCAACACACATACAGACAATTCAAACAATCATAGCAGCATCGCACCGCTATTCTTAGCATGAAGTTCAAACAAACACTACCATTTTAATTCAGCCCAAACTTAATTCTAAATACATTGCAATCGCATTTATTATTGCTGACATCTAGTGGCGGAAGAGTAAAACTATAAGCACTTTAAAACACATACATTATTTACTTTATAATACGCTAATTCAATTAGGCACTAAGAAACCTATTAAAAGGAATAATAGAAAGATATGTGCACTGTTTCGTTAGTACGTATACATTTTACCTGCCTAAAACACATCTGTATCAAATATTATTTTACTGAATTAAACCCATTAACATAATTGGTTTTTTAATATATTTATTTCTACGCTAACTACACTTACCTTAAAATAGGTACCAGTTGCTCGAAAAGAACCATTTTTACTTAGAGAAATGTCCACAAACATATTGGGGAAAATGGATCATATCGGATGTCAAAGGTAAACGCACGCTTTTATCATTTTGCGAAATCGACGTCATGAAAATCGATAGAAATCAAACATTTTAATTTCTCTTTTCCCCAAAAGTAATTTGTGTACTGTTTTTGGAAATTAATCTGGAAATCTGCGAATCCAATCAAGCCGGAGAACACAATTTTGAAAACTTACAGCATTCAATTTCAGTGCCAGCAAAAGGATCGGCTAACATGGCTAATTAAAAACTATACATCACAACGTCTGCCATAAAATGCCGCCGTGAAATTTAATAATAATTCATTATACAACGACGTATAAACGCTATATCCGTAAATTCAGCTGTGAAATTAAACTCGCTATACCCACAATAAATCATTCCCTCCTGCATGCCTGTTCAAACAATTCCTTTAAGGATAAAGTGGGGAAGCAATAAAATCATTCAAATAACTTATAATTATTGGAGCAAGGTTGTGTATCTCACGAAATTTATTAATGGATACAATATCCCAGGTTTGTTTGGCAACATTCTTTAGGGCAATTAGATTCAAATAAGCTCTGTCGTTTTAAGTGTAATGAATCATCTAAACTGAATGTTTCAATGAATATCAAACACTGTAGTTATTTTTCTTTAACACTATTGAAATGCTACAGTTCAGTTGCATGAACATGGAATATAGAATCAACTCACATGATAAAATATTGGTGTGCGTGAAGGATTTGAAGTAAGGCAAAATATCATTGTAAAATTAAGGTAAATGGGAAATGTACAAACTAAATATTTCAATGCATATAAAATAAAATTATTTTTCTTTTACACTATTGAAATGCTACAGTTAAGATGCATAAATATGGAATATAGAATCAATTTCCTTGATAACATATTGGTTTGCATGAAGGGTTTGAAGTAAGGCAAAACATCTTTGTAGAATTAAGGTAAACGTACAAACTAAATATTTCAATGAATATAAAATTAAGGTATTTTTCTTTTACACTAATTGAAATGCTACAGTTCAGATGCATAAACAGGGAATATAGAATCAGTTCCCTTGATAACATATTGGTTTGCGCGAAGGATTTGAAGTAAAGCAAAGCATCATTCTAAAATTAAGGTAAATGTACAAACTAAATATTTCAATGAATATAAAATAAAGTTATTTTTCTTTTACACTATTGAATTGCTACAGTTCAGATGCATGAGCATGGAATATAGAATCAACTCCCTTTGTAATATATTGGTTTGTGCTAAGGATTTGACGTAAGGCAAAACATCTTTGCAGAATTAAGGTAAATGGGAAAAGTGTAAACTAAATATATCAATGAATATAAAATAAAATTATTTTTCTTTTACACTGTTGAAATGCTCAGATGCATGAACATGGAATATAGAATCAACTTCCCTGATTACATATTGGTATGCGTGAAGGATCTGAAGTAAGGCAAAACATCTTTGTAAAATTAAGGTAAATGAGAAAAATACAAACTAAATATATCAATAAATATAAAATAAAGTTATTTTCCTTTTACACTATTGAGATGCATGTATATGGAATATAGAATCAACTCCCTTGATAACATATTAGTTTGTATGAAAGATTTAAAGTAGGTCAAAACATCATTCTAAAATTAAGGCAAATGTACAAACTAAATATTTCAATGAACATAAAATAAAGGTATTTTTTCTTTTACTTTACATAAATGAATCATCTAAACTAAATGTTTCAATGAATATCAAACATAGTTATTTATTATATTTATTTATTAAATTTATTATATATTTTTTATCCTTATTCAGTAAGAAATTGAAAATAACTTTCTATACTTAACAAAATACAAAATATTCTTCTCTAAAAAACCTCTCATAAATTTGAGGTGCGTCTTATCCACCGGTGAGTCTTATGGTAGGAAAAATTGCGGTACTTGAAAAGTATTAGTATGGCTCTAAGCTGCAATGAACCCTACAAATTCCTGTTTAGTAATTGTTGGCAAAGTTACAAATAATAAACTTCACTAAAACACAGTAAACAGAAGTATGAAATTCGTTGAAATCACCTCCATCCCTCTTTGCTTTCATTCAAATTTTGGCCTTTCTATTCAACACTTTCTGTTTTGAGTGTGTTTAGTCACGGCATGGAAATGATCATTTCCTGCTCCCCCCTCCCCTCCCCTACTCCAATCTACCCAGTTCTGTGTGAGTTCTACAGTGTAATATAATATTAATTGCCTTTTGCATGTTGTATCAACCGCATTAATATTGCATCGGCGTTTGAAGCATTGGGCGCAGGTACTTTATACAGAATCTAATACGTTGAAGTGGCTATAATAACGCGCGCACACAATTCTAGTTCAGAGAGCACGGGCAATAACTTAAGGGTGTAACAGTGGATTTTTTTATTCTTCTCAGTCTGTGAGGTTTACATTATTAACCGCGTTATAATGAATAGACTTTTGAAGCAACAGAAGTTTTTACCTGGCGCAAAATCTAATAATTTGGAAGAGAGGTGGTTATAATAGTGTACACATATAATTCTTGTCCAGAGACTAGCAAATGACCCAAAGGCTCATGTATGATTTTTTTACAGACTGAAAGGTTTGCTTCTGTATAATATCGACGTATTACGCGAAAGAGTTTATATATTTTCAGTATTACATAACACCTTATGATGTAACAGTGAATTTTACTTTTCTGATTCTGTAAGATTAATATTAACTGCATTATAATGATTAGACGTTTAAAGCAACAAAAGACTTTACCTGGCACATAATCTAATAAGTTGGAAGAGAGGTTAAAATAGTGTACACATACAATTCCTGTCCAGTGAGTAGCAAATGACCTAAGCGCTCATGTATGATTTTTTACATATTGAAAGGTTTATTTTCGGATAATTTTGACGTATTACGCGATTTAGTTTATGGAATTTCAGTATTACATAACATGAGTGTAACAGTGATAACCATTTTTTTATTAACTAGCTTTCTTGTTTGTGTGTGCGTTTGTCCAGTACAAATCTTGCAATCGATTTTTAACAAACTACCCGACTAGCTAGACATTTGAAACTTTTAGAATAGCCCAGAACACGTTGACAATGCATTCTTTTAATACTTTTAGCCATTTTTAAGCAGATTTGAATTCATTTTCAGTTAATTTTGTTTTGTAGACTGGCTCAACCATCTATCAGCCGGGACAGGAACAAAAAGTTAAACGCAAGTTAACTTCCAATTAACTTTGTTTTCTGTCAAGTTGATGGGATAATTCATCAAAAAAATTTTAAAAAGTACTTATTAATACATAGAATTGTCAAGTTTATATGATTCAACAGAAAATTTAAAAACATGGTATATAAAAAGTTCTTTTTATCTTGTAATTATTTTTGTTTACAATTTGTGAGGTTTACGCTTGGAGTGAGAGGTTTACAATATTAACTGCAGCAATACTGTATAGACATTTGAACCAATGGGCGGTTCAACTTTGCACTTGCTATAAACTGGGAGAGAGGCCATGATAGTGTGCACTTAAAATTCTAGTTCAGAGTTTAGAAAATGGTTGGTTGGTTCATGCATGAATTCTTACAAACTTAAAGGTTCACTTTTGGACAACATCGACGAATCACTCGATCGAGTGTATATAATTTCAGAATAGCATACATCTTGAAGGTGCAGGAAATAAATATTTCATAAAGTCATCTTAAAACAGAAAGTATAATCATAGATGCAATCAGTTCAGTTTCAGCATGGCTTACACCTAGCTGAAAAACATTTATATCTCTATTTGAAGTATTACATATGATATTTATTCTGATTTTATTTAATATAGTCTTTTATTTAATATAGTCTGTATGTCTTGAACTATTTGTAGTAATCTATATGTAACAATATATATGTCTCAAACTTCATAACTAACAAACATTTTTTTATTATTTATTTATTTATTTATTGATGTTATAAAACGCTAGTCAAATTTTATATTTAAAAGAGTTAACAACAATCACAGATTTTACAATGTTCCTGAAATAAATTATAAATATATTACCAATTCTATTCTGGCATAGACATTTTCTACTGTATGAGAATACGTCGTTGAAACAAAACCTTCAGTAAGCCCAAACAATGTTAATGAACCTATGTGACTTAATGAACTTATAAAGCAATGTTAATGAACAACTTTAATGAACGGGAAAAAAATCTTTTAGCGTTCATCGACACAAAAAAAAAATCAACCAAATCCTACTTAATAAATACGAAACCCTACAATAATTCAAATATGTAGTATAAACAGCAATGATGAGATAAATAGAGTTTATATAAAGCAACAGTAATTTATGCACATGTAGTGGTAAAGTGGTACCGGTGACCGGAATGAAAGCCTTTATTAACTCCTCATCGTTGTTGGAATCCATCGAGATTGGTAGGTTGTTTTTTCTATTTCCAGCATCATCATTATAATGCCTACATTAAGATGAAAACAATCCCTGGAAGTTATAAACAGAAACACAATGCTTCTTAAAATTCACCATGAAAAAATTATTTTTAACGTTATTCAGTTTAAGTGCTATTTTCGCTATCGCCTTCTTTCGTCGAAGCCGAATATTTTCCTCGAACTTGTTTCAGATAACGAAAACAGGTACTAAGCACGTTTTTTTCGTAAAAGTAAAATGGAGTTAGGGAAAAGTTCTTAATCCGGGAACTACTATGTATAAAAGAACTACTAGTGTATAAAAGAAAGTAGAGTAAATATTAGAGTAAAATTTGAGTAAACAAGAACTGACTATTTGAGCAAAATTTGTATATTTGATTATGAAACGATTTCCCCGATTAAAGGTCCTCAGAATCGTAGCATTGGTAAAAAAACTGAAATGTACTAAACGAAGCAAAATTTGAGTTGGAGAGACCTGAGTATTGGAGCAAAATTTGTTCATCTGATTTCGAACCTATTTCTCCGATTAGAGGACCTCAAAATTGTAGCATTGGTAAAACAAAATTGAAATGTACTAAACGGAGCAAAATTTGAGTTGGAGAGACCTGAGTATTGGAGCAAAATTTGTTCATCTGATTTTGAATCTATTTCCCCGATTAGAGGACCTCAAAATCGTAGCATTGGTAAAACAAAATTGAAATGTACTAAACGGGGCAAAATTTGAGTTGGAGAGACCTGAGTATTGGAGCAAAATTTGTTCATCTGATTTTGAATCTATTTTCCCGATTAGAGGACCTCAAAATCGTAGCATTGGTAAAAAAACTGAAATGAACTAAGCGGAGCAAAATTTGAGTTAACGAGACCTGAGTGTTGGAGTAAAACTTGTACAATTTACTTTGAATCTTTCACCACAGTGAAAGGTCCTCAGAATCTTAGCAATAAAAAAACTGAAATGGAATTATTGGGGCGAAATTTCAGCAAAATTTGAGTGACTAAGAGTTGAGTATTACAGCAAAATGTGTACATCTGAATTTGAACCAATTTTCAAAAATTTAAATTCTCAAGAGGTTTTAAGAATCTTAGTATTAAAAAAAGGCTAGAATAGAATTACTAGAGTTAAATTTTAGTAAAAATATGGAGTAAAATTTGAATAAATAAGAGCTGAGTATTACAGTAAAATTTGTACATCTGATTTTCAACTGATTTCCCACATTAGAGGTCCTCTGAATCATAGCATTGAGAAAAATTCTGAAATGAACTAATAGGAGCAAAATTTGAGTTAACGAGACCTGAGTAGTGGAGCAAAATTTGTACAATTGAGTTTGAATAGATTACCACGGTTAAAGAAATGTCCTCAGAATCAGTATTAAAAAAACTTAAATGAAATTTTTGGAGCAAAATTTTAGAAAAACAATAGAGCAAAGTTTCAGTAAACAAGACTGAACAAGTTGAGTATTAGAGCAAAATTTTTATATCTGACATTGAACCTATAACCATAAAAAGAGGTCCTCAGAATCTTAGTATTAAAAAAAACTGAAATGGAATTATTATCCAAAAGGATTTGCAATTCTAATATCAAGTTGAACTGGTAATATAAACTTACCACGGAAATATATAATTCAAAAATTCAAAAAAGTAAATTAGAAAACGTAAAAGTGGAATTTTAGTCTGCTTCACCTTGAAAATTTTAATGGTACACATTTTTTGCTTTCATTCCTTTCCCAAATTTAAGTTTGTTTAGTATTTGTTTATATTACTTGTCCTAAAACAACTTAATGGCTGTTGGTTTCTGATATTTATAGACTGAACATATATTTATAGGTTTACTACCTTAAAATCTTTTAGAGAAATATTTGACATCGTAGCAAAATGTTTTGTTATATCAAACAAAACGAAATAGTAAATTTTATTTTCTCAAAAAACCCAAGGGGCGGAATTGACTTTAACAAAATAACAACAAAATAACCTCTTTCCAGAATAACTGCCGTATCGTTCTTGTTTGGTTAAGACCCATTTTTCAGTATATGAACTGAAATAAAAAATAATACATTTTCAGCCAAGGTAAATGACGAACGTCCGAAATACGAATTGCTGATGCTCTAAAACTATTCCATTTTGTACAGTGAAACAAAAAATGTTTGTTGATGTCACTTTTATTGAAAATTTTTTTTATTAATGTGGGGATATTTATTTGGATAAAATATTAAACGTTATGCTTTAAAATAGCTGATTGTTCACAAAATATTTGTAAACATAGAAACCAAGGATTCAAAGTAGTTACGATTAAAATAACTTTAATGTAGTACTCTGTAGATATAAAAAGATATTTTCTTTCCCTAATAATTTCTACTGTTGTCGAATCCCAAAAATATTTACATATATATACATATAGATACATACATATACATATAGATACATATAGATACATACAATTCATATAGATATATACATATACATACATACACACCGACACATATATATATACACATACATATATAATCTCGTTTATTCGGCCCTCGTTCAACCGGATCTCCCGTTCACATTTGTATTCAAATTATTTTTATTTAATGTTCACACTAGTTTAATGTTATTTAATGTACATATTAGAATTTTTAACTATGATAGCAAGAACGTAACTATAAGTACGCCAAATATTCGCTTTTTAGTTTGATTCAATGTACAGTTCGTGCATAGATTGTATAATAAATTATGGTAAAGAAATGCTTTTTGTCAGTTTAAGAAAGCTTTACTAGACATACCAATTATTTGTTAAGAAATGATGTGAAAAGTTATTTTAATATTTTTTAATATCTTATAAACAATATTATGTAACTTTGTTACAAAACAGAGTTTTTTTTATCGTAATAAACGGTAAGTTTGCTTATTTAAGGATTTGTTTTGCTTGTTACCAATATTACCCGGTTTATCCGGATTTTTGATCATACGGATTGTCTATGGTCCTAGTTATTCGGGATAAATAAACGAGGTTTTAATATATATGCAATAATAACGGAGCTTGACAGGCCTGACAGTCGTAGCCTGTCTGATCTTACGTGTAGTCGTACCGGAACAGGCAATAGAACTGACTGGGATGAAGAGGAATTAAAATCCAACGCCATGGAAGGAAGCATCTGGTGACAAAACAGTTTTTATTTTCTGGAAATATTGCTACAGTTCGTTTTTTTCGGGACAAATACCGGCGGCGGAACGCCGTGCGTTATTGACGGAGAGCTGCAAACTCACGTCATGATTCTTTGATGGTTCGAACACAAAGCCCTACAGAAAAGGACTCCAGATCTCCCAGGTAGAGGCGCACTGACCTTTTAATTGATTGGAAGCGGACACATGACCCCATCACACCACTAAGACAAGGTCACGCCTCGCTTCTAGAACAATTCGACTTATGTAAGCTCTCCGTCCGCACGTGGCATTTAAGGGGAAAAATAGATTTACATTGGCTGGATATAGGTTACAATCAGGATTGCGGGACGGTGTTCTGTTGCAATAAGATAAAAGAATATGGAAAACGCGTGTTAGTGATAATGGAAAGGATTGAAATTTGTTTCAATTTCCCCCCCCCCTCCGGAAAAGACTTGCGTGAGGGTCCGGCTCCCTCAGCAAGGCTCTCTTTCAGGCGAGAACCGCGTAGACAAAAGTGTAATTTTGACTAAAATTTTGAATAGTAATTTTGACTCAGGTGTTGAAATTGAAATTTTGTGTTACTTTCAGCTTTGTGTGCCTGCTCTCAACCAGAACAGATGTAAAGTTTTCGTTCCTATCAAATTTGCGCGGGCGGGCCAAACCCTTGTGAAATTTGCGCGGGCCCCCCCCCCCCCACCCTCGGTCCCCTCTAGCGCCGCGAGATGTGTCTTTTGCGTCCTGCTCTATGTCACAGCGTTTACTGTCGAGAATTTTCCCGAAATAAATGATCTGTAAAAATGTTTGATGTAGAAATGTTGATGTCCAGCGAGAGACGATCTTGCAAATGAAAACCTTTAGGAATATAGCTGAGTCCTCCGTCATTCTGGAAGTGTTCATTCCTCTGCAGCGAGCCTGCATCGTTATGCCAGCCCCTCATTCTACAAAATCACGACTGCTTAGACTCTTTGAATTCCTCTACCTACTGAACTCAACGACTAAACCCCGAGCTTACTCCACTTATTACACACACACATATTATACATATATATATATATATATATATATATATATATATATACATATATATATATATACATATATATATATATATATATATATATATATATATATATATATATATATATATATATATATATATATATATATATATATATATATATATATATATATATATATATATATATAAATATCGCGCACCGTCAAGGAATGTGAAAGATGTCAAAAATGCAGCATTTGAGAAAAATCAACTTGAAAAATACTATACAGTTTGAATTAGCATTAAAATAATACTGATACAACTACCCTCAGGTAGAAAAATTGCGAGATGCAGATGTGTTGCTTCTCGTGCACGATAGGGCATTTCATACGTACTTTTCAATGACATAACCTCAAAATTGCAATTTTTTGACTTGTGTCTCCTGTCTTGCCGGGTTGCGATATATATATATATATATATATACCATTTGTGAAATTTGCGTGCTTTATAACCATATGTATGCTGTAGCCTAGCAATTAACTATACGGCGCGTTTAAAGCCAAAAAAGAGAAATATAGCGAGTGAATCAACAGTGAAAATTCTTAGGTGAATTAACATCCAAAAATAAAATGACAGGCAAGTCAACACCAAAAACAAATATATTTAGTAACGAAACAGAAATCCTCCCCATCCTCCCTTGGCAACGTCAGCCATAGGTAGATCAAATAATTATGTTGAATGTAATTAATTAATACACACACACACACACACACACACACACACACACACACACACATATATATATATATATATATATATATATATATATATATATATATATATATATATATTATATTCACACAAAATAAAAATGTAATGCAGACTCCTCTACATTAAATTTTTATCCAAACCTTTGATTCGTATTTTATATTTATTTTCTGTCCCCAATCCAAGCATAAAAAAATAATGAAATTTAAGGTTTCAAGTAATAATATTACGCTTATCAATTTTAATATCAACGTAAAATTCAATATTTGTAACAAAGCGTTGCTTGTATTAAAATTTTTCCTAAATCCTTTTTTGGACCTCCTTTTTTGGATCAGAACAATCCTTACTTTCGAAACAATATTTTACTCATATAACTAGTTCTTCCTAAGAAAATATTTTTTTCTAATACGAAATGTTTAATTTAAATTTCTGTAGCATTTCTAATCCATAAAAATCTAATTTAAGAAAACCAACATATTTTATGTTTGAAATAACATTTCAAGCAACTATTAAAACATATAAGCTGAGTTATTGGATATTTTGTTGGTGGTAAAAATTTATATCGAAATATTTATACAGTGAAAGACAAATTAAAAATACCAAGCATTTTCGGAGCAGAATAAAACAGTGCTTAAAACTAGAGAAAATCTTTTGTAGACAAACTTTTACATGCTAACCATTCAATTAAATTGTGAAACACTATTCTTATTTAAATCATATCCCGAAAAAAGAACCGAATTCTTTTAAATTCAAGTTATTCCCCTGTTAACAAAACTGATTCCCATTTTTTGAAAGTTTCATTAAAATTCCCAAAACTTATTTTAGTTTTCAAAAAGAAGCATAGATTCAAAACCGATACTTCTGCATCAGCCTTGAATATAATACATATATATATATATATATATATATATATATATATATATATATATATTCACACTAGCTGAAAACACGCGCTTCGCTACGGAGTACATTCAAATTAAATACAACGGTCAATGTATACAATTGATGTAATATATATATATATTATAAAAAAATCGTAAGGGATATTTAATTTTTTTGGATAATATTCAATCGTCTGCTGCATTAGAAAGAAAAAAAATATTTTTTTTTCTATTTAGTTGTTATGCACGTGACGATAAATTTATTTAAAGTACCAGAAAAAGAAATCACATGATCAGCATTTAATAAATTAAATTTTTTTAAATTTATCGTTAAAAATTCACCAAAAATCAGAAAATCGAGGTAAAGGTTCGAAAAAGATTTCATTTTAAAGGACTTTTTATGATCTTTCTTGTGATATAAATTTTATAACCATCAAATTATTATTTTAAATGCAAACTTTAAAAAAAGTTACAAAAACAGCTTACAAATTTAATTTAAAAAAATCTAAGAAGAATTTTTCAAAAATATTTCTTAGTGCACCCCTATACCATAAGAAGAATCGTCATGCAAAATTTCAGCCCTTTAGGTCCAGCGGTTTGGTCTGTGCGTTGTCTGTCAGTGAGTCAGTCAGTTACGGAACTGTTATATATATATATATATATATATATATATATATATATATATATATATATATATATATATGTATATATAGACACACACACAGTGGAACCTTGATCTATCGTTTTTCACGTGATAGATCTCACTGAAAGATAGATGCGGGAACATAACAAAGGAATATTATCATCGTAAATGAATGATATGAACGACACATACAGGGAAACGATGATTCGGGGAACAATTAATCGAGATTCCCCTATTCTTATATATATATATATATATATATGTATATATATATATATATATATATATTGTTTGGAGATTCGGGTACTTGTCATTGGATAATCCGCGATAATCGTTGGTTTCTTTCAAGGGAGCCGCCGTATACGTGAACCAACACCCTCCCCATTCCGGGTGGCAACTGAATTTCGACTCAATGTCCCCAGGGGCGATATTTGGGGGATCGCATTTTTCTTCCACCTTCTCTGATCTCACAGAAAGACTTTAAAGTCCACTGATTGAGCGTGACCATAAACGGACTGTAAGAAAATGAATGTAATGGCGTTCCTCGGGATTCGAACTAGTCGGGATTCAAACCTAGTGGTAGTGCTACTCCCAGCGAGCTACCTCTAGGCTACCTTGGACCGTATGTACACATAAATATGTACATATGCACAGATATACCTACACACATATATATATATATATATACATTTAAAAATTTTATAAATATATTTCTGAATTTTTATCTGCATATTTAAATAAGTATCTAAATCGAATCGTTACCTCCATTTTCTGAATTTTGGTGAATTTTTAAAGATTCATTTTTAGAATTTAATTTATTAAATGCTGATCACGTGATTTCTTTTTCTGGTACTTTAAATAAATTTCTCGTCACGTGCATAACAACTAAATAGACGATTTTTTTCTCTTTCTAATGCGGCAGACGATTGGTCATTATCAAAAAAAATATTAAAATACAATAAAAGGTATTATGTTCTTCAAACTGTTCTACTATATTAACTGTACTTTATTCTTTACTATGTCCTATTAGATTTAATTTGAATATTTTCTTCTACATTATTTTGTCTATATATCCCTTACGATTTTTTTATAAATATATATTTTTTTACATCAATTGTATACATTGATCGTTGTACTTATATATATATATATATACAGTCGAACCTCCATATATCGAACTTCCCTATATCGAAATTTTCTATATATCGAATTCTTAGCAAATCTCCATGTTTATTGCATAGAAAAACTGTTTCTATATATCGAAAAAATCTCTATATATCGAAATTTTTTCACGACATATTGGGAGATTTTATTCCACTTTAGAATAAAATCTCCCAATTTTTGGCGTTTGAAACAATACTTCGTGGACATCAATTCGTGGAAAACATCCCAGATGAAGTTTTTAATGGACTGAATGAATGCGAGCATTTCTTTGATGAACTTTCTGCAAAACTGGCTGTTCAGCAAGATATTCGTAGTTTTCTTTTAAAGAATGTAACTGTGATCACTGTAACCACTAACTGGATTATTGTTTTTTTAAAGGTATATAGTACTCAATAAATCTTTCACATTAATTTAGTTTTTAGTTATTAACTTTCATTTAATGTGATTCGCATATAAATTGGAAATGGATTAATTTTAATGTTTTAGGAGAATTATGATAAAACTAAGATCAATTCTATATATCGAAATTTCTATATATCGAATTTTTTTCCGGCATTTTGCTACTTCGATATATGGAGGTTCGACTGTATATATATATATATATATATAATATTTTTACTAAATTGACAAAAAAATTAACGAGCTCATATAATCATATAATCAAACTTAGATATCAATATAAATCAAACGTAGGCCACACAACAAAAACAGTTAAAAACTGGTTGTAAATCCAGGCTATTAAGTCCAATACCGACAGCTATAAAATTTAGATAACGTCATACTCTAAATTCAGTTCGAAAGACTTTTAAAAAAATTTCCTTTCATATACACACATGAATATGAAAGAGTGCTTGAACAATTGTTGGTTCTATCCATCAAACAATTCATTTCATTCAAACTGAGGGGAAAACATAACGAAAAAAAAAATATCCCTTCCCCTCATCAAACCATTCATTACTGTCTTAAGAATAAAGACGTCGGTCCCAGCCGCGCGGATATTAAACACACAGGATCCGCATCCGCAGAAGACCGCCTCTCTCCATATCCGCTCGGATGATTGATTTTTAATATCCGTATTTCTGCCCGATTTCCAAGAACGCCCCCCTTCCCCCCCTCCCCCACAGTCTAATGAAAACACCCCTTTGGCGACATTTTTAGCGACTTCGAAAACTGGCAGCAAGCGATACGTGAGATTGCTCGAGTCGTTTCTTTGCTGATGGTTACGCAGGAACACGCTAGATTGTAAAAATCGACGATCACATATTTCTGTATAAAATTTAATACTTCACATACATACATATATACACATATACGTACATACATTCCTACATGCATATACAGACATACACACATATTATATAATACAGGGTACGAGTAAGCTATATTTAACTATATTTAATTAGGGAAATTAACGTTAAACGGGTCGCCCAGTGGCTAAGTAGTTAAGGCATCAGCCTGCCGTGCCGGGGGCGCAGGTTCGATTTCCGCATAAGACTTGGTTGTATTCTAGGTAACCGGTCAGCCTTCCGCCTGCTAAAAGAGCCCCGAGTAGAAAGGGGAGCTGAAACCCATCGTCCATCGCCGGTGTCATCGCTTGTTAATAAAATTCTTCTGTTGATAGTGTGTTTCTTTTTATCTTGTATTCATATGTACACTGGACTGGAGTGTAATGTCGACAGCCCCCAGGGACATTAGCCAAAAAAAAATGTTACACGGTAAAATAACCACTGAATTGACGATTAGTTAACATCGGAATCAACAGATGACGCTACTTGTCCACGATTGATATTTTGAAAATTACAACCTTGGATAATTTGGAGGGGGGAATTACGTCGGAGTTTTGTTTAGGTCAGCAGAGAAAGTTCGAGAAAATTCTAAGTACAGGTTTTAGCTGGCGTCTTTGGATGTGGCGGGAAAAGAATTAGTCAGACCGGATATAACGCGATGATGAGAGGAACGTGAGAAAGCTCGCTCTACGTTTCAAGATGGCAGGCGGCCATATTAATGGGTTTTGCCTGGAGAGTGGTTTTTGTAGAGTTGGAACAAATAAAGTTGTTAAAATGAATGACGATGTATTTATTTAACTGCTGTGAATTGCCTTACCCACGACACCTTGCAAACTGTATCAACACGAAGAGTGACTGTAACTTTATCATAAAAGAGTGGATGTGATTCAAACCATGTCATATATTCATATATATATATATATATATATATATATATATAACCTGGGATACACACACACACACACACACATATATATATATATATATATATATATATATATAACCTGGGATATATATACACACACACACACACATATATATATATATATATATATATATATATATATATATATATATATATACACACACATATACCTGCATACATAGCTTCACGAAATTATACCTAAATTATGCCAATAGCTTAGCATGCATTCATAAAAAAATTACCTATAATGTAAATTGTAAATCAATGCATGCAGGAAGAACTCATTAAGGTAGAATGTTCAATTATGTATAAACAAAATGACTGATTAAGGTAAATAATTCATTTATGTATGGACAAAATTACTCTTTAAGGTAAATTTTTCATTAATGCATGAACAAAAATACTCATTAAGGTAAATTGTACTTTAATAAATTGTTCATGTAAAGATTAGCCCAAAATCTATTTTTACACAAATTAATATCCAACGTTTAAAATTGTATCTAGCCGTATATTATCGTTCCCGATTGGTAAAATTTAAATTATACCACCTAATTTCTGACTACCACAAGGCGTCAGGGCTCAAAAATTTCGCACACTGCTGTTCGAGGTAAATAACCTGGCAGCAGTCAGCACTATCGACCGAAATATGGCTATTCATACACACATCTCATAAACAGCCTTTAGCATACGTGTTCCAGGCTCACTGCGTTTTCCTCCGCGTGTAATTCCCATGTCTTATCCATTTTGGTGACTATTCTACCGTATCCAACCACGTACTGTATATAACGCGCATCGGAACAACCCCTTAAAGTCCGTGATATCGCTCCCTAGCGAGCATGAGGAGTTGTTCTGTGGATATTTATGCCCCACCGGGCTGGGCTTTCCGCAATGGGAAGAGAGATTTCATAAGTAGCAGTGTTTCTTTGCCACCCCACGTGCGGCCATTGCCAAATATGGAGATGCCGGGGTGAAGCAGATTATCTGGTGGAGGGAGAAAGGCTTGTTACTACCCTGGGATATTGGTCTACCAATATATGTTCAAACTAGCAGAAAACTCGCATTTCGCTACGGAGTACATTCAAATTAAATACAACAGTCAATGTATGCAATTAATGCCAAAATAAATAAATAAATAAATAGATAGATAGATAGATTTATAATAAATACGACGATCAATGTATACAATTGATGTAAAAATAAAAATATATATTTATAAAAAAATCGAAAGATATATTTTTATAGACAAAATAATGTAAAAGAAAATATTCAAATTAAATCTAAACTAAAAATTATAGTACAGTTTGAGGAGCATATATTTTACTGTATTTTCATATTTTTTTGGATAATGTCTAATCGTCTGCTGCATTGGCAAGGGAAAAAAATTTTTTTTTTGTCTATTTCATTGTTATGGACGTGACGATAAATTTATTTAAAGCACCAGAAAAAGTAATCACGTGATCAGCATTTAATACATTAAATTCTAAAATTGAATCTTTAAAAATTCACCAAAAATCAGAAAATGGAGGTAAAGATTCGAAAAAGATTTCAATTTAAAGGAATTTTTATGATCTTTCTCGTGATATAAATTTCATAACCCTCAAATTATTATTTTAAATGCAAACTTAAAAAAAGTTACTAAAACAGCTTAAAAATTCAATTTAAAAAATCTAAGGAGAATTATCAAAAATCTTTCTTAGTGCAACCCTACACTATAAGAAGAATCGCCATGCAAAATGTCAACCCTTTAGGTCCAGCGGTTTGGTCTGTGCGTTGTATGTCAGTCAGTCAGTCAGTTACGGAACTGTTTTATATATATAGATTTGAGTTTATTATTAAGTAAAACAAAATCGTCTTTTCCTATAAGTAAACCATTGATTCTAATTTCATATATTTGAACCTCTTTCTCTAGCCTTTGTAAGTTTGGAATATATTTCTTTGGGAACACGTTAAGAGTTCTTTCTATATTCAGTAAAAAATTATCAATAACGTGATGTTTCCCTGACATGTCTGTTTAAAACAAGTCCATTTTAATCAACTTAATAGTAACTTGGTCCTCTGTCAAGCCATTTAATACTTGTAGTAAAATGGTAGAGAAGCAAATGTACAAATTTGGGGTTATTTATAAAATAAATAAAACAAAGTTAACTTTTAATATTTATTTACAAAAAACATTCTAATTTCATAAGTAAACTCTCTGCCTTCATAAATTTTATATATATATTTATATTTCTTTGGATACGAGTTACGATTTCTCTGTTTAGTAAACATATTATAAATAACGTGATGTTTCCTTAACATATTTGCATAAAATACGTCCATTTGAATCACATTAACAGTTGACCATTTTACTGTTGTAGTAGAATGGTCTAGTACGGAGGCAAAAGTGCATATTTGAGGTTACTATAAAATAAATAAAACAAAATAATCTATTCCTATATTTAAACAATTGATTCTAATTTTACAAATAAACTCTTTCTCATCCATTCGTGGTATTGAAATATATTTCTTTGGAGAATAGTTGCGATTTTTGTGTTTAGTACAAATGTTAAAAATAACGTGATGTTTCCTTCGCATATATTTTATAAAACACGTTCGTTTGAATCACATTAACAGACTGGACTTACCCTTGTAGTAAAATGGTCTGATAGAGAAGCTAATGTACAGAGTTTAGGCCATTATAAAATAAATAAAACAAAATAATTTTTTCATATACGTAAACAACTGATTCTAATATCATAAATAAACTCTTCGTCATACATTCGTAAAATTTGAAACCTATTTCTTTAGAAACACGTTACGATTTCCGTGCTTAGTAAAATGTTAAAAATAACATATTTCCTTCACATATATTTTATAAAACACGTTCGCTTGAATGACAGAAACAGACTAGATTTACCTTTGTAGAAAAACGGTCTGATAGAGAGGCTAATGTACAGAGTTAAGGCCATTATAAAATAAATAAAACAAAATCATCTTTTCCTATATGCAAACAACTGATTCTCTAATATCACAAATAAACTCTTTTTCATACTTTCGAAATATTTGAAATCTATTTCTTTGGAAACACGTCACGATTTCCATGCTTAATAAAAGTGTTAAAATAACATGATGTTTTCTTCACATATACAGGGTGTCCGGGCTAAAGGTATCCATAAGACATGATGTATTTTTACGGAACTACCCATTAGAATTTTAAAAAAAAGGATTTAAATAGAAAGAACAACTCACCAAGTTTTAATATCAATCATAGATTTCGATGTGTGCCCCTTTTGTAGCACGACTAACGTCTAAATGGTAATCCAGTTCTCTCCAAGTGTTCTGTAGCATTTCAGAAGTTATTACACGAATTGCTTGAATGATACGCTTCTTCAAATCAACCACAGTTTCAATTTTTTGTTTATACACTACGGATTTAATGAATCCCCAAGCAAAAAAAGTCTAATAACGCCTGATAAGCTACGAAACACTTGGAGAGAACTGGATTACCATTTAGACGTTTTTCATGCTACAAAAGGTGCACACATCGAAATCTATGATACTATGATCAAAATCTATGATTGATATTAAAACTTGATGAGAATTTAAATATTTTTTATTAAATTCTAATGCTCCGTAAAAATAAATCATGACTTTTGGATGCCTTTAGCCCGGACACCCTGTATTTTATAAAACGCTTACGTTTGAATCATATTATCAGACTAGACTTACACTTGTAGTAAAACCGCCTGGTAGAGAGCATAATGTACAAATTTTAGGTCATTATAAAATTAAAAAAAAATAATCTTTTCATATATATAAACAACTGATTCTAACATCATAAATAAACTCTTTGTCATATTTTTGTAAAATTTGAAATCTATTACTTTGGAAACACGTTGCAATATCCGTCCCTAGTATAAATGCTAAAAATAACGTGATGCTCCCTTCGCATATATTTTCTAAAACAAATCCCATTAAAAGACTAGACTTACACTTGTAGTAAAACGGTCTGATGTACAGTGTTTAGGCCATTATAAAATAAATAAAACAAAATCATCTTTTCGTATATGTAAACAACTGATTCTAATGTCATAAATAAACTCTTTATCATACTTTCGTAAAATTTGAAATCTATTTCTTTGGAAACACTTTACGATTTCCGTGAATAGTATAAATGCTAAAAATAACATGATGTTTCCTTCACATAAATTTTATAAAATACGTTGGTTTGAATCATAATAACAGACTCGATTTACCTTTGTAGTAAAATGGTCTGATAGAGAGGCATAATAATATGATACACAGAGTTTAGGTCATTATAAAATAAATAAAACAAAATAATCTTTTCAAATATGTAAACAATTGATTCTAATATAATAAATAAACACTTTGTCATACTCTCGTAAAATTTGAAATCTTTCTTTCGAAATACGTTACGATATCGGTGCCTAGTATAAATGCTAAAAATAACGTGTGTTTCCTTCGCATATATATATTTTTTTATAAATCACATCCGTTTGAACGCCATTAACGGCTTGACTCTCCTACAAGACCGTTTTACCCCCGTAGTCAAAATGTATCAAACGAAAGTTCAATTTCTGCACTCAAAATATTTCAAGCTCTCGCTGTCTCTCTATCTCGTGCGCGAAAAAATTACCCAAAACGATTCAAAAATAACAAACATAACGGGCTCATCATATATTCAGCTATATCCCTCTTTAAAGCAATCAAAACTGACTCTAAAGGAAATATTCAAGAATAAAATCTCCATTTTTCCCTGGAGGCAAGAAAAAGTAAAGAAAAAAAATAACTTCGACTTCTTGCACCACATTGAACTCATGAAAGCGTTGGAAACCACCATTACTTGGAAATATGGTGAAAAGCAAATGAAATTTATACATAAAAAATATTTTTACATTTTTATTTATCATCTTCTTTCGGGGGCGCCAATGAAATACAAAAAGAAGAACGAGGAGAGGTAACTCGGATTGAGAAAGATTGCATTAAAAAAAAAAGAAAGAGGAAAAGGAGGGGGCCACAACTGTGATTGAAAAATATTTGATGTCTTATGCTTGATAAAAATGTATGTATATGCATATAAGCTACGAAACGGCGGTTTTGCAAAATAGCGTTACTTGCAACCACTCCACGAAGTTTTCTTTATAATGTATTACTCACCGCTTCTGAACCTTACCTTACCTTTTTTTTTTCCTCGGAAAATTTTTACTTCTTGCAGATTTGGAGAAAATGTATACAAAAGCAATTTACCTATCGGCAAGAAAAGGCTAGCCTATCGATTGCTTAGGCTTGCATTTATATATTATTTGCATTTTTTGCGGGGTTTTATCCTTCCCAATCAATTGTGACTGTTTTGCTGGGGCCTCAGGGAAAGAGGGGAGGGGGGAGGGAGGTAAGAAATTTTTAAAGGAAATCGAAAGTAAAATCTTTCACAATCATCCAAGGCTGCGTTTTATTTATTGTTACCTTTTCTTTTTCTTTCTTTCTTTTACTAAGGAGGGAAGAGGGGGTTGAATATTTTTATTCCGCTTCTAGGGTGGTAGAAATGTTGCCGTTTAAAATCGATGACTGAGGTAAACTCGATACTGAAAGCTGTTTTTTTTTTTTTCTCTCCTGAAATTTTTAAAACGTTTTATGTGATCAAAACAAAGTTTTGTTTGCCAGTCAGCTGTTTGCTGCAATTACTTCAAATGATTTTATTATATTTTTTAGCTTTCTTAGTTTCTTCTGTTTTGGATGGGGGGGGGGTGTAGTTAGAAATTGTTGGAATAAATCATTATGTCAGCTAAAGATTTAGGTGAAATTCATATTTATTGAAATTTAAATGCGTTCGCGAGGCAAGTAGACGTGTATAGGTGTAAAATTGCATGTAATAATAACAATTAAACCTTGGTATGCCTGTTGAATGTACTTAACATTAGGGATTATGCTTAAGGGTGCTATGTACTAACCCTATTGGATTCTGTCACCAAAATGTTAACTTATGGAAAAAAATTTTTTCCAAGGATTGCCGATTTGGATTTGAAGAGTTTTTAAATTGCACTCTGAAATAGAGAAAGAAATTTTACACCTTGGGACATTTTATTTGTTTTTTTTAAATATTGCAAATAAAATTTTAAAATTTAAATTATCCGGGGAAAAAAATCTCGTATACTGTGTTTTAAACGCTCCAAAATTCCTTTGGTGGACGAAATTTATAAAATGAATCCTGTGGCAAGGTTCAGAAAAGTTTCCATTTCTATTCGATTATCAGCATTTATGTAGCTGTAAATAGTAGATATATTTTCTCCATAGGTAAACATTAGCATGTGCGAATCCAGGGTTAGTACACATCAACCTTAAAAAATAATTTATTATTTATCAGTTCTAAATAATACCATAGAATATCCATCGTATTCAGCTGAGCTCTAAGTGTTCAACTATTATAACCACTAAGATATTAACTACTACAGGCCTATATGTGCATACTTAATAGCAATTCGCTGTTAATTAACTATTTACATCAGTTGCGTACGTTCACCTAAAGCTTAATATGAACATAGCGTAAACTGTATGCATTGGGCTTCTAATATTATGCGAAATATATTGGTGAATTGAATGATTATATTTGTTAAAGGAAGTTTTTCATGCACACCATCAGCGTTATTCGTTTATTATTACTTTTCTGAAAAAGGGTTTTCAATAGAAATATCATTTATTGATAAAATATTTGAGCATAATATAAATAAATTATGTCGCTCATAAATAAGATAACACATGAACTCATAAATTTCCTTTCAAGTAATATCTATGAAATATTTATGACTGCGAATGAGAAATATATGACCCATAGTCTGTGCATTAAAAGATCGATTTAATAGCAAATAGTTTAAAAATTGTGACTGTCGTAACATTTTAACTGTTTATGCATAAGAAAATTAGCTAATTTTAACGGTTCTTGTATAACTTAGAACGTACCATAAAACATATAAATGGAAAAATTCAGTTATTCTTATTTCTTAATACAAAACTAAGATCTTATACTATAAGGTACTTATATTATTATTCAGTGCATATGCTACGAGTAAGTTTCTTTATTTTATGATGGTTTAGGATAAAGAAAACATAAGAATTGATATAAAAGATCTCACAAAGAGAAGCTTAGAAGAGAAAGTATTACTTAGAACAATGTGCCCCATATAAATTATTATCGTATTCATTTTTGAAATTTCGGGAACCAAAGGAATTTATGTGCATTTATAATACAGTATACCCCATCCCCCCCCCCCCGAAAAATTCAAACTTGAAAATATTATTGGAGGTTTTTTTTTTTGGAAAAGAAATACCAGAGTGAAAAATTTCTTTCTCCATTATGGAGGGGCCCCGGGTTGCCCAAATTTGTGGGCAGATCTGTACTGTCCGTCCGGCCCCCAGGCCTATACTATTCATTGACCGAACAGGGGAAATCACCCCCCGGCTGGGTTTGCAAATATTCCTACGCAGCGCTGATCTTCAGTTTGACAATTGTGTATGACTAACCGTCCCGGTTGCGTAATCATTTCGAATTTCTCCATTATGGAGTACAATTATAAAAGAAACTTTACGTCCAAGTCTGAAATCATCGGAAAACTTTTCTCCATAGATTAACATTGAGGTGAGTAAATACAAAAGGCTTAGTACATAGCAACGGGACGAGAGCCATATCTTAAATATTTGCATTTCGTACCTTTTCCTATGAGTGCTGGTTTACGCATAAGTCTGCATAATATTGTCTCAAAATTTGGTCCCTTTATTTCTACTGATACAAACTGTTTCTACTCTTATGTTAACTTCAGACTTTATAAGTTAAAAACATGTATACATTAGATTCCCATGTAACTCGATTAATATGTTACCCGTTGTAGGAAATTGTGTTGTACGACTAAATCTTGTATAATGCGAATGGTGTTAAGGTTAAATGTTGTGTGTGTGGTTTAAACTTTGTTTTTACCGCGATATCTAACATGATACATGTTACATACACCGTTAAAATCTCCATGTGTCTGGAAATAAATGTAGGTACAGTGTTTAAAAGGGAAATTTCCGCATTTTTATCCTATAGCGCGTTGTATGGGAATTGCGTTATACGAATAAAGTCGTCGCCATTTTTTTTAACGCGATGTATGAAATCGCGTTGTACGAACTCGCGTTATACTGGAGTCTACTGTGTTAGTAATTTACATTGCATGTTACAAACTTACGTACATATGTGTTGCAAGCATATATGCATATATTAAAAGCAAATTTCTTCACTTTAAGATGATACAGGATAAATAAAACATAAGGATTTAGAAAATTCCCGGGCAGCCTATTACACCATCAAAGAAACTCACGACCGTTTTTAACGAGCGTCAGAACTTAAATTTTTTCATTTCGTACCTCTTCGTATGAAAGTTGGTTTGTGCATGACATTATAGTATTTTATCCCTAAATCTGGTCCATTTATTTCAGTTATCATCAACTGTTTCCTGCCCTCAGTATTTTACCTCGACGTGATACACTCAAAAACAAAATTTTCTGAACTGAAATCTATTTTACCAATCAGTGGACCTATTCAGGAGAATATCATCTAAAAATAATCACCCGCTTAATCCACATTAGCGCTGGAGTCGGCCCATTACACAGTTGAACCACTCACGACCTACCTTAACGGGTGTCACAACTTAATTTTTTTCCCATTTCGTTATCTCTTCCTAATAGTTCTGGTTTGTGCATTAGTCTCCATGATATTAAAAATATATTTTGCCTCTACTTTCCCCAAAACTTGGTCCATTTATTTCTATTGTCATCGTTTCCTACTCTTGTATCGCTCTCAGTGTCTCAGCTGGACGTGAGACACTCGAAAACAAAATTCGCTGAGCTGAAATCTATTTCTCCCATCAGCGGACCTATTCAGGAGAATGTCATCTAAAAATAATCATTCGCTTAATCCTCATTAGCGCTGGAATCAGATATCGAGCGTCGGCGTCGAACGTCGAATCACTTCCTCGTCCATCAGAGAGAGGACATCGCCAGGCGCCAGCCGAATGATGTTTTTGATGCTTCGGGAAGATGATTTTCGACACCCTGGCGTTGTCGAGATGCTGATCTAATCAGCTATTGGCAAGAAAATAAGTTTTCGATTTGGAGATATTTCTTCTCTCGGCTTGTCATGTGTGTGAAAGGGGGAAATGATTGCTGTACACAGATTTTAAATTATTTTGATTAGGGGAAATTTTTCAATTAGTCTTTTCGCTGTGGAGATTTGGAAACACAAGAAATGAATAGACGAAAGTGAAAATGGAACTAATCTTGGAGGATATTTTTAAAGATGACAGTTGTGTAGTTTTATCTTATTATGATGATCTGTGTTTAAGTGAAGGTTGTTAATGGAATTATCTAATGCCTGAACATTAATATATTTATCTCTTTTAGAATTATCGAATTTTGCGAGGGGTGTCTGTCTCTTAAAATTATTTACCAAGTTTTAGATGAAATAATTAAAATTCCACTTCATGTTTTAACATGCATTTTTACAATGCAAAGATTACGACAAAATTCAAATTAACTTATAAAAAGCTGTTTTTTCCTAAATTATACTGATACCTTAACAAACATTAATGAACAAATCATATTAAATGTAAATTATTTAATAATGTACAAACAAAGTAATGATTAAGGCAAATGCCTCATTAATATACGAAAAAAGTACTTGTTAGGGTACTTTTATTAACGCGTGATAAAAGTACTCATTAAGGTAAATGGTTAATTAATACAAAAACAATGTACTTGTTAAGGTAAATTTATTAATGGATTAAAAAGTACTCAGTATGAATGGTTCATTGATACATGAACAAAGGAATCATTAGTATAAATGGTTCATTGATGCATGAGCAAAGTACTTGTTAAGGTAAATTTATTAATGCAAGAATAAAGTACTCATTAGGATAAATGGTTCATTAATGTGAGAACAAAGTACTTGTTAAGGTAAATTTATTAATGGAATAAAAAAGTACTCATTAGTATAAATTCATCCACTGATCTCATAGACGGACTTTCCGGTCTACGGATTTAACGTGCCAATATCCGGCCTAGACACGGAGGTATTTGACGGCAGATGTCCGGATTTGATCCGAGCAACCTCAGTGTCAAAAGCCGACGCGCTACCTCGGACCAGAGACTGAACTATTTATGCAATTAATAGTAAGAATTATAAAGAGGTTTTGGCTTTTATGGCTTAGATGTATTAATAATTTAATAAATGATTTCATAACGATTAAGGCGGAACCGACACTTACACGGGATCTCGAAGCTTTGATATCCATAATGTACAATGAGAACCATCCTGGCCATGAAAGGAAAAGCTATTTTTAAATAATGACTTTCCTCGATTAGTAAACACCTTTTTCAGAATTCGTGATCTAAATTAAACGCGACACACTATCAAACACGTGAATACAATCATCTGATAACGCAATATCCTATTCTAACCACCAGAATTTACGCTATATATACCCTATCTTAAGATAAATCTTACAACACGTAAGAATAATACCACCAATTATCCAAAAAGTGGTCGTAGCTTTTTTTCTCCCGCCCGCCACCCACCTGAAAGCTCGCTTTGTTTTAACATTCCGTAAACTGGGCTTCACCTTAATACCAGGATAATCCGAGGTTCCCTACGATAGGGAAAACATAAATTTCCGGACCAATTGCGATCCCAGAGCCCTGGAGACCAATATCGGGGCAGTAAAACGGATATCCGGGGTTGCTTGTGGGTTAACGGAGCTCTGATACGTTTGATTGACCATTAAATTAAATGGGCCAATCCCGGACTGCCTGGGAGAGTTTCAGAAACGTATTGAATAGTTTTGCCATAGGTGTTTCCAAGCTTACGATGACATTAAGAGAATTTATGCTGCTTTAGGTATGAAGTAACTATATTTTCTGTTATGAAATATGTACAGTAAACTTGGGCTAATTTTGATTAGGGGGCCTCAAGGAAGAGGTCGGAATCGGCGTGGTTTCGAAACACACAACAAAAACTTCACAAATGGGCTTTATTAGCTATAGACACATACGTTTCTAGCATACGGAAAAAGATAATTTCTGCTCTTTTGTGAGCAACGGAACTCTGCTTTAAAGATTATTATAAATTAAAACGTTAGATTTCCGTTCATTTGAAAGTGAGTAAAAGAAAGTCTTAAATCAAATGAACGTCGAATTATCCGCAAAATTGCGTCAAAAACAAGTACAGTCAACTTGGGTAACTTTGGCCTTGGCGGGTAAATTTAGCCCAACAAACGATAAAAGATTGTATGTGCTGTAGCTAGACAAAGGAGAGTGATTACCACTTATTTGTTTCAAGGGCCAATAGGTGGGTTAAATATAAAATAGGTATAATAAGTACATAAGTATATTATAATAGATTTGTTGAGCTAAAAATACCCGCAAAGGTCAAAGTTACCCAGTTGGCGGTAGCATTGGAAAAATACCCTCCTATGTTAGGTAATGTAAATGTAGTTTTTTTTTTATGTTAACTTGATAGTATTTTCCCCTGGCCACCAAGACGGGCCAGGAGCGTCCTAGTGGCTAACGTGTCGGAATTCAGCACTGGAGATGCTCGGTCCGAATCCCTACAAGCGCCACTGAATCCTTTGGTGTCTAAGCAGGGTATGAGGACGTTAAATCTGCAGGCCGGAAATTTCTCTCCGTGTGGTTTGTAGGGATTGGAGGAGATTACGAGCCTATCAGATGTCGCCACTAGGGATGCTGTGTCGAAATTGTGGTGGCACCGCGCAAGTAATCCTCCTCTGATCCTTGTAATGTTGAAGTTAAACAGGAACTGCATCTCTTCACCCTGCAGATTTGAACGTGCCTGGTTCGGACCCTAACAGTATATTGTGTGCATTAGTAAAAACAACAGCTTATGTAAAAAGTCGGCTGTCGGTTTGCATTTTTGAATTTCCAAAAGTTCCCCTTAACCAACAGTATAGGTCTATAAGATAACAATACGGATGTGTAGATGAATATCTGATAATCACATTAATAGGTAGTTGTTGCTGGGGCCAACGGTTCGCATAAAAGGATAGATTGATAGGCTTAGAAGCGATGATCTTGATAATGATTTAAATAAAATAGTTAATAATGAATATCCGTGATTGGAAACACGACCTAATTAAATGCATTTTAATTTAAAAGAGAATTCATAAATGTGATAAAGCTAGACAAAGTTGCTATTGTAGTCGCGATTAATGAAACTGTAAGGGAAAAGTGTCAAATGAAAGTCAATGAAAATTGTGAGGAACTCAGGAGATCTTCCTCCGGGTCTATGCCAGGAGAAAGTAAGGTTTATAACAGATCTCATTTTGAACATTAAGTGTAATGACCCTCCTTAGTAGGTCATTACACTATGAAGTCAGTCATTTCATTATACTAGATATCATTCTAAAGTTGGACCTCCTCCTTTTCAGGCAGCCTTAAACTAAAAAGACTTGTCACAGTCTTCGATAGCAAATTTTCACAGGTGTGAGGGAAAAATGAGATAGTACTCTTTTACACACCAGAATATAGCATTTTAGTTTCGGATCTCCTTCTTTTCAGCCGTCTATCATACTGTGAAGACATTAAAAATTTCTTATCTAATTGTAAAAGAAAATTATTTATTGAAGATATTTATATTCACTATTTATATCTTTGTGACAGGATACCTTCCGTTAACATTAGAATATAGTCATCTCAACACCTCCCCAAAATCTACAACACTTTCGATACCTAATTTTCACAAGCGTTTAAGTAAAATACTCGATGATCCTGCAATTTAAGAATTTCTATACGTTCTGTAATAAATGAAATACCACGATATAAAAATACATCACGTACAGATGATTAAATTTCATTAAATAAAATTCTACCGTCCTTAGTATTATGACCTGTTTTTATACCCCGTGTTAAGCAACAATTTATAGACCGTTGCAAAAGAAAGATGAATGCGTATTTATAACTAAATTCACTTCTTTAAGGTTTCAATTTTCTGATCCATCAATCGTTATTAATAAGCGAAAAACCACAGCAGCAGGGTAGGAAAAAATATATTTCAACACACCCACGCAGCGACTATCTTAAGAAAAGTGATTTCATAAGTCAACAGAGTTACTTCTACACTGGATGAAGAAATTTTGAAGTTCAAGAAGAGTCCTTTGTAGCAAGCAAAACATTTTTTTTAAGGTTAAGAAAGCAACCAACCAAAAGGTGAGTTGTCAACACCCTTGTGACGGTGCAACCCGAGAATGTGGACTGAGGTACGGAATTTCAAATATGATGATTGCAGTAATCAATAACAGCGATTTTGTTTTCACGTTGTTGGTTTCTTTTAAAGAAAATACTCAATTTTCCTAACAACGATGCATTTGCGTAGGCTTATTAACTGGTCTTTTACCTTAACACGTTTAAAGGGACTCACAACCCTTAAATCTTTAAAACATTCGATTTTTTTGAAAAAAATATATATTAAATCCTGATCATTTCTGAACAAAATAAAGCAAACCGCATGAAAATATTCCGCTTAGTTCCGGAGATATTGATATTCTAAATATTTAATTACTGATCAAGTTTATGGTAAGAAAAATTTTAAACTAATTTTTCTCAAAATGTAATTTTGCATCATTCCGCAACTGATATCTCAAAAACTATGAAACAAAATTCCATGAAATTTTTATCACTGTATAATCATGTTATTTTATTGCGTCTGAACTAGAGTTATTGCAATCACTGCACATTTTGTCATTTTTTAGGGGTAAATTAATGCAAAAATTTAAGGAAATTTTAAGTATATTTTGAGCAGTTTTAAAAAAAATGAAAAAATGTTTTAATGTTGAATGTTTTATGTTCAATTGTATTTTGAATTATTTATTTTAAATATAAAACAGGAACTATACATTTAAGTGTAAAATTAATTTCATAGTTCTGCGCGCAAGCCAGTATACAATAAAAATACTTAAAAAACTTGGTGTATCTAAAGATTTTTTTGAAAAATTATTTAAAATTATTTTGAGAGTTGAAAATTTGTTTATTAAAATAAATATATCAATTGATCATATACATAAGATTTGGAAAAATTGGGATTAAATTGAAATAGTTACAAAGAGTCAAAAAGTATGAAAATATGCCTTATTTCCTCGACTTAATAGTTGTGAGTCCCCTTAACGAAAGCATTATACCTTTCCGCTTGGTCGTATGAAACAGTAGCAAAGGTTTACGCAAATTGAGAATCAATGGTGTGTTACAAACTTTAAATAGCAATGATATTAACATATACGAGCCATAATTAAGATTGTCATAAGAGCCAGAATTCAGCAATATTCAGCGCTTGAAGCAATTAATTCCTTTCCATTATTAGACCACCATTACTACAGAAACGGAACTTTGTTGGACGCCTTGAACAAACCACGTTATTTTACGTCAATGGTGGTCATGTGCGGTCAAGAGTTTTGTAAGAAATCAATCTTATATATTTTGTGGGGGTGCTTTCGTAGAATACGAATTGTATTTACCCCCTCATACAAAAATAAGCTAATTCGTGAACTGATCCCGTATTCTCAGTGGATATGTCCATCTGTATGTTGCATGCTTCAATAAAAATAGACATCCTCAGCTCTCTCTACCAGCCTCAGCTAAACGATAGTTGCATAGATGCGTTATTCCCACTTTTTATGTCCTTTGCGTTTATCATTGATGTCTCGACTATATATTGGTGTTACATCAGGTAGCATATGTTAATCAGCATATATTGGCCAATCACTGCATGGTACGGTAAAAGCTACAAAAATTTTCACAGTACAAAATCAGGATAATCGCTACTTAGATTTATTGCATAAAGTTGCGTAGATATTAGTTGCATAGATGCGTCATTTCCACTTTTTATGTAATTTGTGTTTATGATATCATTGATGCCACAGCTATATTAGTGTTATACCAGGTGCCATGTGTTTATCAGTACATATATTGGTCAATCATTGCATGGTACATTAAACGCTAAAAAAATTCTCACAATACAAGATCAGAATAATTGCTGCTTCAATTTATGAAATAATTCGGAGAAAATGTTCCACTTTCGAAGGGTAGGAATCTACCTGAACAAATAAAGAAAAAGAATAGAAAAGAATCAAGTGATTCGGAAGAATTCAATACTCCATTGAACCCCCCCCCCCCCAAAAAAAAAAAAAAAAAAAAAAAAAAAAAAAGATCCACATTACTCCTTTAGAAAAGGAAATGAGAAATTTCAAGTAAGAGATGCAGCAAATCAATGAACAAAAGTAGACGTTTTAATAAGTTATGGGATATATATATATATATATATATATATATATATATATATATATATATATATATATATATATATATATATATATATATATATATATACATGCCATAAGTTAAGACATTTAGTTCATTGATTTGTTGCATCTTTTGCTTGAAATTTCTCATTTCCAATACAAAATAGTAACATTGTAAATTGTATCATTTCAATTTATTTACAATATCAATATATATATATATATATACATATATATATATATATATATATATATATATATATATATATATATATATATAGTGTAAATAGCACAAAAAACTGTTTTAGAAAGTCTCATATATATACAATTTTTTAAAAACCACTGTAGACGATAAATATAACATAAAAAACATTTTTCATATGAGCTTTAATTCGGATAATAAAACCGTCTAGGATTTGACAGCTAATATAAATCTGAAACTTTAGTAGAAATTTCCCCTCCGACATACTAGGCGTCATAAAAATTATAATTTGTAGGCATTCATTGCAAAACGCCATTCACGTTGCCAAACAACCAAGGCTTTAACACAATTAATCAGAATTACAGACTCAACGGCATGATTCTAATGAAGTTCGTGCTGATCTAGACATGTTATGATTTCGTATGTATAAACAGCCATCTTAAGTTAGTAAGCCTTTATGAAAGATTTTGTTTTCTTTGGGCATAACTTCCAGATTAATTGAAAGTGATGCGTCAAGAAAAGTTAAAGAGTCTTGATTACTAATTATTCCAGATGGGTTTCAACTGTTGAAAAGTGTTATGGGATTTCCTCTGAAAAGGTGGAGTGGCCAAAAGGGTGATAGATGAAAATTTTAAAGCCAATATGGATCTTTATTTTAAATACTGTTTTGGCACGTTACGTGAGTGAAAACATTTATTATTATAAAGAGTTTGACACGTTACATGGGGGCAAATAAATGGTATATTTGCAATACTTGGTATAAACTTTTTTTAATGTTTTATATTTCTAGAATCATGGGCTTGTGGCGGCCCTGTGGTACAGTGCGCTGATTTTCGGTGCTGAGGGTGCTCAGATCGATTCCCGGCGTTGCGCCACGAAAAATGCCTCCGTTTGCGTCATCCCTTCATAGGGAGTAATGCTGTCCGCCTATATGGTGCCCCCATAATAAAATTGGCAGCAAAATTGCGGCGTAGTATAGGCCAGTGTTTGATTAAAAGTGCCTCCACATTGGTAAAAAAAAATTATTTCTAGAATCATGCTTGGAAATTTATTAAATTGTTGCGTATAAACGTCTAATTGACCACAAATTTATTATGCGATGCATATAACTTTTTTTAATGTTATATACTTCTAGAATCATACTCAGACATTTATGAACGCATCACATATAAATATGTGATTGAGCACAAAATTATTATATAGTGCATATAAACTTTTTTTAAAGATTTTATATTTCTAAAATCCTACTCGGAAATTTATGAACATATCGCGTTAAAACGTATGATTGACCCCACATTTTATTATGTAATGCTCCTCAAAGTTAGATACACGTGTTATTCACAGTAAAACGCATTACGATGGATTCAGGTGTATATATTTTCTTTATAAAACATATTATAAACTGGGGGTGGCCAAACAGTTGCGCGCGAGTCGGATGCGGCTCTTTATCAGATTTTTCGCGGCTGTATGCTAGAATTTTGGAAATGTTCCACAATCAAAATACCCAAAATTAAAATAAGCAACACGTCGAAGAACCTCCATTTTTGGTACAACTCACCAATGTACAACTCACCAATCCTTGTGCTCTATATTTAGGTTGATAACAAAATAAACGAAGTTCATTCTTGACAAGTCCGTATTTAACTACGCACTGTAACTATTCAAAATATGCCAGATTTAAAAAAAAATGGCATAACAATTAAAAGGAAATTCTATATATTTAAGTTGCTAAGCCGACTTTTTGGGCAGTCCGTAAGAGAAAACTACTGCATCCATTTACTTCATTTTGGTCTTAAACGAAAGATTGTAATCTGTATATTTGTCAAATTTGGTTTTTGTAACCGCAATTTCTATTAATCAGTGATAATTTGAAATTAAAAATTGATTTCTGAGCATGATCAGTGGCATGTTTAAATCTGGCTTTAGAAACTCACTGTTTCTGCGCATGACCAGTGACATGTTTTAATGATAAATATGTTCATTACGAGGAGTCTCTCTAGATCTCTTTCTGCCATTTTTATTTTTATGATAATTATGTTTCTGAAATATAAGAGTAAACCTGATGGAAATTGTTTATTTTGAGCTGTTTAATGAGCGATAATTTACAAATAAAAAAAATTGCTTTTTGCGCATGCTCAGTGACTTTTTAAAGTCTGTTTTTAGATACTCACTAAGCACGAGGCCGCTTAAACACATTAATTTGTTTCTGCGCATTATTATGATTTTCAGCATTTGGCAATGATGTGTTGACTATAATTTGTGTATTAATACATTTATTTACTATCTAGCCGTCATGTTTTGACGGGTACCAACTAGTAATTATTAAAGCTATTTAAGAAACAATAGTTATTCCAACAATTAGAAAATGATATAGGGTAGACCGGGGCATGTTGGCCATAGGGGCACGTTGGCCCATCTGCGATATTTTTCAAACTATCCGGTAGATTGCGTTACTAGCTAAGGGACGTGTGTCTTAGCACGTTTTCTTTCACCCATAACAGCGTTAGCAGCGAAGAAGCAATCATACAAAAGCCACTTCAAATTTTCACTGAAGTGAGTTTCACATAGGTGAATAGCAATCTAGAAGATAGTTGTTCAGAGCTAAATTTCTACCTACTGATTCGAAAAAAAAATATTAACAGAATATTTGATACAACAATCAAAAGCCAAAATGCGGATGCGGGGCAAGCTGGCCCATTTAATCCGGGGCATGTTGGCCCAGTGGCCCAAGATGCCCCGCAGTCCAAGAGTTTGTTTTCTACATTCATAAGCCTATAAAAGTCAATAAAATTGCCAATAAATCAGGCGAAGACTGGATTCAATGTACCAGGTGCAATCGTTGGGCACATGAATCATGTGTCACTGGGGACACGATATTTTATTTTTGCATTCATTGTGATGATGAGAAAGATCGAGGAAGGCAGTAGTTAAAATGGACAAAATATCTTTTCTTATCCTTTGTCTCGTTCATATACCATATTAAAATTACATTTGATATTTTATGCGTTTTTTCATTTCTGTTAGTAATCAGAAAATCAAATCAACTTACGGGTCAACCTACCCCGTTCGATGGGGCAGGTTGGCCCAGTGACTTGATGTCCTGCTCAGCTTCATATAGAAACTATTAATTAATATTTTTAATTTTTTCTCATTCGTGGTTATGCTTTAAGATGTGCTGATCATACAAACTAAAAAAATTAAAATTTTTATTAATTTTTTAAAAAAATTGAAGAAAAAAATGGGCCATTAAGCCCCGGTCTACCCTACTTTATAAAAACATTAGAAAAACGACGCTTTAAATTTCTTAACGCTTTTCTTTTTTCAGATCTTCTAAATATGTTAACATCGCCAAATGGCTCCTAATGCTGTTTATCTTGGCTACCCCTGTTATAAACATTAAAAGGTATTTTTACCATGTTTTTATTAACTTGATTTCTTGTTAGTTTGTATGTGTGTTTGTCCCTTATAAATCTTGCAGTCGATTTTTAACTAACTTCCCGACTAGCTAGACATTTGAAACTTTTAGAATAGCTCAGAACACGATGACAATGCATAATTTTAATACTTTTGGCCATCTTTAAGCAGATTTTAATACATTTTCAGTTCATTTTGTTTTGTAGACTGGTGCAGCCATCTATCTGCCGGGACGGGAACGAAAAGTTAAACGCAAGTTAACTTCCAATTAACTTCATTTTCTTTCAAGTGGATGGGATAATTCATCAAAAAATTTTAAAAAGTATTTATTAATACATAGAATTGTCAAGTTTATATGATTCAACAGAAAATTTTAAAAAAATGGTATATAAAAAGTTCTTTTTATCTTGTAATCATTAAAAAAGTGTAAAGGGATTCCATAGTGAATACACCATAGAAACTAGGGCTTAGGTACCAGATATTTTCAAAGTAAATTATCTGGTTTCCTAAATGGGGCGTGATTACATGAAATATGCTAGTCAAGCTGTTTATCAAAATATTTCTAATATATTTTTGAGTTTAATCCAGTTAATTCAGCCGATGCACTGCTTTCACCCTGGTGAAATATCCAAGACTGATCGATTTCCCACCTACAACCTCGAACTCAAAAAAAGCTTACAAAAAACAAGAACAAAATTTTTTACCAATCCCACCGACATTTTCGTTTTTAGGACTACAGGCGAGTAATCGTTGGAAAGAAAATATTTCTTAAAAGGTTCCTATCTTCATGTTCACCGAACGGCATTCTTTCAATTAAGCCTAAACTCAAACTAAAGTTACGGGAGAAATCCCGGTGTTTTCGGAAAGTCGTAATTCCGAATTAACTCGGCGTAAACACAGCTGCACCTTAATACCGGATAATCCTAACGAGCTCTCCCCGGCGGGCATAAATATAGGCCCCAATATCACTCGCCCACCCCCAGGGACCGATATCCGCACACTAAAAGGGATGTCCATGGCTTGTTTATAGCCGGCGCAGTTCGTATTCTCTTAAATGTCTATTGTTATTAAAGATATTGCCGACGGAATGGAATGGCCCTAAGGTTTCTACCGCTCATAACTAAACGTAATGCATTTTTTGCTGTTAAAAATATTCAACCCTAGAATATAAAAGGGTTATAATGATTGCTAATTGTTTTATATGTTAGTTGAATTTTAACTTGAGTTAACTATTTAGGTTGCTGGGTTGTCCGCCATATAGATTCGCCCAGCTCAACATTAACTTAGGGAGAATTTTTTTTAAAATGATTTTCAACATGGATTGAAAGATTTTATTTTTGAATGTTGGGGAAGTACCAGATCAGGTCCATATTGGCTACAGACTGAAGTGTGCGGCGCCGGTTTATAGCACCACAAAGGGCGGAGTTCGCCTTAGCTAGTTAACACCTCAATTTTGAACGAGCAACCCCCAGGGGTTACATCTGGAGGGATCGTACCCTCTCCTACCCTCTCTGATCTCATAGAGGGACTTTACGGTCTACGGACTTAACGTGCCCATATCCGGCCTAGACATGGGAGGTATTTAATGGCGAACGTCGGGATTCGATCCGAGCACCCTCAGCACGGAAAGCCAGCGCGCTATCATAAGGCTACCTCGAGCCCTATTTTTAAATTCTACTCCACGAGAAATTTCTTATTCTGCTGTCTCATTCATTTTAGAAGTTTCGTCCACCGAATGAAATTATTTGCATTTAAAAACACAGTACATTACCATATTTCTCCAAATAATTAAAATTAAAAAATATTATTCACCTTTCTTTTAAAAGAATGGAAAATATACCCGAGCGAAAAATTTCTCTACAGCTAAAAAAGGAGTACAAGTAAAAACAAATTTCAGGTAGTCTCTTCTAACGAAACTACATCGGGTTATTAACGCAGGATTACATATCGTTGCTTACCTCTTTTGTATGTATAGATGTATGTATGTGATGTGTATATGTATCTATATATCTATCTATATATATATGTCAAAATTTTGACGCATTTTGGTACTTTTCTGTTTAACTGTTTGCTGTTTGTCCAAGTGATGCTTACTGTGTTTGGCGCGCTACCAAAATTATAACTCGCGAGGTACGAACGGAGGGTTTTAGCGCCAGAAATTTTCCTTTCCGAAGGATCGTTATGGTGGAACGTATTCCTACGTTAAAAATTCTTTAATTCCAAGTAGGCAATCATTGGAAAATTTTTCTACGTAGGCTGACACTGAACTGAGCGAATCCAATAGGTCTTCAATCTGGAAGCCTTAAATCACCTAAAAAATGGCACGTAAAATCACGAAAAAAACTGTATAGAAGCATATCAGCATGGTAAATTATTAAATAAAGATGAATTACAACACTGTTGCCGTAAGTACGAACATACAGCTCTAAGAAGATACTTCTAAAGAAATGTTGACGAAAACAAACATGCTGTCCTCCCTTGGGTAAGCATTCATTATTCAAATAGAGGTAAACAAAATGCCTCTGACGAAAGATAGAAAACATATCAGTGATTAACTGAGCCTCTAAATATATTTTATGCCAACATGAAACTTAAGCAAAATATATTTTATGCAAGCATGAAATCTATTCAATGGTATTATCCTTATATATTTAATGCTAATATAATAAACTTTGTATAAAATCTTCATATTTTATATATATTTAAACAAAATGCGTCAGGCGCGAGGTAGAATACATTTACATACTATTTACACAGTGATCACCTGGGCTTCTAAATACATATTATTACATATAAAATATATCTAGACAAGAGAAATTCATTTTAGTAAAAACTGCACAGTTCAAGCTACCGCACCACAGGTCCAGGGTTCGATCCTGCGACTGGACAAGGTTGACTCAGCCTTTCAGTCTTCAGCAACTGTTTATTGCTTGTCCAAGCGATACAGACTGGGCTTGGCGAGCTGCCAAAATTATAACCCGTGAAGTACCGACGGACGGTTTTAGCGTCTGAAATTTTCTTTCCGGAAGACCATTATGGAGGAACGTAATCCTCCGTTAAAATATTTTCATCGGATATATTTTCCATTCTTTAACAGAAACGAAAATATTTTCAAATTTGATTCATTCGGGAAAAAAATATAGTATACTGCTTTTTAAATGCATATAATTGCCTTTGGGGCGAGAAATTTCTAATGCAAAATATTTCTTTCTTTATTGGGAGTACAACTTTTTTTTTTTAAATAATCTTTAAAAGGGGACAGTAGACCTTCAAACCAAACTTTTTTGTTTTGAATGGATTTGCTTGAAATTTGAATATGTGATTAGTACCATAGATATGTAAAAGTGGTTAAAATTTAAAGATGAAATATTAATAATTTATGAATTATGAATTATTAATTATATCAAAAATTGGCCTAATTAAAAATGTTCCAGACGCATTTCGTTTGCATATAATATGGCAATTTTTATTTACAGGATACCTTATAGAGCTAACAATGAAACTTATTGCTTATTTTATACATTTATTAAATATATAAATAGAAAAAAAAATAATAGTGAAAACACCCTTTTTATTACGCAAAATACCTATAAATCATCATTTCAAGTACAAAATTGAGAAATTCTGAGCTACGAAGCATAATTTTTTTCAATAAGATTTATTTGATATACAGTTAAGTATATAAAACTTAAATTTCAAAGCAATACGATAATTTGAAATGCGCGTGGAGCAGTTTGAATATTCATATGACATGAAAATTTTTATTTTGAGAAAAACACATTTAAAGTTATTGCTATTAGTAACCGCATAATATCTAAATTAAATACAAATGCCTATAACTAGGAAAGTAATCACATAAATTAAAAATTCTTTTTGTAACACATTCCTACTCGCCCGTAGTTTCACAATTCAATAAAATAAAAAATCGAATTTTTGAGCAAATTTTTCAATTATGAAAGTCCACTGTCCCCTTAAAATAATGTCGTAAATCATTCGAAACATTTCCTCCATAGGTTAATAGGCCGAAAGAATCCAATAGGGTTACAACACACTAGCCATAAGCCGGTACACTGTAAAAACGAAACACTGTTTTAGGCATGTTACAAAAATTTGTATATAACTTGAAGGATAAGATAGCATGTATAAACTACAAAAGCGGGATACCAAAAAATAGGTAAACCCGCTAAGCAAATAACATTACACCCTGAAACAGTTAGCAATTTTAAACTGAAGCAGTATTTCGTTTTTACAAAGTATTCGAACGTGGTACCGCTATGCGGCAGCTAGCTACCCCAACCACCATACGGTGTGGGAAGCTTTATTTATCTAGTATACAAACAATAAATTTGCATAAAGTGTGGCATCCGAACAACTCAGATTATCGGGAAAAAAAGGGCTTGCCAAACTCATTTGACCTAGTATATCACCTGACAAGTCGCGCCCTTGAAGATATACTTTTAAACTTATAGCAAAAAATACGCATCTGAAACTTAACAGTTAATAAGAGGTCAACCTAGCAGAAAAATTCAAATAACATGCCAAAAAATTGTTAAAAAAAATAAAAAACAAAAATTAACGATCAAGAATATCTAAAGCATTCTCTATCTAAAAATGCAGATATTATTTTACCTTATACCTACAAAATCCCTTATCATTAAAATCTGAAATTTTTTGCCTGAAAAATGGGTCAACTTTATATGAAAGATTACGCCTCCCCTCTATAAAAAAGGTCTCAAAATAGTTTTTGTATTTTCACAAGATAAAAAAAAAGTACTGAAAAATTAAAAGGGGATTAAAAAATGAAATAAAGTGGGAAAGCCTTGTAAAAACTTTTCAAATTTGTGTAATTTTATACCCCTGATAAACTATCTAACATAAAGAATTCTATTTCCTTTGTTGGCTGGAGCTCAAAACTGGAAAACCGCAAGAGGAAAAGCGTTCTGAACTAGCTTGGACTTCCACGGATAAATCCTTTCTCATTAATAGATAATTGAATTCAAGTGAACAAATAAAAATTTCCATTCTTATATTTTAAAAGTAATCAGAAGATAATGCAGTTGAACTTTTCAAGCCAGGAAAAGGGTCCAGTTATTATTTTATTAAACAAATCAAGCTCCTTTTTTTCGGATCTTACATGTGCATTTCGCAGTTTTTCTTGACTTAAAAATGTCCACTTTGGGAATACAGTGACGACTTTACTCTGCTTTTGTGGAATAGTCTACATAAAGGCTGGCCTAAAGGGGCGAGATTCGAACCTTATGCCTGCTGACTTCGAAACTGGCGACCTAAATACTCGATTTTGCAACCCAAATGGTATAGTGGTTAGCGTGATGACCTTCCACGTAGTGGGCTTAGTTTCAATTCCCGAATAAGGTTTGCTTGTTAGCTTGTGGTCACCTCATAGATAGCTATGCGGGCTCACATATGGAGATCGCATAATAAAGTATCCAGCATGACTTCGTAGTGAATAACAAAAGGTGAAGGTCACACGTCAAGTACTTCCTCTCTAGACAGACCAAAAAACATTATTCAGGTAGTTTCTATTCAGGTAGTTCTTATTCAGGTAGGTTTCTATCGAAACTACCGTGGGTTATTAACGTAGGATTATTTATCGTTGCTTACCTCTTTTGTATGTATATATGTATGTACGTGTTATGTATCTTTCTATTTATCTATATATATATACACATATATATATCCATATATATACATATATACACTTTTATATATATATATATATATATATATATATATATATATATTTATATATATATATATATATATATATATATATATATATATATATATATATATATATATATATATATATATATATATACTCATAGACACACATATATATATATATTAAAATTTTGACGCATTTTGGTACTGTTTACTGTTTGTCCAAGCGATACAGACTGGGTTTGACGAGCTGTGAAAGTTATAACTCGCTACGACGGACGGTTTTAGCGTCTGGAATTTTGCTTTCCGGATAATCGTTATGGAGGAACGTAATCCTACGTTAAAAAAAATCATAGATTTCAGATTTCCAGGCTGCGATCGTTGTCTCCACGTATACAGTTTATGGCAGGACGCTAGCACTCTTATGTTAAGATTCAATTAATTTCATAAGACATTGATTCTCCCGAAAAAAATGTCAATTAATTTTCTTTTAAAGTAGAACTATATTGCAGTATTTTACTCTCGGTACTTTATGTGTCTGCAATAATCATACACATCTGCATTTCTATGTCGAAGCAAAATTTGAGTGAGTGCTAGATCTTCCGTCTCTATAAAATATTTCAGGTAATCTCTTCTAACCAAACTACCGCGGGTTATTAAAGTAGGATTACTTATCGTTGTTTAACTCTTCTGTATATATATATATATATATATATATATATATGTGTGTGTGTGTGTGTGTGTGTGTGTGTGTGTGTGTGTGTGTAATATTTTTGGTGTCGATGAACTTCAGAGTGGAAATAATCGTAGAGTCTTAGAACAATGTAATCGTCGAGAGGTTAAGGCAATGGGCCTGGTCGAACCGGAGCCAGGCGACTGAGAAGTCAAACCAAAAAGAAGTCCAGGCGAGAGATACAATCCTCTACATAACTAGTTACACAGTTTTTATTTCGGGAGCATCTTCGTGACTGGCTGTACAATTATTTCAGGATTCCACATTTGGAAATATTTAACAGGATACCACATTCAGAACAAGCATAATGCTGCCGGAACAGCGCATGAAATATATAAAAACCGCAGCGCAATTTACGACATGTTACCAGGTCGGAGAGCAGAGACACAAGACCCCCGAAAAACCTAGTGCTAAGTCAATGAGAACTGGTGGGCTGAACTTTAATTGGTTTAAACGTGACACCTGACCCAAGCATGTCATATGGTGTGATCGTTCTTCATGGTTCTAGAACATGCGTTGTTATATAAGATGTTGGCGCGTGGCTTGCTTAAGGGGAAACTAATAGATTACTTTGGTTACTCCTAGGTCAAATTTAAATGAGGGATAATGTTCTGTTGCAGTAAGACAAAGATTAGTGAAGGGAAACGTTATTGTTTCATATATATATATATATATATATATATATATATATATATATATATATATATTTTGACACGTTTTGGTACTTTTCTGTTTCACTGTTTACTGCTTGTCCAAGCGATACAGACAGGGCTTGGCGCGGTGCCAAAATTATAACTCGCGACGCAGGACATTTGAAATATGCTTTCCGGAGGACCGTTATGGTGGAATGTAATCCAACGTTAAAAAATACTATTATATTGCAAATAACCATTTGACTAGGCGGTTCGAGACCGTTACAGTGCATTCCATACCTCGAATCAATATTCTACATTAAATTTACAAAAGAAAAAGCATTAATCAGGAGCATTTGCGTTTATATAAAGAAACAATTTTCAATATTTTCATACTGCTAACTGTAAAGTACAATAAAATATTATCAGTAACGCGACAAGTTTTCTATCTTTTTACCATGTTTTTATTAACTTGCTTTCTTGTTTGTGTGTTTGTTTGCGTGTGTGTTTGTCCAGTACAAATCTTGCAATCGATTGTTAACTAACTTCCCGACTAGCTAGAAGACATTTGAAACTTTTAGAATAGCTCAGAACACGATGACAATGCATTTTTTAATACTTTTAGCCATCTTTAAGCAGATTCAAATTCATTTTCAGTTATTTTCAGTTATTTGTGTTTTGTAGACTGGTGCAGCCATCTATTGGCCGGAACGGGAATGAAAAGTTAAACGCAAGTTAACTTCCAATTAACTCCATTTTCTTTCAAGTTGATGGGATAATTCATCAAAAAAAAATTTAAAGAAGTATTTATTAATACATAGAATTGTCAAGTTTATATGATTCAACAGAAAATTTAAAAACATGGTGTATAAAAAGTTCTTTTTATCTTGTAATTATTACATATTTTATGACTCCTTAACTTTACAAATCCGGTTGAAAAAATACTGAAGTTACTATAGTCTTGAGAGCTAAATATCTAATGGACTTCCTTTGCTATTTAGGCAAAACAAAGAACATTGTCAAATGTAGAGACTATCCTAAAAAGTTTTTATTCAGCTAAGGACACCATATTAGTTCTCACAGAGTTTTAAACAGAAATATATATGCCACTTTATATTGTTAAAATGAGGTGGACACGCGCGGTAAAGACTATGAATATTGCCAGATGATAAATATCAAAGTCAGGGAAAAATCTCGAGCCGGAGGAAAATTATAAATACTGGCAGTTTCGAATTGAGGTGACACTTTAAGGTCACTCTGAGGTGAAAATGAGTAACAACAAGTTTTACTATTTATCGCAATAGCTGCAATTTCACTAGAAATCTACACGTCCATTAGATAAATCGTCCGTTATATAATTATTTTTATTGAGCTGTAGATTTTGAGGTAGGCTTTTAACCTCAAGGAAGCTAAACGTACACGTGTGTCAATGTTCCCGAAGAAGCAAAAAGAACGCATTCTTACACAAATCCTGTATCTGGCAATGTCATCATTACAGAAACATGCTGCTGATTCTGTGAAACAGAAACATGCTGCGAATCCCTCTAATAATTGTAACGTTCTCCTGCCGATTGAAGACGCAAGAAGCAATTAAATATATTTCTCCATTTAATTTTTATTTTCAGTATTAAAAAATACAGTACATACACAAAACCTTAACGAAGACACACAACTAAAGGGGATATTCCACTCTCATTTGGATAGCTTCGGAATATACCTCGAACTGGATCTGTTAGCATCAGATATGCTCTCTAAAAAACACATTCGGGCAACCTGGCTTTCGCATAGTCTATTTGCCTTATACACACAGACACACTCACACACACTCTGTGTGTGTGTGAGGGTCAGTTTCTCCTCTCTCCACTCCCACACTCGAGCTCCCCACGGGGTCTAGGGGTTGGGGTCACGGGGTCTAGGGGGCTGTGTCCATGGGGGTAGCAAGCCACTCCATTCTAAGTAATGGATCCTAACAGAACTAGGGATCTGGGGATGTTACAGTACCTTTTAAGGGGGCAAAATACCTTTGACTACGCTGAAATGACCGTAAACATGAACAAATTTGAGCTACTGAAACTCCAATAATATTAATATATATATATATATATAAATATATATATATAATTTTTTTGTTTCATATCAAAAATTACAATTCTTCAGTTATATTTCAAAAAAAAATAGAACTTGTAAATCCATAAATAATTTTTAGATTTTTTTTTAAATGTACACATTACTAAAAAGAGAAAAAAATTCATTGGATGTTTCCCGTATCATAAAATTAAGAAATAAGCATACAGAAACTATTTTTTGGTCAAATTAAATTAATAATATACTCAAGTTTAATGTAAAACCAAAAAATATATACAAAAAATATAGTTTAAATTGAAAAATTTACATGAAATTAAAAAGAAATTAAAATTTATCAATTTTTTAAAAACATTTTCAAGTGCAAAAAAATTTCTTTAAAAATTTGTTTATTTTTAATTTTTTGGTTTAAGTATGTAAATGAAGCTTAAAATACAAATCTGATAAAAAATTTGTCTCTCTAGCACACATAATTTGGGAGTAACCAAAAATTTACATATTTGAGAAAACTGACATTAAAGTTGGAATATACATGGCCATGGCAACAGAATGAGCTTTATATAATCTCTTATAACTCGAGAAATAATGCGAATTTTTTTATGCGGTTTTTTGCATATTGTTCAGAAATGTCCCAAAAAATCAGAATATAGCAAAAATCAGAAATCGATTTTTTGAAGTTTTAAAGGTGGTGTGCCCCCAAGCCAAGAAAGATATTTAATGTTTTGCGTTCCGATCGCTCCATGCATTCTGAATCAAGCGATATTGTAAAGATCAATTTATAGATGAAGTTCAAAACTGTGATATCAACTGGGAAGTTTGTTCTGTTCTGCACGAAAAAAAAAGAAAAATTTCAGGTAGTCTCTTCCAACGAGACTACCGCGGATTATTAACGTAGGATTACTTATCGCTGCTTATCTCTTTTGTATGTATAAATGTATCTATATATATGTACGTAAGTATTTATATACATATATGTATGTCAAAGTTTTAACGCATCTTGGTACTTTTCTGTTTAACTCGTCCAAACGATAGACTGGGTTTCGTGCACTGCCAAAATTATAACTCTCGAGGACGGATGACCGGACAGTTTTAGCGTCAGAAATTTTCCTTTCTGCAGGACAGTTATGGAGGAACGTAATCCTACGTTAAAAAACTAAATGGAATTATCTCTCTCTCTCTCTCTTCTATGCACCTTGCAAGACTGAATGAATGCGGGTCCGGTTATAACACTTGCTGTTGGGCACTTCCAGGATCGGAGTTCACTTTCTGCCCTGGTGCCACCACAATTTAGTCTGAGCACCACCAAGGGTGAAATCTGAGAAGGGCTGGTGTTCTCCTCCAACGCTTATGCCGCAGCCACGCACATCTAGACACGCAGTCCCCCGACACTTGTTGACACGTTTGGGGGTCGATTAGTTACGGTCCTCCCCCCAAGATCCCTCGAATCTCTTTGATGCTCTGTGCCAAAAACCGACTGAGGAGAGGATCGGTGCAGAGAGCGCTGCCCATAAATCACTCCTTTCCCCCCTGTGTACTGTGCTAGGCAGATGTGTGTGACTGAAGCATTACAAACCTCCCTGAAGGAGAGATCGCACATGATATCACCAAAACAGCTGGCTAGAATACCATGAAATTTTATATACGGGAAATATAAACAAGTATTATTGAAATGACCTACTATTATGTGATTCCTGTCATAAAAATTTTAATTACAGTAAAATTTATCAAATGATTTTTTCGAAATTTAATATTTTTTAAACCTTTTTTTTTCTATGAAGAACTAAGAATTTTGATTTCAAAGTATTTCATTATAAAGATATATTATACAACAAAATTTAAAACTAAAAAATATGTATATTCATTAATATACGGACGCAAGTCTGCTCGCATTGCCATAACGATGGAAAAAACAATGGTTACAACTTAAAAAGTTAAAATATTTATCTTCAAAGTAGAAAAAAATTGAGAGCCATATTTATAATGAAGAAAGAGTGTAACTCACAGTAAAATTTTCATATTTCTAAAAAATTTTCATATTTTAGGAACTACTAATTTATATATATAAAACAGTTCCGTAACTGACTGACTGACATACAACGCACAGACCAAAACCCTGGACCTAAAGAGCTGAAATTTTGCATGGTGATTCTTCTTATAGTATAGGGGTGCACTAAGAAAGATTTTTGAAAAATTCTTCTTAGATTGTTTAAAATTAAATTTTTAAGCTGTTTTAGTAACTTTTTTTAAGTTTGCAATTAAAATAATAATTTGAGGGTTATAAAATTTATGTCACGAGAAAGATCATAAAAATTCTTTTACAATGAGATCTCTTTCGAATCTTTAATTTTCTGATTTTTGGTGAATTTTTAAAGATTAAATTTTAGAATTTAATTTATTAATTGTCGATCACTTGATTTCTTTTTCTGGTACTTCAAATAAATTTATCGTCACGTGCATAACAACTAAATAGACAAAAAATATTTTTCTTGCTAATGCGGCAGACGATTGGACATTATGCAAAAAAATATTAAAATATAATAAAAGATATTTTGTTCCTCAAACTGTACTATATTAACTGTACTTTATTCTTTAGTATGTTCTATTACCTTTTAATTTGAACATTTTCTTCTACATTATTTTGTCTATAAAAATATCCCTTACGATTGTTTTATAAATATATATTTTTATTTTTACATCAATTGTATACATTGATCGTCGTATTTATTATAAATATTCTATTTATTTATTTATTTATTTATTTATTTATTTTGGCATTAATTGCATACATTGACTGTTGTATTTAATTTGAATGTACTCCGTAGCGAAGTGCGGGTTTTCAGCTAGTGATTCAATATAGGGATATATTTGTCGAGTCTCTTGGACTTTAGAAGGTACGCGTCCCCTTAAAGGGTTCTAACCCAGCGTAAAAACGAGAGAATTCAGTGGCGCCTAAGGAACTCGGGCATTAAGGGTGCTCGGGGCACAAGTAAATGAAATTAAACGGCGTAAACATACCTTAAAGAATGATTATAGAGGTAATTTTTCATTAATTAGGTAATATGTAGCCATTGAAAAATCTTTAAAGTACCAGAGTTATGTTTAGGGCATAAATGTTGTACATGTTTTCTTCTTTTACTAGCTTTGACCTTATTTTGTTAACAAAGAAAACCCCCCAAAAATTTTACATTTTTATTACTATTGTAACGACTCTCGTACAATAGCGAATATTTTGCGCGTAGAAATTCTGAGAAGACCAACCAACCTGCACATAATTGATTTAGACGGCTGGAGACGGACAGTCTTGTCGACATAAAGACCGTAAGTGCTACCTACACCTCGCGTAACAGTTCGTCAGCTACCAAAAGGAAGTAGCTGTACGGAGGCGCCTAGTCGTCTGGGAACAATAACTGAATGAAGAAAGGCGACATTTTCCGGACCTTTCGAGAACGTTCACCGAAGGTACATAAAGTCGCCGGACGCGAGTTAATTTCATGTCAGTGATTCAGAGATTAAGCTTTTCAGAGTGACGCTGGAGCCGGAGACAAGGAGATACTGTCAGGCCTAGATAGACTTGAATGAGTGCAACGACAACTCAAGTCTGACCTACCTCGTCGATGCCGTGAACCCAAGAATTTAATCTTATATATATATATATATATATATATATATATATATATGTGTGTGTGTGTGTGTGTGTATGTATATATATATATATATATATATATATATATATATGTGTGTGTGTGTGTGTATGTGTATATATATATATATATATATATATATATATATATATATATATATATTGTAAATTGCCTGTATTTAGTCGAGAAATGCAATTAAAGCATTAAATACAAAAAGGCTGGCAGTCTTTTACTTAAGGCAAAGTCCTTACACTATACTTATGGCATCTCTGAAATTATATCCTACGAGATATTTCTCTTCCTGCACAAAACGGAATATGTCAGGCATTTTTCAAAGACGGTGCACGGCATCTGCAGCAGGGCCGCCCAGAGACTTTACGGGGCCTAGGGCAAACTTCTGTTGGGAGCCCCAAGAAATCTGATTAATCGAATAATTTTTTCTTTTGGGGGGGGGGGAGGGGCCCTTTTTTCAGGAGATTGTTTTGAATTTTGAAGTACGGTACAAGTTTCAGAATTTTCTTTCAGAGGAAATCTAAGAAATAATTAAAAAAAAATTTTTGGGGGTCCCCTCCGGCAGTTGGGGGCCTGGTGCAAAGTGCCCCAGTTGCCCCCCCCCCCCTCTGGGCGGCCCTGATAAGCGGTCTGGTTGGATGATATTTGCATATCACACCTACCGGCAATAACTCTGGGCCCGCGTTAATGAAGGTTTTAAAAGTTCCCCCCTCTCGCGCGCAATAATATTCCTCTATTGCTAAATTGCATCTTTTGGCGTCCAAACAAACAACATCTCGACGCGGCGCGCGAGATTAAATGACATTAATGCCCCCGAAAAAGAAAAATCTCCCGAACTGAGGTGTTCCTGATGAAATCAGACGCGCGCCACCGTGTTTGTTTATCAAATTTCTCCTAATCACGTAAAGAGCATGTGCCCTTTGTCATTCCGCTAATGAGATGCTGGAAATTTCAACCTCGCAGTTACGCACAAACACTTCGACGTAGGGCTCAAAGCCGAACCACGCACACTCAAAAGAAGAGAAGAGAGGGGGGGGGCTTAAGAGAAGGGTAGTGCTGCGCGAAAATTGCGGTAATTAATTTTTGTCACATCTGATTGCGGTGCGGTGGTGGTCATGTGATAAGTTGCTTTGCTCTCCGGGAACGAATTTGGTTTATGAGAAACGGAATGAGGAATGTCAGATAATAGAAGCTCACACACTGTTAAATAGTGTTATGTTAATTTTTTTTTTAAATCTTCCATATTTTCACGGTAAAACAGATAAAACCGTGATCCTTTAAGGGCTAAATAGCACATTACTACACGTCATGGATATAATGGTAAGCAAGTTCGCTTTTCAAGAGCCAGATAGCACATTACACGTCATGGTTACAATGATAAGCAAGATTGCTTCTTGAAGAGCAAAATTGCACATTATAGGACATAGATACAATGATAAGCAAGTTTGGTTCTTCAAGAGCAAAATATCACATTACACGTCATAAATATAATGATAAGCACGATCGCTTCGTCAAGAGCCAAATAGCACATTACACGACATAGATACAATGATAAGCAACTTTGGTTCTTCAAGAGCAAAATATCACATAAGACGTCGTGCATAAAAGGAAAAGCAATCTTGCTTATCCAAGAGACAAATAGCACATTACACGTGATGGATGCACGGATAGGCAAGCTTGCACGTTTTTCCGTTTGTCACTGCTTACACAAAGTGCAATTCAACCTTATTCTTGGGACAGAAATATAGGGTTGCCCTAAAAGATATCGAATAGGGCATTCTTCATTTTTAGAAGAGTAAATCTTTCGAAGTTTCAATATCATACTAGTTGGAAGATGTTTGTGCTGAAAAATACAAAACTTTGTTTAAGTATCATACAGAATTTTGAGGGTCCAGTCAAATATGTAGCTCAGATTCGTTGAACAATAATCTACAGGTTTCGACCAGAAGCCTCGTTTTTAAGAGGAGCACAAACATTTATGTATGTATAAACAAACACCGCAATACCATATACCAAAATATAAAGCAGTCAGTTACAAAATTCAATATAAATAACTTCAATATAAAAGCAAATACCACGTTTATACTTCTGTTACTATTTCATTATAAATAGTTAGATTATCAAAGCATATGAAAATAGAAGTAATACAAATTATTACTTGCAATTTTTAATTCATCTAAAATCCCGATACTATTTATAATTTTAACTCTATCTTTTGCATCAGGACTATTTTTCTGTCTATTAGAATTACAGATTATAGGACTATATGTAATCAACTAATATAAGATTAAACTAAGCTATGTTTTGTAAAGTATACATTTATACTTACGAAAGTTAACTCTCTTTATCTTATATTTTGCCACAACTGATAAAAACATAATTTCTTTGTTATTATTGTTTCTTCAATTTTATTAATTTACTTTTAACGAAGATGAAAAATTTAAATATTTTGTAAATTTTTCTTCGATATCTTCGATTCGATCCTTTACCTTCTCTCGAGAGTCGGTAAAGTTATAAATGTATTGGCGAGACCTCCAATGAGGAAATATTGTTTTGCCTCACCAAACTTCCCAAAATGATCGTCGTATCTTGAAAACTATTACTTTCTATTATAATTTTGCTTTCTCATAACCGAATTCCTTAACTGAAGTACATTATTTTACTGGGAACTTCCTGATCTTAAAAAAGTTCATACTCGTATTAAGAGAGCAAAACCTCAAAATAGTTTTTTGATGACAAAAAAATGAAAATGACACAATGTCAATTGACATGACAAAACTTTCAATATCTAAAGAAAAAATTTGACTTGTCAAAATCTTCAAAAGAGCTGTATGAAAATATTTTAAATAACTTTCGAAAAACTAATTTGCCTTTCTTTAGATAGAAAGTTCCGCGAATGTTGCAGTAAAAACTTATTTGCGAACAATGTCTATAGCGTACTTGAATTCTTTAAGCGTACAGAAAATACTCAGAAACTCCTATATTTAATCTTCTTAGAGTTCAGTAGTAAAAGACTAACAGCAGAGTCAACTCTATATAGCCAAAGATAAAATATCTTTTGGTCGAACTTTTGCTAATCACTATGTGGGATCATGACATGACATTTCAAAGAAAAAAGACAGGCCGGGGAAATCCGTTTTTTATAAATCAGCTTCAACTGCCGTGGTGAAAGAATGGAGTTAAAGTTGAAGTTAATACTTGGAAAAACACTGAAAAGGTTAAATATTTTTTAACACGAGATTGACATAATAGTGCTATATGATTTTAAACTAGAAATAAAAATAGTTAGATCTAATAAATAACCTAGTTTGAAATATGCTCAATGCAATGTTAAAAAAGTGACAAACATTAAATTCTTGGAAATTATTTAAATTTATTTCCAAATATTGAAAGAAAATTTATGTGTTTTGTTCAATTTTCAACAAAGTGCTAAAACCTTGCATCCGTAAGAATATTTTTTCCTTCTTAGTTTCCTCTTTAAGGCGATTTTCAAACAAAGAATGTTTGATAGGATGTTCTAGAATTTTAGCAACAATATGGAAAACAATTTACCTTTCATGGGTGTTAAAATTAATTTACTTTATTATTCATGCGATACCTTGTTGATTTTGTACGAGTAACTGCTTTGTAACATGTTGCCTTATATGCAAGCTACACGGATTAACAACGAAGATAAATACGATATCGGTGATTGGTGTTAAAGAGATTTTACCGAGAACTTTCTTTTACTATGAAAGACATAAGATTAGCACTCTAAAGTTCGAGTGTTTTATTGCTCTCAACTTCAACATCAAGTTGTGACTCGCCATCAAGTGACGTCACAAGCAGGTCCCCGGGATGCAGCAATTTAAATACCAAAGGAACCCTCGTCGTCCATGAACACAGGGTATATCAATTTTAGAGTGACTCGATGGTTACTTCATTCTGACGTGTTACTGTCACATTATGGGATATAATTCTGGTCACAAATTAAAGTTATGAGGTTCCCAGAGCAGAGCGAGAAAGAATCCAACATGTATAATGGTGAAGCACGGTTATCAGTCTAATAGGGCATCTAAGGCCATCTTCCCATTGCTTCCAGAGCGCTGCTTCAGTGATAAAGATTTCAACCAATCACGGGGCCCAAGCAATGACTACGTGATACGTCAAATCAACCACAGGTCATGTCAACAATCTCCAGCAATGAAAGAACACATTGCTACGCTGTGAACGTAATGTGGACAAGGTTTAAATGTTAAGATCGGACTGCGAAATCAGTTTAAACGTGTGTTTAAAAGGGGAATAAATGTGGCTTAACCCTTCAACGGGCGCACCCGTGTACAAAGTGCAACATTTTCGTAATTTTTAATGGTTTGTTTTATCATATAAGGTTTGAATATTCTAAGCAGTTTCTATTTAGAGCTACACCCTTTCTAATGCAGGTCTAAATTTCTGACCCTTGTATTCCTTTCCATTCACTGGTAGTCGTGATTTAACCGTGGTAAAACAGCGATTATACTGGGTTAAAATACGACAGAAGCATCAGTCGATGTAGTCGATCAAATGTGCAGCTATTACACGGTATCCCGCATATCACAAAGATGGACAATATCATTGTTTTTTTAGGGTTTTGGACATAATTGGAATCCATTTGCAAGTTGTCCTTAGATCCAATAAACCGGACCGTTCTGAAATAACGCGATTCCATCTGCATTCTTTAGCCTTTAATTATAAAAATATCTCAATATTATCAACATTTTATATCTTGTCATAAAACGCAGATTTATTATTTTCAATTTGGAAAAAAAAAGTTTATTACAAAAGGAATAATGAAAGTTGAAAGAAACGTTGCACTTAGTGCTACGCGAGCCTGCTGATGTTCTGAAAATTGGCACGCCCACTGAAGGGTTAATACACAACAGCAGTGATACCCAACCTTTTTTATTTGAGTACCACCTGAGAACTTTATAGGGTCGTGGCGTAGCACTGATTACGTTGAAACTTTTAAAGAGGGGGGGGGTGTTAATAATTTCTCTACACATACGAATACAAAATGTATTTCAGTATGAATAAAATAAAATTATATATATAATAGCCCTTGTCTCTGTATAACACTTCCGGGCTGTACTCATCTTTCAATTAAACAAAATGCCGGTTAGGCTTAGTTTCAATTTAGATGTAGATCAGAATTTTTTCTTACCTAAAAACTAATATCTTCTCCATCAAATCACGTTTGTTCAGCATATTTTTCTATAAAACATTCAGAACTAAAAAAAATTGGATGTTTTTAGCTGTATATTTAACAGTTTTTAAAAATCTGTTTACTTTTACGATGAATTCTGAAAGTAAACAAATTTGAATGCGAATGAATCAACTAGCTCAAGTATTCATATCGCGTAGTGAGCTGTAAAACACTGGATGGCAGTCTACTACTCCAATCGCATGAAAAACTAAATAAATAAAAAATAATGAAAGGGTTTGCTTTTACAAGGTGTGGATTAAATGCAATATGGTTAGATAATTCGGGATATTTTTTAACTTTCATATACTTTTTCCATTACGACGTCATTTTCAGTATTATGACGTCAAAATGACGGGTTACCTTCTAGTACAGAAAATAAAAGCCGTTTATACGTAATTGTTATGAACAAATGGCAGATACAATTTTCCAACACTAAAAGGTCTTTATCATGAGACTTAATGAGAAACTTGTTCTTAAATCTTAAGTCGTTTCTGCATACCACCTCAAATGATCTCGCGTACCACTGCGCGTATCTAGTTGGAAACCACTGCACTAGAGGATATTCATAAAGAAAAGTTTTACTTATTTATTTATACACACATATTTATTTATAAATAACGACAAATAATCTCATTAATATTTCGTCACTCTGTCATCTCGTAAGGAGCTAACTGACACTCAAATCTATGTCAGGCGGTTATTGTGAAGACAACCAATTTGCTATTACAGCAAGAAAGAGCAGGATAAAAAATATAAAAAACTTAATCGCTATAAGAAAGAGTTGCAAAAACATCAGGTGATGTTTAATCTCTCACCTCTCCATCCCCCTTTTACACCCCTTCCGTGCCATATAATCCTTTTTATATAATTGCAAATCAGAAGTCGTAGAAATGCGTCGAGCTTACAAAAAAAAAAAAAATGTAAGCTGATTGAATAAAGAAGAAAAAACAGAGAGACGAATTAGGGAATCACAATAAGAGGCACTATTCATCATTTACCTGACAGGCCGAGAAATTTCGACCTCGCGAACAATAGAGGGTGGGCCACTGACTTTGGCGTGACGATTCTGATATGACCAGCTCCAGGGTGCACAATTATGCAAGAATAACATTTGTCATAAAATCGGAGACGGTTTGAGTGGCTTATTATGAATAAGATAATAATAATTGTAAAAATATCCCTCTCATTTCTTTTGTTTATGGCGGTGCATGGCCTCACAAATGAAAACTGACAGCTTTAAACAGTTTTAGAAAGCTCTGTAACGTTTAAAGCTGAGTTTCTAAAAGTGTAGTCCGCGGAACACTGGGGTTCCGCCCAAAAAAAATTTAGGGGCTCCGCGAGACAGTAAGACGACAAAAGTACGATTGTTTTATAATTTTGTTTAATATTTTTTATATTCACTTTTGTTTTTATGGGGAATTTTTTAATGATTTTTTGTTTAATTCAATAAAATCTAAGTATAAAAACAATACTTGTTTCATTCAATATTCCACTAAACTTATGGGAGGAAAGGTCCTATTGTTAAAAAATGTAGAGGGCTCCGTGAACTTCGAAAAATGTTCTGTTTCTTAGAGAGAGTCTTGCGACATAAATGAGATAACTGATCATTCCCGTGTTTTTAAAATTGCATTACCATGCTGAGAAATAAAAAGACTGTTTAACTCTATTTTTTTACCATGTCAATTAGATTTTATAGTAAAATCTAATGAAAAAATATACTACCAACTAAAAGTATTGTTGTTGTGGAGACTTATCACCCCCCCCCCCGGTCGAAACATGCCACACCAGATCCATAGATAGTTTCGGGAAGAGGAATGCAGCTCTAGTTTCCAATGGCACTACAAGGGTCGAATTTCGACTTAGCCAGGTGCCACCTCTTACCCAGGGGCGGCATCTAGATGGCTCGTACCTGTCCCCCTCCATCTGACCACAGGGAAGGACTCGAACTAGGCACCCTCCATCCTAAGTCCAACGCTGGGTTGCCTCAGGTTCCCCATCTATAAAATACTTAGTGGCAATTACAAATGTAGATAATACAGATACGTCCAAATTGAAGGATAGATTAGCTGCACTAGGGCACTACCAGATCTATGGTAGTATCTTCACCAACTGACCTCACCTCATGTAATAAATTAGTGTCGAGGTAACTTTCAGAGCATAAACCACCGAAAAATGGTGTTAATGCGTAACATTTCTGTTATTTAACTCTTTTAAAACAGCTCCTTAGATTATTTTTTTAAATTTAAAATAATTTTGGAAAACAAAACGGTACAGATTGGTAAGGTTCAGAATAAATAATTTCCCTTAGACAATATATATATATATATATATATATATGTATGTAGAGAGAGAGAGAGAGAGAGATAACTTAATTGCGAAAGCCTTTTTTTAAAAAAAATTCTTTAAATACAAATCGACTCTCATTTTAAAAGCTTTTTCCTCCCGCAGGTTAATATAATACCAGTAATCCAATATGGCGGGCCCTAAAATTGCAAATACGAATGGTGTGCCGGCTGAAAATGAATAATCGTTGAATAAACAGGGCTGAATATCAAACACCGCAACAAAGTTTGCAGCGCCCGATCAGCCAGTAAAAGCCATAATTCCAGAAAATTCATTCCCGTCTCCAAGGGAGCTGCTCTGCGGTCTACGGCTTCATAACCACAGACTCCGCCTAATTTAACCCCTTTTGCAGAGGCAGAAAATGCGAATCCGAACTCAAGGGGGTTAGAGACGCGGAGCAGGTGGTGGCCCCGGATACGTCGTTTCTAATAATACGTTCGGCGAGCTGGGAGTATCACCGCTATTTGTCAAAACATCGACTGCTAGCGTTTTTCAGACGCGCAATTACGCCGGAGAGACAGTCATTAATATGAAAGCGTGTGTATATATATCAGAAAAGAAGCAGGGGTAACTACGTTACACTGTTAATATGTTATCGATCTGGAATGGGAATCTGAAGGGGGGGGGGAGGAAACAAGTTTGCGAGAATTTGCAGGTATTTAATTGAATACCGGTGGCACGCTTTGTTTGAAAGAAGCGTTTCAGAGGAGGAACTGTTTGATATATCACATGTGATATCGCACGGAAGGGTCTTGGGTGCTTCGCATTAGTCCTAAAGCAGACCGAAGCGCAAATGTATTATTATTGAATAAAATAATGTAGCGATGTATTTAAGCATATAATTACTTTCTCCGCATACATGTATTTGATACCTATACAATGTTTAACAGGGTATCAGATGTTTTGTGTTAGTCCTAAAACAAAGTGAAGCACAAAAATATGTCATCGTATAAAATAGTGTAGCAATGAATTTAAGCATATTTTTACTCTTAATACATACACATAAAGGAAAACGAAGGACAAATATTATTATACCAGAATAAAAATAATATAGCTATGTATTTAAATGTATTTTGACTCTCTACCCATTTATATTTTTAAGATATCCCATGCACAGCTTTACAAGATCTCAGATGCTTTGCATTGGTCCCAAAGCACAGCGAAGTACAAATTTATTATGATTGAATAAAATTATGTAGCAATGTATTTGCGTACATTTTTACTGTCTACGCATACATACAACTATATTTGAGATATCCCATACAATGCTTTACAAGGGCTCAGATACTACGTATCAGTCGTAAAACAGAGTGAAGCACAAATGTGCTATTATTGAATAAAATAATGCAGCAAAGTATTTAAGTATATTCTTATTCTCTGTGCCTACCTTTGTTTGAGATATCCCATAGTAAGCTTTACAGGGTCTCAGATGTTTTATATTGGTCCTATAGCTACGCGAAGCGTAAAGTATATTATTATTGAGTAAAATAATGTAACTATGAATTTAAGTATATTTTTACTCTTTATGTCTACATATATATGAGACATCCCATACAATGGTTTACAAGGTCTCAGATGCATTCTATTAATCCTAAAGCAAAGCAAAGCGCAAATATATTATTATTGAATAAAATAATGTTGCATTCTCTTTGTATTAGCCCTAAAGCAAAGCGAAGAAAAAATTATTATTCAAAAAAGCAATGTATTTAAGAATAATTTTACTCTCTACAAATAAATTTGAGATATCCCAAACCAAGCTTTACAGAGTCTCAGATACTTTGTATTAGTCCTCGAGCAAAGTGAAGCACAAAAATATACTATCGCATAAAATACTGTAACGTTGAATTTAAGCATGTTTTTACTCGCAATGCACACATGTGTTTGAGATAACCCATCCAATGCTTTTACACAGTCTATGATATTTTATATTATTCCTAAAGCAAAGCTAAGCACAAATATATGAGGCAGTGAGTTTCAAAACTGTCTTTATCTAAAAGGGAACAAAAAAAATATTAGTTAGCGATGGTAGCACAATTACACAATTTTGAAAGCCACCTCCTCATGTTAATATTTTATAAAATAATGATGGCAATATATTAAGTGGATTTTCAGTTTCTATGAATACATATATTTGAGATATGCCATACAATACTTTAGAAAGTTTCAGATGCTTTATACTAGTTCTAAATCAAAGCGAAGCACTACTATTTTACTATTGAATAAAATAATTTAGCATATTGTTTATGCATATTTTTAATCTATCTGAGTATATCTGAGATATTCAATAAAATTCTTTTCAATGATGCATTTCTGTAGAGTCAAAAGTGAAAAATAAACAAAAGCAATACAATTAATTAATCATCAGTTATGCTGTCTACGCATGTGAGATATCGTCTGCAACACTACGTCAAATGCATGTACGACCTAATGCATGTACGATAAAAAGCACTTTCCTTAGATCCTAAAGCTAACGAATGCGCAAAAACATAAACAGGAAATAAATATTGTGATATATCATAGTTAAGCTATTTACATATTCAATATATATTGCATGCGATACTGTAGATTAGGAGCGTCAGTCTGAAGATATTAATACACAAAGATATTCAGGCTGAATAGACATTTGAAGAAATTAATTACACGTAATATAAAACAGCGATATCACATGCAATAAGAGTCATAGATAATTTGTATGGATCTCATAACACACAGCACATAAAAACAATACTGTCTCGGCATTAAGTATATGTTTAGACGGTAAACGTTTTTGAGATATGCAAGGCAAAACCCTCATTGATAACTAAAAATGATATTTAAGATAATTAAATATATAGTTACGCAAAATATGTAATAAACTGTTTAATCCACTATCCAGACGAAGTTCTCCCAAAAGAAAATCGACGTAGAATATTATCAAGACTGCATATACAAAAAGGAAGTTGAGTTTATAGTTAAGCTAAAGAGATAATACATACATTAAATTAAGATATAATTAATAATTATAAAGAATTAGAAGTAATTAAGAAAGAATATAGTGTTTCTTAATTACTCCTAATAAAGTATTATATAGTTAGACCAAACAATATATTACATGAAATAAAACTAAAAAAATGTCATTTTAACTTTTTATATGTATACAATTTATATATATATATATATATATATATATATATATATATATATATATATATATATATATATATATATATAATAATATACATAAATATTTGTAATTTCTAAATTTTTAAAATTAAATAGCATTACTAGCTTTGTGCTTTCTGTTATGAGGTTTACTGAATGAGAATAAAAGAATCCCAGAAAATACAAAATAAAATATGTGACTATATATATATATATATATATATTTATATAATTTTTAAATTTTATAACTTTAATAACATTAATAGTTTTGTGACTAAAGTTATGAGGTTTACTAAGTACAAAGTGACAGAAGCTTAGAAAATACAATAGATACATAGATAGATAAGTAAAAAAGGATGATTATTAGACAGAAAATCAACTTCGTACAGCAAGAGATGATTTCAAACCTCAAAAACTAACCAACCAAGAAACCAACCAACCAAATTATTTATAAAATTTAAAAATTATAATATATATACATAATACACATGCACACATAATCCCAAATACTTATGCATAATAAAACTTATACGGGGAATATCAGTTAATGTGTATATACCCAAACTCATATATAAAGATAACTGGCTAAATTTATCTACACATCGCAACGAGTAAATTTAATTAACAAAGTTTTTCTCCAAACTTTAAAATGGCTATTAAATTAGCCGAAAAGCTTAAATCGTCGCAAAAACAAATTCAGAGATTAATGCACATACAAGAACCTTGTTATTTACACCAAAAGCGGTGGAAGCTGAGAGATAAAACATACAAAAATGGTGAACTTGAAGAGAAAATCGGCTCACATTTATATTTTTTCAAATTCGTATGTTTCCCTTTTATTTAACTAGAGAGTTTAACACGTTATTTAAGAATGCGTGCGGCCTCCGATATTAAACTTTATATGAGAAAAAGATGCGCGAAAGTAAATTATGAAATTCGGTTATGATGTATCTGTGCAGATCAGTCAATGAATGATCTAAACATTTTTAATGGTTGATTGCCGATTTATATCAAGGGAAGTTTCTTGTTTGGGAATTATGTGAATCATATAACATTGATCGTCTCTATAGCATATATGATAGTTGGTTGATGGCCTGTCCACCGGGGATCCTATATTGAACAATGAACCACTGTAACAAGGTGTAGAATTACTTCTGAATATATTTTTCCTGAGGACGGTCTATGGCCTGAAGAACTGCTTATGTTTTAAGGCAAGTAAATTTTTGATCTGATGCGAGCTGTGTCTCAGGGCAGTTTCTACAATTTTAGAATGTTTTAGAGGCAACCTGATGAACCTTCATTCCCCATGTACTGGCGTGTTCTTGGTCTTGTTATAATTTTTGTTGTTGCATGTGACATGTCACAATTACGTGCAGTTACGTTTCAATGTCTTTTTTACGAAGAAACTATCTGATAAAAAATTAATAAAAGATCACAGAACCGATAGTAATACCAGTTATTACATTCAGCTATTTTTCGTGGCGTTATTTATAAAAAAATATATACATATTCATTTCAATTCTAATTAGGAATATTATGATTTCTAAGGTCTTTATGAAGTTCTGTTAACATAAAATTGGTAAAAATTTTTAATATTTAGTCACAGTGTATTTATATTAAGTGTCCGGGGCACATTAGTAGTTAGCGCTCAAGATACCGCACTGGGGGTGTTCGGTTCGAATTCCGACGAGCGCCACTGAAACTTCTCGTGCTTAAGCCGGGTACGGGTACTTTATCTCAGTAGGATGTAAATCCCCCCCCATGTGGTTTGTAGAGATGCGAGCCCAATAGCCACGAACTATACAGAAACTGCATCTTTTAGCCCTACAGCCTTATGGACTTAGTTAGGATTTATTCAGCTAAGGGGCATTTGTTATAATAACAAAAATATTTATAATAACTGATAGAGTAATGTCTTCACATGAGCGGGGTATAAATCTGTTGAAGAAAATCGGTAAATATATCTACCCCTTCCCCAACTTTTGATGCTATAAATCAAATATTACAAACAGTAGCATAAAACAATATACTATATTGAAATACGGTATTTTCTATTAATTTAAAATTTCTTTTTCAACAGTGTAGATGAACATATAACACGCAACAGGGGAATCTTTTTTCACCTGAAACAAACAAATAAATAAACCACGAGGTATAGCTCAAAATCACGGCATAGATTGACTTTCAAATTATAGGGGACTGTCTCCATGTTTAGGGAAGTAAAGGTGATTCCTCAAATCCTATTAGAGGCCACGGGAGATGTCAACATTTGCTGAACTTGAATTTTAACTTGGGATAACAAAATCTATTTGTAGCCTAGAAGATGATGTTAAGGGACCATAGAAATCATATATAGATTTGAGATGAGTTGTGTTGGTCACCGTCAATTATACAAGGGCTAATTATACCGGGGCCTATAGAGTAAACCCGCTTCCGAACGGCAACAAACATGTTTGCCAAAAGTGGGACTCGAACCAACAAGCTATGGGGACCGAATGCCAGCGCCCTAGCTATTCGGCCATTGTCCAATATCTTTGCATTAGAATCTGATTCCCAACACCTTACAATCAGCATTTATGTAGCTGTCAATAGTAGACAAATTTTCTCCATAGGTTAACAATGAGGTGAGCGAATCCAATAAGGTTAGTACAAAACATACTTAACTGTGTGATGATAAAACGGTCCATACTTTTGCGAATGATTGCCATCCATGATATCTCAAAATATCTAAAAACCATCAAAATACTTCGGTATACTAATTCAGATTAATACATCGGAGTCCTTGTAATAATTATTTCTAATAACCGTTTTAAAATTGCGTTTAAACTAGAATAATAATAAGCTTCAATAATAAAAATAAATGGATTTATTTATAGCGAGAATAAAACAATAATTAATGTTCCGACCATCTTTCTGTCACCTTCTGATTTATCGACTGATGCACTGATTTGGCACGCGACCGGCGGACTCAATTTATAAGGTTCCTGGTAAACCCCACTGAGGACCTTAATATGTCCTGCGAATGACAGAAAAAAAGAAAAATAATTTCCTACAACACAAGGGACCTACCATTCAATGAAATATCCATTGGATAGCAAAGAGCAGATGTTTAAAGCAGTTAATAAAAATACTGTTATTGCAAAACGTGACAAGACATTAAATTCCCGAGAGACTGCGTCTATTGTAAATAACAGCTGAGAGAAACAACTTGCTATTTACTCATAATAAAGGAAATGCAGAGTAGCGCCATCTGTTGTGTAAATAGCATATCATGGAAATCAAATAGAAAATTCGAATGATCTTTACCTTTCATCGGATTTAATGAGCAAAAATGATAGGTATAAAGTAATTCTTCCAAGAGTTTTCTTTCATTATATACACACAAACACACACATATATGCATACATATATACACATATATATGTACATATATATGCATACACGTATATATACAAACATGTATACACGTATGTATACATGTATATATCCATACATATGCATAAATGTATGCATACATACATAAGTATACACGTATGTATATAAACATAAGTATGTATACATACATAAGTACACACGTATGTATACATACATTTGTATACACGAATGTATAAACATATATATCCATACATATGTATAAACGTATGAATATATAGATATGTATACACGTATGTATACATACATATGTATACACGTATGTATACACGTATGTATACATACATAAGTACACACGTATGTATACATACATAAGTACACACGTATGTATACATACATAAGTACACACGTATATATACATACATAAGTACACACGTATGCATACATACATAAGTACACACGTATGTATACATACATAAGTACACACGTATATATACATGCATAAGTACACACGTATATATATATACATATTATACACACAGCATAGAATATTTATATATATAATTCTAAATAAATCCTATTAATCACATTTCATCTTTTTTTTTCGATTTGACAAAGCAATATGACAAGCGATCTAGTGTTCTCAACCGTAATTTTCTTAGCTTCGATTTTATAACTAGAGTTTTAAAGAGGAATTTAGTCGATTAAAATTCTAACTGGATTTATGTTAAAACGATACAATATTTTCTAGCATTCCAAATAAATTCTCTTCCAACAGTGAAAAAAAAATCTGCAGTACACCAAACTGCAGTCATGGAAATACGTTCACTCAATGATAAACTTGATTACTAGATATTGCCACGGAACGTGCTGCAAACAATGCAATATCTGGATATACATCTTTTGCTCAACCCCAAATCTCCATTGTGGATAAAAGTCATTAAATATAAATTACGCGGAACAAACTTTATCTAATCAAAGTAAATAGTTGAATGAACTAAACGAAACTACTGCATATTATGCACAGCCATGAATTGATTTCTCTCTAGTGAAGATGTATTTATATGTTAAATAGACTAATTTGATAAAATAACTAACAAATATTACGACGATAACTTGAATATAATAAAATGGGTTACCTATGTTTCTAAGAAATGCAAAAGGAACGGCATAAATTAATCTTTAAATAAATTAAAGTATGAAAACAGAAACTGGAAACGGAAAAATTGCGGTTAAAAATTCTAAACGTGTTTTGGATTTTATATATCTTTACAAACTCGTATTTCTGACCTTAGAAAACGCGTTTCGTTTATAAAAGTTTTCCCAATATTCGAAAACAACGGAACAATGTAATTCCCTATGTACGAACTGTTTGAAAAAAATCGGCTTCGAAGACAGGTCTGCAAACATTAAATCCGTGTCATTTACAGGAAATTTATGGAAAACGCATAAGAGGAACACATAGCGTCTCTATACCCATGGTAAAAGCATAACTAATAAGTAATAACTTTATATCATTATATTTATTATAATATAATCATAATGTATAAAAATGTAATAAAAAATAAATGAAATATGATTATGTGTTACATAATATAAAATATAATAATAATAACATACAATATTAATAATTTTTAATATTTTTAATTTCTAGTAATGTATTTTAGTATCTATTTATGAAATAATATTTTTATAATTTTTTATTGTGTAGTTTAAGAAACTGTTGGTTCTAGTTAATATTTATTCAACTGAATTGTCATGTCGATGCGAGGAATTGTAATTTTCTATTACTTTAAATTTTATTACATTTCTAGTGATACGGATTGTTTCTATATCGGATAATTCTGCGTGATGTATAGGCTTTATTTTCCCAACATGGAAATTAAGTTGCTTGTAAGTATCATTCAAAATCAAGATCATAAAATCATTTTGAGAGATTGAGGGTTACTCTACACTGATGTTCTTTACGTGGAAACCTTACTGAATATACGTCGTCTCCATTTAATGAACAGCATATGGAGAATATGAGTAGATATTTCTCACAATACGGAAAATTAACTTACTTCTAAACATAGTTTACGTCAAATTCCTAAAAATAACTTGAGAGTCTGAGGGTTACTTAGATTATACTCATGTTCATTAGACTGAAACTTTACTGAATATATGTAGTCTCCATATAATGAACAGCATATGGAGAATACGAATAGTTCTTTTTTCACAATATGGAAAATTAACTTGCTTGTAAACATCGTTTACGTCAAGTTCCTAAAAATACTTTGAGATACTGAGGGTTACTTTATACTGATGTTAATTACACGGAGACTTTATATGGAGATATGACATATATTCGTTAATGAATATTATATGGAGAATACGAATGATTTTTATTTTCACAGTAAGGAATTTAATTTGCATGTAAGTATTATTCAAAGTCAAACTGGGGATTTCTTTATACTGATATTAATTTTATGGAGACTTTATAGGGAGCCCTGGCGTACATTCATTAACTTTAATATTATATGGAGAAAAAGAGTGGTTTTTAATTTCACATTATGGAAATTAACTTGCTTGTAAATATCCTTTACATCAATTTCCTAAAAATACTTTTGGAGACTAAGGGTTACTTTTTACTGATGTTAATTACACGGAGACTTTATATGGAGATACGACGTATATTCATTAATGAATATTATAAGGAGAATACGAATGATTTTTATTTCCACACCAAGGGATTTAACTTGCTTGTAAGTATTATTCGAAGTCAAACCGGGAATTACTTTATACCTATATTCAGTATATGGAGACTTTGCTGAAAATGCGTACCACATGTTCATAAATCAGGTGATACTAAACGAAAAAAATCACGCCAACTTCGAATAACTAAGCCTTCATATTAAACTTAGTTCATGCTATTGTTATATCTTTAGCAAGACATAGCAGCTGATTCAATTGAATACGGAAATTCTAGACATAAATAAGAAACCTCAACTATTCAGTTTTGTTAATCTTTTTTAAATGAAACTAAGAATTTTGACGATAATACCCAATTTAGGACAATGATAATAAAACCAAAATCAGGTTTCGTTATTTAAAGCTGATTCCCCATCCTAAAGTGTATGTTAAATAAAATCCGCAATCATCACTACGGAAAATCTTGCCAAAATTTTCTCAAAGCAAAATAATTTTGGCAAAACTTAAAATTTGCCTTTCTCATTCTAAGTCATCCATATTCTTTCTGTTATTACAGTAACGCGGGAAAATTTCGACGCATCTTATGTGACGTGGGAAACACTAAATTCCAATCACTTATCTATTTTTATTTTCTCGTCACAGAAAATTTACGCTACTTCAGCAAATTTCTCGTCCTAATTCGTCATTCCGGGCGACATTAATTTTTAGGAGTTCGAATTCCATTTAATTCCATTTCGGAATTATATATGTGCATTAATTTATGGAGAACAGTATCAAAAGAGTTGCTATCTTGAAATTAAATTAAGCTTAAAAATGGATTACAAATAATACAGTTACACATAAATTAATTGCATATGACATAAGCATTATTTTAAGCTAAAGCAGTAATTATGTTTTTTCTATAATATAGAGACTATAGATTTTAAGAAATAATTACCTTACTTAGAAATAAGGATTAAACTAGAAAGAACTATCTATCGGATTAATGTACTGTACAAAAAACCACAATAAAAAAGTATTTTTCGTTTATTAATCTTACGGAAAGAGGTATATACGCAGTGAACGCGATGCAATATCTTTTTTTGCTGTGCAAAAGGTGTAAAGTCCAAAGTAGGTTAAAATGAGTTATCAAACCTGGCGTGTTTGAAAAATCAAGGGCTACTGCTGGGTACAGAAAGCTAAGTCCAATTCCACTCCTAAATATTTTTATTCGCCAGGGAAAATTTTGAATATATTAGTTTTAAAGGGGTTGTGTCCCAATCAAGGACTTAACACATTTTACTCAATAAAAATAAAACTGGAAAAATTTTACTTTGAAAAAGAGTTAAAAATTAAACTTGAAAAACTGATTTTGCAAAAGCCGTTTTTTGTCAGTCCTGTTTTTCTCAAAACTGTGATTTTGGTATTGACACTCTTTACAGTGCAAACACAGATATTTATAGAAGCGTAAAAAGATGGTATTATGCATTACTTTGTGAATTTGTCATTATGCCTTCTTGCCACCGAAGGTTAGGTCATCCACACACTAGCAAAATCCCCGGATTAAAAACTTATCTTCGCGATCCCCCAAAGTGTCAAAAATGTTCTTTACTACAGTTTTTGTTCATCTTCAGTTGTAGTTGAAAGCTCGTCTTAACAACTAGCAATACTTTTTTACTGGATCAGACATTAAACACTCTTAACACCGATCGTAGGTCTTTTACTGATTAGTTCATCCGGGGATAAACACTTGCGATCCGCAACCCCTAAAGGGATATAAACGTTTTATTCTTTTTTTTCATCTTCATCAGTTTTAAGTGTAAGTTTAATACGCGCAAGAGACACTAGTTTACATTCTCACTACCGAACAAATCATCCATACATCAGTTAGGTCCGAGGTGAACAATCTTTGTTTCGCGACCTCTAAAAGGGGACAAAGAGTTTTTACAATTTTTGTTCTACTTAAATTTTAGCTTTAAGTACAAATCAAGCAAGAAACACTAGTCTATTATTGAATAAATCAGTCTATATTCCTACAACCGAACGTTAAACACATCAGTCAGGTCCGGGGATAACTGCCTGCGCTTCGTGACCCTTAAAATGGCTGCTACAGTATTTGGATTTTATGAGGTTTCGTCGTAAAGTCGAACAAGAAGCACTAATTTATTACTGAATAAGTCACTAAACAGTCTTACCATCAATCGTAAGTCAACCAGAGATCAGTCTATTCCGGATAACAACCTGTGCTTTGAAACCCCTAAAGGAAGTCAAATAGTTTTGCTACAGTATTGTTACTTTTGACTTCTCGTCGTAAGGTCATGTCCAGCAAGAATCACTAGTTTAATATTAAATTGTCGTTATATATTTCAACCACCGATCGTATTTCATCCACACAACATTTTGATCCGGAGATACCAAACTGTGTTTCACGATCCATGAAAGAATCAAAGAGTTTTGTAACCATTTTTGTTAATCTTCAGTTTTATTTATAAGCTCAAGTTGAGCAAGATATACTAGTTTATTACTGATTTAGCCATTAAACAGTCTCACCACCGATCGTAAGTCATCCACGATACGGAGATAACTTTTGTTTCGAGATCCCTAAATGGATTCAGAGAGTTTTGCCACAGTATTTGTTCTCTATCACTTTTAGTTGTAAGCTCAATTCGACCAAAAATTAATAGTTTATTATTTAATTAACCAGTATATTATTCCCTACCCCCGAACGTATGTCATCTAGCCATTGCTTCGCGACCCCTAAAGGGGTCACAAAGGGCTTTACGGTTTTCGTTCTTCTCCAGTTTAAGTTGAAAGCTCCAGTCGAGCCAATATGAGCCGTAAGCATTAGTTTATTACTGGATTAGTCATTAAACACTCTGGCCACCGATTTTAAGACTACCACGCATCATATAGATCCAGAGATAACAACCTGTGCTTCGCGACCCCTAAAAAGGGTCAAAGAGTCTTGCTACAGTATTTTCTAGATCATCAATCTTATTTGTAAGCGCAAGTCGATCAGAAAGCACTAGTTCATTATTGAATTAATCATTACATATTTCAAACACCGAACATATGTCATCCAGACATTAGTTAACGTCTGAGGATAACGACCTTAGTTTCGCGACCCCTAAAAGTGTTCAAAGAGTTTCGCTACAGTTTTAGTTCTTAATCACTTGCAGTTGTGAGCTCAAGGTCGAGCATGAAGCACAAGTTTATTATTGAATTAGTTATTATATATTCTTACCACCGATAGTCCACTATGTGCTCATCGGTCATCCACGCATCAGTTAGATCCGGGTAACAAAGCGTTTTTATTTATTTTGCATTTCTATTTATAGTGATTTTCATTACGACAATTTCTTAATTTTACTTATGGTCGATATGTTTTCGACACAATTTTATAATGTTACCTGTTTCTCTGATTTTTTACTTTATGAAATAAAAAAACACGCACACAGAATCTAACGGCCGGGAAAAATTTGAAAAAAATAAAAATAAAAATTACAATCCCGTCATGTTCATGCATATTAAACATATATATAATTAATACTACAAAGAATTTCTTGCATTCCAACATTGACTAAGAAATTTTACGATTCTGTGAAAGATAATGGAATTTATGAGCATTGTCTCAGACAGAAAATATTCAACCCAAATATGTATAATGGAGAATTTTTCTTTATTTATTTCACAATATTTTATGATTCAAACTTTTTGTCATTGATTAAAGAGAGAATTTTCTACACGTGATTACTAAAATGTATTCAAAATCATGAAAGCACAACCCCGATATTATTTTAATACAGAAAAAATATAAAATTTCTTATATAAATGAAAACTCTAACCTTTTGTTTTCATTAATGGATATATTTATATGAACACTAGAGAACAATGCATTTGTCAAAATTAAAATTCTAGTTGCCAATTCGCAACTCAAAACTTTTTACAAAGAAATGAAGCACTACCCGATAAAATAATAATATCACACTAAAGAAGAAAAAAATCTATATTAATACTACATGAAAGAAGAAAATAAAACTATGATTTATTTTATTAAACTCGGAAATCTTCGATTGAAATGTCTATCGACTGTGAAAACACAGTTCTACTTTAATAGAGTAGTTCATTCCCCATGAAACAATAATGTTTACTAGAAGTACATTTGAATGCAAGAAAGCATAAACATATTGATGACTTGAAGAAAGAAAAAGAAAGCCTCTCAATCTACAGATTTTATAAACTAATTTGTATAATAGGCGATCAAATATGCATGAAAATATAAGCCTCAGATTTCGATGTTACAGAAAAAGAGTGACACTTATGAATAGAGAGTATTAAAAATAAATATTCCCTCATCTTGATGTAAAATGCTTTCTTTCACTCTTCGCGATTCGAAAAGTTTATGCTATGACTTTAAAATGAATATTTCGTTGTATTTCTTGATCTTAGTTTGAAATCTGTACCGACAGTGAAAACTTAAATCTCTTTTCACGGAGTTGATCATTTCCTATGAAACAATAATGTGTGCTAGTAGTATGTTTGAGTGCAGAAAGTATAAATAGATTGTTGATTTTACTAAATAAAAAACTCTACAGATTTTATGAACTAATTTGTATGATAAGCGATCAAATATGCGTAAAAATATAATCCTCAGATTTTGATGTTACAGAAAAAGAGTGATACTTAACCCGCATTAAAAAAATATTCCATCATCTTGATGTAACATACTTTTACTCTGCCTATTTGAAATGTTTACGCTATAACTTTAAAATGAATACTTCGTTGTCTTTCTAGATCTTAGTTTGAAATCTGTACCGACAGTGAAAACTTAAATCTCTTTTCACGGAGTTGTTCATTTTCTATGAAACAATAATGTGTACTAGTAGTGAAGAAATTATAAATAGATCACTGAATTTGGAGAAAAACCTCTACTCTACAGATTTTATGAACTAATTTTTATAATACGCATAAAATATACTTGAAAATATAGGTCTTAGATTTTGCTGTTACATAAAAAGTGGGACAATTACGGGCATTAAAAATAAATATTCCCTCATCTTGATGTAAAATATTTTCACTCTTCGGGATTTAAAACGTTTAAGCTATGACTTTCAAATGAATACTTCGTTCTATATATTCTGATCTTGAATTGTAATTTTTATCGTCAATGAAAACATAACTCTGCTTTCACGGAGTTGTTCATTCCCCATGAAACAATTATCTGTGACATAAGTATCTTTAAGTGCAGAAAGTGCTGATTTTGGAGAAAAAAAAACTCGACACTACAGATTTTATGAACTAATTTTCATAATACGTGATCAAATATGCGTGACAATATAAGTCTTATATTTTTGTGTTACAAAAAAAGTAAAATAGTAACACTTGCGGACAGTAAAATTAAATATTCCCTCATATTGATGTAAAAAATTTTACTTTTACATTCTTCGCTATTTGAAATGTTTACGCTATAACTTTATAATTAATACTCCGTTGTAAATACATTTTATTTATCTTAGATTGAAATTTGTATCTACAGTAAAAATATAGGCCTGTATTCACTTTTAATTCATTCCGAATGAAACAATAGAGTGTGCAAGAGGTATGTTTGAGCGTAGAAAGTATAAACATATTGAGGATTTTGGGGATAAAAAAGACTTCCGATTCATCAGATTTTATCAACTTATTTGTGTAAAAAGCGATCGAGTATGCGTAAAAATATACGCCATAGACTTCTATGTTACAGAAAAATAGTATTAATTATAGGCATTAAAAACACATATTCCCTCATCTTTTTCAGATATATTCTTTCATTCTTCTAGATTTAAAACGTTTACGATAATACTTATGCCATATCTTCATAATAGAAACTTTATGTAAAATGGTTTCACTCCCTTTCTTCGCCATTTGAAATAACTTTAAAATTAACACTTTGTTATAATTAATACCATATAATTAATACTAGGACATTAAAAATAAATATTCCCTCATCCTGATGAAAAATACTTCCATTCTTCTAGATTTGAAACATTCACGCAATAACTTTATAATTAATACATCATCCGTACACTCTTTCTTGATCCCTGGGTTGTACGGAATTTGATGAAACACTATGCCACTAATTTGATGAGATACCAGCTAAATATTCAATGAAATTTTTGCACATGTTAAGTCGTGTCTGTGGGAAATTTTTCATCAAGGACGTCTCTTAAGTATTTAATTAAATCGATGTTCTGAGACAGACAACGGAATTTCATTAGGGTCGTTAAATATAAAAGCCACGGTCTCGGAGCTATAGTCACGATGTAAATTGGTCTTCATTGTGATTACATCTAAACTGTAATTCGTGAATTATTTTATACAGGTCTGATGATGTGTAAATTTCATCAGTTGACTGATACTGTGACAGCCTATTGGATAATTGATTAATACTTGAGTAGATGACAAATACTCATCCTAATTGACTAATACTCAATTTACTTATTGACTTATACTCCATAGACTAATTGACGAATACTCAATTGAGTTATTGGTGTGCATTTAGTGAAATAATTAACAAATACTAAACTGATTAGCTGACCAATACTGTATTTGCTTACACTCGATGGACTAATGGACGAATATTAAATTGACTAGTTGATCAAAACTAAATTGACAAGCTTACCAATACTAAATTGACTAGCTTACGAATACTAAACTGACTAATAGACTAATAATTAAATAACTAATAAACCAAAGCTAAATTTACTAGATGACCAATATTAAATTGAGTAGTTGACCAATACTCAGTTTACTAATTGACTAATATTCAATCCATTAATACTCGTCCTTGACTAATACTGAGACACGCATGGAACACCAAACAAACATGAAACGTTCACCCACATTATGAGAAGCAAGCTCCTATTTATTTCTGTCTTTCCTCCAAATTGCACTACAATTCCGCCACTCAAAATTATTTAACTAACTCCCGACTAATTTTGTCGTGCTCATCCTAGTGTATTATCATGAAGGATAATAGAAAATTAACTATTCTAACGAAACATTTCCCGCGTTTCAACGTTACCGTTAATATTTAAAGCAATCCAATTTGCACCTACACTGATACGCCCGCTACTCTGTTCTTCTTACTCGGAATGATTTGAGACGCGTTAGTCCAAGATTTCACTCCAACAACCTCACAAGATATTGCCTGAAAATGTAGCCGGTGAGAGGTAGTTAACAAATACTCATCCTAACTGACTAATACTCAATTGACTTATTGATTTACACTCAGTAGACTAATTGACGAATACTCAATTGGCTTATTGGCACACTTAGTTCACTAATTGACGAATACTCATCCTAACTGACTAATACTCAATTGACTTATTGATTTACACTCAGTAGACTAATTGACGAATACTCAATTGACTTATAGGCACACTCAGTTGACTAATTGACGAATACTCATACTAATTGACTAATAATCAACTGACTTATTGATTTTCATACAGTAGACTAATTGATGAATACTCAATTGACTTATTGGCACACTCAATTGACTAAATGACCGATACTCATACTACCTGACTAATACTCAACTGACTTACTGATTTACGCTCAGTAGACTAATTAAAGAATACTCAATTGACTTATTGGCACACTCAGTTGACTAATTGACGAATACTAAATAAACATGTTGACCAATACTCAATTTACAAATTGACCGTAGGAAGGTGGATCATGCAATATTTAAGATTCCATGAAATCTGACTCCGCTACCGGCCCAAAATTCAGTTTCAGCATAATTATTTACCTGACTGACGGCGAGCTCTCATAAATTCGGCCACTTTCTACAAAATCCTTCCACCTGTTTCGAATAACAATTACTTAATGAACATCTGAATCGAATCCCAGTATTGTAGTGCGCGCACTGAGAGATGTGCGAATTCACTTAACCTATGCAAAGAGTCTTAAAAATCAATCAAGAAGTGCAACCCTCATTTTGATATGTTTCGGGTTTAAGCAAACATTACCCGCTAAAGATTTTTCTTCTCTTTCGGATAAAATAATCTGCCGCTCTTTCAGATTTCATGCCATAACACCGATTTTTAAACATAATTTTATTTTATATTTATATCCATGTTTAGTCGTAGTTTCGTTGTGATTAACAGATAAAAACATATTTATTAACTTGAGAAAAATTGGAGCTGTTTGAATTCCTCTCCTACACCAATAGAATGTTGAAATTTGATAGTCTTCCAAAGGAAAGACCGAGTTGCCAACCTGAAATGCGTTGAACAACTAAGTACGCCACAAAGAAAAAATAAATGGTTGATATTTATTCATTGGTTTCATTTATCATAAAATAAATATTATATTTTAGGGAATATCTAATGCTTAACCATTATTACAGGAGAATGAATATCAAGAACGATGTTTCGTATAATTGCTTTAAGAGAGATTTATTAAATATGTCGGAAGATATCCCTAATATTTACAGATAATGTATCAGAATAAAGCATGTAAAATTTCCGTACATATATATATATATATATAAACTTGCTTATATGTCGTATCTCTACATGAAAAACAATCAAAATCATATATTTGTATTAAGTATTTTTGACGTAATACTGAATCTGTCTTTCTGGACACCTCTGAATTTCATCCCCGTTGTGTAAAGAGAATTTCTTCTTAATTAAATATAGAAGTTATTACGTGAAGAATAGCTAATGGAATTTAGAATAAGAAGAACCATGATGTTTCAATCTTTTCATTAACGGGTAGAGGTTAATTGGAATTCGAAACCATTGATACAAAAATTCTAAACTCAACTTTATACCAGAGTCGTTCATTTACCTCAAACACAACCGGAAATTAAGTTAAATGTCGCGTAAGACGCTAGAAACACACATAACACACGACACAGTACCATGGCATATTACCCGAATGGTAGATATCTATTGATATCAGTAAAATCATAAACTGAACTCCTTACAAAACGTCGCAAAATGTGTTCCATCTAGCAAATTAAGTGTAATTAATGCAATGAAACGAAAGTATCTGAAAATGCATGCCACAGATGAGATACGCAAAAAAAGACATGACAATTAAACTTACCCAAATCCACTTAAAATGTTATTAATATCTATTCAAAATTCTGCGCCGTAAACATGGCATAGAATTTTTAAATAGCGTGGCGAAAAAGAATTGAACGCTGAAATAGGAGCCATAGAGGTAATAAAAATGCATGTTCATTCCGGGAAAACCATTACGAAAAGAAATTAACTACCCCTTCAAAATAGAATTCCTGTCGGAGAACATTTAAAGACAAGCCCGGATTAATCCGTAAAATACATTGATCAAAAGTTCGAACACACTCAATTAAAGCTTAATTATGGCATCTGGCTTGGAAAAAAAAAGTCTCTTACCTTGCAATCTTCTTTAACCAACCATTAGATAAACGAGATTGCAAAAGAGCAATAAAAAAAAAATTGTATCAGTTGATATTCGAAAATCACAGGAGTCAATTCGCACGTTCCATTAGGAGCATTTATCATTCGTAAAAAACTTTTTCTCTCTCTCTTAAACGTCTTTTAAAAGTATCCCAATGCAGACGATAAAATGTCTGCGAGCGAATTCTTCCGCCAATTATTCTATCGCAGATTTAATTTGGCGAATGCGGCCGCACAGTTGCGATCGGAGAGAAAACACACACAGGGGGTGGCACTCAGAGAGAAATCGCAAAAAATTCGGAAGAGAACGTAATCGGGGATCCTCTATCCTTCCGATCTGCAGAGCCACTGTCGGCGGAGGGGCATCGCGAAGCCATTCTAAGCGACCGTCGGCGTGGCGCAGAGAATGCGTTCATCGTCACGGATTTGTCGCCAAGAGAGATGGATATAAGGGTTGCCGGCCGAAACGCTACAGTGGGTTTTAATATAAGTTGAATGGGAGGGTTTGCTACAAAGAGATGTTTATCACAGGGAGAGGGGGAAAAGGCCCCTCGCCAAGCCTTTAGTTCGCGTTTCGTTTTCAATTGCATTGGCGTTGGCTGTTGAATTTACAGTTTAAAAAAGTAAATAAATTTGGTACAGTGAAAGCCGAAAGTGTTTTTAGAGATAAGAGATTTCTCAGGGGATATATGTTTTATTAGAAAGGAAAATAGTTTTCCAAAAGAGGTTTTTAGGGAAAACTATAAAAATAAGAAAAAGTGCAGAACACTTCATGATAAATGCATTCCAAGTGCCAAGCCATAGTTATTTATTTATTTATTTTTTGCGGAAGTGTTCGAGAAATATTAAATATTGTGAACAATAAATTTTGCAAAAGGAGCTGCGCACCGTACAAAATAAACAACAGCGTCGGGGAAATTTGTATACATTAATGTCGCTTTAAATCCTTTTACGGAAAAGCGAAACAATTTCATACCTGGATTTTAGCCTAATGGTTATATAACCTTATTTATCGTTCAACCTAAAATGTAATTGCTGAATTTTTCAACGGCGGCGTTTAAGAGAAGCACACTCTATGACATCTATCGGATAATCACGAGCCAGGTAAATGATACATTGTTACCTAACTGAACAGTTTCTCTGTTACCTTTTGTTCATAGAAGATTACCGTATTTTTTGGAACTCAAATTTATGGGAGGATTTTTGTAAAAGAATATTTTGTAGTTTGTATATAAAGTTATTTTTTAATTTTTTACTTAATAAAGATAAAATATATGTATAATAAATATGATAAATAAAACATATAAAAAATATATATATTATGTATAATAAATATGATAAATAAAACATATAAAAATATATATATTATATATAATAAATATATATCTAATATATATTATAAAAAATTCCTTTTAACGTAGGATTACGTTCCTCCATAACGGTCCTCCGGAAAGGAAAATTTCAGACGGTAAAACCGTCCGTCCGTACCTCGCGAGTTATAATTTTGGCAACGCGCCAAACCCAATCTGTATCGCTTGGACAAACAGTAAACAGTTAAAGAGAAAAGTACCAAAATGTGTCAAAAATTTGACATACAGATATGTATATATATACATACGTACACATATATATATATATATATATATATATATATATATATATATATATATATATATATATATCGATACATATATACATAACGCGTACATACATATATACATACAAAAAAGGTAAGCAACGATAAGTAATAATACGTTAATAACCCGTGGTAGTTTCGTTAGAAGAGACTACCTGAATTTTTTTTAAATATTGTGCTCTGTAATTGAGAAAGAAATTTTACACCTTTAGGCATTTTTCGTTTTTTAAATAAATGCGAATATTATTTTTAAATTTAAATTTTTCAGGAGAAAATTCTGGTGTAGTGTGTTTTAAACACTCATCAATTCGTTTGGTGAACGAAATTTGTAAAATGAATCCTGTTGCAAGGTGTAGAAATGTTCAGGCTACCTGAAAATACCATTTTTATTGGGTTATCAGAATTTATGGAGGTGTCATTTTCTCTATAGGTTAACAATGAGGTCAGCTAAACCAGTTGGGTTAGTACACAGCAGCCTTAATTCATCTCATTGAGATCATCATACAGTTGTTAGTAACCACCGCTTATAGTGATCACTGGTTATAAGAATCAACCGTTTATAAGAATCAATATCGCGAAATCAAAAACAAATGTGTTATTTCCATGTTAAAACGTTCGCTTTAAAGAATCAATCCACCGGTTTTAAGAATCAGTTTACACTCTTCGTTTTCCTTTCATTTTTCGAAAAAAGCTACTTAAACCCTCAAAAAGCACCAAGTTCTTTCTTTTTTTTAAAGAAAGATTGATAAGATGGGATGCAATATAGCCGTAAAATTCACCCCTTTCTTTATTAGACATAACATAATAGTTTCCCCTTAAACGCTTTACCACAACACTGTCCTATTAGCTTGACCCGGGGGCATCTTTACCCGTCCGTGTCCGATTTCACTTTTCTCCACTGACAAACAAAAATAGGGACTCTTTTTTCCCACCTCCCACATCCTGGTTGCGGCTTCCTGGACCCTAAAACACACAAATCTTCGGCGAAGTGTCCACTATCATTCAGGAAAACGTGACATTAATAGATTCAGCACGTTATGAAACCGAGAAACGTAAGCTAGAAGGTGAATCTTCGTCCGAGACGATAAGTATTGAAAGAGGTATAAACAGCCCCCTAAAAACTTCATTACGTCAAACTACCGTAGAAAACTTTTTCTTGCTCCCTTCCTGTAGTTGAAATGTTAAAACTGTTAAACAGGTATGTTGTAACTTGTAACAAATATTGTATTTTTTTCTTCTCTTACTATAATCATGTCTATCTACTTATAGGTCTAAAAATTAAGTTGTATGTTTAAAATTATAAAAAACAATTTTAATAAAAGATAATTAATGTAAATTGAAGAGTATTTTATGGTAAATTATCTAATATATTCGTATGTATATATAGGTGTGTGTTCCTGTCCAAAAACCTAAATTTCGGCTATAAGAATCAACCGCTTATAAGAATCAAAAACAGTAATAACAAACGTGATTCTTATAAGCGAAAATCACTGTATTAAACAGGTCACGTTTTAAAATTTTATTACTGAGAGACATGAGGCATTTCTTGGCAATACCATTCACCACCTGTGCCTTAGCAAGCTCTTAATTTCGTAGACTGTCGGTTAGTTTTGTTTCAGAGGTTTTATCAATGGTTTTCAAAAAATTGATATACTACACTCTGTCACAAAAAATATATGCACTCAAAAGGAAACGAGCTACTATCACGAAACTTAACATGTATGTAGTGTATGAGGAGAAATGATTACAAATTCAGAAGAACAGACCGTTTTATTAAGAAGATATGGCATGAAAAAGGTTACAAATCAGTAAGTAGCAAATCCACCTCTGGCAGCTATACAAGCCGAAACATGGCGTGGCATCGAATCCGTGAAGTCACCTATGACCTCCTGCAAAAGATCATGCCATAATCTTTGCAACAGGGCAGTTAATTCACCAGTATTCCGGCTGAAGTTACGTTCCAAGCACGCCCCAGACGTGCTCTATTGGCGAGAGGTATGGTGACCTGGCAGTCCATGTGAGTACGTCATATACTTCAAGACATTTTTGGGAGAGACGCGCAGTATGTGGACGAGCGTTGTCTTGCTGATAAATGGCACCTGGGTGACTTCATAGCATAGGCAGTACAACTGGCATTAAAATATCGTCCACGTAAATCTGTGTAGTCAATGTGCATTGAAGGACGACTAATGGTGCTCGTGTGTCCCAACAAATCACTACCCACACTGTCACACCTTGTGTAATCGCCGTATGCCTCAAGACAAGAAATGCCGGATCGGACCGGTGGCCTGGCCGCCTCTACACGCGTATGCGCAGGTCATCAGCATTGAGACTGAATCGGTATTCATCGCTGAGGATCACACGCCTCCAATCGGTCACACTCCAGCTTGCCCAAGGTCGGCAAAAATCCAATCGACACTTCCTATAATGTGGGGTCAGTGGTAGGCTTCTTAATGGACGTCGTCTCCTTATACCTGCGCCGGCCAGTCGTCTCCGAATGATTTTCCTTGATACCACCGGATGTCTGGAAGGTGGTAAATGGCGTCGAACCGATTCTAGCGACGCTGTGGGTGCGGACGTGACCGCTCTTATGATTGCGCGATCCTCGCACGCATTTGTGTTCCTGGGACGCCCTGACCCTCCGCGACGGTAGACTATCCCTTCCGTGATCCATTGCTGCCAGCACCGAGAAACTACCATATCGCCCCGACCGAGTTGGCGGCCGATACGCCTGTTCGACCAACCTTCTTCTCTGAGGCCTACTATGCGCCCCCTCTCAAAATTCGATAGTTGTTTGTACTGTCGCTGGTTACGTCTCATAGGCATCTCTTGTCACAATACCTTCCATCCAAGTCGACAGATTTGTTTGAATAACCCTATGGCACGAGCAATCATGCTTTTAAAATCTCCTAGCTGCGCATCTCATATGCGCATAGCGCGCTTACCCTTGTCTCATTGGCGTCAAAATTTTAATCATTTGCATATCTCTTACCAGACTACATTCCTGCTAAGTTTCGTGATAGTAGCTCGATTTCTTCTGGGTGCATAAATTTTTTTGTGACAGAATGTATGTAGTTCTGAATACTATATATGGTATTAATTTTCATTATAAGCCATCAAAATAGTATATCATTTAATATATCACGGTTATAATCTTGAGATTTCTATTTAAAAAAACACTGTTTAAATACCCTCCTAAGTACGTATTCCGTATTTTATAAGGTGTATTCCCTTGAAACTCGTTAGGAGCGATCCACGTAATGAGTTGACCAATTGAGAGTTGATGGATGCAAAAGTGCGCCTGTACATGTGGTTCATCCGCAGTATTCTCAAATTTTCCATTGGCTTAAATTGTAAACGCGTGGCGTTACGCTGAAGATGGCTGGTGTGGTTCAATACCCGTCCTAGCAGAATCAACGATCGGCAATTCATTTTTTAATAAGTGAGGGTTGTAAGCCAGTGGGGGTTCATTGGAGTATTGTTTGGGGAAAGCTTAACCCCAAACAGCACGCCAAGTTTGGGGACCCCAAAGCCACGATAAATGCTCAACGGTACCCCTAAACACTCGATAATCTGCATGAGACGGCCATAGCAATTGACCCGGCATGCTGTCTTCAAGAGTCATCGACATTAGAGAGAGACATTATTTTATCTATAAAAATATCCCTTACGATTTTTTTATAAATATATATATATTTTTTTGTACATCAATTGTATATATTGACGTCGTATTTATTATAAATATATATATATATATTTTTTTGGCATTAATTGCATACATTAACCTTTGCATTTAATTTGAATGTACTACGTAGCGAAGTGCGGGTTTTCAGCTGGTATATATATATATATATATATATATTTATAAAAAAATCGTAAGGGATATTTATTTTTATGGATAATATCCAATCGTCTGCTGCATTAGAAAGAAAAAAAAATATTTTTTGTCTATTTAGTTGTTATGCCCGTGATGATAAATTTATTTAAAGTACCAGAAAAAGAAATCACGTGATCAGCTTTTAATAAATTAAATTCTAAAAATTAATCTTTAAAAATTCCCCAAAAATCAGAAAATCGAGGTAAAGATTCGAAAAAGATTTCATTTTGAAGGAATTTTTATGTTCTTTCTTGTGATATAAATTTTATAACCCTCAAATTATTATTTAAATGCAAACTTTAAAAAAATTACAAAAACCGCTTAAAAATTTAATTTCAAAAAAATCTAAGAAGAATTTTTCAAAAATCTTTCTTAGTGCACACCATAAAAAGAATCGCCATGCAACATTTCAACCCTATAGGTCCAGCGGTTTGGTCTGTGCGTTGTGTGTCAGTGAGTCAGTGAGTCAGTCAGTTACGGAATTTTTTTATATATATAGATGACATGCTGCAGTAAGTGCAATTAAACATGGGTAACATTTAAAACAACTTATATAGTTTTCACTATATATTACTGAGACACTATCTTGTATTCTGAAGATCACGTATTACTGTTTATCTGTCACAGTCAAGACATGAGGCTGGAATCTTCCGACTTGCAACTACAGCCATTAGGGTATAGATTTTCCGAAATGTTGGCGACATCTGCTCTTTGGTCAAGATTTCAGTTCAAGGTCTTGGCCATTTCAGTTCAGATTTTAGCGAAGTTCAGCTCAAATGTCATCTTAACAAATTAGGAATGATGTACTCAATTTCGAATCCACTGATCACAAAGTTGTATAACTTGCTTCATACCGTATGATAATACGAAAGTAGGTGAACAGGTTTTCCCAGGTAAAACCCTTTTAATTTTTTGTACCATGTTTTTACTAACTTGCTCTCTTGTTTGTGTGTTTGTCCAGTACAAATCTTGCAGTAGATTTTTTATTAACTTCCCGACTATCTAGACATTTGAAACTTTTAGAATAGCTCAGAACACGATGACAATGCATTTTTTAAATACTTTTAGCCATCTTTAAGCATAATTTTACCATGTTTTTATTATTTTCAGTTAATTTTGTGTTGTAGACTATTGCAGCCATCTGTCGGCCGGGACGGGAACGAAAAGTTAACCGCAAGTTAACTTCCAATTAACTTCCTTTTCTTTAAAGTTGATGGGATAATTCATCAAAAAAATTTTTAAAAAGTATTTATTAATACTTAGAATTGTCAAGTTTATATGATTCAACAGAAAATTTATAAACTTGGTATATAACAAGTTCTTTTGATCTTGTAATTATTACATATTTTATGACCCCTTAACCTTAAAAATCCGGTTGAAAAACTACTGAAGTTACTATAGTCTTGAGAGCTAAATATCTAATGGACTTCCTTTGCTATTTAGGCAAAATAAAGAACATTGTCAAATGTACACACTAGCCTAAAAAGTTTTTATTCAGCTAAGGACACCATATGAGTTCACACAGAGTTTTAAACAGAAACATATATGCCACTTTATATTGTTAAAATGAGGTGGACACGCCCGGTAAAGACTGTGAATATTGCCAGATGATAAATATCAAAGTCAGGAAAAAATCTCAAGCCGGAGGAAAATTCTCAATACTGGCAGTTTTGAATTGAGGTGACACTTTAAGGTCACTCTGAGGTGAAAATATGAGTAACAGCATGTTTTGCTACTTATCGCAATAGCTGCAATTTCACTAGAAATCTACACGTCCGTTAGATAAATTGTTCATCAGAAAAATTGCAACATTTCCTTTATACCAGCTGGAAACGGTTGGCAATTGAAGACACGAGCAGGTGAAAGTGTCATATCCCAATTTTTCAAAAATAGCTTTTCTTTTTCTTTTTTTTTGAAAGGATAAAGCTGTTATGTAACTATATCTCACATAATACAGAGTGGTCATAAAAAATTTTGTCGATATATGGACCTCTAGCGGCTGTTCCTTTCAACCGATCGAGATGAGATTTCATTTATAGTTATTCAGAGGTATGAGGTCGGATTCTGTAAACGACAACAAAGTGGCGCTCACGGTTACGGTTATAGGTACAGAAACTCGAAATTTTCGAATAGCAAAGCTCACTTTTTCCAGTCGCAAAATGCTCAGCGCATGTTAAAACCCTAAAGGGCGTTGGAACGGTATATGTATCACAAAAAACGGACGCGTTATGCACGCACAAAAACCAGCTCTGCCAAAGGCCTGTGATGGCACCCATGTGGAAAATGTGTAATCGAAATAAAAGTTTTCTTTTGTACCATCTGTGTTGTCATCAGTGATTGGTGTTTTGCCTCTGTCATATGCAAATTTTCTCCGTGCACCCGGATCGTATTTTTGTTCGCCGTTCGCAGATCTGTATTTTTTGTGGCTGCATAACGCGTCCGTATTTTGTGATACACGTATCGTGCCAACGCTCTTTAGGGTTTTCACATGCGCTGAGTATTTTGCGATGGTAAAAATTGGGTGTTGCTATTCGAAAATTTCGAGTTTCTGTACCTATGACCGTAATCGCGATCGCCACTTTCTTGCCGTTCAGAGAATCCCGACCTCATACCTCTGAATAACTATATCTGAAATCTCACTTCAAATAGTTGAATGGAACAGCCACTAGAGGTCCACATATCATCAGAGTTTTTTTATGATTACCCTGTGTTATGTGAGATATATACACATAAGAACACAGACTGATCAATGGATATCCATTGAAAAGTCTTGAGACTCATTATACTTATTAGATATTCAGTGATCTTTTGTGAGAGATACAAAGATAACGCCTTTATACATGTAGAAAAAAACATTTAAAAAAAAAATTGTAACATAACATGTGCATCCGCACGTGTCTTCAGTTATTTCAGAATAAAGCCTTTTCATATTTCACACATTTTATAGCCCTTAAAATTGGTGCAAAGTTGGCGTTGTAGCAGACTTTATGCAAGGGGGGTGGGAACTATTTTTGAAAAAATGTGACATAAAAAATGTGACCATTATCCATTCGTGTCTTCAATTATATCGGATAAAACCTTTTTCAATTTCATATGTATTATAGCTCTTAAAAATTATGAACGGCTAGCTTTGCAGCAGACTTAACAACTAAACATCTCATCTACGACTGATATCGATGATAAATAAACGTTTCATTGATCTTTTATTTAGGTGCAAATAAAGGACAAACCCTCAATTAGTGTCTCATTTAATGATTTCTATTGTAACTAATTTGTTTATATTTTTTCTGCTTGTTTTTCCTAATGCCCTCAGGCTAGAAGTTCCAGACCAGGTATATACAGGCTTTGCGGGGTGACGGGTGTGGCACAAGAACTACAATAGCACCACACGTGTCGCCACCTTAGGTGCCACCTCAACTTTTACCGATCAACCCGAGGAGGAGCAATATTTCATCTGGAGGATCGTACCCTCTCTCATCCTCTTTGACCTCATAGAGGGACTTTGCGGTCTAAGGATTTAACATACCCATATCTGCCTGGACACGGAGGTATTTCATGACGCTTATCGGGATTCGAACCGAGAACCATCGACACCGAAAGCCGACGCACTACCACTAGTCTACCTCTGGCCGAATTTGTTTATGTAAATAAAAGTAGAGGAATATCATAGAAGAAAAATGACATTTTCACCTTAGTTCTTTTAGATAAATCAGATAGGAGATAATCTACATCAGGGGTGTCAAACTTGCGGCCTGCGGGCTGCATGCGGCCCGCGACGAACATTTTTGCGGCCCGGCCAATATATTGGCACACCGAAGCAGTGAACCGACGCAGATAACCGACGCAGAATTATAAGATAGGAAGAATTCGCTAAATGATTTTTTTAAAAATATAATCTTTTTTTTTGTTATTATTAAACAAAATGCGTATATTTATGTTGAATATACTATAATTAGGTAAATAAACCTACGATTCTATTAATATTGATTTTTGTTTGCGGCCCACCTATAGTTAAACCTTGTTTGTTTGGCCCAAGTTAGCATTTGAGTTTGACGCCCCTGGTCTACATGAACAAAGCCAAATTTTAAAAATTCAACTATCTATGAAAAACTTTGGTTATTATTGCCCGAAATGAAAATTCTGAAGCATAAAAATCAGCCACTATACCGTACACAGATGTAAGAGACTAAAAAAAGCTACATTTCGTAATAATTTTTTTTATCATCAGAATCGGAATCGAAAGTAATGGAGAAAAAAAAGACAAACAGAGGCTGATAGTTTTTATAATGAAAAAAATATCCTGTAGATATTATCGATTAAATTACTACAGGCTTCATCGAGATGATGTTTGGCCCGTTCATGTATTTTGCAATATATCAGACTAGGCATATCTAAATGTAGGGTTTGATTTTAAAGATGTTAAGGAAAACGGTTATTTCTTGATGAAGATACGTTAAAACTATCTAACCAGTAGTTATGGGGTAAAAAAAAAGAAAAATATGCATTAAAATGCTTTAAATAAGGTGGAGTATACAAATTCTGGAAACAAGATTTATCCACTTAAAACCGTATGACGTGCAAAATAATATAGCTAAATTTATATTTATATATGCAAGCATATATATACTTACAAACATATACATAACATACATTTACAACTTATGCATACAAACACATACACATTCGTACATACACATACCTACATACACATGTGTACACTTATATTTACTGCTTATTCATACAAACACATATACATACGTACATATAAATGCATACACATATATTTACAATTTATGCATACAAACCTATAGAAATACGTACATATAAATGCATACACATATATTTACAACTTATACATACAAACACATATGCACATGTATACATATATATTTATATCTTATACTCACATAAGCATACGTATACACACATGCATACACAAATATTTACAACTTATACTTGCAAACACATACGTACATATGCACATACATATAGATACACATATTTACATAAACATACATACGTATGCATGTAAATGCATGTACATATATGGACACACACACACAAATAAATAAATATATATATGGATATACATATATGTACATATATATGCACATATATAACATGAACATGTATCTGCACACACACACACACACACACACACATATATATATATATAACGGATTAGGTCAATCAGTGTAAAGTACATGGTATAAGGGTTAAAATTTCTGATGTATTCAATTAGAAACTAAAATACTAAAACTGTCGTAATTGAACAGTTATATCTAAAGATGAATGGCAAAGTTTTTTTTTTTTTTTTACCTTTTGAAATGCTCTACTTTGCTCACGAATGAAGCATAATGTCTGAAATGCGCGATCACAGTTCAGTCACAAGATGTCACCGAAGATACACTGGTACTGAATAAGCTGTCGTTGCAAATGTAAATTAAAAAGCAAATAGACAGTGTCCAGAGTCGGCCCGATCCATCTTGGCGCCTGTTGCAAGTTTTAAAAAAAGGCATATTTTCAAATTTTTGAAGTTACTCTTCAGTGTTTAATCTATCACTGTTAGAAAAATTATACTTTTAGAATAACGATCATTTTGGGGAAAAATGTGTATACTGATACGAATTTTCCGAGTCTATGGTAATCTAGCCAAATGTGAGAATTATCGCCAAATTGGCAATGGATTTGGTGACTAATTTTGGTCGCCAAATGGTCGTCAACTGGCCGTCTAGATCTCTCTGGAAGCTTCTGGAAATATCTAGCTGACTGACCGATGGAGGGCGCTTTGGAAGTCTATAAACTGACTGACATTGGCATTGGAACTCAGTGTGTTCTTTTCTGCTGAGAATTGAATGTATTGAATGTGTGTTAGGCGTGTATTGTATTGAAGACTCTGTTATCCTGACTTGTGTTTTTAGAGTTTTCTGCTGTATAGAAGACAGTTGTTACGTGTCTTTCTGTTTGAATTTGTGTATGCGCCTGAAGAATTTACAGAATAATAAATTTTATTTTTTGTGCACTTTCTGAAGAGAATTTATTCAGTCCTATCGAACCCATGAAAATGGAAAAATACATTATAGAGTTTTATCATTTAAAAAAAAGTAAAATATTTAAAAATGACAGAACTTAAAAAAACACCCAGAAAAAATTATATAAATTTGAATATAATATGTTATGTGATAAAAATAACTAAGTCCTCCTTCGATCCTTTAAAGCAGCAAATTGCTCTATTGTATATTTATAAATAATTGTTTTAAATACCATTTTATCCATAGAAACTATTGCTAGATCTGTCAATCGATCTTGGGTTATTGTTCGTAGATAATTCTCTAACATTTTGTGTTTAGAAAAATTGCGCTCAGCTCCTGCTACTGTTTCAGGTAGTATTAGTAGAATTCTTAGACCTACAACAACACTTGGAAATAGGCATTCAAAATGTATTGCTCATAATCTCAAAATCAGCAGCTTATAAAAAACAGCCGAAATATTTGCAATTAATATTCGCCAAAATATTTCAAATTTTTACCATGTTTTTATTAACTCGCTTTCTTGTCTCTTTGTTTGTTTGTGTGTATGTGTGTGTGTTTGTCCAGTACAAATCTTGCAATCGATTTTCAACTAACTTCCTGACTAGCTAGACGTTTGAAACTTTTAGAATAGCTCAGATCACGATGACAATGCATTATTTTAGTACTTTAAGCCATGTTTAAGCAGAATTGAATCCATTTTCAGTTAATTTTGTTTTGTAGATTGGTGCAGCCATCTATCGATCGGGACGGGAACGAAAAGTTTAAAGCAAGTTAACTTCCAATTAACTTGATTTCCTTTCTAGTTGATGGTATAATTCCTCAAAATTTTTTTTAAAAACTATTTATTAATATATAGAAGTGTCAAGTTTATATGATTCAACAGAAAATTTAAAAACAGGGTATATAAAAAGTTCTTTTTATCTTATAATTATGTATTTTTACTCTGTCTCATTTTGGCGGTTCCTTTCATTTGGCGCCTAAGGCGGTCGTAATAATTTTTTATCATCGCCCTCCCCCCATGGGACCGGCGAGGCTAAGGTCAGTGTAAAAGAGACTTTATAAATGAACTGTTATATTACTGGTTTCCTATCTGTTCATTTTCAACTATTTTATTTTCATCATTTACTTTTAGGGATTGTGATAGAGCAAGGGAAACTAGTTTATGAAACTCCGAGAGCTCACATAGCAAATATTTTATATAATCTATTATTTAACTTATACGAACACGTCGGTGTTTTTCTTTATACCTTTATTTCTTTTAGTTTTTGTGAGAGTTGATTATTACCCCAATATAAAATAATGCATATATATGTATTATATGTTATAAACACAGCCGAAAAATTATAGAGAAAGTAGAAATCTAAGCGAAAGTTTTCACATAGTAAATTTATAAATAAAGCTGCAAATGTTGATTTTGAATTGAATTCTGCCATGTTAAGTCTGCTGTGTACTTACACTATTAGATTCTCTTACATCAATGTTTGCCTATAGTAAAAATGTCTCTACTATTGACAGTTCCATAAATGCTGGCAATCCAATAAAAATGGTATTTTCAGATAGTCTGAAGTTTTCTGCACCTTGCAACAGGATTCATTTTATGAATTTTGACCATCAAATGAATTTATGAGCGTTTAAAACACACCAGAGAAGATTTCTCCCCGAATAATTTAAATTTTAAATAATGCTTGCATTTATTTTAAACTAAAAATGCCCCACGGTGTAAAATTTCTTTCTATATTATGGAATGCAACTTTAAAAAAATTTTTGTGTGATCTTCAAGAGGAAATGGACTTGCCTCACCTGTACAGATGTCCTGCTCTTCCTCGGACATCAATCTGGGAACGCTACTGGATTGCTCGCTTTCATTTATAGATTTATTGTTGTCATTTTGATGTTCAATTGTCTTTTAATGTGCCATTGGAAATAAAAAAAAAACTTTAAAAACAAAATCTTACCGTTCACCAAAGGTATTGAGGAGCTTTTTAAAAACTAAAAATGCCTCAAGGTGTACAATTTATTAACGGAGGATTACGTTCCTCCATAGCGGTCCGCGGTAAAGCAAAATTTCAGACGTTAAAACCGCCGTCGAGAGTTATAAATCAAGAGTGGCAGAATATTATTTCTAAAAGGAGTTTTTTCGTTTTTCCCTTTTCTCCCTGCATACTTAACCAAAATCGACGAATGAAGTACCATTTTAAAGATTAAGATCTCCGCTTCGTGCGAATTGTTGAATCTCACAATTTCGAATTACGCAATTTTTTCCCCCAGAGGGCGCGAGCTAGCCTTTTTTTTATTTTACCATTATCAATCGCACTAACTTTTAAATTTAAAAGCAACGATAATTACACAATAAATATAACTTTTTATATACCATGTTTTTAAATTTTCTGTTGAATCATATAAACTTGACAATTCTATTTATTAATAAATACTTTTTAAAAATTTTTTTGATGAATTATCCAATCAACTTGAAAGAAAATTAAGTTAATAGGAAGTTAACTTGCATTTAACTTTTCGTTCCCGTCCCGTGCGATAGATGGTTGCACCAGTCTACAAAATAATATTAACTGAAAACTGAATTCAAATCTACTTAAAGATGGCTAAAAGTATTAAAATAATGCATTGTCATCGTGTTCTGAGCTATTCTAAAAGTTTCAAATGTCTAGCTAGTCGGGAAGTTAGTTAAAAATCGATTGCAAGATTTGTACTGGACAAACACACAAACACACAAACAAAGAAGAAAGCGAGTTAATAAAAACATGTTAATAAGTAGTAAGCGGTAAGTAATCCTTCGTTAATAACCCGCGGAAGTTTTGTTAGAAGAGACTACCTGAAATTCTTTGTCTATTACGGAGTACGATTTTTCAGAAAAAAATATTTGAATCCAAGTAGGCAATACTTGGACACATTTTCTCCATAGTTTAACATTGAGGTGGGTGAATCCAATAGGACTAGTAAACAGCAGCCTTAAAAACAACTGTTTCTCGTAATATAGGAGAAGGGAAATATTAATAAAAGCACCTGGATTCTAAAGAGCGGATTAATTTGCGAAATTAGATCAGTTATTGGTTAAATCCTCCGCATCTTAAACACTCCATTTGCGGAAAGGTTATTTTCGAAAAGTGTAAAATTGGGTTTGAAACACAACCATTCTTCCAAAAAGACAACAATGCGAACCAACCCTAAGGCTCACGCTTATTATTTCCTGCATCGTGATTGTTTTAGTGAATGAATTTTGAATAGAACAAATAGAATAAATCTAATCGAATTCCCTTTTCTTTTTCATCAAAACGCTTTTATAATCTTAAGTCAAATCACATACTTATCTTTTCAAAAAAAGCCTCAGTAGCCCAGTTCAGTTCTTTTTTTTTTCCTATGATCGAATTTGAGACAATAAAAAGAGGGTGGAGGTAGAACGATAGCACAGTTATTAAAGTTGCACTGGATGAAGTTTCGTAAAAGGCCAAAGAAATCCCCATCACATGCTGTTTTAGTGTTTCATAACCTGTTTACGACAAAATTTAAAAAAAAAAAATTTATGTTTTCATATACCCTATTTTCTTGTTTTCCGTGGATTTGTGAGATGGAGATATATCTAAAACGTCAACCATTTTAATACACTTGCTACCGTAGAGGACCTTTGTCGTTTATTATATGAACGGATAACTTAGTCGTTTACACTGTTTGCGAATATTTTCTTACTTTTGAAGTCAATATTTTAATTTAATTTAATTTATAGGAATATGTCTATACCACAATGACAAAAATTTAAAAGAGAATACTTAAGTATACACATTTCATTCACACACACACACACACATATATATATATATATATATATATATATATATACTAGCATTATTGCCCGGCGTTGCCCGGGTAGATATATAGATATAAAATTTTTCATGCATTCCATCAAAAAAATACTGGGCTGCACCCCCGCTCTTCATGTTCATCTGGCCAGTTGTGTTTATTTGGGGAGCCAGGGCCAAAGGTCATTCCCAACCCTCTTCCGCCCGCGCATTGGAATTTGACCCCCCCGTCACCATCTCTCTTAACGCAGCTGGTTGTGGTGAAGGGGCTCCACAAGTGGTCGCGCACCTCTTAGACGCACAAAAATCATTAAAAAATTAATTAAAAAAAACTAATTGAGCCCCAAATTTCATTTTTCCCGAATTAAGTTTCTCGGGTCCTAAACATTAACTGTGCTGAATTTGGTCCCGGTGGGTGAAACAGTCTATGATTTCTATACCTGTTATATACTATATATATATATATATAGCTCTTTTATATACTATATATATATATATAAATATATATATATATATAACAATAACGCCCTACTATTATTAATTGTCAAAATTTAACGTGTATTCTAATTTATCCTTGTTTCAACCTCAACAAAGCACAGTATTATGTCAAAAACGAAATCGAAATAACCGATTATTCTATTATTTTCAATGCAACAGCGTTAATGTTATTTTTAGACATGAGTCAGAATCCCGTGATCTCGATCCCCCCCTTCGAAAAATCATACGACTTTCGACTGATATACCACATGATCGGGTTCAGCCAATTAAAAGAATTTTTGCCGTCTAGCCGTAGGGTCATGAATCCTGGGTATATAAGGTCAAACAACGTTGTAGCTGCGCGCTTTCTGTTTCCTTGTCCTGTCCTGGTTTCGCCCTTGCTTTGCTTATCTTCGAGCAATGTATGCGGCCGATATCCGCCCCATTATGTGGTTTCCAGTATATTCAAGTTCCTCCAGTTCCGGACTAGTGTGTTTGTGTCCTTTGGTCAAGTTACATGTACTTTGAAGTCTGCTGAAATGTTTTCCATAGTGTCGTCATACATGCATATATATACATGCACACGTATTCATACATACATACACTATCTGGCCAAAAGTATCCGGACACCCCGCTAAAGAAGTGGATCTGGCATGTGACGTAAATTCTTGCGTAACCGAAATCTATAAAAGTGTTGGTATTGGTTTGTCATATTTATGCGCTTGTGAGACAATGAGTAGGTCAAAGGAGCTTAGTGACTTTGATCGTGGTATTAATGTGGGATGCCACCTTTTGTGGAAAATCAGTTCGTGAAATTTCGGACATTCTACAGAATCCAAAGTGAGTGCCAAAAATGCACTGTGAGTGATGTAATTGTGAAGTGGAAACGTTTAAGCAGTGAAACTGCAGAAAAACGAAGTGGCAGGCCGAAAAATATTAGTGAACGCAGCCGTAGAACTGTGAAAAGTGTAATGAAACAAAATCGCAAGTCCTCATTGATTGAAATCCCTCAGGAGTTCCAAAGTTCATCAGTCGTTAGTGATAGCAGCAGGACTATTCAACGAGAGTTAAAAAACCTGGGATTCCATGGTCGATCAGCCGCTCACAAGCCGAATATCACTCGCCAGAATGCGAAGCGTCGATTGCAATGGTGCAAAGCTTACCTGTGGACATGTGGAAAAATGTTCTTTGGAGTGATGAATCTCGCTTTACAATCTGGCAGTCCGATGGACGCGGTGGCAGCATCATGGTGTGGGAGTGTTTTTCATGGTTTGGCCTGAGTTCTTTAGTTTCTGTGCTTGGAAACGAAACGCAGGAAACGCAGGAAAAGACTTTGAGATGTATGTGGATATTCTGGACAATGCTACTCTCCCAACTCTATGGCAATTTTTCGGGAAAGCCCCATTTCTCTTCCAGCAGAATAACTGCTCCATTCACACATCGAGAGTTGCGCAGACATGGTTTGACGAAATGAGTGTTTAAAAACTGGACTGGCCTTCTCAGATCCCCGATCTAAATCCCATTGAACACTTTTGGGACGAATTAGAACGCAGATTACGTAGCCAGACAAATCGACCATCCTCACTGTTTGCACTCACTTCAGCTGTTAAGGACGCCTGGAAGTCAATTCCTATGGACACCTGTCAAAAACTGGTGGAAAGTCTCCAAAGACGTGTGCAGGCTCTCATCGATGCAAAAGGAGGACCAACATCATAATTATATATGCCTCAGGACTCTCTGAGTCCGTACCACTGGGCGTCCAGATACTTTTTGCCAGATAGTGTACATGTACGCACACACACACGCATATATATATGTAGGAACTCGATCTCCTGCGAGTCCCCACTTTTACTAGAAACTGTGGTCGGTGTCTAGGGGTTGTTGTTCTCAGCCTTATAGAAACCTTTCCGCTTACTGCACGGCGGAACTAGACTCTCTTATACTCAGAGTAATACAGTACTCAATTAAAGACAGAGTCACTGCTTCAAACACAAACACTATATATTGACACATATAAACTATTTACATATCTAGAAATACGTTGCATATAAAATTACACGTCAAGCCGCACCAGGCCTCCACAATCAAAATGGGTTACAGTATCCGGCCGTCTGCCGAGATAGGATTGACTAAGCCGCCGTCTGCTGCTTATCAGGAGCCAACGTCATACCCCCTTCGAGACTGTCTCTCCCGTCGCAGCCGTCTGCTGCTTTCAGCACCTCTTACCAGGTCGGGACCCAATCTCAGTCTCTCCTCAAATACTTTTCTCCCCGTTCATCTCTCGATAACCTAATAGCGCTGTCGTCGCATAGCGTACACGGCGACATATAGCTGGAGCCCTGGGATAACACAATTCCCATATATATATATATATATATATATACATACATATATACATATATATACATACATACATACATACATATATATATATATATATATATATATATATATATATATATATATACTATTTGTAACTTTTTGAGTTCTTACAGAATGACTTCCGCAAATTTTATTTATACGACATTTAGTTTCGTGACTAATTTTTCATTATATCCTTTCACGAGCTGGTAAAATTAATAGTTATCAAGAGCAGTAATCCACGAATGAGGTATGGGCCGCCATCATTACCATGGGGAATATATACTGGGAGAGTTGTCTCGCAGAATAAATATTGCTCTTTGTGACAGAATAGATTTTTTCTTAAACTTTGCTAAGAACGATGATACTTATGACAACCAGGTATTTCCAGCTGAAATGAAAACACTTCCAATCGTGATATTAGCGGATAGATAATTACTCTTTAAAAAATCAGTTCATTTAAGGGGGCACACTACCTTTGACTACACTGAAATGACCGTAAAAATGAACAAATTCGAGCTACTGAAACTAATAATATGACTGAAACCATAATATATACATATATATATATATATATATATATATAATTTTTTTGTTTTATATAAAAATTACAATTCTTCAGTTATATTTTATACAAAAATAGAACTTATAAATGCATAAATAATTTTTATATTTTATTTTTAAATGTACACAGTACTAAAAAGGGAAAAAAATCATTGGATGTTTCGCGCATCATAAAATTAAGACATACGCATACAGAAACTATTTTTTTGGTCAAATTAAATTAATAATATACTCAGGTTTAATGTAAAACAAAAAAATATTAACAAAATGTAGTTTATATTGAAAAAATTACATAAAATTTAAGAAAAATTAAAATTTAGCAAATTTTTTTAAAACATTTTCAAGTGTAAAATTATTTTTTACAAATTTATTTTTAATTTTTTTTTTAGTATGTAAAGAAGCTTAAAATATAAATATGATAAAAAATTTGTGTGTCTAGCACACATAGTTTCGGAGTAACAGTGCGTGTAATCCAAAAATTTACATATTTGAGAAAACTGATGTTAAAGTTGGAATATACATGGCCATGGCAACAGAGTGACCTTTACATAAACTTTCATAACTCGAAAAATAATGCCAAGTTTTTTATGCGGTTTTTTTTGCATATTGTTCAGAAATGTCCCAAAAATCAGAATATAGCAAAAACCAAAAATAGATTTTTTTAAGTTTTAAAGGTGGTGTGCCCACTTAAATAATTGATTTCCCAAAAAGTATTTTTGCGAGTCTTAGATATTTATCGTGACGTTTTTAACAAAATAACTTAGTTTTGTAATCCTATCCTGTATTACAATATTTATTTCATCACAACTGTCAGACGGGATAGTAAAAATCTCTCATAAAAATGTAAATTGCTACGCTTCTGTCTCGCCATAGCAGGGGCAAAATATTCAAACTCCTTAATTGCATCAATGGAGCAATAAACACATTCGCAGTCGCTGACGTGAATCTGCGTCATTTCATTTTTTGTTTCTGGCAGCCGTTGACGTGAAATGACGTCATTTCTTAAGTTTTCTCTTTGGTTGACCCTAAGTTATACTTTTTTTCCAGATGTATTTCCCTAGTTTCAAATAAAGCAGTATCGTTTTAAAATATTATTAAAAAAAAATTTGATCTTATAAAAATCGTAACTTTTACGGTAGTTTCCAGTAAGCAATAATAAGGAAAATAGAAGTATCAAACAAACAACCCCCCCCTCTATTTTGGCGTTATCGGAATGAATGTATTTCATTGGCAGGCTGTATCTTGTTGCCATCTGTAAGTTGTTGACCACCAGTAGACGAAGTTGACGGCCTTTCTACAAATAGCCAGTCCATCGGGGTTGCTTTTGAGTTGCATCATTGCAAACATAGTTCCATCTTTAACTGTAAATTCTTGTACTATAATTTTGCATCAGTCGAATATTTTTCTCCAGTCACTTTTTTCAATATCGATCTATCAAATTATGACATTGCTTGATCGCTCTTCTATGCCTTGCATTGTTCGATGGGTGCAGATCAAGTTTTAGCGCTGGCTATCGGACAACACAAGGGTTGGATTATGAATTCTGCATCCCAGGGGCGACACACTCTCTCTCTCTCTCTCTCTCTCTTACCACACCTACAAACCTCGCGGAGGGGCTTTCTGGCCTTCAGGTTTAACGTGTGCATACCCGGCGTAGACACAATACCATTCAGTAGTGCTTCCCGGGACTCGAACCGAGTGCCCCCAGTACCGAATTACGACACATTAACCACTAAGTTTTTAAGGGGCTCATAACATTTCCCATACTAATATAAGTTCCGCAACTGCGCAGAATGAACGTTCATGCTGGTTTACTGGAGCACTGTAGTTGTAAGCGAGTCAAGATTCAGGTCTGGGAAGGCGGGGTGCTCGGATCGAGTCCCGACAAGCACCAGTGATTGCTCTCGTAGCTAAGCTGGGCATTGGAAGTTGAATCTGTAGGCCGAAAAGTCCTTTCGTAGGGTTTGTAGGAGTAGGAAAAGAGTACGGGGGTTCTAGTAGGAGAAGCCTGTTTTCCACTTGAAGCTTGAATGCATACTTTAATTATCGTAGTGATTATTTTAGGTCATAATTCTTTACGCTCCAGTGTTTGTGGTCAAATGAATTCGATATCATGCAACAGTCCGGAGTGAATAAATTACTCAAAATTTGCATATTTCAGCTGCAGTGTTGTGAAATATTATTTTTTTAATCACCTTCAAACAGTGATGAAACTCCACCTCCATAATTTTCTTATTCCAAAGCATGTATTTTACACACAATTATACCCATGTTTTCGCGCAACGCACGCACTGTGATAAACCTAATTACTAATACTTTTTTCTGATTAAATTCAGCAATGTTGGGAAATATCAATTTTTATCACTTATCAAATAGTGATAAAACCTCAGCTTCAACATTTTCTTATCCCACAGCATCTATTTTTCATACAATTATATTCTTAATTTTACGCCATAAAACAATGTGTTAAACCTAATAATTAAAACTTTTTCCAATTGAGTTCACCAGTGTTATGGAATATTAATTTTTTATCACTTATCGAACAGTGATAAAAAAAACCACTCCAAATTTTTCTTATCCAAAAGCCTCCATTTTACGCTCAGTTATATCCATACTTTTGCGAAACCCACACAACGTGATAAATCTGATAATTAACACTTTTTTTTCAATTTAATTCAGTAGTGTTTTGAAATATTATTTTTTTTATCACTTATCAAACAGTGATAAAACCCCGGTTCCAAAATTTTCTTCTCGGAGCATCTATTTTACGCACAATTATACCCATATTTTTCGCAAACCACACAATGTGGTACACCTTATAATTTATACTCTTTTTCCAATGTAACTCACTGTAATCACGAAAAAACATTTGATAAAAATACCAAGGAAGCAAAAAATCAGTATTTTGAAAAATTAATTTTTTTATCATTTATCAAACAGTGATTAAAACCCCACTACAATTTTTTTTATTCCAAAGTATCTATTTTACTTATTTATAGCCACATTTTTACGCCATCGACACAATGTCATAAACCTAATAATTAATACTTTTTTCCAATTTAATTCATCAGTGTTGTAAAATAAATTTTTTATCATTTATCAAACAGTGATAAAGCCCTAGTTCCAAAATTTTCTTATCCCAAAGCATCCCGTTTAAGCACAATTATACCCATGCTTTTACGCAACCAACACATTGTGATTAACCCTAAGTAATAATTTTTCTATTTTAATTGAGCAGTGTTCGAAAATATTAATTTTTCGTATCACTCATCAAACAGCGATAAAACCCCAGGTCCAAAATTTTCTTATCCCAGAGCATCTCTTTTACGAACATTTATGTCCATATTCTTACAGCACTTGTAACACACACTGTGGGATAAACCTAATAATTAATACTTTTTTTAAATTTAATTTAGGAGGGTTGTTAAAATTAATCTTTTACCACTTATCAGATAGTGATAAAACCCCAGATCCAAAATTTTTTTCCTATCCCAGAGCATGTAGTTTACACACAGTTTTACCCATGATTTACACAACCCACAAAATGCGATAAACCTAGTAATTTATACCTTTTTCCCAATTTAATTCAGCATTGGTGGGAAATATTAATTTTTATCATTTTTATAAGAAATTTTTATCAGAATTTTTAATTTTTATCAGAAAGTGATAAAACCCCAGCTCCAAATTTTCTTATTCCAAAGTATCTGCTTTACGCACAATTATACACATGCTTTTTTGTAACCTACACAATGTAATAAACCTATTAATTGATACTTTTTTTTCCATTTAATTCAGCAATGTTGTGAAATATTAATTTTTTATCTTTCATCAAACAGTTAGACCCATGTTTATACGAAATCCCCACAATGTGATAAATCTAATAATTAACACTTTTTTACAATTTAACTCAGCAGTTTTTGAAATATTAATTTTTATCACTTATCAAACAGTGATAAAACCCCAGGTCCAAAATTGTCTTATCCCAAAGTATCTGTTTTACGCACGGTTTTACGCATATTTTTACGCAGCCTACAAAATGCGATAAACCTAGTACTTAATAATTTTTTTTCCAATTTAATTAAGCAGTGTTTTGAAATATTAATTTTTTATCACTTATTAGAAAGTGATAAAACCCCAGCTCCAAAGTTTTCTTATCCAAAAGTATCTGTTTAACGCACAATTATACACATGCATTTTCTTGTGATCCACACAATGTGATAAACCTATTAATAAATACTTTTTTTTCAATTTAATTCAGCAAATGATGTGAAATATTAACTTTTCTTATCATTCATAAAACAGTGATACAGTTATACACATGTTTATACGCAATCCACACAATGTGATAAACCTATTAATAAATACTTTTTTTTTCCAATTTAACTCAGCAGTTTTTGAAATAATAATTTTTTATGACTTATCAAACAGTGATAAAACCCAAGCTTTAAAATTTTCTTATCCCAGAGCTTCTATTTTACACACAATTATACCCATGTTTTATACGCAACCCACACAATGTGATAAACCTAATAATTAATACTTTTTTTTCCCAATTTAATTCACAGTAATCACGAAAAACCATTTTATAAAAATAGCAAGGAAGCAAGAAAAAACGTATCACGCGTTCGCTTTCACTCCGTTTCAATATTTGCAAGTAAAATTGATACTGATTAAAATAAAAGAGACGAAAAGAAACTCAATTCTTCCCTGAAACGGCTCCGAGCGCGATCGCTTTTGTGCCCATTTTCCTCGTTTCTAGGTAGCGTTTTAATCACATCTGAGCGAATTTTATGACTGATTTGCATATTCGGACGGCCCGGGCGAACGTTATTAAGGAGGTATCTGGGAAATTTAAAAATATTCCATTTTTTTTTGTTCCTTTCCAATTTTGGGTCCGGGATAAACTATCTGCAGAATTTTTGCCTCGTTTTGCTGACGATAAGAATTATTGCGTGTTCGAATTCTGGCGTATGTGTTTCATAAGCTAGCCTGCTATTTAAAATGGTTTGGGAGACTTTTTTTTCCAGGAAATATTCTTTTTAAAAAAAAAAAGTTCTGAATTCTAATCACTGTATATTTTATTGTAGTTAGGTCGTATAATTTTTTGTTATGTTTATCGTTAGGCGCTTCTAAAGTGATGTCCTAGGCATAAATTTTATTTCAAATTTAATCAGTAATTTATAGATTTTAGTGAGTTACTGATTATTAATAAAGTGAAAATACTATTTATTACAGTTTATGGAAAAATTTTAAGAAAACTTCAAACTTAAAGAAATTGTTGTAAATTTTCTTTAAACTTTTAAATTTACTCTAAACCATATATTTATGTAAATTCAACAATGCATAATTATTTTTTATCAGTTAATGTATATAAATATAGTTTAGTAATATTAAACAATATTTTAAAGTAGGATTACGTTGCTCCATAACGGTCCGCGGTAAAGCAAAATTTTAGACGTCCGTCGTCACGAGTTACAATTTTGGCAGCGCGCCAAACCCTGTCTGTATCGCTTGGGTAAGCAGTAAGCAGTTAAATAGTAAAGTACCAAAATGCATCCCCCTTAAAAAAAAATAGTGGTAAGCAACGATAAGTAATCTTACGTTAATAAACCGTGATAGTTTCGTTACAAGAGACTACCTGACTTTTTTTTTCAATTTACCTATATCTCATATATCTATGAGTTGACTAGATTAATAATTATATTATATCATCTTTAGGGTTTAACTGTTAAGATTATATATATATATATATATATATATATATATATATATATAGTTTGATAGAGAGAAAAGAATGCATATAATATTCATTTGCAGTTGCTGAATTTCTTTTTTATGCAGAATATTCATCGTTTGCTTCCTGTTTTTCCAGTCCAACAGTCGGGCACCACTATAGTGACCATCGGGAGCCAAATCCGGATATTCACAGATCGAAGCTGTTATTCTGCTTACTGAACTACGTCACCTCGACGATACATGGGTGGTATTTTCAATGACTTCTCTCAGCTGTGTGCTTAAATAAATAAATGAATATATATATATATATATATATATATATATATATATATATATATATATATATATATATATATATATATATATATATATATATATATATATATATATATATGTATATATATATATATATATATATATATATATATATATATATATATTTATATATGTATATATATATATATATATATATATCTTTTTATATACTTAAATTTTGCAGTCTACTGTGCGCTAAATACGTATTTATAATGTAAAAATTTGAAGTTCAAAGGGTTTATGTGTTTTAAGCTTATTAATAACTCTTTGATAACGTTACAGTCATATAAGTAATTTATTTTCTTATAAATAAAGTCATTACTCGGGAAACTGACGGAAAAAATCCTTTATTTTTACTTTCCGAAATCTAGTCTAGAGGTAATTTGACGAAATTCTGTGCTTATTTATATTTACGACGAAGAAACCATACATTTTGCTTAAAGAAGTGAAAAAAAAAACGATAGCTCTCGCATAAATTAGTAAGAACCATCCCGTCTAACTTTAAAAGCAAACGCGCAGAGAAATTATAATTTTTATTTTTCCTGGAAAAAGCAACTTCTAACTTTTATATTTTTATTTTATATTTTAAGTAGCGTTATCCGTAACTGTCGAAACATTCCCGGTAAAATGGAGATTCCCACGTTATGCATATTATATTTTAAGGCATTTATAATATATTCAAATTAGTTACTTTTATTTTTGTTACATGCCCTGGAGATATGTATCAAATAAATGTGGAAAATTTTCTTCACTGAAGTTTAGATATTTGAAGAAAATTCTGCTATATGCGAGAATAATGGTATGAATTCATATTCTCAATAAGTATTTTTTATATATATGTATGCATATTTTTTATTCTGAAATATTTTGAATATAGATTTTAAATTTAATTACAAAAATGGCCTTTTCGGTAATTTCAAAAGCGTATGGAGAAAACACTTACCCTAAGCGAACCAATTACCCTCGCCTTCATAAATAAAGAATGCTATGTTGGCGAAAAAGTATGCAACAAGTTTATGTTCAAGAGTTTTAACTTTTGAAAAAAATTACGAATGAAACTTAACTAGTAACACAGCTAGATATTTTAAAGAAAAGTTCTCATTTATAATTGAATTAAGACACATGGATACAACCGGGAAATATGCGGACATTTGCTTACAGAAAAGGTCAAAATCCTTCACGCTGTAGTAAGTAAAGCCCACACAAAAGTATGTAAAAAGTTGATGCGTAAGAAGCAAAGAAGTTTTAATTAGTAAAAAAAAATTAGTAATAAAATTTAACAAGAAAAACAACTAAATATTTCTGAGAAATATTCTCTCCATTTACAATTGAATTGATAAATATGAATATAGTCAGGAGAAATACAGATGCCCGTACGTATGCGCAAACGTACATAAAAGATCAAAGATTTTCAAACTGTAGTAAATAAAGAATGCGTAAAAGTATGTACCGAAGTTTATGTTTAAAAACAAAGAGTTTTAATCATTAAAATCTTTTAGTAATGAAACTTTGCAAGTAACACAACTAGATATTTTAGACAGACATTCTCCTCATTTACAATTAAATTAATAAATATAAACACAACCAGGAAAAATACAGATGCACAAACATACAAAAATGGTTAAACTTATCCATGCTGTAGTAAATAAAGAATGCGCAAAAGCATGAACAAAGTTTACGATAAAAATACAGGGAATTTTAATCATTAAAAAATTATAATAAAGAAACTCAACAAGTAATACAACTGCTTGTTTTAAAGAAAAATTCTCCTGATTTACAATTCAGTAAAGAAATATGAATACAATCAGGAAAAGTAGAAAAAAGCCCACGCATAAGCAAACCTATACTTACATAAAAGGTCAAAATCATTCACGATCTAGTAAATAAACACCGTACAAAATTATGCAAAAAAATTATGTTTAAGAAGCAAAGAGTTTTAATCCATAAAAAAAAATTAGTAATGAAAGTTCACAAGTAACACAACTAGATATTTTGGACAAAAATACCCCTCATTTTCAAGTTAATAAATAAATATAAATACTGCCAGAAAAAATAACAGATGCACGCACACGTGCACAAACATTATGAAAGGGTTAAAGTTAGTGATGCTGCAGTAAATAAAGAACGCGCACAATCATGTGCAAATTTTATATTCAAAAAGCAAGGAATTTTAATCATTAAAAAATATAATAAAGAAACTCCACAATTAACACAACTACATATTTAAGAGAAAAATTCTCCTCATTTACAATTCAGTTATCAAATATGAATACGGCCAGGAAAAGCAGAGAAAAACGCACTCATGCGCAAACCCATACTTTCAGAAAAGGTCAAAATCATTCACGCTGTAGTAAACGAAGACCACACACTAAAGTATGTAAAAAGTTTATGTTGAAGAAGCTAACAGTTTTAATTCATAAAAAAATTTTAATAATGAAACTTCACAAGTAATACAACTAGATATTTTTAGCCAGAAATTCTCCCCATTTACAATTAAAATAATAAATAAAAATACAGCGAGGAATAATATACATGCCCGCACGAATGCGTAAATATTCCGAAAAGGTCAAAGTCATTCATGTGGTAGTAAACAAAGAATGTCCAAAAGCATGAGTAAAGTTTATGTTTAGAAAGTAAAATATTTTAACCCGTAAAAAATTATGATTAAGAAACTTAAACACGTAATGCAACATGTTTTAGAGAAAAATTCTCCTGATTTACGATCACGTTTAATAATTCAAATGTAAATCACGAAATTTTTTTATGAAATATTTGTTTGTGTTACTTGCTAAGTTTCATTATTATAATTTTTGCGTAGGATTACGTTCCTCCATAACGGTCCATAACGGTCCATAATGGTCCATAACGGTCCATAACGGTCCTCCGGAGAGCAAAATTTCAGATATCCTGATTTTAGTTGATCCTGATTTTAGTTGAGTGAACAAATATGAATACAGCCAGGAAAAATAGAAGAACGCACGCATACGTAAATCGCATACATACTGAAAAAAAAATCAAAATTATTCATGCTGTAGTTAAATAAAGAATGCATAAAAGTGTGTACAAAGTTTGTTTAAGCAGCAAAGAGTTTTAATCGTCAAAAAAAAAAATCAGGTAGTCTCTTTTTACGAAGCTACCGCGGGTTATTAACGTAGGATTACTTATCGTTGCTTACATCTTTTGTATGTATGTATCTGTTATGTATCTATGTATCTATATATATATGTGTGCGTATGTATATGTATACATATATGTAGTATGTCAAAATTTTGACGCATTTTGGTACATTTCTGTTTAACAGTTTACTGCTTGTCCAACTGATACAGACTGGATTTGGCATGCTGCCAAAATTATAACTCGTGACGCGGGACATCCAAAATTTCGTTCTCCGGAGGGCCGTTATGGAGGAACGTAATCCTACGCTAAAATTATAATAATGAAACTTAGCAAGTAACACAAACAAATACTTCATAGAAAAATTTTCGTGATTTACATTAGCATTATTAAACATGATTACAGCCAGGAAAATTAGAGAATCACACGCGCAGGCTCTAAATCCTTACATACAGAAAATATCAAAATTATTCACGTTGCTCTATATATTGTTGTAGTTTATGTTCAAGAGGGCGCAGTGGCCCGGTTGGCAAAGGCGTCGAGTTAGTGATCTGAGGGATGCGGGTTCAATTCCGGTCGCTGACAAAAATCCACAGCCCTGTTCACTAATGGTGGCCGGGGTACGTAAAATAGGTCGTGGTTGCAATGTCCTCCAAGTTCTCAAATTACCTCTGTTGGTCATGGGTCAGGTGGTCCAGTCCCGCCACTTGACTAGGTTCAAAATTCGCGGACCATCAAACGGGTGCAGTGGGGACCCACCTCCTGTGGTACACCCGGGGTAACGCATGCGGCGAAGTGGTCTCACATTTCCGTCTCCCCCCGGAGAAGAGACTTGGCACAGTTCTCCCAGCCATTAGAAAAAAAAGTTAATGTTGAAGAAGTAAAGAGTTTTAATCAGAAAAAAATTACAATGGAACTTAATGAGTAACACAACTAGATATTTTAGAGAAAAATTTTCTCCATTTACAAATGAATTAAAGTTATAAATATAGCCAAGAAAAATGCAGAAGCACGAGCGAAAACCCATACATACACAAAAGATCAAAATTATTCACGTTGTAGCTAATATAGAACCCTCTATTTGCGAAGAAATATACAAACAAAATTCATGTTTAAGAGCAAAGAGTTTTAATAATTGGAAAATTATCGTAATTGAAATTAACAAGTAACACAACTGGATATTTTTAGAGAAAATTCTCCTGATTTACAGTCCAATAAACAAATATATATATAGTCAGGAAAATTACAACTAAAGCACGCACGCATGCGCAAAACCCTGCATACAGAAAAGGACAAAATTGTTCACGATGATGTAGTAAAAAAAGAGCGCACTGTTTACGCAAAATCAAGCTCCAAGTATTCATTTCAGGACCAAATAAATTTCTGTAGGTCAGAGGTAAACCATCATTAAGTGAATTTTCTTCTTTTTCGATATTTTTATTGTAAGTGACTCCTTTCGGAAGGAGCTTCTTTGAGGAAAACTGCCCTATATGCAAAACAAGATGGTGGGTAAAATATAGACTTATAAACTATCGCATATGTAAGTCCTGGTGAGAGGTAAATCATCACAAAGCTCTCCTGAAAAATGGAAAAATTCACTTATAATGGTTTACCTCTGACATACAGACTTAATCTTAACAAAATATAGCAATGAAATTAAAGTAGCAAGACCTTAGAAATTCTAGAGACATATTTCCCTCGTTAACAATTGAATTAACAAATATGAATACAGACAGGAAAAGTTCAGGAGCACTCACGCATGCTATAACTTTTTTTCTTTCTTTCTAGAATTACCTCATGTAGCTATTTTGAATGCATTTAAATTTGAAAGAGGATCTCGATTCAGTTTTGTAATTGTTACGTTTTCTAAAGTGTGAATTAATATATAGTACGGTTAAAAAGTCAATTTATATGAATTTTTAAAAATATATATTTTGAAATTCATATTTTTTTTCCTTATCTCTACACTTCTTCCAATAATTATACATTTGCCCCTATTACACCAATATATTGGTCAATGCTATGAGTTACAATTAATTGTTTCATACTCACTGCTTTTTCTCGATGCTGAAATTCTCTTATATAGCCATTTGTTACGAATTTACTTTTCAAAGAATAATCTCGATTATGTGCATATTGTTATATATCCTAAGGTAGAAACTACTAAATCGCAAAGATAAAAGTTCAATTTATGATAAATTTATATAAATTGCATAAAAATTTTATATTTTGGAAATAATAAGTTTTCCTGTGATCTCTAAACTACTTCTAGTAATAAATAATCCAACAGAGATAGATAAAAATAATACGAATATAGACAAAAAACAAACAGAAATCAAGCACTCTGGGCATCCACGCACCAACGGCAAGATTCTGTTAAGTGCCGGAACTGAACCATAAAACAACATAAGTTCCCCTTGAGGTAACTGATATGGTTAGGCTCCCTGATGACGAGACCTGTCGGTTACCTCTATGTTGTTTTATGGTTCAGTTCCGGCACTTAACAGAATCTTGCCGTTGGTGCGTGGATGCCCAGAGTGCTTGATTTCTGTTTGTTTTTTGTCTATATTCGTATTATTTTTTATCTATCTCTGTTGGATTATTTATTTGTTTTTTTTTTTCATTATGGGGATATGAAGCTTCTGCGCTATCCTCTATTGAAAATGTTTTATGTTTTTCTTTGCAGGATATGTTTTATGTTAAAGTGATTTAGCAGTCTATGCTTGAATTTTAATTTTTGTTTATTTCTATTGTTTATATTTTACACTACTTCTAGTAATTAATGTATTTCCCCTTATTGCACAAATATATAGGTCAAAGCTATGACTTCTGAATAAATGTTTCATCCTCACTGCATTTTCTTCATTCCGATTTTCTGCCATCCAGCTATTTGTTAAGCATATACATTTGAAGGAATGATATAGCTTATATTCTTTATTAATTAATATATTTCACCCTACTGCACTCATATATTGGTCAATGCTATGACTTCTAAATAAGTGTTTTATCCTCATTGCATTTTATTCATTCCGATATTCTCTCATCCAGCTATTTGTTAAGCATTTACATTTGAGGGAATGGTATAGCTTATATTCTTTATTAATTAATATATTTCACCCTACTGCACTCATATATTGGTCAATGCCATGACTTCTAAATAAATGTTTCATCCTCAATGCATTTTCTTCATTCCGATATTCTCCCATCCAGCGATTTGTTAAACATTTACATTTGAAGGAATTATTTAGCTTAAATTCTTTATTAATTAATATATTTCACCCTACTGCACTCATCTATTGGTCAATGCTACGACTTCTAAATAAATGTTTCATCCTCATATGTTTTATCTCGCATATGTTCCTTAACTTGATATTCATTCCACAGCAGTAACTACTATTCTGTATATAATCATGCTGATTATGAAATGCAAAGACTCTCGACCCCCCCTTACCCCCATTAAAAATCAATAAAAAATCCACAGCGTTTATCGACCATGTACATCTAACGTGTAGAACCTTGTTAAAAATAAAAATACGTGTTGAAATGTAAGCTTGATTTAAATTATTTATTTGATTTAAGAAATCAAAGGGTGAGAAAGGAATTATAAAGTGATATTAAACGATTCAAATTGGGAAGATTTTTTTGATAATTTTTTAGTTAATCAACCTCTTATTTTTTTATTTTTTTTTTTATCATAGAAGTGATTTGAAATGAACTCAAAGTTAAGGTATTTATTTACATAAGTTATAATTCACGATTTTGGGAGCATCAAATTTATTTAATGGTCGAATTATCGAGAATGGATTGCAAAGTATTATTAGAAACCTTCATATTTTGGGTACGGTAGATGTTAAAGTTTACTATACATTTATTCACTATTAATGTATAGTACATTAATTTACTATTAAATGGTCAATTTATGGTCCATTTATTTCCTATTTAATGGTCGTATTATTGAGAATGCATTGTATAGTATTATTTGAAAACCTCATATTTTCGGTACGGTAGATGCTAAAGGCAATTTACTACTCAAAATTTAAACTCGAACAGAAGTACAGCTGACTTGTAATAATAAGGAACTTTAAACTCTGTACGTTACCAAGCTTCTTAAAATGCTATCATTGGTACATATTTTCCTTAAAAATTGTTGCTTGAAGAGAATTAAACATACGTCTAATTTTGATATGATTCCTATCTCTTTAGCTACAAATAAGAAAAGTCACCCGATCTCAGAATTATAATTAAAATAAAAGTGGGTGTAAATTAAATATATTTGGAACATTTTTTGTCAAACTATTGGAGATGAAAATTGAATGATATACATTTATACAAGTACTCCATAATTCTAAGTTTAATTGAGCATATATTTACAACGTTTCTTCCCACACAGTGAAAAAAATTGAATATTTTCTGAGCTCATTCCTAGTAACTATTTCTTGAACAGGCGCAAACGGTTTGCTCAACATGTGGTTAATTCATAACTAGCATGCATATATCACAATGAAAAAAATTTTTAATAAATCTAACAAAGACCGAAAAAAATGCTAAAAGCATTACGTTTCCAAACATTACATCTCGCATTCACTAATGCCACTCCAAGAAATACAAATTCAACCCTCGCGCGCAACATTACCCCTATCCCCCTAGCCCACTCCTTTTTTGACAAGTTAATGCAAAAGAGAAAATCGACAGGACCCTGCTTTCTCCCTCAATAAACCCAATCAATTTCCGTTACCGCAAGATCTCGCCAACGTTCTCGCCAAAAGAGGCGATACGGCGCCAGTTCCATGACACTTGTTTTGGACGCGAGTGGTGAGCTGCGGGAAAAGCGCATGTCCAGGCTCTTCCATTTTTCCGGAGGGGGGTCGAGGGCACGCAGTTCACGGGGAAATGGGAGAGAAGGAAAATACTTCTCATCTGATCAATATCTAAGTCGCCGTTAGTAACGGCTGTGCTGTTTGAGAATAGCTACGGTGAAAGTTTAGGTGTGGGAATGCTTCTTTTTCTTCCTGTTTTTATTTTTATTTTTTTTCAACTTAGATCACGTCAATTTTCGAAAATTCATGTCACGGAGATTTTTTATAGCGTGTTTCGACGGTTCAAGTTTTGCTCTAAAACGTATTAAGAGGTATATATATATATATATATATATATATATATATATATATATATATATATATATATATATATATATATATATATAGTATACACACACACATGTATAAACTCTAATTTCGTCGATAAATTTGTATTTCTTCTAAATGGTAGCAAGCAAGCATTTGGTATCTTTTTAATTTTCCTAAAAGTTTGCTTTTATCATCTCCAGGAATTACGTAATTTATACTATCTTTTCCAGATTAGCACTGCTTTAACTATCATGGTACTTAAAAACTAAGTTCTGGTATAGTTTTTTGTCCTTCATATTGTTATATACCCCTCGCCAATTATTTTTAAATAGCGTAGTTTTCGCCAATATTTCATACAAAAAATTTTAAATGAATAAGTCAAATTCATAAAATTGAGTTCGGGCCTTAGAACTTTAACCTTATATTATGTGAAGCTATTGTGGTATTAGCCTCAAAATATTTGACTAGAATTTCTGGGTTTTCCTAAAATTAACGGAGTAGTTAATCAAAACCAACTATAAACAAAAGAAACTTTTCATTGCAATTTATTGTAACAACATTCCTGGCAGTTAGATTAAAAGTTTTGAGACTGCATTGATATTGATGCATGTATAAGCTAACATTCCTACAAAAAGAAAGACAAAATAATATTTTCTTTTGCGTAATTCAATCCTTGCAATTAGGTAAACGTTTTTATACTGCATCGATATTCATACCATTTACAAACAAGCAGTCATATAAATAGAAATATAAAATATAACTGATATTCTTGCATTGAAAAACAAGCATTCATACAAATAGAAAGATAAAATATAACTGATATTCTTGCATTGAAAAGCAAGCATTCATACAAATAGAAAGATAAAATATAACTGATAATCTTGCATTGAAAAGCAAGCATTCATACAAATAGACAGATAAAATATAACTGATATTCTTGCATTGAAAAAGAAGCATTCATACAAATAGGAAGATAAAATATAACTGATAATCTTGTACTTCAGTGCGTGCAAGATTTTCAAGCAAACATTCATACAAATAGAAAGATAAAATAATACTGATATTTAGGCATTTAGGAGCAAGCATTCATGCTGATAGAAAGATAAAATAATATTGATATTCATACATTCACAAGCAAGCATGCAAACAAACAGAAAAATAAAATAATATTACTGATGTTCGAAAATTACAAGCAAGCATTCATAAAGTTAGAAAGATAAAATAACATTTACTGTTACATAATTTAATCTAAGCAACTGGGTAAAAGTTTTTTTTTGTCACCTTCATATTCATGCATTTACAAGCAAGAATTCATACAAGTGGAAAGATAAAATATTATTTACTTCGCATAATTTCAGTTCGAAGAGCCTTTTATATATCAAACTGTCAAAAATCAAAATTTCAGTTGTCTTTTTAAAAACTACATTCATATGTAGTTTGTATTCATGAAAACTTAAATTAACAAAGAATCACTAAGTATGATAATCACAATTATTTAATACAACAGAGAAAAAAATTGAAACAATAACAATAAGTGGTAATAAATAAATAACAATTAATAACTTAATAAATCATAAAAGGAGCGTTAATTGTTAACAATTTTACGTAAATATTTATAAACAAAGATGCGTTACAGTTTCGAATATTAAGAATCAAAATAACAATAAGTAACGGTAAATTAACTATAATTAACAATACATAACAATAACAAACATAGCATATCGCATTAAGTAATGGGAGCTGTACAGTAATTGTTAACAAATTTGCATAAACATTTATAAACAAACACGCTTTAGAATTCAGAGAATTGAATAGAAGTTTTGAAAGCTAAAAAAATTGATTAATTAGTTTACTTGTTAGTAGAAAAATGTAAGCCAAGGTATAAATTTTAATTTATTCGCGGACCTTACGTAAGGCGATTATGCTGCCATCTAGATACAGAGAGAGTCCCTAAATTTTCCATTAGCGTAATTTACGAGGATGTTTTGCATGACTGATGGCAGTGTGCTTTTGGCGAAAAGAAAAATGCAAACAAAAGGTATCGTGAAAGTAAAACTCGAACATGAAGCATAAAAGTATTACTCAGAAGGCTTCAAACATAATAAACGTATTGTTTGATGTCTTCATGCGTGAAAACTAGTATTATATCAAGTAAAACTAGAAAGAAGATATAATATCGACCACATGTTAAAAACCTGACGTTGTTTGATAACTTAGGATACAGGTGAAATGATATGAAAGTACATTTTAATGACTAATAGGTCGTTTTTATTTGAGATAATCCTTATTTAGCAGTCATTATACTGATATGGGACTAACCACTTGTCCGAGGCAGGATAGCGGCTAGCTCGTCGGCATCGGCCAGGTTCGAATTCCGACAAGCGCCAATGAATGCTTCCTTGTTTACGCCGGGTACGAGCCCACCGGTATGACGCCATTGGGGGGGGGTGCTCAGTCGAAATTACGGTGGCATCTTGATAAGTTGGACCCCAACGCTTATGGAACTGCAATCTTGCCTCATAAGCTTTCTATGGAGCTGGTCTGGAGTGTTGTTTTTGGCCAGGGGGTGGGGCGGGGGGTGGCATAAGAAACGACAATAACAACTGACGTATCGATGTATATTTTGAACGGCTGTGCTAAGTTAGTTAGATGACCATCTCATGAACACCTAGAGTTACAAATCTTTCCGACTTATGGAGCTGGTCTGGAGTGTTGTTTTTTGGCCACGGGAGCATAAGAAACGACAATAACAACTGACGTATCGCTGTACATTTTGAACGGCTATGCTAAGTTACTAAGATAACCATCTCACTGAACACTGAGAGGTACAAATCTTTCCGACTTATGTAACTGGTCTGGAGTGTTGTTTTTTGGCAAGGGGGCATAAGAAACGACAATAACAACTGACGTATCGCTGTACATTTTGAACGGCTATGCTAAGTTAGTAAGATAACCATCTCACTGAACACTGAGAGGTATAAATCTTTCCGACTTATGGAACTGGTCTGGAGTGTTGTTTTTTGGCAAGGGGGCATAAGAAACGACAATAACAACTGACGTATCGCTGTATATTTTGAACGGCTATGCTAAGTTAGTTAGATGACCATCTCACTGAACACTGAGAGTTACAAATCTTTCCGACTTATGGAGCTGGTCTGGAGTGCTGTTTTTTGGCCACGGGAGCATAAGAAACGACAATAACAACTGACGTATCGCTGTGCATTTTGAACGGCTATGCTAAGTTAGTAAGATAACCATCTCACTGAACATTGAGAGGTACAAATCTTTCCGACTTATGGAACTGGTCTGGAGTGTTGTTTTTTGGCAAGGAGGCATAAGAAACGACAATAACAACTGACGTATCGCTGTATATTTTGAACGGCTATGCTAAGTTAGTTAGATGACCATCTCACTGAACACTGAGAGTTACAAATCTTTCCGACTTATGGAGCTGGTCTGGAGTGTTGTTTTTTGGCCACGGGAGCATAAGAAACGACAATAACAACTGACGTATCGCTGTACATTTTGAACGGCTATGCTAAGTTAGTAAGATAACCATCTCACTGAACACTGAGAGTTACAAATCTTTCCGACTTATGGAGCTGGTCTGGAGTGTTGTTTTTTGGCCACGGGAGCATAAGAAACGACAATAACAACTGACGTATCGCTGTACTTTTTGAACGGATATGCTAAGTTAGTAAGATGACCATCTCACTGAACACTGAGAGGTACAAATCCTTCCGACTTTCCGACTTATACTTTAAGTATAGTTTAGCTCCTATTTTGATTGCTTCAAATACCGATCACTTTTTGCAAAAATTTTTCGTTATTCTGTGGCATTATTAAACTCACCGAGTTGATTATGGCAACCAAATATAAAGTTTCATTAAACTTTAAAAAAATATAATCTATTTTGAAGCATAACCTGTCGATGTAATATCAAATGTCTCACTGTCTCGCCTTTCACCAGTTTGAGTACTCATTTGTAAAAGCAGTAAATAAATTATTTCATTCCGTTTCAATTTAAAATTGATTTCTGTATACAACTAAACTCTCGATTCTATAGAGGTAGATCCACTGTGCCATCGATCGTTGGGCTGAACATATCTAACTTACATTGACCAGGCAGTCCATTTAGGACATTTTTTTGGCAACACTCTTACAGCTATAGCTTCGAGCTATAATAACAGTTCTGGAGGTTATTATTTCGAAACAGTTACAGGTGTAGCTAAGGGCTTCGGAGGAGGTTCTTCAATGAACAAAACTGCGCCGTATTAAGTATTAACCTGCAGGTGAGTTGTAATTCCAAGACAAAAACAGCTAAAATGTAACTTTAGAATATTTTTCAATGGCTATCAAAAATACATTTTCACCGATTTGTTTCAAATATCGGAGCACGAGCGTAAATCACGATATCGTTTCAACCCTCTAAGCGTTTGAGACGTATTTTTTCGTCGCATATTTTCAACAAGAAAAGAAGCGTCTGGCACAGATTATTCCTTCTTCAAGGCTGCTATGCGGGGGTACACTTGGATTCGATCAGCTCAATAATAACATACGGAGAAAATTTTTCCGTTGATTTTAGATTTCGATTTAAGGTTGTTGTGTACTAACCCTATTGGATTCGCCCACCTCAATGTTAGCCTATGGCAAAAATGTGCCCAAGGATCGTCGACTTGGATGAAAGATTTTTTTTTTTTAATTTTGCTGCGTAGTAGATAAAGAAATGTTACACCTTGGGACATTTTTCGTTTTAAAAAATGCAAATAATGTTTTAAAGTTTAAATTATTCCAAGGTAAAAATCTGGTTTAGTGTGTTTGAAGCGCTTATCAGTTCCTTTGGTGGACAAAATTTATGAAATGAATCCTGTTGCAAAGTGCAGAAAAGTTCCGGCTACCTGAAAATGCCATTTCTATTGGCTTATCAGCATTTATGTAGCTGTTTCTCTATGGGTCAACATTGAGGTGAGTGAATCCAACAGGGTTTAGTATACACAAACCTTAACGACAAAAAATATCTCAGAAACAACTTGGATAAAATTGGATAAGATTTCCTCCATGAAATCTAATCTAATATTATATACATGAAGTTCAAGTCATTTCTAGGTAAACAAGATTGTTTTAAATCGAAGAACTCGCTACTTTCTTATTGGTTAAACGAAGCTGCAGCTGCTATTTCCAAAACGTATCGAACCTGATATATATTTTGCGGCGTATTTTCCCCGTTAAATCTGGCACAATAACATCCACGCGGATAAGGGAATAGTGTTAATAACGAAAATCTTATTTTCGCGAGCTGGAAGCCTTCGCAAACAACGCGAACTGCTTCTCTTAAACCCCCCTCTAATGCCCTGCCATATCTTAGGGAGTGAAACACGCTCCTTACGTATAATTACGCAACGGCAGCCAGCGAAGAAAATGGAAGCACTCGCTGAGGAACTTAGTCTCGAAGCGGATAATCTGATTAAACGCACTTAAAATTAATTTCACGGGTCATAAAGAGCTACAATTATCCGAATAATCCTAATTTTGACAGAGTTACATAATGGCAAGCACCTCCGTCATTTGCTAATTAAAAAATACTGAGGGGATTGCGGGAAAATTCCACTTTGTAGGTGGCATCAACGGATAATATGATAAAACGTAGAATTTCTACCGAGGTTATATTTATGTTTTGAATTGAACTTTTCACTGGAAATATATTAAAGTAACTAAAAAAGTTGGAAATTTCGCAATAAAAATATGTTTGATTTGATACTTTGTGTTAAATATTTTGAGTAACATTCCAGGGCTCGAGGTAGCCTAGTGGTAGCACGTCGGCTTTTGGGGGGCGAGGGTGCTCGGATCGAATCCCGACAAGCGCACTTAAATACCACCGAATCTAGGCCGGATGTGGGCATGTTCCGTAGACCGGAAAATCCGTCTATGAGGTCAGAGAGGGTGGGAGAGGGTACGTCGAGTCCCCCCCCCCCAGGTGTCGTCCTTTGGTCAAAATTCTGGTGACACCTGGCTAAATCGGACTCCGAACCTTGGGGTGTCATTATAAAACGGAGCCACACCTGAGCCCGCGATCTTGTATGGATTTGGTCTGGAATACTTCCGTCCAGTGTCCATTAGAAACCGCAGCAGTAACGTGTCAAAAACAATAAAATTTCTAAAGGAAAGTATTCGCAAAGTCATCAAAGTGTAAATACTATTTTAAAATCATATTTTAAATAGAATTTATGTTAAAAAAATTGGCAACAAATTTCAAATACGTACCAAGACGCTGTTAAATCATATCAACAATTTCCCTCCTTATTTATAAAATTGATGCAGATTTTAATCGGTTCTACAGTAAAGAGGTTCATGGTAACTGTAAACGGTTTGGTACACTACTCATTCAAGGACCATGAATAGAGAACATCGCATCGATTCATAAGTTTCCTCTCGACATATAATGTTCTTGATTCATATCTTCCCGTTTTTCGAACGGTATAAGTATCCTACTTGAACCATGATTGAGCGATTTGAAGAGACCGGGAAATTAGGAGTTCAACCCGGAAGAGGCCGTAAACCTGTCACACCAGTAGTTCTTGATGACGTCAAGACAGCCATTTTCGCGCGGTCACAGACATCTGATTTTGGAGGCAGTAGTGCAGTGCAGTTTCTCGAAAGACAGGCTGTCCTTACAGCTCCAATCCGGAAAGTGCTCAGAGACATAATGCACTTCTTCCTGTACAAGATCCACCATACCCAAGAGATCCTTGATAGGGACAAGCCACAACGGCTCGCATTCGCAGTTAGTTTTCTCAACAGAATGGCTGTTGATCTATCATGGCCGTGGAATATTCTGTTGGAGCGACAAGGCTGATTTCCACCTCAATTGGAGAGTCGACACGCAGAGTTGTCGCATTTGGGCTAAGGAAAATCCGCGGATGCACAGTGAAATTCCCCTACATTCTCCACAGTTAACTGTCTGGTGTGGATTGACGGCGATATTCATCCTTGGACCATTCTTCTTTGAGGAAATAACATAATGCGGTCCTCTCACATGTTCTGTTACAGGCCGTCGGTACCATGACATGCTGCACACGTTTATTGTGCCGCAACTACCGAAAAGACAGTGCCTTACATCGACGATTTTCATGCAGGATGGTGCGCCCCCACATGTCCATGGGTCCGTGAAGGCACTTTTGCTCCAACACTTCACGGATGAACGTGTTATTAGTCGCTTCTTTGGTAATCCATGGCCACCTCCTTCGCCGGATCTAACTCCGTGCGAATTCTGGTTATGGGACGACTTAAAAAGTCAGGTTTATCGTGGGGATGTTGCGACGTTGGATGACTTAAAGAACTCCATTACGCTTCATGTGCGAACCCTCACAACTGATGTATTACTATCTGCTGTTGAACACACTGTCCATCGTCTTGAAACTTTACAGGTGACTAACGGTGGTCACATTGAGCACCTTTACTTACATCGTCCTGGACACGATCAACAACTGCTTCTATTGTGACATTTTGTCATAATCTGTACCTGTTTCTGCGTTTTTTTCCTCAAACAGCTAAAGGTGTACTGAAATTTATTTCCTTAATTTTATGTAATGTGGTTTGATGACAAGGTGATCAAAAACTACTCAATAAATGTTCAAATTGTTTATGTATTCCGTCTTGGTCGTTTATTTCATTAAATTTAATGTTTTTCCATGAAAAGCGTCATCTGGTGGACATTTTCAACTAATTTCTTTTTCGAAACTCCTTGAGCGTATCTCGTTTATAGTCTATATACACAATTTAGTAACATTCCTTTAACCCGTTTGAACTGTAGGATGCTGTTTATAGGGGAAGTTTAATGTCTTTGTAAACTTTTTTTCGGAAATTTTTCTGGAGCTCAAACAGTTGGAAATGAACTTCTATTGAAAAAAATACAATAGCCCCTAAAAGCTAATAAAAATACTTTTATCTCAAATACATTTTCCTATAAGCCATCATATTTTACTGAAAAATATTATATGCATGATTTCTATAAGAATAAAAGAATTTTTCTTAAATAATATTCCTATAAACAATCATATATATATACATAATTTTAATAAGAATACAGTTTCTTAAAAAACAAAAATGTATAGAAGCATATAACATTTTTTTCTTCTCTTGGCTATGATATGTTGTTTGTTTGAAGTAATATCGAGCAATATCAGGTTCCCTATTTGACATATTGATTTTCAAGCCATTGTACAAGATACTTTCTGTTTCGTTGTTGCTTTTTTTTATATGCAGCTGCATAAATAGATTCCATTTACAAAGGTAAGGAGTACAAAAAAAATAGTCAATGCTTCGGGGCATTTCCTGATAATAATGAATAAATATTTCTTTGAAGATAAGCAAAAAAATTGGTGGGAGGCTATTCCTCTTTGTGAAGCATTCTTTTGGGGGGGGGGGGGGTATTCTCACAACAGCTCTGCAAATTTATATCCTGCTATCATATAATGAGTTTGTTTTATGGATGTTTATTTTTTTCTTTCGCAAACAAAACGAAACGTAAACAGAAAGGTGAACTTTCGAGGAAACGCCGAATCGAATGGCTCATCACTACTGACTATGTATATATCTGTTCCAGGTCTGTGAACCAGAAATTCGAATTGCTGCTTTATTATATCAGTCCTATTAAGAAGCTACTGGGCGCACATATCTTTGAAAAAAGACACATTTATTAACATGAAACACGCTTTTGCGTTGATTTCCCTGTTAAAATCATGACGGATCAAACATGCGTAATGAAAATGCATCACTCAAAAAATAAACTATAGTCTACAGATTGCCTGCAAAACAGGGTGGATCCCTTAGTGAAGACGCATATTATAATAAATCTAAAAAAATGAGGAACATTGATTTTAGATTTATAATATTATGAAAGGAATAAATATATAAACAATGAATATTAATATTATTTAATTTTGTAAAATAATTAGTTATTCATTTTTTCTACATAAAATATTTTTCCCTTTCAAATCAGTCCTATTTTCCTGCTGCTTTAGTCATTTTCTCGCAGAGAAATGCAGCCGGAAAATTACAAATTTAAACAAATAAATAAATAAAAAGAATACTAATAATACAAATAAATAATAATGATGGTAGTAAAAATAATTTGTCTTTCTACTAATAAAAATACTTAGGTTAATTTAGTCCTGCATGGATAGCATGAATAATTAATAATTACAACAAACAAAAAATTTTAAAATATTAAAAATAAATTTTATTACTTTTAATTATATTATTAATATAATTAAATAATTATTAATAATCGTAATCTTAATAAATATTAATAATTTGTTTTAATAATAAAAATAATTTAGCCGTTATGATCGTAACTCAGAAGAGCATGAAAAGCAATCGATTGATCGTGGGAAAAGTCGTTTGACTAAAAGAAGACGATTTTGATGGGAAAGCCTCCGCAAAAGCATGTTCCTCTCACGCCTTTCTAGCTGTAACATAGAATTTCTTTTTTTCATGGCTTAACGCATACTATTCAACTCTTAAAATCAAATAACAAAAACCGAACGTTTCTCCGCTGATTACGTAGCAGATACATTATTTATTATACTGTAGCATCTGTGCATACCTAGTCAAAACCATTCTTTAGGCCAGTTCATCTTCGACGAAAATATTTCATGATTTGCTAACTTTAAAAGTATGTCTCTGAAATTTATTTCAAGGTATTTCAATGAAATGTTGTGAAAAAGCATTCCTTCGTGCAACTTCCATTAACAAACCTTCAAATGTTTTGGTTTGGAAGTAAAAATATGGAAGATATTTCCCCTTAAGCAAAAATTACTCCGACAAAAAATAATGACTTATACTTGCTTTTTGAAGCGAAAAAATATTTCATTGAATTTATTTTATTACTATAGAAAAAAATGAAATTATCTTGTATTAAGCTGAGAAAAATATCATGACATTTTTTTTTATGATACGATGCCAATAATTCGATCGTAGGCAGTAACCATACAACTAGGCTGCGTTCTCACTGCAAACAATTCAGCAATGTTTATTTAAGGAGAACGCAGGTTGAATTTATCTCAAAAGCGTTATGTTTAACGTCGACTGTGACTTATTGCGTAATGATAGTTATTATCATGTTTTTATTAACTCGCTTTCTTGTTTGTGCGTTTGTCCGGTACAAATCTTGCAATCGATTTTTAACTAACTTCCCGACTAGCTAGACTTTTGAAACTTTTAGAATAGCTCAGAACACGATGTCAATGCATTATTTTAATACTTTTAGCCATCTTTAAGCAGAAATTAATTCATTTTAAGTTAATTTTGTTTTGTAGACTGGTTCAGCCATCTAACGGCCGGGACGGGAACGAAAAGTTAAACGCAAGTTAACTTCCAATTAACTTCATTTTCTTTCAAGTTGATGGGATAATTCATGAAAAATTTTTTAAAAAGTATTTATTAATACATAGAATTGTCAAGTTTATATGATTCAACAGAAAATTTAAAAACATGGTATATAAAAAGTTCTTTTTACCTTGTAATTATTTTTGTTTTGGTGACAATCAATGTATTGCTTTTAAACAATTAAAAGATTCTCTTTCTTCTGATCTCGTTTTACGTATTTTTAATCCTTCTGCTAAATTGCAACTGCACACCGATGCGAGTCAATACAGCTTCGGTGGCATACTATTGCAAGAATCGATGGACAGTACCATCCCATATACTACATAAGCAAGAAAACACTCTCAAATGACGAAAAGTACTCTAGCTATGTACTAGAAGTGTTGGCAGTAACAGAATCCCTTAAAAAATTCCGCCATTTTTTGCAAGGTACTCACTTTACAATATTTACTGACTGTTGAGCGTTTTAACAAACAATGAATAAAAAAGACATAACACCGAAGTTCGCAAGATGGACTGTTTTCTTGTCACAATTTGATTATGAAATTGTCCATAGGCCCGGAAACCAAATGAAACACGTGGAAGCGTTAAGTAGACAACCAGTAATGACGATCACATTTTAAATAAAGTCTTTATGTAAAATTACTACTACTGAATTCATGACCAAGAAAGACATAGGCCTAATTATGATGATAAGACCGATTTTAAAACAAAAACTTAACAAGATAATTTATCTACAAAAAATTAAACATTAAACAATTACAACATATTCAATCAATTTAAGTGCAGATTCGCACGCTCCGGGACCCAGCTAGTCCCCAACAGGAGCTTAAAAATCACGTCAGCTTGGGGCACGTCATATCAATCATCTCTCTCGAATTCTCCAACTCTCTGACTATATCTCGTGGTGTTTTCTTTGTCGGCGACTCTCCCAATTCCACGAAAATGCGTCTGTTTTTCACAGAGGGGGCCGGCAGCCCTGTTGGTGACAGTTCTTAGTAGCGATGCATAGCTAAGCCATCTTTATGCGCCGCCGATGTCAACTCGCATGAAGCTATTGCTAGGAAAGACAGCTTTACGACTATGGTGGGAGACGCTTGCTTGAGAACCCGATATGCATGGGCTTAACTTTCGGGCTAAAAATTCTGGTGGCATTTGCTGGTATCGTTTTTTAATTTCCCACAGAATTTTAGAAAACAGGGGTACTCATGGCTTGTGTTTTTTAAAACTTGCAGCCGTGGAAAGCTCTTCGCAGATCGTGGGAACCGCACAAAACACGCGACGTTACAAGCCATAAAGAGAACGCAATTTGGTACAGGCCAAAAATCACGATAGAAGTATTACGGACCCTATCGAATCACGACCATTAAGCTACACAACATATACGACGTCGAAAAATTTGGACAGCACGATGGTCCACATTTTACATCCATGGCCGTTGACTTCATGAAGAAGTGGTCAACAGATGAAGCCTTGTGATTTGACAACCTATACTAGGACTTACTTAATAGTGACATTTTTCCAATCCGACAGTGACTTTTTAACCAACACGATAGTGACTCTTATTTCTCACGAACTGGACAATTTTTTCCTCACCATTTTTCTTTTCATCTTCTTTTTTTATACAGATTTTTTTCTTTTCACGAAATGATCCGAAGAACAGCAACGACGATTACGACGCAAAGACGCTTAAGTGAAGTCTAAGGAAACACCCTGTTTTTCCCTTTTTCCGTATTTTTTCATAATCCAATGATTTTCGACGATGATGTCTCCCACAGGGAGCCCAATAGTAATTTTCTTCCAGTCGCCGGGGACGGCTCCCAGAAGGATGACCAGGTTTTTAAGAGCATTCGGGCCACTACATCCAGATGGCAGCACCTCACGGTGCAAAGGATTTTTATCTTAATCGTAACTGTTCTAGGAAAGCGTGCCAAGAAAGACGTAACATGATGAAGTGCTAGCAAGCCACCAGGTCGCAACAACGTGTAGCTTCTAAAAAGCCGTTATAACGGGGCAGTAACGATGTAATTCTTGGATATCTTCAATGTAAAATGTTCAACGACGAATATGTTTCATCTGTGTAACTTCTCTTTGTAATCGTCTGCAATTAAACGTTTGTGTTTTTTAGCTATTTCTTTATTCCACTAACTTAACACCCCTCCTTTACATATATATATACATATGTACATATACATATACAGACACACACACACACATATATATATATATTTATATATATATATATATATATATATATATATATATATATATATGTATGTATGTATGCATGTATATATATATATATATGTATGTATGCAGGGCCCGACTTTGACACAATGGGGCCCTGGGCAAAGAAGACTTTGGGGGCCCCCTTCAAGGATAGATCCAGAGGGGGGCATGTCCCCCCTCCTCAGGACCAGATTTCCACATGAACATGTGGGACACTCACCCAGGCCTCCCTTAAATCGGGACCAGAAATTCAAAAAAAATTTCGACTGACAAGTCAAAAATTTGAAGAAAATAATGAATATTAATAAGAAGTGTTAATTAATTTACTTTTTAATGTTAATAAATAAATTCATGAAATTTTCTTTTGAAATTCAAAATAAATCACAGTCTGGAGTTATTACAACTCCCCCCTCCCACCCACCCCAAAAAAATTAAACCAGAAACGCTTATGGACGTAAGCATGCTTTCACTATAGTGGGTGCACTGTGCTCCACCCAGGATTTTTTTCTGTATCCGCCACTGCACCCCTTTACTATATTAACCAAAAAACAAATTCTCAAAACTATGTACAACTTTATACTAAATTAGGGGGCCCCATAATTTAGGGGGCCCTGGGCAAGTGCCCCACTTGCCCATGCGGAAATCTGGGCCTGTATGTATGTATATATATATATATATATATATATATATACACTCATGGACAAAAAAATTAGCGCACCAAGAAGGAGTCGTCAAAATGAAACGAAATTTTACATAATGACTACTTTGATATAAGTAAATGATAAGAAAATCAAAGAAAAAGGATAATTTATTTCAAAGAAAAAGGCAAAAGAACGGAGGAGTTAATACTCCGTTGGACCCCCTCTAGCGCGAATGAAAGATGCGATACGATCGGGCATTGAGTCATACAAGTTCTGTATGATGTCTTGAGACATTTCGTTCCATATTTGCTGTAAACTTGCCTCTAGTTCGTTCAAACTCGTGGGATGCCCAACTCGTCGTCCCAAATGATCCCAGATATGCTCGATTGGAGACAAATCTGGGGATCGGGCTGGCCAAGGAAGGGTAGTAACAGTGCGGAGACAGTCTTGTGACACTCTTGCAATATGAGGCCGAGCATTGTCTTGTTGAAAAATGGCTCCTGGGAGCCGTTGCATGAGTGGCAACACATGTGGTTGCAGGATTTCATGAACATACCGCTGGGCTGTCATGGTGCCACGGAAGAATACTAGGGGTGACCGTGTATTGTAGGCAATGGCACCCCATACCATCACACCAGCTGTGGGAGCGATGTGTCGCTGTACAGCAAAGGCAGGATTGAAGCGTTCACCACGGGCTCTCCACACACGAACACGATTGTCATCACTGCCGAGATTGAATCTGGATTCGTCTCTAAAGACGACCTGGTTCCATTCCGCTGCAGTCCAGTTTCCTCGTGCGCGGCAAAACTCCATACGAAGGCGTCGATGGGTGGGCGTCAAGGGCAGCACACGTAATGGGCGCCGCGATACCAACTGTCCTTCAGCCAGGTGCCTTCGTATGGTTCGAGAAGACACAGAGGCCCGTAGTGAAGGTGCTACCTGTGCCTGGATGGCGGCCGATGAAGCAGTTGGCTGTACGCGTGCATTTCTTACGATGTGGCGGTCTTCTCGACGACAGGTCTGTCGATGGCGTCCTGAGCCTGGTCTTCGTGTACATGACATCTCTTGGGTCCACTGGTCCCAACACTTCCTCACAACACAATCAGAGCGGCCTAATTTACGAGATACTCGCCTAGCTGACCACCCAGCTTCCATCATCCCGACGATTCTCCCCCTCTCAAACTGCGATAACTGCTTATATTATCGTCGAACACGGCGTAATGACATGTCTATGTCAGTTCTTCCTTCGTAAACGATTCAGCACACTCAAACAAGCTTTGGTTACCTGTTTTATACTCCACAGAGTACGATGTTTAACGCCCTCTATCGGCTATACGTAATGCGCAATCACGCTGCATTTCTAATCATTTGCATATCTCCCCGACATGTACCTTCATTGCAAGTTTCGTTACGATCCCGCAATTATTTCTTGGTGCGCAAATTTTTTTGTCCATGAGTGTATATGTATGTATGTATGTATGTATGTATGTATGTATGTATATATATATATGTATGTATGTATGTATGTATGTATGTATATATATATATGTATGTATGTATGTATGTATGTATATATATATATATATGTATGTATGTATGTATGTATGTATATATATATATATATGTATGCATGTATGTATGTATGTATGTATATATATACATACATACATGCATACATACATACATATATATATATACATATATATATATATATATATATATATATATATATATATATATATATATATATATATATATATATATATATACATACATATATATATGTACATACATACATACATATATATATGTACATACATACATACATACATACATATATATATATATATATATATATATATATATATATATATATATATATATATATATATATACATGTCTAATATCTCATTGAAAATTTCAAATGTAACTCTGCATTTGAAGCACTATTCGAGTTTCCCAAAGACCTACATTTATAATTTAGACTAAACCTTAATTTCCTCAGGATAATTAAGTTCGATTGCAAGGAACCCTTTTTAGAACAAGGTTCCATTAAAATTGACTGCACTGATACTATTTTCGGTCGAAAATAAAGTAGTCTGGGTAGAACAATCACCTGCGCGCGTTTTGATTTTGCTGATAATCACTTTGCGCATAATGCTTCCACTTCCACTAATTATTTGAAAATAAAGCAATTAGTGAGAACGTGTGCAAACACTCTCCTCCAAGAGTCAACTTTCGGGGAAAACAGCTGTAGCGCCGCAAACATTTATTTTCAAAGCTGCTAAGACTGTAATTGTAAACGAGATCTTGGACTGAGAACTGCTGTAAATCTCATTAAGCAAGGGAAAAGCGATCAGTCATCCGGAAAAGTATAGAAAAGTGCTAGGAATAAATTCCCGATATGTCAACAGGGTGGCAATTTCCAGACATGTCAAGGAATAAGGAGGGGGAAATTATTTATGCCCGGGAAAATTTCAATTCATGTAAATTTATATCGCCGCAAGAATAATTGCTGAGAGGTCTCCGATGTTTAGACATCTGCTTCATGGAATAGGAATTTAAAACTTACTCTACTAAATGTGTTTTATGTCTACTGGATGTGCAAAAATAAGATTATTAATCTAGGGGATATTATTTAAATTTTTACGTGAAATGCCAGAAATATATTAAATATGAAAGAAAATAACTGGAAATAACAAATATTTCGAATCCAGGATATAGTAGGAGCGGCATTAATTTGACCGTATTTTTTTTCTCAGGTAACATACCTATATTTGTAGGGTCCCGGGTAGCCGAGTGGTAGTACGTCGGTTTCCGGTAGTGAGGGTGCTCGGATCGATCCCGGAAAGCATTAAATATCTCCTTTTCCAAGCCGAATAGGGGCATGTTGAATCCGTAGTCCGGAAAGTTCCTCTATGAGGTCAGAGAGGGTGGGAGAGAGTATGATCCCCAACGTGAATTATTGATTATCAGATATATCAAGAGCTAATTTACATCCTCTCATAACTTGCTCCTTTTCTGTACTAACTAGCAAAATTTTATGTCATAAAGGAGGGAAAATTTAGTTCTGAGATTTGATAAGATCACAATCAGAAACATGAAAATCAGCCCAACATACTATCCACTGAATTGGTCAGCTTCGTGTTTTACATAAATTTCTGCATGTGCACGTGAATGTGTGCGTATATAAAGTGTGAGTGAATGCATGTCTTTGTGTATGTATTCGAGTGAGTGTATATGAGTGTGTGTTTATAAGTGCGTGTTTTAAAATGGATCATTCTTAATGTGTGATATAAATGAGTGTATTGCTTGTATCGGATATTTTTTCATTATTTTCCCACTTACATATTTTCTTGATTAGGGAAAAACTTTTAAAATGGGAGCTAAGAAATTGATTATAAATTATATTAAGGTGACTGCCTACGTTGAAAATGTAATTTTTTGACAATTTTGGTCAATTTAATTTTTTTTTGCAAGAATCGTGCAATTTAATCATTTTTATTTTCAAAACCGTTTTCATTTTCAATTTACATCAATTGCAAGCAGAGTCATAGCTACACTAGTTATCAAAAATTAAAGAAAAATCACGAAAAGAGGGATAACACATTCAAAACTAGGCCAATCTGTTTAAAATTTGAATATGTTGTTAAGTAAAAGGTGCTGAACAATACTACATTATGCAAAATAGTGGCACTGCAGTAGGAATACGTCATTTGAGAGGAGCATAAAAGTGCATGCCTCAGAGCAAAGCAGCAATTGTATCTGCGAGGCTGAGATTAGACATCTGGCATAGCCAAATTGTAACAATGACCTCCAGGCATCATTTGACCGGAGAACTGAGATGGGGCGCTTTTGGGAGACTAGAGGCAGGACAAAGTCAGACAGAAGTGTCCAGATGACTAAATGTGTGTTCGTCTGTGGTTCATAAACATTGGCAACAATTTCTAACCATGGATTCGGAATCCAGGAGGTACAGCCAAGGACGGCTATACGCTACGACGAATGCCGATGACCGATATTTCTCATTATGCGCCCGAAGGAATAGAACCGCAACTCCGCCTGAAATCCGTCTGAACAGATCCTCCCTCGCTGCAAGCTCCGGAAGGTTGGTATCAATGTCAACCGTGCGCAGAAGACTTCACGAAGGTGGTCTTTTTGTGAGACGATCAGCTATTTGCGTCCCGCTCACGTCACGCCATAGGCAGGAACGTTTGCAGTGGGCACGTCAACATGTCCACTGGACGCGTGATCAATGGAGGACTGAGTCCAGGCCTCATCTTTACGGATGAGTCCAGGTTTAGCCTCCAAAGCGATAGTAGGCCTATTTTGATTTGGAGAAAACCTGGAACTCGTTTTCATCCATCACACATCCGTGAAAGCGATGCATATGGATCAGGCAGTGTCTGTGTTTTTGGGGTGGTATCTCTTTGGGTGGACGCACAGACCTCCATGCCTTTCCGCGTGGAAATGTGAATACTGACTCCTATAGAGATGACATTCTTGATGCTTATGTGCGCCCTTATGCCGTGGCAATATGTGATGCTTTCGTGCTACAGGGCGATAACGTGAGACCGCACAGGGCTCGCATCGTGGATGCACATCTTCAGCAGGAAACAATTCAGAGCATGGAGTGGCCAGCTCGATCACCGGACCTGAATCCTATCGAGCATGTTTGGGACGCTATATGACGACGTATATCTGCTCTCAATACTTCTCCTAGGACCCCAGCCACGCTTTCAACTGCTTTGCAACAGCAATTGCTCTCACTTCCTACCAAACTCATAGACCGCATAACTGACAGCATCACACATCGCCGTATGTGCTGCATTCCTTGTCGGGGGATCATACGCCATATTAAAGGTACTTTTCCTATACCAAATTGACACTTTCGATTTGTTCATTGTATACATATGCTAGTTTCTATTACACCATAATGGTCTAGCGATTTATTTTTACGCTATTTTATACATACCTATGTGTTGTATAATGTGTATAAGATTCATTAAATTCTACTCGTAACTTTTTGAGTAATCGCTATTTTTGTGACTTTTCCTTAATTTTTGATAACCAGTGGATTTTAAAAAGCATCGTCTGCTACAAAATTGAAGTGATAAACAACTTTAAATGCTTCTATCTCAGAATTATGATTTTTAGCGCAAATCTCTACCGTTTTCATGATATCTCACGTAATAATGCATATAATTTGATAAAACTTTCAGGAAATGTTTTTGATACTATTGTTAATGAAATGAAGCACAATAATTGATGTATAAAAAATAGTTTTTTTTGACGCTGTTTTATAAGGAAAGGAATGGCGAATCGGGGAAAACTTTCATATTGGAACATTAAATTGTATTATTTTTGCATTTTGAAATTTCCCTTTGAATGTGGGTTATTTTGTAGATTACTGTCATATGTATCATGTGTGAGAAGAAAATTAAAATAGTAGCATTAGAATTTTGTTCAGAGTGATATGCGTTTTAGCTAAATTTCATTAAAAATTGTTCCATATTGAACAATTTATAAAAATAATGGTATTTAGAGGTAAGTTTTTGTTTATTTTTTTATTTTTTAAGCGCTATTTTACCATAAAAGACACTAAAATCCTTAAAAAAAGAATTTTTTTAAAATATTGGCTCCGAACGTAGACAGTCAACTTAATGACAAATTGATTCACCTATTAAAAAGCCAAAATATATAAATGTGTGTGTATATATATATATATATATATATATATATATATATATATATATATATATATATATATATATGTATATATATATATATATATATGTATATATATATATATGTATATATATATATATATATATATATATATATATATATATATATATATATATATATATATATATATATGTATATATATATATATATATGTATATATATGTATATATATATATATATATATGTATATATATATATATATATATATATATATATATATATATATATATATATATATATATATATATATATATATATATATATATGTATATATATATATATATATATGTATATATATGTATATATATATATATATATATATGTATATATATATATATATATATGTATATATATATATATATATATATATATATATATATATATATATATATATATATATATATATATATATATATATATATATATATATATATATATATATATATATATACCGTATATTCCGGCGTATAACTCGCACCCCTTTCTTTACGAAAAAACATCATGCCAGGCTAGAAATAGTATGTGAGTGGATAACAAAAACATGGAAATAAATCAAATCTGATTTAAAAAAAAATTAAGTTATTTTAAAAATGTAATATATCTAACAATCTGCATGGAAAGAAAGATGATTATTTACAGATGGATCAGAGTAATAGTGATGGTGAGGATGAAACAGAATCCGATGATGTGCCTGAAGACATAATGAAAGACCATATGTCGAAGTTTTCATGTTATCCGATAAGGAAAATTTTTAACTTCATAAGGTATGTCTCTTCTTTTACATAAACAGCATTTAGGTACATGTAGATATCTAATATTTTTATGATTTTATTTTCCTTATTTTTAAACCTATCATTTTTATGTCTAGCGTATAACGCGCCTCCGAAAATTTCGATCTTATATTTTGTATTAAAAGTGTGTGATATACGCCGGAATATATATATATATATATATATATATATATGTGTGTGTGTGTGTGTGTGTGTGTGTGTGTGTGTGTATATATATAACATTAAAACCTCCATACCATTTTAAAATATAACATTATTCTAAATTCCCTTGGGCGTACGAGCTAACTTTCGTTTTCAAATCTAAGTCCTAAAAGGCCTCTAGTGGAAAATATTAAATGGCTTCCTTTTCAAAACTTGCGTGGCGTCACCCAAAATTTCATATAGGCTCTGCGCAGATTACATAAAACCACATGTGACTTATCGACAACAGCAAATCCCTAATCGCTATCATGATCACATGACAAAGTTTATATAAGCCGTCTGATCAACGTACATGTGCGCTTTTCGGATTTTGTAACTGCCTTGGAAAGACGTATTCTCGGACGAAATAAATATTAGTATAATGCTGTAACTTGCTGCGTCGATTATTATTATAGCCACGACTACACCATCAGCCCCTGTGATGTGCTGGACGCCCATTCTCTCCTTGGGTTGTCCAGTATGTTACATATATATATATATATATATATATGCATATATATATATATATATATATATATATATATATATATATATATATATATATATATATATATATATATTTACTGTGTATGTGTGTGTGTGCAACGATAAACACATGCATACAATGAATTTGACGACGTGGGAACACCTATAGAAGACAATCGCTGTTGAATATGTATTCGTGAGCTCTTGACGAGAGATGCACTTTCTAGAGCAGAACACTGGGGAGATAAACACCCGGACTCACCGTACTGTAGAAACATTAGAGAAGAGAAACACGAATGATATTCATTAAATTGATTTATTCCGGTAACAGAACGACGACACCATGGAGGACATTTCAGCAGACATCAAAGTACACGTAACTTGACCAAAGGATGCAAACACTGTAGCCACCGGATCCCTCCTGGGTAGTTAGAATATGGAAACTCTATTACATCTTATTTGATGGACAACACATAATGGAACAGTAGCGGAATATATCTTGAAGAGTCGCAGGAAGATCACAAAGAGATTGGCAACAGAAGAACGGCACCGGGACAGGGATAGGGAACAGACAGAAGGCGCGCGGGGACAACGTTGTTCGACATTATATACCCAGGGTTCATGACCCTACCTCTAGGCGGCTAAAATACATTTAACTGGCTGACTACTATCATGTGGTATATGAGTCGAAAATCATATGATTTTTAGAAGGGGGATCGCGATCACGGGATTCTGACTCATATCTAAAAAGAACTTTACCATGCGTGATTTAAAGAGACTAGAATATTCGGTTATTTTGATTCAGATTTTGAAATAGGGATATAATTTATTGATGTTGAAACAGGGACAATTCAGATTACACGTTAAATTAGGATAATTAATAATCGTGGGGGCGTTATTGTTACACCCCCACACACACACACATACACACACACACACACACACATATATATATATATATATATATATATATATATATGTATATATATCTGTGTGTATGTGAGTGGGTGTAACGTGGGTATGTACGTATTTATGTATATGCAATCACACCCACATTTACACAAAAAATATTCACTTAACCCCCAGCGTGAGAATCAAGAAAGTCACACAGGCACAACAAGTAAAAAAACATGCTCACGTCTCGCGGCGCAGTTCTGCAAAAATATATTCTCACAGGTAACCATTAGACCCCAGTCACTTTTTTCGAAATCGCAAAAACACGCAGGGGAGGAGAGAGAAAATTCCAACCTCCCACCTTCGAGCACTTTATAAAAGCGGCCCGTAATAAAATTCACTTTCGGCACGCGAAGTTCGCATTTAACACGGTTTTTCGTTCGACAGAAATTATGCCGCCGCACCAGGAATGACAATTAAGGTTGCCTCTGTGACTTAATTAGGGATTGGAAACGCTTTTCGAAAGGGGGGGAGGTAAAGGAACAAAAAACTGGCACGGTATGATTGAGTTATTATAGTAAGTGACGGAATGATATGAATATTCCGGAAAATTGATTGTCCGAGGGAGGGTAGAGCCCGGAATGGTGATTCTGAGGTTATAATTTACTTAAAAGGTCCGATGAAAGGGTAGGTCCAGTTAGAGTGTACGTGTCACAAATGAGTTACATTTTAGAAAGACATATCGGTGCAGAAATAAATAGATAAATAAGTAATTTATAAACATAAAAATTATTAAAATTATATGCAATGTTTTTAGCTTTTAAAGCACGTAATTCATTCTAATTTTTTTATAAAAAATTCACATACACATATACATATACATACGCACACACATACACATACATACACAGAAGCACATACACATGTACATACACCAACGTATTCTCTCACACACAGCCATGTACACATACATACACCCACAGACACACTCACAAAGACACATACACATATACATGCACAATACATACACCCAGACACTCTCACACACAGACATATACAGACACATACAAAATTACATGAACAGTACATATACCCAGACACTCTCACACACAGACAAATACACATCTACATGCACAGTACATACACCCAGACACTTTCTCACACACCGGCACGTCTACATACACATGTAAATACACCCACAGACACACAGACACAGACATGCACATACACCCACAGACAGACACAGACACATACACACCATCATACACCCGCAGTCACTCACACACACAGAGACACGTCTACATACACATGTACCTACACCTACAGACACACAGACACATCTACATACACATGCACATACACACACAGACAGGCACATACACCCACAGGCACTCACACACAAAGACACGTCTACATATACATGTACATACACCCACGGACACACAGGCACATCTACATACACATGCATATACACACAGACAGGTACAGACACACAGACACACCTACATACACCCACCGACACACAGACACATCTACATACACATGCACATACACACACAGACAGCCACAGACACACATACACACCTATATACACCCACAAGCACTCACACACACACAGACACGTCTACATACACATGCACATACATCCACACACACAGACACATCTACATACACATGCACATACATCCACACACACAGACACATCTACATACACATGCACATACACTCACAGACAGCCACAGACACCCACCCACACAGACACATCTACATACACATGCACATACTCATACAGGTAGGCACAGACAGCCACAGACACACATACACACCTATATACACCCACAAGCACTCACACACACAGACACGTCTACATACACATGCACATACACCCCCACACACAGACATATCTACATACACATGCACATACACATACAGGCAGGCACAGACACGCATACACACCTATATATACCCACAGGCACTCACACAGACAGACTCGTCTACATACATATGTAAATACAACCACAGACACACAGACACATCTACATACACATACACAGACAGACACTCACACAGATACACGTCTACATACACATGTGCATACACACATACACAGACGCAGACACTTATACACTCTATATATAACTAGGTAGGAACTTAGAGAGCCAGTGAGAAAGTGATGGAAACACCGTACGTCACTCATTGAGTCCCAGCTATTTTAAAACACAAAATCATTTATTTTAAAATAGTTCAATAGAATATTTCTATCCATTTGTGCCATTTATTATTCATTATTTTATGTCTGTGTGTTCGACAAAGTGGGTTAAACTATTTTAACTATAACTTTAAAACTATTGAATACCACTCGAAACTATATTTACTTTCAATACTACACATGACCATTTTAATACTGCTCCGAAATGATAATTTATTGGGATATAGATTAACAAAATATAGTATTCATTAGTGGTAAAAAAGTAAATAACCCTGTTTTAAGTATTATTCATCATTTTGTGTCCTTGTGCTCAACAAAGACTCAACTTTACCGAGTTTGTCCTTTATAGAAAATAATTTTTCTTTTGAAAAAAATCATCGTTTTTTGGTAATGTTTGACAGCATTTTTGGCATCGTTTTTTGGTGACGTTGAAGTGTTTTGGGGAAAGGTCCAGAAAGGAGATGCTCCGAATCAAGAGAAAATAATTATATATACATAAAAAGTAATATGCGAAGGTGGTTACAACAATGATATAAAAGGAGATTAATACAATTATATATAAAAGGTGATAAAATGATCTCAAAAGGTGATAAAATCTGTCGGTTGACGTTTTGTTCATGTTTCTTGGCGTAAGGTTCAGAAAAAAGAAGCTTCGCCAAACACAATAGAAAAGAAGAATCCTTATATATACGTAAAGTAATATGGAAAGGCGATAATAACAATGATATAAATGACGATAAAATAACAAATAAATGTGATTAAAAACAAATATATAAAAAACGTGATGAAATCTATCTGTTGATGATTGGCCGACGTTTTTTGGTCCAATGTTTAAAAAAGAGGATGTACGCCAGGCGAAAGAGAAAAACCCAATAATTAGTTATATATTATATATGATGATATAATGATATATAAAAGGTGATAAAATGATTTAAATCATTTATCAGCCGACGGACAACTGAAATAAATTAAAAGTTTTCCTTTCTTTTTTTACGTTTGAACAGCACATTGAACAACTTTATCAAAATTGCATTTTACAGTACATATACATTACCTACCAATAAGTATTTGGACACCTGAGATAGTTAAGAAAAACGAAATTTATTCATATTCAATAAATGGTAGACCCTCAACGAGAGACAATTACAGCCTCAACCCTCCGGGACATGCTTCCCACAAGTCCTTGTACGACGGCTAGTGGTATTTTCTTCCACTCTCCTTGGAGAAGAGATGTAAGTTCCTTCACCGATTTTGGACGGTTGTTGCATTCCTTAATTCGGCGATCCAACTCGTCCCAGAGCTCTCCGTCTGGACGAGTTGGACCTGGACGAGGGTTCAGGTCTGGACTCTAGGCCGGCCAGTCCATTCGGTTAACCCTATTGTCACCAAACCAATTCATTGTGGACCTCGAAACATGACAGTTTGCGTTGTCGTCTTGGAAGTAACATGGGTACAACACTCAAAACTGCCACAACGTAGGAACCACACTGTCATCCAAAACAGTGCAGTAGGCGTCTGGGTTGATCTTACCATGAATTGAGACCAAGGGTCCCAGTTCTATACCAGAAGAAACAAACACACACACACACACACACAGAGAGAGATAGACAGACAGACGAACGGACGGACGGACGGACGTAGAGAGAGAGAGAGACACTAACTGACTGACTGACTTTTCCCCTCTACTACGGAGTACAATGCAAAACCAGAATCTTGAAACCCATGTCGAAAATCGTTTGAATTTTTTTCCATGGATTAACACTAAGCTGAGAGAATTCAAAACGGCTAATACCCAGTAGTCGTTCATCTTCGGGCGAAATTATCCAGGATTTTCCATCTTATAAAGGGATGTCACCAGATATGTCTGGAAATTTTTTTACCTTGCAGCTTTGATTTATTTTTCTTGAACAAGATTTATGACAGTTTTAATGTGTTCTTTGTGAAGCAAAATCTACTGATTTTTTTTCCTACCGCCGAAGCAATTGAAAATTTTCGAAACAGACCGAGAAAGGGTACCCCTGGTCAACTAAGGCCATCAATTCCTTATTGACTAGATTATATATATATATATATATATATATATATATATATATATATATATATATATATATATATATATATATATATATATGTAATACATTTTAACCTCTAATCGCCTGTAATCCGAGTTCTCTCTCTATATAGTAAACTTTCCATCCTTTACCCCTTCCCAATACTAACCTACCTCGCCAATTTCCGGCAACCCTTATACAGTTACTTCTACGCTCGCAGAAAAGAGCTAGACTTCGCTTTGTAAGGTTATGTTTTTGCTGGAATAAACTTTATTTGTTTTTTAATTCCAATCCTATTGATTTCAATCTCGATGTCTTATTCTCAGGATATGACCATCCGGGTCATTTCATATATATATATATATATATATATATATATATATATATATATATATATATATATATATATATATATATACACTGCTGGTCACCCAAATTGCAACACCAAGAAAGACAAGAGATATCACAACAAAATTTATTTTGTAGATAACATGTTGACCAAGTATCAAATGATTAAATTTATAGACTTCTGTGAAGTGTGGTTCCTGCCAAAATCAGTAGCCAGAGTAGCCGCCACTGTTGGAGATCACCTCTGCCACACGCCTCGGCATTGATTCAAAGAGAATTTGGATGAGTTCTTGGGGTACAGCAGACCAAGCAGCTTCCACACGTTGCCAAAGTTGATCTGCAGTGGCAGCTGGGGATGGAATCTGGGTCAATCGTAGAGCAACCATGGACCACATGTTTTCTATCGGCGAAAGATCCGGAGAGAGAGGCGGCCAGGGAAGCAATTCAATCTGGCGTTTGACGAAGAACCGTTGGACAATGCGTGCCACGTGTGGTCGCGTATTATCCTGTTGAAATATGGCTGTGGGCAAGCCCTGAGGGTAAGGAAGGACAACTGGCTCCAACAACTCGGAGATGTAGCGCTGGCTGTTTAAAGTACCGGCAATGCGTACTAGAGGTGTGCGAGAGTGATATCCAATACCGCCCCATACCATAATACCCGGTGTGGCGTACAGGACCAGTGTGGCGGTGCATAACGCAGCTGTTCAGCATCCTCTCTTCACGGTGTCTCCAGACTCGAATGCGACCATCGTGGTGTTGCAGACAGAAGCGTGACTCGTCAGTAAAGACAATTTCATTCCATTCTACCGTCCACATCCTTCTGTCATCGCACCATTGGCGGCGGAGACGTCTGTGGTTCTGCGTCAAGGGTAGACAAAGCAATGGACGTCTTGCGGACAGACCACTCTGCTGTAAACGGCGTCGAATGGTACGCGCAGACACTGGATGATGCATTACAGACTGCATGTTCTGTGCTATGGTTCGTGATGTGACTGAGCGATCCGTCACTGCCATGCGCACAATTTGCCTGTCATCACGTGAAGTGGTGCGCTGAGGTGGATGCGATCGAACACGCCGGTCCGTCGTACCCTCCTGCATCCAACGATCACAAATCCGCATTACAGTTGTTTGGTTTCGCCCAACACGACTACCGATTTCCCTGAAAGATAATCCACAATCTCGGTAGGCCACTATCCTTCCTCTGTCGAACTCGGATACTTGATCAAAAGATGATCGCTGTTTTCGACGAGGCATAATTGATCGTTTTTTTTGAAAAAACCACAAGAAAAACACAATTGCCGAACTTGAAATCGTCGAAATCTCCTAGCCTTAAATAGCGCTTTGAAGTGGCGCCACAGGCGCGCGTGATGTGCGTCTGCGCTGAAATTCTAATCATTTGCATATCTCACCTCCGCTGATGCATGTTGTAAATTTCATGTTATTTGCATGTTTCCTTCAGGGTGTTGCATTTACAGTGGCCAGCAGTGTATATATACTAGTTATCAAAATTTAAGGAAAAATCACAAAAAGAAGAATAACACGTTCAAAACTAGGCCTATCTGTTTAACATTTGAATATGTTGTTAAGTAGAAGGTGCTGAACAATACATACATTACGCAAAATAGTGGTGCTGCAGTCGGAAAACGTCATTTCAGAGGAGCATAAAAGTGCATGACTCATAGCAATGCGACAATTGTTGCTGCGAGGCTAAGATTAGACATCTGACTTAGCCAAATTGTAACAATGACCTTCAGGCATCATTTGACCGAAGAACTGCGATGGCGAGGTATTGGGATTCTAGAGGCAGGACAAAGTCAGACAGAAGTGGCCAGATGGTTAAATGTGAGTCCGTCTGTATCTCTTTGGGTGGATGCACAGACCTCCATGTCTTTCCCCGTGGAAAGGTGAATACTCACACCTATAGAGATGACATCCTTGATGCTTATGTGCGCCCTTATGCCGGGGAAATAGGTGATGCTTTCGTGCTACAGGACGATAACGCGAAACCGCACAGGGCTCGCCTCGTGGATGATTATCTTGAGCAGGAAACAATTTAGCGCATGGAGTGGCCAGCTCGATCACCGGACCTGAATCCTATCGAGCATGTTTGGGACGCTTTATGAGGACGTATATCTGATCTCAATACTCCTCCTAGGACCCCAGCCACGCTTTCAACTGCTTTGCAACAGCAATGCCTCTCACTTCCTACCGAACTCATAGACCGCATAACTGACAGCATCACACATCGCCTTATGTGCTGTATTGCTTCTCGGGGGGATCATACGCCATATTAAAGGTACTTTTCCTATACCAAATTGACACTTTCGATTTGTTCATTGTATACATATGCTAGTTTCTATAACACCATAATTGTCTGGCGATTTCATTGTATGATATTCTATACCTACTTATGTGTTGTATATTTTGTATAAGTTTCATTAAATTCAACTCGTAACTTTTTGAGTAATCGCCATTTTTGTGACTTTTCCTTAATTTTTGATAACCAGTGTATATATACACAGATAATAGTGGGCAGCTCCCACCCCATTTGATAGATCACTTCCATTTCTCTCTATTCATTTTTTTGTGCATGAGAGAATTATTGAAAGTTTAGTGGTAAAATTGAAATTTATATGATAACGCAACGGAAAAACGTGACACCGAGTTACAGATTTTATGTAATAACTAGCTGAATACACGTGCTTCCCTACGAGTACATATTAGGAGTACATTTTAGGATACTTACAATGAAAATAATCGTATAAAAGTTCCCTCTTTAATCCTCTAAAAGCCAATGAAATTGCTTTTTAGAGGATTTTAATATAGTGCAGTTAATATATACTGTAGTACAACTTAAGGAACATTTCTTTTACTGTAATTTATATTTTTGTCAGTTTATTTCATTATGCACATGACGCAAAATTAATATATAATATCACAAAAAGAAAAGAAATGTCGTGATCACTATTTAATAAATAAAAGTCTAAAAATTGATTAGCACTTAATAAATTAAAAAAAAATAATTTTTGAAAAGATAGATTTTTGAACGAAAGAGGTTTCTTTTCGAATCTTTCTCGTCATATAAATTTGATAACACTCAGAGATTTTATTTAAAATGCAAACTTTAAAAAAATGTGAAAAAGAGCTTAAATTTTTTTAAAAATATAAGATATTTTCATAAATCTTTCTTTGTGCACCCCTACACTATAAGAAGAATCATCATGCAAAATTTCAACCCTTTAGGTCCACCGCTTTGGTCTGTGCGTTATATATCAGTCAGTCACAGAACTGTTATATATATGTCGGACTTGAGTTCTACTCCCATACTATTTAATATAAATCTGAACCTCTTTTGTATCATGATGCAGTCGGTGAACCGGTGGTGACGCTTATCCTCTAAATATTTCCATCAAACAGTGTTATATCGACACAAAGCCATAAAATAATCCAATTAATGTTCCCAAACATATTTATTAAATTTCTTTAAGAATATCAGCTCCATCAACATTAATTAAGAACCCCACCCAATTTTAATCTGTGCGCCTTCGGCACACGTCCTTTCCATTCCCTAGTTATCCATGGCTCTGAAGATTTCCTTTGTCCCTAAGTTTTAATAATGCGCTACCGACGCTCATTACTTATTCGTTTCGTCATGTCGGATGATCTTTTTGCTAACTAAGCATTTCCTTTTTTAGCGCCAGCTCAAGGCTAAATCCGTCTAATAAAAATTCTCCCATGTGGTTCTGTGGTTCTTCAGAATTGAATCAAGTCTAACCCACTAATTCTATTTTCACTGCAATGCCTTATGCCGCTTATTTGAATTCCCAGACTTTTAAATTGTTAATCCTATATTTTACTAACTAATATCCCGTTTTAAGGTTGCGCGATCGCCCCCCCCCATATTTTTAGCCTCACACACACACACACACACACACACACACATATATATATATATAAAGGTTCTGTGACTAACTGGCATATAACGCACAGACCAAACCGGTGAACCTAAAGGGCTGAAATTTTGCATGGTGTAGGGGTGCTCTAAGAAAGATTTATGAAAAAAATCTTATATTTTTTAAATTTTTAAGCTTTTTCTCGCATTTTTTTAAAGTTTGCATCTAAAATAAAAATATGTGAGTGTTATAAAATTTATATATTATATGTATTACATGCATTATATATATATATATATATATATATATATGTGTGTGTGTGTGTGTGTGTGTGTGTGTGTGCGTGTGTGTGTGTGTGTGTGTGTGTGTGTGTGTGTAACATAACAATTATATCAAGTCCTTAAATTATAACCTGAAAGGGAAAAGTAGATGATATTTAAATGGGTGAAGCTAGACTCAACCTGAACTGAATAAAATTAAATTTGGGAACAGTTGACTCGAATCGTTTGTTGGAGCAACAAAAGTACATCCGTCCATTCCAGAAGAACGGCTCGGAATAATATCACCTTTCAACATTAAACGCGATTGCGAAGTAGACACGTGACAATTATTTGTAGGGTCAGCAGATTTTAGTGAATCCGAGCGTATACGAGTGTAGAAATGCAAAGGCATGTGATTCATGGGAAGTTCTGCGGCTTAGGGTTTTAAAGTGATAAATTAATATTACTGGGGATTGGATTTATCAAAGGGAATTTAAATGCTAGAATGGAGGGTATAATATTTAATATATATATATATATATATATATATATATATATATATATATATATATATATATATATATATATATATACAATATATAAACATATAATGTTATATCTGTATGCGTGTTATATAACTAAAAGAAGAATGTAAATGATCCGATAGTACTAATACGAAAACTTTTACTCAGTTACCGAACCATTTCTCGATACAGGAAAATTCTCCAGACATTGTACTACCATTCGCCGCACTCCTTACTGTTTTTCCGAAACGCGTAGGATTGAGTGAGTATCATTTACATAATTTATCACGCTATCTGGCGTTAAGAGAAATTTTTTTCCCTTTCCCTGCATTTTTCCCCCGTTACTTTTGTTCGAGGTGCGGCACGTCTCCATAAGACGAATTCGTATAAGGTGTTCATAAAAATTTCATTTCGCTGGAAAACACCGTATCGACAGGCAAGAAACTTTAATGACCGTCCTTTAACGTTCGGGGTATCGCTTCTCTTTTCTAATAACACATCTCGGGTCTGACAGTGACAGATAACCGTCAAATGCGTTGATCTCTTTCTTTTGTGAAGAACGGTTTCTTATTCGAGTTTTTTTGATTTTTTTTATCTTCTGCTGCCGACGCCCAGTTGTTTTCAAGTTTTTCTTCTGGGCAAAAATATACATTTGTTAAGGCCCTTTCCTTTTCTTTCATCATGTGTTATATCAGGCGAAATAGGTGAGCTCATTATCAACTTTTACCGCTATATATAAGTAATTTAGCTTTCGAAATGACTGTAGTAGTTAGGAGGTTTCGGCAGACAAAATTCCCTGGAACACTCAACATTTTTAATTCCTTACTTAAGACATACCGTTGATCGTTCAGAATGAAATAACACAAACTTTATGTTTCTACAATGGTTACAAATCCGTTATTTTCATGCACTACCCTCTACGCGTATTGTACAGTTCATTTGTACCTTAAGGCTGCTCATAAGTACCTTAAGTGCTGTGTACTTACCCTATTGGATTCGCTCACCTCAGTGTTAACCTATCTAGAAAATGTGTCTACTATTGAAAGCTAAATAAATGCTGATAATCCAATAAAAATGATATTTCCAGGTAGCCTGAACGTTTCTGCACCTTGCAACAGGATTCATATTTTATAAATGTCGTCCACCAAAGGAATTTATTAACGTTTTAAACACAGTAGACCAGATTTTTCCCCAGAACAATTTAAATCTTTCTATATAAAACTCGTAGGTATGCGGTCCAAATTCTACGATATTTCTACTCTCCGAATGGCAACGGCTGCAACTACCGGATGTAAACATTAGCGGCCGTCCGCAATTTTAAACCGAGTGTGTGTAGTGGCGACACTTGTTACAACCGCTGATCTTTTGACAAAATATGTTTAGACCTATCAAATCCAGTGTATAGTCATGGACAGTTGTATGCAGGTTTATCTAGAGTCCGTTCTTTTGAATCCGTCACTGTAGTATCTCCTACTTCTGAAATACCCAATAGTGTATATCAAGAAGTTTTATGAATATGATAGTTGTAATCCACACTATATTTTAGTACTTGCTCAATTTTTACTCCATATTAAAAGTGAAGATATTTTCCCAACAATTTATTATTTGATGTAATAATAAAGTGTAGATATCTTAATTTTGAAAATTGTACATACAGAGAGGTATGTCATTTTTAAAATCATTGGTGTTGGGTTTCTCAGTCTTATCTTTAACTCTGTTCTGAAGTAATGGAAATTCACATTTTTTAATCATGATGTGTTAGAATCAGCCTTATAGTGAATTTAGCAGATTATAAATTTTTTGGCTGAGCTCCCACTACCCCTTAACTTCTTATATTTATGATGACGGGTAATGGTAACAGTCCTTACATATGTTACTTTCAGTTGAGTTGTTTTGCAAAAGAAAATATAAAACTAAAAGTGACCATGCTGGTCGCGCAGCGGCTAGTTTAATTATATTATTTGCATTTTTTTAGAAAACGAAAAATGCCCCAAGGTGTAAGATTTCTTCCTGTATTACGGAGTACAATTAAAAAAAAATCTTTCAATCCTAGTCGGAAATCCTTGGACACATTTTCTCCATAGATTAACATTGATTTGAGCGAATCCAGTAGGGTTAGTACACCTTAAGACAACCTTAAGACATACTGTTGAGCTTTCACAATGAAACAATACAAGAGTTACAAATCCATTATTTTCATGAACTCCCCTCTACATGTATTGTGCGGTTCATATGCACCTTAAAGTCTCTGTATAGTAGCGCGAAGCAAACTTAAGGAGCCCGGTTAACTTATCATTCGGATGTATAGTATCTTGAAAATATCGAAAAAGAATCATTCTAGACATTGCACAAAGATTGTCCCTTGGTGATTATTTTATTTGAAGCTAAACTAGCAGGAACCCAATTAACTTATCATCTTGTTGTACAGAATGTTCAGATTGTCGAAATCGAACCGCTTATAAGTATCAAACAATGCGCAAAAACAATCTTCTTCCGTGAAGATTTGTAAGGAGTAAATCTTCTCGAGATCGATTAACTATCTCCCAAAAACATAGAATCTTGAGAATATGGAAGTAAAATCATTCCAGAGCTTCCAATGCCCCAGACATTGCCCGATATAGTAACTAAGGAATTTCAGGATTGAATACGTGCCAGTGAATAGGCTAGCCACCAAAATTTTTACCGAGCATCCCCAGGGGCGATATATGGGGGATCGTACCTTCTCCAAACCTCTCTGGCATCATATAACTTTCCGGTTTTACTGATTTAACGTGCGTCCATCCGGCCTAGACAAGAAGTTATTTAATAACGTTCCCTAGGGATTGCATATCAGCACCCAACAGCCAAACACATTACCTCTAATCTACCTCGCACAGAGAAAAAAAAAGTTGGTCGGTGAACTCACTTTGCTGGGTTGAAATCCACTGCACAGTGGAACTCGCTTTTGGTGAGTCGAACAACCCACATTGGAAAGTGGGTCCTACAACCCACTTTCGAAAACGGGTACATTTACCTGCCTTTGTGAGTTTAAAAACTCTTTGAATGAGTTAATTAAAGCGAGTTGTGTATTGAGCCTATATATATATATATATATATATATATATATATATATAATTTTTAATATATATATATATACACACACATTTAATTATTTTTTTAATATTATAAGACACAGATCATTTAAAGCTTTGGTAATAATTCCTAGTTACTGCATTATGTATCTCAGTTTGAAGCAAGTGATTTATAATTTTATTCTAGACACCTTTATTTGATACTTGCCATCCTGAGAACTATAAATTATATAAATATGACATTGTTTGCGTTGAATTAAAATGAATCAAATTAGCACTTCTTTAATCTATTGAACATTAAAAATATTATCATTAAAAGTTATAAAGCATACTTCACGACTAGTAATAAATACTTACACTTTAAAAAAATTTCTTTTTATCTTTAACTTTTGCAGTACATTAGCCTTCATGTTTAAAAGAATTTTCCAAAATGCCTAGTCTGAAAGTGTTTGCATCGAATTTTTTAAATGAAATTTTGTTACCCAAATTAGATAATCATTTAAATTTTATACAGCTAAAATGACATCTCAGAACAATAACATTAGTTTGTAAAATAAACAAACTTTAAATTATGTTTTTAATATTAAATAAGAAAAATTGCCACTTTACTTTATACATGCCATGAAAATTTTCAAAAACAATCTCTCCCCCCCCCTCCCTATTCTGCATGAACATTAATTCAATTTGAATTTTCCAGCTACCTTATTATCATTACAGAATTCCTTCTGTTTTAAGGTGTTTATATAAAGCTAAAATGTATCAAATCTTTAGGAGAATAAATTAGTTTATAAACTGACAATTATTAGTATAAAAGGAAAAGAGTTCGTAGAATTTTGAATTAGTTATCTAGATAGATCATCATCTGTTACAAGATATTTTTTTTATTTCCTACTTTCTTAGTTACTTATTCACAAACACACACTTCCACACATAAATGCAATGTATAGATGAATTTTAAAAACCTGATTTCACCCTCTAGTTTATCCATTTTTCTAAATTCAACCATGTCAAATGAGTTTATAATTAAATGTTATCGCCAGATGGTATCATCTGTAGATTTGGATTTTAGAATGAACTTGGACTTTCAAACACAACTTATATGTACACACAAATAGATATACATACGTATACTACTCGTAGCATTGCATGAAACAAACTGCATGCTTTTACTTTTTTTTCAGGGGTTCTAAGCTTTTTTAAAATATTGATGAGTTATTAATAAAAGTTGTAGGAAGCGCATAACAGGAACACACAGCTCATTAACATCTGTAAAATAAGTTGTCAACCTTATTTTTTATAGTGGATATTTAGAAGCTGTGTGTTCCTGTTATATCAGTAGATGTCAAAAATTACTTTTAGAAATCGTATTCTTGTTTTTTTTAAATCATAAAAATCTATTTATTCATTAAAATTGCATTCAATTAAGAGTTTTCTATGATGAGATTTTTATGTAATGTAAAAATAATTTTAATACATAATGTTTAGATATTACATACATGTACGCGCACACACACACACACACACACACACACACACAAGCACATGGAAGATTTGCGACAAGAAAAACCTAATATCATGATATGCTCAACCATATACAGCTATAATTCATATATGAGTTATATGTTAAACATGCAATAGCTTACGCGATTGTCGCAACTTTTGCCTTACACAACAATTTCAAATTTAAACAAATAGCAAATCTTCCGTTACAAGTCCACACATTTCTATTGTGTTGAAGTATGCTCTATAATTCGGATTTACATGAAGGATTTTGCATATATTTTAATGTTCAAAAGATTAAAAATGTACTTACATGCACTATAACACGTGGACACTCCGTTTCGTCGACAGGCGCCATTTTTCCTATTTCCCCAGCCAAAAAGCTACTAATTGCTTCAAAGTACAGCTTTCGACCCGCTTCCGACCCTCTTCCGAAGAAAATCTCCCGCAGCGCGAGTCAGGAAAACGGGAAAATCTCATCAACCCGCAAACAAGATATTCAGCTCGCTTTGGGGTGAGGCGGTGAACACATTAGATAGGTCAGTCGACCCATTTTATTTTCAACCCACATGAAGTGTGTCTGCAAACCTGGAACTTTCGAAAACTGACCGGCTTTTTTTTCTCTGTGCGGGGCCTTTAAGACATATATTCGAACGTCGAGAATGAAATCATAAAAAGTAAGTTTCTACGAGGATTGAAAGGCAAAATTTTTATGCACTACTGTCCATGCGTTTTGTGGAGTTATCTTAAAAGCCTGCTCCCTAGTAGTCATATTGGATTTGTTAAGCTCAGTATATAAGCTTCTACGAGGATTGCAAACGCGAAATTTTATGCAACTCAATCCAGCGTTTTGTGGAGTTATCTTAAGGATGCTCACTTGTAGCCATATTGGATTTCCCAAGCTCACTATATAAAATTTCTACGAGGATTGCAAAGGCAAAAGTCCACGCGTTTTGGGGAGTTATCATAAGGCTGCTCACAAGTAGACGTATTGGATGTGCTAATCTCAGTATATAAGTTTCTACGAGGATTGAAAAGGCAAAACTTTTATGTACTTCTGTCCCCGCGTTTTGTGGAGTTATCTTATAAGACTGCTCTCTAGTAGTCATATTGTATTTGCAAAGTTCAGTATACAAGTTCCTACGAGGATTGCAAAGGTGAAATTCTTATGCACTTCTGTCTATAAGTTTGTGCAGATATCTTAAGGCTGCTCACTAGTAGCCATATTGGATGTGCCAAGCTCAGTATATAAGTTTCTACGAGGATTACAAAGGAAAAAAATATGCACTTCTGTCCACGTGATTTGTTGAGTTATCATAAGGCTGCTCACTAGTAATCGTATTGGATTTGCTAAGCTCAGTTTATAAGCTTAAACGAAGATTGCAAAGTCAAAATTTTTATGCACATCCGTCTACGCATTTTGCGGAGTTATCTTAAAAGACTGCTCACTAGTATCCATATTGGATGTGCCAAGATCAGTATATAAGTTTCTACGAGGATTGCAAAGGAAAATATTATGCACTTCTGTCTACTCGTTTTGTACAGTTATCTTAAAAGGATGCTTACTAGTAGTCGTATTGAATTTGCTAAGCTCAATATATACGTTTCTACCATTATTGCAAAGGCAAAATTTTTGTGCACTTCTGTCCACGCGTTTTGTGGAGTTATCATAAGGCTGCTCACTAGTAGTCGTATTGGATTTACTAAGCTCAGTTTATAAGCTTCTATGAAGATTGCAAGGGCAAAATTTTTATGCACTTCCCTCCACGCGTTTTGTGGATTTATCTTAAAAGTGTGCTTACTAGTAGTCGTATTGGATTTGCTAAGCTCAATATATACGCTTCTACCAGGATTCCAAAGGCACAATTTTTATGCACTTGCGTCCAGTGTTTAGTGGAATTATCTTAAGGCTGCTCACTAGTAACCATACTGTATGTAACAAGCACAGTATATAAGCTTCTACGAGTACTGCAAAGGAAAAACTTTATGCACTTCTGTCCACGTGTTTTATGGAGTTTTCTTAAGGCTCGTCACTAAAAACCATATTTATTTGCCAAGCTCAGAATTAAACTGTGGAGAAAATTTTTCTCATCATAGTCTGCATTGTTAGAGAGATTCTTTTTTAGTTGTACTCCGTAATAAAGATAGATATTTTCTACTCTCCTATCTTATTTGTTTTGGAAATTTCGTCCGCCAAAAGTAAATATGTACGTTTAAAACACAGTACACTACCTTCATTCCACGAATAATTTAAATTTAAAAATACTATTTGCGTTTCTGCTAAAGAATGAAAAAATTACCCGAGAAGATCATTTTATTCTCTTTTACAAAAGTACAATTATTAAAAAAAAAACACTTTCGGTCTAAGTCGACAATTAATGGGAAAGTTTTCGTCATAGGTTAAACATAGAGCTGAACGAATATATATATATATATATATATATATATATATATATATATATATATATATATATATATATATATATATATATATATATATATATATATATATATATATCTGAAATTCTCCTGTAGATACTTCTGATTTTCTTTTACGACGAGGCTATATATATATATATATATACATGCAGGGTGATTTTGTTTTAAACTGAAACTTCTCATAGCCATCTGTAGTGCGATCTATCAGCCGGAATTCCATCAAAATTGATAGAGGGACTAAAGACGAAAAGGGAAAGAGATTCAGTGAAAAAAAAATAGTTCCAAAAGTCACCGAGAAGAAACGATTTTTGCGCTGTTGTTGACGGCGCACCCGACAATTTGCATAAAAGGCAAGTAAAACATCAAAATGCAAATTCATGGCAACGTAGTCGACAGCAGCGCCAGTAATTTGGGCTATAAGGAACGGTGAGGAATCTGTTGCGCCTTCGCTTTCAGAAGAAAGGGTCGTCAGTCAATTTTTCCACTTGCATGGCCACCTCGCTCCCCGGACCTAACACATGATATTTTTATGGGGGGTTATTTAAAGTCTAAGGTGTATCTTGGTGGAGTTACGAACTTGGCGGTCCCCAAAGGACAACATATCCCAGACTTTGATAAACATTCCTGGTGACATGAAAAGCTTGGCCGTTGAGAACTTAGTATTCAGGATGCAATGTGTCGTCCATCAGGAGGGTGGTCACATTGAAGGAGGGAGAAGTGAATTTGCTGCATAAAGTGATGTTGCAGTGAAATTTCATCTTAATTAATTTGTATGCTTACAACTTTTTCGGTATTCATCTCTTATCTTTATAGCCCGAAATACGGGCGCTGCTGTCGACTACATAGTCGTAAATTTTTATTTTTATGTTTTATGCAAATTCTCGGGTACGCCGATAACAAAAGCACCATATCTTCCCTATCGGCGACTTTTGGAACTAATTTTTTCTCCACGGAAACTCTTATCCATGTCGTCCTTAGTCCCTCTATCAATTTTGGTGGAATTGCGGCTGGTAGATCGCGTTACAAATGATTCTGAGTAGCGTCAGTTTAAAAAAAATCACCTCGTATATATATATATATATATATATATATATATATATATATATATATATATATATATATATATATATATATATATATATATATATATACACACACTCAAGAGCCAAAACATTATGACCACCTGTCAATAACGAGTTGGCCCACCTTTGGCGCGCAACACAGCTTCAACCCGCCTTGGCATGGATGCCACAAGTCCTTGGTAGATGGCCGGAGAGAGATTGTACTAGATGTTTAAGCAACGGTCACGCAAATCCGAGATATTGCAAATTGGTGGTCTTTGAACTCTGAGCTGCCGTCCCATGACATCCCAAATGTGTTCAATCGGATTGAGATCTGGTGAGTTAGGCGGCCAGGACATTAACTGGAATTATGTTCCTGGAACCACTCCAACACAATTTTAGCCTTGTGACACGGGGCGTTGTCCTGTTGGAACATTCCATTTGTAAGGTATACACAAGATTCGATTCACAAGAATCGAACTTTTGAGTGAATGAATTAAAGAAGCTGTTTGAGATATGCTAATTTCGGCATACGCGCTTAGTATAAATACCATGCAGCGTCATTAATAAAAAAGGTGGTTAGGGTTGAAGAAGGTTGTTGAGGTTGATAGATAAACGAGAGGGAGCTACGGGGTATGCAGCTCCAGGTGTTATCCTGCGCTAGTGCTAAGGGGGCCGAAAGTTTACGTGGCAGAATTGCTGGTTGACTTACTGTTCGTGAGTATTGAAAAATATATTGTTCTTGAAAGCTGTACAAGTAGTACGTATATCTGTACAAGTAGTACGTATTAAATTTGTTGTTAAAAGCACAGCCTACATGTGCAAGAATATTCAGTAAACATTGTTTCATGTATAAACTGTGTTTGTATCAAATTCATTTAGAGTGCCACTTCAAATTATATACACCCAAGTCTGGGTAGATGTGAGCTATATTTACTCTATACATTTCCAGCTGGAAAAACAGAGGCCATGTAAGGGTGCAATTGGTCCGCAATGATGTTCAGATACCCTGTAGCATTCATGGTCTCCTCTACCACAACCACGGGTTCCAGAGACGCCCAAGAGAACGTCCCCCAAAGCATAATAACGCCACCACCGGCCTGTGTATGACCTACTGTACATTGAGGGAGCAACAGTTCGCCTGGAAGACGGCATATCCTGACACGGCCATCGGCGTGATGAAAGAAAAGCCGTGATTCATCTGACAAGGCAACTCTCTCCCACTGATCCATGGACCAGTCGCGATGTTCAGGAATGACTCACACTCAGCCGACCTGAGCGGTTCCTGCTGTCCTCTGGCTATTCTCTTGGTTTTGGGATGGAGGCGCCCTGGTGTTTGGTCTAGGATGTGAAAAGTTTCCGATTGCTACACTCTACACTGGCCGGTGAGGGTTTCACCCGGAACAAGAACTTCATCGTGGTCTTATATCGGACCCCATCCAGTGCAAGGAAATGGTTCTAGTTACAAACGATTCACGGTTGCCGCTTCTTTATAATCTGACACAATAAACGATACCGAAAGGAATGCAATTTGCAACACAGAAAAAATGTTGTTTACTTGTGGAGAGAAAACCGCCAAAAAACAAATGAAGATTAAATACTTTTATTTCAATCAAAATTCCTGTGTACCTACGTGTATTTCTTTTTTTATTATAATTATCTTGGATTTCAGTACAACTTTGTAATTTTATCTTCAGTTACACTACAGGTATGTATGCATTTATGTATATTAGTAAATATATTTTAAGGATATTAGTACTTTTTTTATATGTTCCCACATCCATCGTTTAGTTCAGTCGGTCCCTTCGAAAACGATAGATCGAGATTCCACTATATATATATATATATATATATATATATATATATATATATATATATATATATATATATATATATATATATATATCTATAAAGGAAGAAGTCCTGACTTATATATATATATACATACACGTATCAACGCCCAGCAAAAACTATTGGAGATACAAATATCAAATTTTAGGAGCTTATTACTTTTGTTCTGAAGGCGTCATTTAAGAAGCGATTTTCAAAATTCGCCCCCCAAGGGGGGGAGGGGGGCAAAACGTGTTTTTTACATATTCCTTTATATCTCAAAGAAGAAAATTGATATCCATAAGATTCTTGCTTTAAAATGTAGGAAACATGAATACCTAAAAACCAATTTCAGGATTTTTTAAAATTCGTCTCCTAAGGGGGAGAGGGGGGGGGTAAACGTGTTCTTACGTGTTTTATCTATATATATAAAGGAATCAACACCCAGCAAAAACTATTGGAGTTACAGATATCAAATTTTAAGAGCTTATTACTTTTGTGCTGAAGGCGTCATTTAAGAAGCGATTTTTCAAATTTCGCCCCCCAAGGGGGGAGGGGGACAAAACGTGTTTTTTACATATTCCTTTATATCTCAAAGAAGAAAATTGATATCCATAAGATTCTTGCTTTAAAATGTAGGAAACATGAATACCTGAAAAATAATTTCAGGATTTTTTAAAATTCGTCTCCCAAGGGGGAGAGGGGGGGGGGCTAAACGTGTTCTTACGTGTTTTATCTATATATAAAAAGGAATCAACACCCAGCAAAAACTATTGGAGTTACAGATATCAAATTTTAAGAGCTTATTACTTTTGTGCTGAAGGCGTCATTTAAGAAGCAATTTTTCAAAAATCGTCCCCCGAGGGGGGGAGGGGGGCAAAACGTGTCTTTTACATATTCTTTCGTATCTCAAAGAAGGAAATTGATGTCCATAAGATTCTTACTTTAAAATGTAAGGAACACGAATACCTTAAATCCAGTTTCAGGATTTTTTAAAATTTGGCCCCAGGGGACGGGGAGGGGGGCTTAACGTGTTTTTCACGTATTCCTTCATATCTCAAAGAAAGAAACAGATATCCATAAGATTCTTGCTTTAAAATGTAAGGAACACGAATACATTAAAACCAATTTCAGGATTTTCAAAATTCGGCCCCACGGGGGGGGGGGGGCAAAACGTATTTTTTACATATTACCTCATATCTCAAAGAAAGAAACATATATCCATAAGATTCTTGCTTTAAAATGTAAGGAATAGGAATATCTAAAAACCAATTTAAGGATTTTTCAAAATTCGGCCCCCAAGGGGGTTAGGGGGGCTAAACGTGTTTTTTACATATTCCGTCATATCTCAAAGAAGGAAACAGATATCCATAAGATTCTTGATTTAAAATGTAAGAAACACGATTAAATGTAACAAACACGATCAATGTCACGATTTTTCGACATTCGCTTTAGATTTTGAAAAAATTGCTAGAAACAATCCAATAATTTATATTTCCTATATATCACCATTTTGAACAATAAATTGGTGGTAGGAGAAAAGAGAGAGATCAACCGTAATTAAATGAAGTGTGCAAAGGTGTGTGTGTGTGAATTGTATATATTTCGGTTGTTAGTACGTATACATCTAGAGCTCAGGTTAACTCCATTCATTTTTATTATCCTGGGCAACGTCAGGTAATTCTTTGTTTATGAAACCGGCAATTTTCACAACGTTTTACGGGGAAGCCCTCAAACTCCTCGAAGGGCCGGGATCCAGTGGGTTATCAAAATTGAAAGAAACATTTTAATGCTGACATTAGCATGGGGGGGGGGGTTATTATAATATGCTGATGGGATGATGACCAGTGGAGAGGGATATAGATTGCCATAAAATACAAATATACATATCATACAAGTAAGCTTTATTAAGGGTTCACCCGTGCAACGCCGGGTATATAAAGCTAGTATATATATATATATATATATATATATATATATATATATATATATATATATATATATATATATATATATATATATATATATATATATATATATATATATATATATATATATATATATATATATATATATATATATATATATATATATATATATAATATATATTATATATATATATAATATATATTATATATATATATATATTATATATATATATATATATATATATATATATATATATATATATATATATATATATATATATATATATATATATATATATATATATCTGTGTGTGTGTGACGGTGAAAGAAGTCGCATTTTCAACTTTTTTTATTAGGAGGTAAAAATGTAATCTCTATGTTAAATTTTTAGTGCAATTGCAAATAATTATTATTTGCAATATTATAAAAAATTTTATGAATTATAATTCATTTAATTTATAGTCGAATTTTTTGAAGTTTTTGCAGTTAAAAGCTTTCGACTTTCACCATTTGACTTCCTGATTTACAGCACTTTGCCTTTCACCGCCTCATGTATATACATAGTTAGATAATGTATAGGTATAGGGGCTGGTTCCCATTAACTTGCTTATATTACCAGAAGAAGAAAAAAAATGTCATAATGTACAGATAAATGGCTGTTTCCACTTCGTATAAATATTCTAGGAATTGCGCAGACCGAATTTGCTAAGCAACACCTCAACTATCCTTTTTCTCAACCCTTATCATCGATTTTCCACTTCTGATCAAATTTGTCAAACTCGATGAAATTATTTCCAATTTTTCCGACGACTACCGCGTGATACGCCATACTCTCTCAAAATGAGTAGAGTTAGGTAGAAAAATGCCAGATCCTCACCGAAACGCGCGCGCAAACTTGAGACTTGGCAAAACAGATTAATGCAGGCAAGAAAAAGAAAAAGGGACACCGAAACAAGCACGTCCTGTAGACAAATCGAGATAAATCTGGCGAGTATTCATTATAATCCGGCAAAACTTTCGAGCATTTCTCATCTTTTGGCTCTAAGAAATGATGTACGATAGAGCGTGAGGGGGGGGGGAGGGGGGAATATGCGAAGAAAACGGGAAAGAGAAATTTTGGCGGCAAAGCTCGGTCTATCGATAAAGAGAGAGACGATGGGGGGTGCGAAGAGGTCGGGAATGGATGTGAGAGATTATTGTTAATGAAACTTAAGTTGGGTGTTGGAGACGGGGCTTTTGTTTAATTTATTATGTAGTGTATGTGCGGTATTTGGAGACTAAATAAAATTTGTAGCTTCCTCGTGAAACACATTGTATCAATCTCTGTATTACATTGTATCAATAACACTTCACACACACACACACACACACACACACACACACACACACACATATATATATATATATATATATATATATATATATATATATATATATATATATATATATATATATATATATATATATAATCGATTCTGGTTAATCGGACTACATAGGGACACTATCATTTTGGTCCTAATAACCGGCTGATTCGATTGCATGAACATGCCTTATGTTACAAGACGGGATATGGTGCGAATAAGCTACTGGTCCGATTAACCAGTGGTCTGATTAACCGGAATCGATTGTATATATATATATATATATATATATATATATATATATATATATATATATATATATATATATATATATATATATATATATATATTATAAATATATATATATAGTATAAAAGACCCCAAATCCCTTTCAAAATTCAAATTCTTTTAAATTTTCTTAGGCGTGGATTAATTACGCATTTTGATATTAAGAACAAAGGAATCGGCATAACGTCCCTCGAAAACCCCAATCTCTGCGGCAATCTTACATAAGATACTACATGACCACTGTCATCAGAGTCATGGGTAGCCAATCATTGCTCTTGTGCATGATCACATGGCGAGTCACCCCAAAAGTTTATTAAAGACCCTGCGGTCAAAAATCGGAGAGCTTTTTTCATTTTCCGGCGTCCCGAGATGATGTGCCATTTGTGTAATAAAATATTTAGTTCAACGTAACGATTGCCGTCTTTGCTACCGGCCTCGACTACAAACATTCTTCTATATCTTCGCTGTGACATGGTGGGTTCTTGATTTCATTGTTCTTCTCGGGTTGGACCTACCATGTTACTTACTTACACACACACACACATATATATATATATATATATATATATATATAATATATATATATATATATATATATATATATATATATATATATATATATATATATATATATATATATATATATAGAATATGTATATATAGAAGAAGAGTTTGGGGGCGGTACGGGTGGTGGGGGTTGTCAGCGACAGAGTCTGTCGGAAGTCAGCTGGCTTTTAGTCTTTGCAGCGAAAACCGATTGCTTGTGAAGCAGATACGCGTTTGAAATAGGCGTTAGGTTTTGAGAATGCATCGGCATGTCGAACAGCGATACGCCATAAAGTTTTGTGTAAAACTGAACAAATCAACTACTGAGACGCTTGTCATGTTACAAGAGACCTACGATAAGGATTCTTTGTCCAAGGCTCAAGTGTTTAGGTGGCAGAAAGCCATAGACGGAAGAGAGGGCGTCGATGACGAACAACGCGCTGGTCATCTATCAAGTTCTCGAACTTCAAACAATATGGCTAAAATTGAAGCGCTTTTGGACACTGATCATCGGATGAGTGTTTGAATGATTGCGGAGACGCTGGGACATAAAAAGATTGAGGAATCGAATCGCGCGCATCCGCACGGAGCTCACAAACAATTGGATTCTGCCCCACGATAATGCGCCGGTCCACACATCCTTCAAAGTGAATCAGTTTCTGGCAAAACAGAACGTCGTAACGCTGTCCCCATCCCCATCCAGCCTCGATAAGTAACAGCCGGACTGTTTTTTATTCCCTCGGATAAAATCCAGCTTAAAAGGTCATCTTTTGACAATCTGGAGAACTTGCAGAAAAACGTAACGTGCGTTCTGAACAGCAGTCCAGTTGAAGACTTCCAGGCGGGCATCAATGGGTGGCAGAGTCGTTGGCAACGGTGTATTAATGCAGGAGGGGGCTATTTTGAAGAATATTAAGTGGCTGTAAAATTATCTTCAATTGAACTAATTTTATGGAATTAGTCTCATCACTTTCTGGACAGACCCTGTACACACACACAAACACACACACAAACACACATACACACACACATACATACAAACATATACAAGTGTGTGAATACTTACATATATGTAGGTATGTGCATACATACATTTATATAGACGTGCGCATACACACACAAACATACTTATATATATATATATATGTGTGTGTGTGTGCGCGCGCACATATAAGTAAACGCACACTTATATAATATACATATACACACACACACACACACACACACACATATATATATATATATATATATATATATATAGAGAGAGAGAGAGAGAGAGAGAGAGAGAGACAGAGAGAGACAGAGCTTAGAACGAATGATGATAATTATAAACCATCAGAGACCTCAATGCAAAGACCACGTGACAAGTCAGACCAACAAAAAGCGATGTTAACAATCTCGGAGCCAATGGAGAATTTCAAGTCTATCATCCGGAAGCAATGTGAAGAAGGCTTTGTTTAAAAAAAATTAAAATACTCTTTAAAAAACAGAAACTGCTAATATTTTCTTGTTCCCGGAAATGTGTTTATAAAATTTTAAATATAAAACTTTGATGGTCAAGTCTTGGCAAACTATGGCCATCAATTCCATTTTGAGAAATCACTCCTCTTACAAAGTGTCTCACGGCAGTGATTTCTATAAAAAAAAGATATTCCCTTCCCCTATCTACTTATGCAGACACAGGATGCGGCAGAATGGACTCTCACATTTCTGATGGGCAGTAGTAAGGGTTTGGTGGAGGTAGGGTAAAGCGTCAGATGGCAACACATTGGGAGGATTTCCTAGTTGTCCGCAGACACCACGAGTGGGTCCTGTGAACATCACAATTTCGTTAACCCGATCTGAATACGTGATAGCTGCTATCCAAGTTTTCCCCGGTTGTTACACCCGTGTTACAGATAGCAGAGATTTTCGCTCCCGACTGTCAAGTATACGTGACAATAGATAGTAAAGTTTTATCAGTTAATTTTTGGGGCACTAGATGGCATCCTATGTCCAGGAATTTTGGAATACACCTAGTTATTAACTTGTTTTTGAAATATAGACGGTTATGACTGACATGTTGGAGATAGTTTTATGTAAACATATGGGGAGGGCTATTTATTGCTGCTAGCTGTTAGCGGTTAGGGTATTTAAACTTTGCACGTGTTCTTTATTTACGAGTCATTTTTTTTCATTTGGTGTGAATTGTAGAGTGGGACAAGAGGATTGTAGCGTGGAACTAAACGAGTTTACCGTTTAGTTTTGGGGCGCAATCAGTCCCTGATGCTGTGAGATTTCTGATTTACACCGATAGTTAAGTAAATACTGTAAAAAATAACATATTAATCTGTAAAATAAAAATTAGTTAATAGCGAATTTATAAATGAATGTGTATGTAATCCATATATAGCTTAAACATATAGATTTATTCGAAAATTCTACTATTTTGGAATTTTTCTTAAAATTTGGCTTAGTAGCGCTCAGGCCTCAGCGGAAAGAGCGTGACCGCAACAAGCCGTCACGAAAGAGTTAAAAATAACGATTCTGTAACCGCGACGTAGCAGGCAATTAGGACGCTCTTCGGGTTCTACACAACTGATATCGTTCCCGATCTAAGAACAATCCTGCGATGGGTTTCAGACGTAAGAGCAAGTGGGTCTGCATTACCATGGATACCGAATGGTCGAACACGGAACATTAGATCCCCTGAAAATGTGCAACGAGCTCGTGAGTCCGCTGTTCGTGTGGAAGTGGTCGCCATTTCCCCAGAGATGACCAACAGAGCAATGGAAAATTATATTGTGGTGTTTTCAAAACCTGCTGGAAAAACTGGATTATAAGTACTTTTCGAAAATATGAAGATATTTTTTTGTCAATTGTATCGTTCGTATTTTATAACCCTTTGAAATGTGGGGAATGATTATACATACATACACACACATACACACACACACACACACACACACACACACACACACACACACACACACACACACACACACACACATATATATATATATATATATATATATATATATATGTACCTTGCAACAAAGAGTGCCAGAGTCCTTTTAATCAAATGTCAGTTCATCAATGTGAGAAAATAAATGTTAGTTTCAGGATTTTTACAAATCTTAGGACATCAACCCTTTTTTTCAAATATCTATCTATCTATCTATCTATCTATCTATCTATCTATATATATATATATATATATATATAATGAACTGTACATCACGGGAATTCATGAATGCTGGTAAATACTGTATATGAGAATACATAAGTTCGTAGATGGAAAGAGCAGGACTACATACACTGTGGTAATCCAGGGAAGAGACGCAAGAAGAGTTAATTGATTTATTAAAGGAGTTTTATTACGAAATTACACGGCACAAGAGATTTTAGCAATACTAACTCTACGTCTTGTAACTTCATTCTTGTAAACCAGCCAGAGCTTAAATATGCTTTACACCAATAGGACGCTCGGCACACAACATGGAATGACACGAAGACGGACAGAGAAAGCCCACGGAAAACCTTTGCAGGTCTTTATACAGCGTGGGGGCGCCAGGAGAGTTAAACGCCCTCAATTGTCCAGAATTGAACACGTGAATGCACGATTAAACATCACCAGACTTTTCGCGCCGCAAACTAAGCCCTCGTGACGTTGACTTAGGCCTCATTTATGAGGTCAAAAATAACTTTACTGCGCGTGTATTGAATAGAATATTAGGTTATTACGATTTCCTATTTCGTTTTTGAAATAGGGCTGTGCTCTTTTGAGAGGAAAGATGAATAATTTAAAACACGCATTAGATTAATGATGGTGGGGTGTTATTATATATATATGACAGGCAGCTTGTTTGCTCCTGTGTGGATTCGATATTATGCAGTCAATGAATTAAAAGGTCGGTGGCAAAGAACTACAATTAATATATCTAACGTCGTTTATTTCCAAAATCTGAAGCTACCTGATTCAATCTGATAAATTAAATCCAAGAGTCATCAAGCTCCCACGCGACGCGTGACTGTCTCAATCAAGAATTTCCCGCCGTCTGATTAAACGCTATTGTTTTTCTGCCATCTAAAGCCATCGCGCATGCCCACAAGATCTGTGTGACGCATACACCGGAGATTAACCATGGGCGTGACCACGGATGTCAATCAAAACCAAAGGGAATTTCCCCGATTTCTCTCGATGCATTTCGAACCAAGATACGAGAATAGTGGCGAATTACGCCACAACAACAAACTAATTACTAAGCCCCCTTTAACTTTAGAGTAATCATTCTTTTCCCACTAAATCCTTGACACACACACACACACACACACATATATATATATATATTGATACAGTGAAGTTTCTATAGCAGGCCACCCCTCAAAACAGCCATATTTTGCCGGAGCCATTCTGCCGCACCCTGTGTATAGAATTTTGAGATTCTAAAACGAGAATCAATCTAAACATTACTGAACAAACGTCTCTTCGAAGAGATTTGAACTATTAAAAAATTCTTGTTTTGCATCAGAAACAGAATCTTTCCGTTGTTGGGATACATAAATAAATAAATGCTCAAAATAAAAATTTACGAAACATTCAATGAAAATAATATATA
>OU015490.1:126038026-126100526 GCA_907164885.2 Dolomedes plantarius | reverse complement strand
CACCACAAGGGTCGGAATCCGACTTGGCCAAAGGACCAGTCCCGTAATTTTGAACCGAGTCAAGTGACGAGACCAGAACACTTGACCCCGCACCTCCAGAGGTAATTTTGAGAACTTGGAGGACTGGCTACTAGTGATATAGACAGCCTTTCTGGGATATATTTCAGAGTAGATGAAATTTAGCCTTGGATTTTTATAACGAAAAAGTGGGCAACAGGTTTAGGACTTTAGCCAAAAAAATGAATGTGAATTCAGATATAAATGAGAGGTGCAAATATAAGCTTTCAAAATTATACATATGTTAATAAATTTTATTTCGAAAAAAGGAGTGAATTAATATTCAGATAGAGTCTCGCAACAACTACCATACAACCAATAGCCATTCTATTTTATCCATGGTAATCAGGGTTGCTTTTACTAGATATTTTTATTTAAATACTTTTGAAAAGATAGAACAAAAGCGCCATCTATCTTTTTTTTCTTTTCTATTTTAACATCCTTCAAATTCGAAATTAACTTTTATCCTCCATGGACATTTCATTTTACTTATTACGAAATAAAAAAAGAAAACAACATGAAACTCTATAAATATTTTACCTCTACATTAACTTAATAAGTTCAGAAATGAAATGTGTGGGAAGGGGGAGAGAAGACAGAACCCCCAAAAAAATATTCCAGAGTCTCATCTCTTAAAACAACTCGGCTCTGGAGGCATAACTGCAACGGGCGGATTTCGAAAAGTACTTCATGGTAATATATCAACGTCAGACTCGTGACGAATTAGCAGGAGACTGGAGATAATAACGTGCGGATGATAATTAATGTTTCTTTTCTCGGCTACAGGAATTTGCGCATTTTGGCGACAATCTCGTTGAAATTTTGGCGTGGGATCGAACTTTGGCTGTCTAGTCATCATCATCGACCAGGGTTTGATTCTGCGACGAACAGGAGTTTGCGTATGGTTTAACTCTAGAATTAATTATGTCAATGAATATCTAATACACCTAATCATCTAGCCTAATTTTCCTCGTACATATTTAACTTTGTGATGGACGGGAGTTTACGTATGGTTAACTCTAGAATTAACTATATCGATAAATAGCTAATATCCTAAACATGGAACACGAGTAGTATATTTTACCACAAGTTGTTTAAATATTTTCCCGATACAAGTTTAAAATTTCTCAGGGATGTTCTATCAATCAATATATCATCAAAACTATGGGTTTTCTATAGTTTAATACAGCAAAACTGGCTCACATAAGCACCATATTTGTAGGATTATGGTCTTCATGAAAATATATTAAATAAATTTTTATTTAAGAAGAACCATAGGTTACCGAATTGCAAGTATTTTATTTCGGTACATTATATACAACATTATATACAATTTTACGTCATCATTCATTTAATGAAAGTTAGATCATTTCAAGTGACATCACCGCCATCTGTCGACTAATAGAAGAACTTTTTAACGTAGGATTACGTTCCTCCATAACAGTTCTCCGGAAAGCAAAATTTCAGATGTCCTGCGTCACGAGTTATAATTTTGACAACGCGCCAAACCCATTCTGTATCGCTTGAGCAAGCAGTAAACAGCTAAACAGAAAAGCACCAAAATGCGTGAAAATTTTGACACACATATATCTGTATATACATACCATATATATAGATTGTGGTACATATATATATATATATATATATATATATATATATATATATATATATATATAGATAGATAGATAGATACATAAACAGTTGAACCCCGTTATAGCGAACCCGGTATATAGCGAACTGACGGATATAACGAACGAAAATTTTGGTCCCGCCGTTTTCCTATTGTGCGTGATTTAATTAGCAATGTGTCAGTTTAATGTAATCGATTTCAGTCGATTTAATTCAATGATAATTTTTAATAGATTTTATCATTTTTAATACATCATTATTGAATACACATTGCAACTAATGAGTTATACATTTTGTGAACTCTAGCATTTTTCTCAACGGTTGGGATATAGCGAACCAGTGGATAAAGCGAAGAAAACATTGGTCCCTTGAAGTTCGTTATAACGGGGTTCGACTGTATACATAAAACATACATATATATATACATGCAATAGAGGTAAGCAACGATAAGTAATCCTACGTTAATAACCCGCGGTAGTTTTGTCAGAAGAGACTACTTGAATTATTTTACTGATAAACTATGTTATTCTTTTTACCATGTTTTTTTTAACTTGCTTTCTTGTTTGTGTGTGTGTCTGTTTGTCCAGTACAAATATTGCAATCGATTTTTAACAAACTTCCCGACTAGCTAGACATTTAGAGCTTTTAGAATAGCTCAGAACACGATGACAATGCATTTTTTTATTACTTTTAGCCATATTTAAGCCGATTTTTACCCTGTTTTTATTATTTTCAGTTAATTTTGTTTTGTAGACTGGTGTAGCCATCTGTCGGCCGGAACGGGAACGAAAAGTTAAACGTAAGTTAACTTCCAATTAACTTCATTTTATTTCAAGTTGATGGGATAATTCATCAAAAAAATTTTTAAAAAGTATTTATTAATACATAGAATTGTCAAGTTTATATGATTGAACAGAAAATTTAAAAACATGGTATATATGAAAAGTTCTTTTTATCTTGTAATTATTAATACCTACTCTTAACGATTAATGGAAATCTATGAGGTTGTCAGCCAGAAATATGAAGAAAATGTTGGAGTAGTTTTGAAAGAAATCAAAACTTTTAAAATTATCCCCAAAGCATTCTACACTGAGCACGGAAAAGTTTCTTATCGTTGTACAAAGGGAATTCATAATTTGAATCTTAAATTATAAATAACAGCGAAAGTTTTTAAGTGTATAAATAAATTATCAAAATAATAACTTTTTCGGGGACTGTTGAAATTTGGTTGAGATCTTTATAATCTAAGAATTAGGTACTTCCTTTTTATAGCGCCTTGGCGAAAAAAAAATTGGCGAGAAACAAACCTTTAGCAATCTGTAACCACTTGTTATATATGTCGTTGTTGCTTGTGTCCCGTGGACGGAAGTATTCCATACAAGGTACATATAGGCTTACCGGCTGAGGGGTGTGTCTCCTGTTTATAATGGCACCACAAGGGTTGGAGTCCGACTTATTCAGGTGCCACCTCAATTTTAACCAACTACAGTCGATCCCCGTTATAACAAACTTTAAGGGACCAAAGGTTTTGTTCGCTTTATCCGGTGGTTCGCTATATCCTAACCGTTAAGAAAAATGCTAGAGTTCACAAAATGTATTACTCATTAGTTGCAATGTGCATTCCATAATGGTGTATAAAAAATGATAAAATCTAATAAAAATGATCATTATTGAATTAAATAGACTAAAATTGATTACATTAAACTGACATAATACGAATTAAATTGCGTACAGTAAGAAAACGGCGGGACCAAAATTTTCGTTCGTTATATCCGTGAGTTCGCTATATACCGGGTTCGCTATAACGGGGTTCGACTGTACTAATTAAATTACGTACAATAGGAAATTGGCGGGACCAAAATTTTCGTTCGTTATATCCGTGAGTTCGCTATATTCCGGGTTCGCTTTAACAGGATTCGACTGTATTCCCAATGGCGACATCTCGGAGGATCGTACCTTCTCCTACCCACTCTGACCTATTTGGACTTTCCGGTCTATGGATTTAATGTGCCAATATCCGGCTTAGACACAAACTTATTTAAGGACGTTTGGCGGGATTCGATCCGACAACCGTCACTTCCGAAAGTCGAAATGTTGTCACTAGGTTACTTCGTGCCCATAAGTTTTTTTATAAATTGCTTACGAAATTGTATTAAATAAAATAATAAATACAAATTTATATTAAAATCCTTCTTTATGTATATATTAAACTGTGTATAAATAAATTGTGTGGTGTAGATATTGCATGAATTCTTTGTATATATCGTTAACCATTTCTTTCTCGCCATGGAGGAAACTCGCCAATATCCTTTTCTCGCCAAGTCTACTATAGAAAGCACGTATGATCAAAAGCACTATTAAAAGAAATGCAGATTATCAATTCCTTTAACTTTATACAATTTAAATCTGTAAAATAAAACTTTTGTACTTTATTATATCACAATTTGAGATTTATCTTAACAGTTACGTAATTATGCGAGAATGAATACATGCTTTTGTAAACATTTCTCGATTTATTACGAAATAAATATAATTATACAAAGTTAATTCTTTAGACAATATACAATATTAGAACTTACGCCGAGATGTCTGGTGGAGGTCACGTTACATTTAATTACATAATTTCGCTGTCATTCTTTTTTCCGTTTTACATTTTTCTGTTAGTTCATAGTTACAGTGATGCTACATTCTAACAGTTTTGTCTGCTATCATATTGTATGATTAAAAGCAATTCCAAAATGGAGAAAATAGGGCGGTAGGATTATTTGAGGACATATTTTAACCTATTAGGTTTATAGTAAAATAATTAAATTTAGTGCACAGGTATAAAAGCTAGATTAGATGCGTGCACCTCCTGAATTCGTGTAAAATTTGTCTTATATAAAATTTTTTTGTTTAGAAGTACATAAACACATGTACACATGCATGCAGAATAATACGCATTGTTAGATACTTAGGAGAAAAACACGAAATTAGTAAAAGCATTCAGCAAAACACTTTATATAAGATTAGAAGACACGAGTTCTATGCCCACTCCTGGCCGGTCGTTACAGTGCCGCAGGGATGGAACGATTTTTGACTGTTAGGCAAACAATATTTCGACTGAAAAATCTCAGTCAAAGGAAAAATTAAAGAAAAATAATAAAATATAATACGTGCAAGCCAGTATACTGAGCCCCTAATTTTAAAGAGGTGAAATTATGTGAGGAACATAATTCAAAATGTTTTAGTTCCTCATATCACTTGGATAGTTCAGTATGTAGAACCCCGGCCTTTATTTCCGACATATTTCTTTAACATTTTTGTGACATTTTTCTTCCGTATTTTAAAATACGACAATCTGTTCAAATCCCAACAAGCGTCAATGCAGGACTTCTTGTCTAATCCTGATATAATTATAATAAATCCGTTGGCCGAAAATTCCCTCCGGAAAGTTCGTAGAGTTGGGAGTAGGGTACAAACCCACTAGATTTCACCCCTGGCGATGCACGGTCTAGATTAAAGTGTTTCCCAATATTGGACAACATTTAGTCTAGCACTATGTATATAACGTGTGCTAATATACGTCCAAATATACGACATGTGCTAAGTATATGCCCAATACATGGCATGTGCTACAAATAGCGCATGCTATATAGTATGTGCTACTTTTTAGCTAATACCAGAGCCGCAACAATTCAGCCCTGAAAGAAGCATACTACAGTGAGCGAGCGAACGAACGCTCAATAATTCGATTAAATTCATATTTTTGCTATTGATTCTACACGGGAAATCGCTGCTAAACATTCTAATGTATATTTTCCTTGTAGGCAAAACTGCAATACGGCACAAACATGTTATTTGTTTTTGTTTTTCCTACACACCTGCGTTCATGTCTTTTGGCCTTACACTCGGTTTGTTTACCTAGCCATAAACACATCCCTGTAACCCTCTTTCAATAAAAAACTTCAAGGCCAAAATTTACATATTGGAATTTAAAAGGCTTCTCGCTTAGACACACTGTTAAAGTTTAATTTATCGGTCGCGCTTTATATTCTCCAAACTAAATGACTCAAAAAAGTTTATTTTTAAATTTTTATTATTATTTTGTCACTTTTCTGGCTTCGGTGATCTTGTATTCAGATGTTGGTCGACGTGAATAAATATATTTTTAACTCTACTATCTCGGATCTTATCATGGATATTTCACTGTAGCATGTTTCCATTAAATATGTTGTGTTGACATATTTACGTACATCGATCATGTCTGTGTATGGTGAAACGGTTATAGAACTTTTTAGTAAACGATAAATCAGCTAAAATTTATGGTATTATATATAAATATAAATATATATATATATATATATATATATATATATATATATATATATATATATACTAGCTGAAAACTCGCACTTCGCTACGGAGTACATTCAAATTAAATACAACTGTCAATGTATGCAATTAATGCCAAAAATATATATAAATATATTTATAATAAATACAAAGATCAATGTATGCAATTGATGTAAAAAAAAAAAAAAACTATATTTATAAAAAAATCGTAACGGATATTTTTATAGAAAAAATAATGTAGAAGAAAATATTGCAATTAAATCTAATAAGACATACTAAATAATATAGTGCAGTTAATATAGTACATTTTGAGGAGCATACCTTTTACTGTATTTTAATTTTTTTTTGATAATGTCCAATCGTCTGCCGCATTAGCAAGAAAAGAAAAATAATTTTTTTCGTCTATTTAGTTGTTATGCCCTTGATGATATATTTATTTAAAGTACCAGAAAAAGAAACCACTTGATCAGCATTTAATAAATTAAATTCTAAAAATTAATCTTTAAAAATTCACCAAATATCAGAAAATGGAGATAAAGATTCAAAAGAAGATTTAATTTTAAAGGCATTTTTATGATCTTTATCGCGATATAATTTTTTGTAATCCTCAAATTATTATTTTAAATGTAAACTTAAAAAAAGTTACAAGAACAGCTTAAAAATTTAATTTAAAAAATCTAAGATGAATTTTTCAAAAATCTTTCTTAGTGCACCCCTACACTATAAGAAGAATCGCCATGCAAAATTTCAGCCCTTTAGGTACAGCGGTTTGGTCTGTGCGTTGTATGTCAGTCAGTTACGGAACTGTTTTATATACATAGATATATCATTTAAAAAAATTTTACACATACATATACAATCATACTCATTTATAAAAACAGTATATACATATATACATTTAATTGTATAGGCAAAATTATACATATGCAAATTTTTTTATGCAAATTTTATACATAAATAGATGCATACGTATTTATACAAATTTTATGCACATATACATACATACGTAGATAAATACATGCATATACAAATTTTGCTCACGTATACATACATACGTAGATAAATACATTCATATACAAATTTTACACACGTATACATACATAGATACATACATATACAAATTTTACACACGTATGCACAAATACGTCGTTACGTATGTGCGTAGACAAATTTCACACACTTATACATACATATGTAGATATATCCATTCATAGACAAATTTTACACACATATACATACATACATACATACATATACAAATTTTACACACAGATGCAGACATAATTACATACATATATACATACATATACAAGTTTTACGCACATAAGCATACATACGTACGTATGTACATACATACATATACAAATTTTACACACGTATACATACATATATAGATACTTACATACACAGACAAATTTTAATCACATTACATACGTACGTGGATACATGACATACACATACAAATTTTACACACATATACATACATACGTATATACATACATGTATAAATTTTACCCATATAGTATGTATGCATTCATATTATGCATCCATACATACATATTAATATAAATCCTATATATACATATGCATACATAAATATTTATACAAACTTTATAATCGCATATACATACATACATACATACATATATACGCACAATTATATATATATATCTTTGTCTCTCCCTTTCAACTTCAACTTCTAATACTTTTGGCCGTATTTGACCGACAAGAAAACAAAAGCGTAGGTGAAACTTCATTATACTTTACAGGTTTAAAATTAATGTATCAACAATGTAGGTGGAAACGCACAGCAAGGCAAAGTTAGAGAACAAATATTTTACACGTATATTCTGTGATACAATGCAAACACATTATAAGCAAAATTATGAAGTATAATAAATAACGGTTGTATACAGTACGTCACTGCATTTTATAAACATTTCTTTTTAAATGTATGTGTTTATAGTGATTTGAGTTTATCATTAAAATTTTCATTCAGTTAAAATAAATGCTCTACGTATTTATAGTGTTATTTGAAATAATTAAGATTATTTTTCCAAAAGATTTAGTTTATAAGTGATTCTATTTTCCTAGAAAAATAATAATACAGGTAACTATGAAAAAGTTACTTATTTTTTTATCATTAGAATGCTGCTACTTTAGATTTTTTAAAAATAAACATCATAATCATTGGAATAGATGAATAACAGGTCAAAATTACTCTGTCTTACTTTTAACTCTCTCTCTCTCTCTCTCTCTCTCTCTCTCTCTCTCTCTCTCTATATATATATATATATATATATATATATATATATATATATATATATATATATATATATATATATATATATATAATTATATATATCATCTGTGACTGCAGTGCAATGAGTGTCAAGTCCAAAATCGTAGTTTTGAGAAAACGAGATTGGAAAAAAACGACTTTTGTAAAGTCAGTTTTTTTAAGTTTAATTTTTCATTTTTTTAAAAAGTAAATTTTTCTAATTTCATATTTGTTGAGTTGAAACGTGTATTAGTCCTTGATTGAGATATAACCCCTTTAACAGTAACATGTTTGTGTTTTGTTTCACATATCCCAAATTTTCCCTGATGCATAAAAATATTTAGGAGTGGAATTGGACTTAGCATTCTATACCCTGCAGTAGTCCTTGATTTTTCAAACATGCCTGGTTTGTTAACTCATTATAGCTCATTTTGGACTTAACGCCCCTTACACAGTGAACACAGATTTTATATATATATATATATATGCGTGTGTCGGACTCGTTCTTCACGTCCATATATTTTAAAACCATTGTTGTCCTAACTCCTCATAGATTTACAACTGCAGTCAGCTTCCGACATCTCCTTCTTCTTCTACCGGATGTCAGGCTGTTGACACGATTAGCTAGAAACCAGTCTAGTTAAATTTCCTAAATATCTTTATTAACTTATAATTAATTACTCAGCTCCATTTTCTAATAATTATTTCCATTCCTTTCCAATATGCGTGCCCGTCAAGCGGCACGTCTTGCCTAGTCAATCATCCCATTGTCTCTGAAGATTTCAACCCTTTGTGCCCAGCTTCCAGAAATACCGCGCACGCCCATAAGAGCTTTGTTACGTTTGCACTGACGAGGGATAGATGGGGCGAAGCTGTCAATCAAATCCAACCCCATTATTTACTTTCCCCGCAATGCTTCTTTTCCGAAACTTCGTAAATTAATAGTATTTAATTGATAATTCCTATTTTCTCTAGAAAACCCCCCTTTTAAAGATTCTTACTGTTAGCCCCCCATGATAATTCCTTACATACATATATATATATATATATATATATATATATATATATATACAGGGTGTAAACTCTTGGGCAAAACTTTAAGGGGTGATAGTACACATCAAGACAAACAATATTATATAGGAAACTTAGGGTCCCAAACGTCTTCCAAAGGAGATAGACGCCATTAAAGTTTAGGGTCCGAAATTTCAAATGATCATAAAAAACGGGAAAATTTGTCGATTCGTTTGCTGTTTTCGCTTAAATTATTCTTTATGTCAAGATTTTCTGGAAAATAAATTTTAAAGATAAAGCTAAAAAAATGCCGATAGAGGGCGCTTTAGACTTTGGAGTAACAAACAACTATTTTTTACTGTTATTTTTTGTATCAGATTAAATGCTTTCAAAAGCTTAGACTTAAACTTAAATTTTGAGCTCAAAATCTGAATCGTTGGGGGTGGTTATGTCGCGAAAACTCAACAGTGTTCAGGAGGTGAAATTTGAACCCCCCCTCCTCCCCTGTACGCAGTTCAGTTATTCACGATTTTGGATGCTCGGTCGTAGACCAGGCAGAAACTATCACCCACTAAACGTAAAATAAACGAGAGAGGGATGACAAAAATGTGTGGGCCGGAATTATCCACGATCATTTGATCGGGCCATATCTTCTGCCAAGGCGCCTGGACGGCGGAATGTATCTGGTATTCCTACAAGAGGTGCTTCCAGTTCTGCTGCAAAGTGTTCCAGCCAACATAAAGGCTCGTATGTGGTTCCAACATGATGGAGCGCCTGCACATTTCAGCGCAAATGTGAGAAGTGCATTGGATACAGCATATCCAGGGCGATGGATTGGACGGGGTGGTCCGGTAAATTGGCCGGCACGCTCGGCTGACCTCTCCTGTCTAGACTTCTTCCTGTGGGGTCATATGAAGAGTCTTGTTTACGCAAGCCCTGCCGACTCCAACGAGGAACTGGTTGCGAGAATTGCCGTCGTAGCAGGCGATATCCGGGAGATGCCCAGGGTATTTGCTAATGTTCCAAAGTCCCTCCACCGGCGGTGTGAGGCCTGCATCCTTGCTGGTGGGCGCTCTTTCGAGCAGTTTTTGTGATTCCACAAGAAAATCATGCGTGTACCATTTTCTACGTGTCATCATTCATTCAACCTTCATTCATGCGCACTACGTGCGTACATCAAATTTTTTTTTTTTTTTATTTCGAGAGGAGAAATTGTTCATGTCTAGTATTATGAATAATTTTTTTAATTTTGTCATCCCTCTCTAGTTTATTTTACGTCTAGGAGGAAGTAGTTGCTGTCTGGTCTACGACACAAAGTCCTACGACACCAAGATCGGGAATAACAGAACTCTGTTCAGGAGGGAGGGAGTTTCAAATTTCAACTCCTGAACACAATTCCGTTTGCGCTACTTACCACCCCCAACGAATCAGATTTTGAGCTCAAAATTTAAGTTTAAGGCTAAGCTTTTGAAACCATTTAATGTGATAAAAAAATAACGGTAAAAAATAGTTGTTCATTACTCCAAAGTCTAAAGCGCCATCTATCGACATTTTTTTAAACTTTATCCTTACATTTATTTTTCAAGAAAAAACTGACAAAAAGAATAATTTTAGCTAAAACCGCTAACGAATTGATCCATTTTTCCGTTTTTTATAATCATTTGAAATTTCGGACCCTAAATTTTAATCGCGTCTATCTCCTTTGGAAGACGTTTGGGACCCTAAGTTTCTTATATAATATTGTTTGTCTTGACGTGTACTTTCACACCTTAAAGTTTTGCCCAAGAGTTTCGTTACACCCTGTATATATATATATATATATATATATATATATATATATATATATATATATATATATATATATATATACCAAGTAGTATAAGCACAGCCTTTTTGCCGTCTCATATATCTATGGTGCCCGGTATAAAGGACTTAAATCAAAATAAGTGATTTTTAGATATTTGTTAGTATTTATAAAAAAAAAATTTTTTGACTTGTATAAAAGGCTTAAGTCTATCAATTTTGTATACAAAAGTACATTTTTTTGTACAAAAGACTCGAGTCGAAATTATAGTTCTGCGAATGGTATAAAAGCCAATAACTTTGTATATTTAAATCACTGTTTTTGACTTAAGCCCGTTATACCGCGCATCATAGATATATGACCTAGTTAGAAATTCTAATATGGTGAGTACCATCATTAATTATCACTAAATGAATATTTTTTAAGTATATGGGGTACACAGCTAGTCTTCTTTAACATTTCTCTCTGTTTTATTGCAATTCGCCTAGAAAAATGGTAAAGAGGATATTGAGCTCTTCCAGTGTTCAACACTCAAACGTACGTTAAACTCTCCATCAATTAGACCTTCGCGTGCCTGCGAAGAAATTTACGAAGTTTGGGAAAATGTGCGCGTAACGCCCGATTTTTTTTTGTGTGTGTGTGTGACGGAAGATTTGAGCGTAAACAAAATATGACTGATGGTGAAATCGCTTATCAGAAAAGAAAACTTCGACATCTCTGCGAAAGAGTTTGAGGACCATTATCTCTTTTTTCCCTCTGTCCCAATAATATATCACACGTATGTTTTGACAGTGACATATGATGGTCAATGTCTTCCCATTCTGCAAGCTTGCTTGCTTGCTCCGCGCTTAAAATGCTTTTTCCGCTGATTTGCGCTGTCACAGCCGAAAATGTAATTTTTTTTTTTTGACTTGGAGGATGATTTTTGAAGAAATGCTGAAACTCGCATAAAAATTATCTTCTGTATTATGACAGTAAATTCACACAGTGCGATGAGCGGATATATTTGAAATTGCATGCCTTCACAAATGTGATTCATCGTCTAATACAGTGCTCCGCAACCGCTGTGCCGTGGCACACTAGTGTGCCGCGGTGATTTTATCGATTATGATAATAAAAAAAATTTACCACCGCATTAAATAGAAATTTTTCTAAGTAAAATATTCCTCTAACTTTTTGTTAATATGTAATTTTTCTGGGTCGAAATTATACACAAAACAAAACCCTGTTGTTAGCCATACATTGTATGTATGCGTCATATTTCTGGATTTCAGTTAAGAAAGAATATCCACAAATTTCTGACAAGGCCATTGCAATTTTGCCCCCATTTTCTACGACATACTTATGCGAACAAAGTTTTTCGACACTGGTTCTGATTGAAAATGACAAACGATCATATTTAAAGGGCCTTGACTATGAACTGTAGCTCTTTCTATTATAGAGCCAAATATAAAACGTGCAAATATAAAACGCACATTTATCAAAACAATCTCAAATATCTCATTAATAAATTAGTTAAGTTTAAATTAATTTTGATTTATTAGTCTTAAGTAAAGACCAAAAAACAAATTTAATATAAAAATTTAAAGAAAAAATGTTTTTACTTGTAAACTATAATTTTATATTTTTGTTCTTGTGTTGGTGTACAGTTCAAAATGATTTATATAAAACTTAAATGATTATAATTATCTTGATACATAGAGCTATTTTGTTGTGTTTTTTATCTAATAAAAACATATACATATTTATTGTAAACTATATATTTGCAAGATTCTTCTTGTGGTGTGCCGCGGAATTATCGAAAAAAATTTTGTTGTGCCGTGGAAGATAAAAGGTTGCGGAGCTCTGCTCTAATAACTGAAGGGTTTTCTGCAAAAACGATGTTACTCCAATTTTTCAAGTTTTCGGAAAACCGAAAACAAACAAAAATTTTTAATCCAAAATTCTAAGTTGTGGAAAAATATTCTTTTTGATAAATTTCCTTGATTGTTCCTACATATTAGGACAGTATTTGCACTTAAGAATATATCATATAGATCGGGGGTGGCCAGCTTTTGTGTATCTAAGATCTTCTTTTCATCTTAAAAATGTGTCGCGATCGACTTGTCATAGGCGTAGCCTAAGGAGGGAAGGGGAGGTGTGAAATACAATACTATGCTTATACACTGTGTTTCCGTAGGAGGTGCACTCTCGCGAGCTATGGGTAGATAAGCCAAATATATGTTCAAACATACGTATCTACCTACGTGAAAAACAATATAAAAGCCCAAAAAGTCGCGTCCAGGGGGATTAAAACATCATGAGTAATTGTTGACAATAATAATTCAAATTAGCTACAGTAAAGACAGATTTAGAATTTATTTTATTACCTTAACATTAATGGGAAGACTGAGTTTGCATGTCTCTTACCAAGGAATCATAATCAGGTGTATATCCTGACAAAGATAATAACAGTCGGTCTTCAGTATGGGAATTAGTCAGGACAGAACGTTGTCTAGTCTTCGTTAACTTTAAGTTTGAAAATGCCGATTCACACAGGTATGTAGATCCATAACAAGAATAAATAAATTGGCTACATTTGGTGATACTGGGATATTTTTCTCGGTTGACGTATTTCCAAAAATCTTCTGACTTGTAAGATTAAATCAGTTTTAAAATTATAATATCATTTTCTAATGCCTTTTGCTCCATATCAATTGTGTCTGAAATTTTTTGGCTAATGCGTTTCACACTTAAATCTTTTTTAAAAGGAAAAGATATAAATTCCACAATTTCTTTGAGTTTTTCAAAATATTGGAATCTTACCAAGAAAAATGGATTACCATTTATACGTTATTCGTGCTACAAATGGTGCACACATCGAAATCTATAATTGATATTAAAACTTGGTGAGATGTTCTTTCTTTTAAATAATTTTTTTAAAAAGTCTAATGGGTATATACATAAAAATAAGTCATGACTTTCGGATACCTTTAGCTCGGACATCCTGTATTAATTAAATCCCCTTAAAGCACTCCAATATATATTAATGAAAGCACAGTTACTTATTAAATTTTTACATATTAAAGATTCTTACCCATTAAAACACATCCGTACACCTTAACCTATTAAAGAACTCTTACCTATTAAAGCTACTTACCCATTAAAACTCTCCCATACATCTTGCCCTATTGAAACATTCTTATCAATTAAGATTTAACCTATTTAAGCTAAGCTTCTTACCCATGACTCCCAGCGAGGAAAATATAATAAACCCAGGTAGCATCTAAAAAAAAACCTAGATTGTATTTAAAAATCCAGTTCTAAAAAATATTAAATTGACTAAAAAATGATTAAATTATATTATATAAAATTTATATTATATTAAAATGATTTAAAAAAATACAATTAAGGTAATACACACACACCCATCTTTCTAAGGTTACTTGAAGTTAAAGTTATTTTTTTAGTATTGTTCGATTGAATCCATTTCATCATTCCTCTCCAAATTAATGTGTTTAAGATCTTCCAGGTTTTATTTTTAATACGTTCTCCTTATCGTGTAGATCATGTTCTTTCTATGCCGTCTTTTAGTAGTTCTATTTTAGCTATCTAGGAACGACACTTTTGAGGATATCTATCTATCTATTCTGCCATCATACGATCGTTTGCAATTTCAGTTTTGAGAGGATGGGTGTGTTTTGTTGTTGACACTATTAACTTATGAAACCATTGTCTTTAAAACATCAAAATTCTGGGATGATTCCGTAAGAGAGAGATCTATCACGAAATAATCTCCAGTTGTATAATTTTACGTTCATTAATTGTGCCAGTGATTATGAAAGCCTAAGTCAAGATTCTTAAAAAAATAAGTTTTCCAGTTCTTTAATATTGGAATATTTTACATTCATCGTAATCTCAAGCAATCTTTGCAAAATTGTAAAAACTTAGCCGTTAGGTCGAGTTGGTTGTAGCGTCATTATACAGAACTCAGTTCATGTTCAAACACAAACCTTCAAATACGTGACATTATGGCAGATGTTGATATGAACTTTTCTTACTGTTTTCGGCAAACTAAAAAAGCAACTTTTGTTGTGAAATATAAAATCGCTCAATTAAGTGTTTCAATCCAAATATTCTTTAGTCAATGCTCATATTCAACCTCAAGCATATCACTGATCTTCAATGAACATTTTCAATTAGGGACGAAAATATTCAATTAGGCACCAATTATCTCTTTTATACATAACAGCATTTGCGAATACGAATAACTTGGTATTATTTCATAATTCCACTATCAGCTTTTGCCACATTAAAGAACCAATTTCAAGTGTGACATATCAACTTAAAATAAAAAATTGAATTTTTTGGACATATCAACATTTGCCTTAACGCCGTAGAAATATCTCCAAATGAAAAATGCATGACTTAGACCAATTTCATAATCACCAGCACAATTTAAATAATTACATAATTTAATAACATAATTGCATATACATAACTAAGTATACTTATAATGATAATTAAATATGAATATTTGGCTTTAACTTACTTAGATATTAATACTAGATTTATTACCTGGCTTCGCTCGGGATTAAGTTTCTGTTATTATTTTTTTTCAATGATTAGCCTTATGTTATGATGTTCTAAAGTTATAACAACTCTTAAACAAATTGATTTCATTTTTTCAGTAACAAAAATTCATTTATTAATTAATTTGTTGTTATTTTAATACTAGCCAGTACACAATATTTTTTGTTTCCTTTTTGTCATCTGCGACAATGTATAATTCTGATTGATTCCTTTCTCTAGACCCTCCCACATATAGCTGACCATGCGAAAAACATTCTTATGTCAGATCCAGTCCAGTGCTCTCTTCATTTTGGGCATTTTAAAGCATCAATTTGCAGCTAGTCAGTAATGCCTGAATGGATTTATTATTATAGAAAAAGAATCAATAATGTTTGAATGGATTGAGAACACATTCAATATTAAATAAAGCAAATCTAATAATTATTATAGAAAAAGTATACACACATATTTCATGCTCGGAATTCTTTCTCAAAACTGAATCGTCTGTTACGTTTGAATGCCACTTTCAGGCTTTCTTAATTAGAATAGACACGTATTTCATGATTGTAATTATTGCTCAAAACTAAATCGTCTGTTATGTTTCAATGTCACTTTAGTTATATAAATCATCGCGTCAAGGCTAAACGCATGTGTTTCTAGCTAAGTGAACGTGTTCTTCAGTATATTTGTGTTTGAACAGGTAGCTTGAGATAGTTTTAATGCATGAAATGGAAAATGGATTGAGAACACATTCATTGAAAATGAATGACTTTCCATCGTTATATTTTCATTTTTAAAAAGAAATTTTCCGGCGTTACCACGTATATGAAAATAATATATCAAATTCATTCTTGCATGCGCCAATATATGAATAAATCACGTTTTTAATCACGTTTTAAAAAAATCCATATACCCATATGGCCACTAAAAAACCCACACTGGGAGCCCTTTTCTTACCTATTAAAGCTTAACCTATTAAATCACTCTATTTATATAAACCTATTAAAACACTCCCATATAAAATCACTATTACAAGAGTAATTTATTGTAATATATCTTCCTTCTCTTCTTTTATATTCCGCCTTTTTAAATCGAAAATTTACTTAACTAATTTTACTCTTATTATCTTTATTTTAGTTAAAAATACTAATTATAAAAGAGAAGGAAAGAACAGTAAAAGTGTCTCCCAGCTGACGTATATTGAACATAAGAGGATAATTGCTCCTCCATTAATGTGCTCCAAAAAATAATTTAAAAAGCAGTTTGGAGCAAACAATGGCTGTGTCAATAGGAAACGTATTTTACTAACTCTTATGATAATTGTTCGCACTGGTAAAAATGAAAGTAAATAGTTAAGTTCTTAAACTTTTATTCTGTTTTGAGACTGATAATAATTAAAATCATTATTGACGTTCTTTTGTTGTCGTCTAAATTTATCCTTTAATTAATTTTAAGAGACTTTGGAAATGAAACTTATTTTTTAGTTTACCACCAAAGTGTTTAAGATAGTTGAATCTACCCACCCGAAAACTGTGAAGTTGTGTGATAGAGTTAAAAATAAATTTTATTTACATAGTGTTTGAACCAAGTAAGTTTTATCCATCCTCAGAAAAGTGTGATAATTTTTTTTTTCCAGAGGGTTTAAAGCAAGTTAGTTCCCTCTATTAACTCCGAAAATTTGTGATAAATTCAAAAACAAATTTTATTTCTAGAGTTATTAAATCAAGTTAGTTGCCTTTATACACTCCAAAAATTTGTAATAAATTCAAAACAAATTTTATTTCCAGAGTGTTTATATCAAGTTAGTTGCCTTTATACACTCCAAAAATTTGTGATAAAATCAAAAAAAAAATTATTTCCAGAGTGTTTAAATCAAGTTAATTGCCTTTATACACTCTAAAAATTTGTAATAAATTCAAAACAAATATTATTTCCAGAGTGTTTATATCAAGTTAGTTGCCTTTATATACTCCAAAAATTTGTAATAAATTCAAAACAAACTTTATTTCCAGAGTGTTTATATCAAGTTAGTTGCCTTTATACACTCCAAAAAATTTGTGATAAAATCAAAAACAAATTTTATTTCCAGAGTGTTTAAATCACGTTAGTTGCCTTTATACAGTCCAAAAATGTGTAATAAATTCAAAACAAATTTTATTTCCAGAGTGTCTATATCAAGTTAGTTGCCTTTATACACTCCGAAAATTTGTGATAAATTTTTAAATAAATTTTATTTACAGAAATTTAAACCAAGGAATAAAAATGTATATTTATTTTTCCCCTTATCCTGAAGGATTTTTCAGTTGCCCTTCAGCGTAGTGTGTTGTAAATTACGGTTACATTAAAATTACGATTAAATACTGACGATGACGGATGTGAGGTTTCCGAGAATCCCACTTCTTATGATAACTTTCTCTTTCTCTATCGATTTCAGCCTTCATTTTAATATCCATTAAAACTGGCACTCAGCTTCAACTAGAGAATATAGCTAGCTAATGCAGTGATATATTCATGAAATTCTCAATTACAGCATGTTCTTACTTGTTCCCCGAAGAATTGATAGATGGAAGTGAATCATGGAATAACGCGTCACTTTGACGGATTTACCTATCATCAGCGGGATTGATAAGGCATACAAAATAGCTTGCAGAAGGCTCGCACCGAATGTATATAAATGCAGGGAACGGGGAATTAAGCATAAGCTGAGATAATATACTCAAATTATTACGTAACGCAAATTATATATTAATACTTACAACATGCTTTAAATAATAGACTCCAGGAGAGTCATCCCGAACTAGAATAATTTTTTTCTTCACAAGTTAGATGAATAATTACAACAGGGGTTATTACAATCATCGTCTCATAATATACGTTAAATAATAGACTTTCACTCAAAATTAGAATAAGTTTTTCCTTTACAAAGTTAGATGAATAATTGCAACGAGCGTTAATTACAATAAGTTTTAATTCTTACAATGTACGTTGAATAACAGGCTCAAGATGTTTCACTCAAAATTAGAATAAATTATATATTAACAGAGTTTGATGAATAACTGCAATTCCCCAAGGAATAATAGATAGAAGATAGTTATGGATTACAACGACACTTTGACGGATTTCCCTATTATCAGCAGGTTTGATAAGGTATACAAAATAGCTTCGAAGACAACTCACGAGAAATGTATATAAATGAAGGAAACATGAAATTAAGTGTAAGCTGAGACGATATACGCAAATTATTACATAACGTAAATTATATATTAATACTTACAAAATAATTTAAATGAGACTCCTGGAGTGTCACCTCAAATTAGAATAATTTTTTTCTTCACAAAGTTAGATAAATAATTACAACAAAGGTAGAGGAGTAATTACAACAAGTGATATTACAATAAACGTCTTATTCTTAGAATACATGTTAAATAATAGACTCCAGATCTTTCACTCAGAATTATAACAACTTTTCTCTTCACAAAGTTAGATGAATAATTACAACGAGCGTTAATTACAATAAGTTTTAATTCTTACAATATACGTTAAATAACAGGCCTACATTGATTCACTCAAAATTAGAATAACTTCTTTATTAACAAAGTTAGGTGAATAATTGCAGTTCCCCGAGGAGTAATGGAAGATAGTCATGGAATACAGTGAAACTTTGACGGATTTCCCTATTATTAAAGGGTTTGTTAAGGTATGCAGAATGGCTTTACAGAAAGCTCACGAGAAATGTATATAAATGCAGAAAACGGGGAATTAAGTCTAAGCTGAGACTATATACGCAAATTATTACATAACGGATTTATATATTAATACTTACAACATACTTTAAATTAGACTCCAGAAGTGTCACCCAAAATAACAATAATTTTTTTCTTCAGAAAGTTAGATCAATAATTACAACAAAGTTAGAGGAGTAATTACAACAAGTGTTATTACAACAAGCGTCTTAAACTTATAATATATGTTAAATAATAGACTCCAGAACTTTCACACATAATTAGAATAATTTTTTCTTCACAAAGTTAGATGAATAATTACGACGAGAGTTAATTACTATAAGTTTTAATACATACAATATACTTTAAATAAGACTCAAGGAGTGTCACCCCAAATTAGAATATTTTTTTCTTCACTAAGTAAGATGAATAATTACAACAATGTTAGAGGAGCAATTACAACAAAGTTATTACAATAAGCGTCTTACTCTTATAAAATACGTTAAATGATACACTCAAGAACGTTCACAGAAAATTAGAATAACTTTTTTCTTCACAAAGTTAGAAGAATAATTACAACGAGCGTTAATTACAATAAGTTTTAACACTTAAATTTACGTTAAATAAGAGCCTCAAGATGTTTCACTCAAAATTAGAATAAATTCTTTATTAACAAAGTTAGATGAATAATTACAGTTCCCCCAAGGATTAATAGATAGAAGGAATTCATGAAATACCTCGTCACTTTGACGGATTTCCCTATCATCAGCGGGTTTGATAAGGTATACAAAATAGCTTTGCAGAACGCTCGCGACAAATGTATATAAATGCAGGGAACGGGGATTAAGTGTAAGCTGAGACGATATACGCAAATTATTACGCATTTCATGAGTATAAGGTAATATTCAACGTAGAGACGTTTGCGCAGTGTTTTAGGAGAATATTCATTCTGCAGTGTGATATCTTGAGTCAACACTCGGTTCAGGCAGGATGTAAGAAACAGGAATAAACAGCTTTTGAAATCCCAAAAATAACACTTCGAGTACAAAAAAATAGGTCTGAAAATGTAGCTAGACACTAGGATAATCAGAAACAGGTAAAAATAATATAAATCAATTAGGATATATAAGCTCGCAAGGTAATTTTTAAAAACGAGAAATAGAGCTTTAAGGCCTAATGGAAATAATTCTAACCTTAAATATTAACTTTAAAATATAACAGGATATATAATATATTTATTTATGAGTACAAAACAATAGGGCTGAAAAAAACTAGCTGGATATTAGAATAATCACAAACGGGCAAAAATAATATAAATCAGTTACAATATTATCCTGGGTAAATCTCAAAAACTAGAAACACTGAGCTTTTGGACCCAATGGAAATGATATTCACCTTAAAAAATTAACTTAAACATATAACTGAATACATTATATATTTTTGAGCACACAACAATACAACTAAATAAAATAGCTACATATTAGAATGATGAGAAATAGGCAAAAATACTTTAAATCAGTTAGGATAATTTCACAACTAATTCTCAAAAACTGAAAAACACAGGATCTTTCCTTTTTGGTCCCATCGAACTAAGTTCAAAACCAATGTAAACATGTAATTTAACATGTACCATATTTATGAGAACAAAACAGTAAAGTTTAGCAGAATAAACAATAGAGCTGTATTAGGAATAATCAAATACAGTAAAAGCTCGTTTATCTGGACTAGCTGGGACCATAGGCAATCCGAATAATCTGGGTAATACGGGTAATAAACAAAACAAAATCCGTCACTAAGCAGTTTTACCGTTTATTACGAAAAAGCTATGTTTTGTAACAAAATTACATAGTATTGTTTACACGACATTAAAATATATAAAAATAATTTTTCACATCATTTCTTAACAAAGAAATGGTAAGTCTAGTAAAGCTTTCTAAAACTAAACAAAAAGTATTTTATTACCATCATTTATTGTGTAATCTATGCAGGAACTGTGCATTGAATCAAACAAAAATGCGAATATTTGGCGTACTTGTATTGACGTTCTTGCTATCATAGTTAAAAATTATTATCTAATATGGACATTAAATAAAAATATCTACAAATCTGATCTGGATTATCCTGACATCCGGATCAACGAGGGCCGGATAAACGAGGTTTTAACGTATAGGTGTAAATAATGCAAATGAATTAGGATGATTTCCCATATAATTCTCAAAAACAGGAAACACTGAGCTTTTGGGACTTAATGAAAATGATTGGTAACTTCAAAAATTAACGTAAACATATAATTGAACACATATTTATGATAACAAATCGAAAAGACAAATTAATAAGGCTAACTAGATAATAAGGATAATCAGAAACAGCTAAAAGCAACATAAATCGTTAAGGATGGTTTCACAGGTGATTCTGAAAAAACGAAAACACTGAATTATGGCACATATAGGAAATGATTCTAACTTCAAACATTAAGGCTGCTGTGTACTAATCCCATTGGATTATTTTAACCTCTTTTCTGCGGCCACCCCTCTAAGCGGCCCCCTTTTTCGGAACTATGACTGGCCGCCGTAAAGAAGTTTCACTATATCTCTTTCCTATATCCCGGTGTACTATCGAGGGATGTAAATACTTGTTACATTCCTCGCATTGAGGAGAGTCTTAATTCCATGTATCTATTAAGCTATGTACACACTTTTGCGCTTTCGAGTTCGATTTCGCTTTCGACTTGTGGTTCGTCTTTCCTTTCAACTTACTTTTAGCCCATGCTTCCCGGCATGCCTCTAGACGCATTCGATTTGTTGTCCACACTTGTTCGACAGTTCATGCCTCACGAGATGGAAGAGTCGGACGGTTACTGCTGCGTTTCTTGTGATTTCGCGGAGTTTATAAGGTGATCACTATTTTTACGTAAAGCAACAAGAATAGACTACAATTTTGGTACTGTGCTCTCTATATATAAATATGTATAATCCCTCTACTTGCATATTTATCATTCACACACACATACACACACACATATATATATATATATATATATATATATATATATATATATATATATATATCTATAAAGGAAGAAGTCCTGACTTATATATATATACATACACGTATCAACGCCCAGCAAAAACTATTGGAGATGCAAATATCAAATTTTAGGAGCTTATTACTTTTGTGCTGAAGGCGTCATTTAAGAAGCGATTTTTCAAAATTCGCCCCCCAAGGTGGGGAGGGGGGCAAAACGTGTTTTTTACATATTCCTTTATATCTCAAAGAAGAAAATTGATATCCATAAGATTCTTGCTTTAAAATGTAGGAAATATGAATACCTAAAAAACAATTTCAGGATTTTTTAAAATTCGTCTCCCAAGGGGGAGAGGGGTGGGTGGGCTAAACGTGTTCTTACGTGTTTTATCTATATATAAAAAGGAATCAACACCCAGCAAAAACTATTGGAGTTACAGATATCAAATTTTAGGAGCTTATTACTTTTGTGCTGAAGGCGTCATTTAAGAAGCGATTTTTCAAAATTCACCCCCCAAGGGGGGGAGGGGGGCAAAACGTGTTTTTTACATATTCCTTTATATCTCAAAGAAGAAAATTGATATCCATAAGATTCTTGCTTTAAAATGTAGGAAATATGAATACCTAAAAAACAATTTCAGGATTTTTTAAAATTCGTCTCCCAAGGGGGAGAGGGGGGGGGGCTAAACGTGTTCTTACGTGTTTTATCTATATATAAAAAGGAATCAACACCCAGCAAAAACTATTGGAGTTACAGATATCAAATTTTAAGAGCTTATTACATTTGTGCTGAAGGCGTCATTTAAGAAGCGATTTTTCAAAAATCGTCCCCCAAGGGGGGGAGGGGGGCAAAACGTGTCTTTTACATATTCTTTCGTATCTCAAAGAAGGAAATTGATGTCCATAAGATTCTTACTTTAAAATGTAAGGAACACGAATACCTTAAATCCAATTTCAGGATTTTTTAAAATTTGGCCCCAGGGGACGGGGAGGGGGGCTTAACGTGTTTTTCACGTATTCCTTCATATCTCAAAGACAGAAACAGATATCTATAAGATTCTTGCTTTATAATGTAAGGAACAGGAATACATTAAAACAAATTTCAGGATTTTCAAAATTCGGCCCCACGGGGGGGGGGGGGGGAAACGTATTTTTTACATATTACCTCATATCTCAAAGAAAGAAACAGATATCCATAAAATTCTTGCTTTAAAATGTAAGGAATATGAATACCTAAAAATCAATTTAAGGATTTTACAAAATTCAGCCCCCAAGGGGGTTAGGGGGGCTAAACGTGTTTTTTACATATTCCGTCATATCTCAAAGAAGGAAACAGATATCCATAAGATTCTTGATTTAAAATGTAAGAAACACGATTAAATGTAACAAACACGATCAATGTCACGATTTTTCGACATTCGCTTTAGATTTTGAAAAAATTGCTAGAAACAATCCAATAATTTATATTTCCTATATATCACCATTTTGAACACCAAATTGGTGGTAGGAGAAAAGAGAGAGATCAACCGTAATTAAATGAAGTGTGCAAAGGTGTGTGTGTGTGAATTGTATATATTTCGGTTGTTAGTACGTATACATCTAGAGCTCAGGTTAACTCCATTCATTTTTATTATCCTGGGAAACGTCAGGTAATTCTTTGTTTATGAAACCGGCGATTTTCACAAGGGTTTACGGGGAAGCCCTCAAACTCCTCGAAGGGCCGGGATCCAGTGGGTTATCAAAATTGAAAGAAACATTTTAATGCTGACATTAGCATGGGGGGGGGGTTATTATAATATGCTGATGGGATGATGACCAGTGGAGAGGGGTATAGATTGCCATAAAATACAAATATACATATCATACAAGTAAGCTTTATTAAGGGTTCACCCGTGCAACGCCGGGTATATAAAGCTAGTATATATATATATACATATATATATATACATATATATATATATATAGATATATATATATATTATATATATATATATATATATATATATATATATATATATATATATATATATATATATATATATATATATATAATATATATATATATATATATATATATATATATATATATATATATATATATATATATATATATATATATATCTGTGTGTGTGTGAGTGTGCATGTGCACGTGCAGGGGAAAATGATCTAAATGAGAAGACTAAAAACTAAATATATATTTAAACATAATATTTTTTATAAAATACCTCAGTAATCGATTAGAGATGGTTTTTCTTATACACGTACATCAATGTAGTTTGATAGAGAATTTAATAATTGGTGATACGGAATATAGAGAAGAACTGTTTTTTATATGCCAAGTTATGAGAAATAGAACTACAATTTATAGCTTTGTTTATGAAGTAATAAAACCAAACAAATACTAAGAATAGAAAACGGTAGAATATTGCTTGTTATTAAAATTCTATCTCTTAAATATATAGTGTGAAATTGCACTGGTATATTAATTTATTTCTGAATTTAAGGAACATTTATATTACTTTTGAAGTACACAGAATATTCAAGAAAATTCGTTAGCTAATCATACTATATATATATATATATATATATATATATATATATATATATATATATATATATATATATATATATATATATATAGAGAGAGAGAGAGAGAGAGAGAGTAAGTAAGTAATCTCTTTAATATAAAGTAAAAAATTAAACCAAGACATTTACTTCTTTTTTGAGCAAAGCGGGCCATGAAGAATTACTTTTGAATTTTCATATATAATAAAAAAATTCTACATATGTAAGAAGTTAAGAAGTATATTTTGTTATTAATGAAAATCGTTCATTTTTCTTCAACATGGGGTTAAATGAAGAACCCAACGATTAAACCATGATGGACTAAAAAATACCTACATTTAAAATGTATCGATGATATTTAGCTTCAAATGAAAATGATACATGCAAGATCATACACATTTGGATGCAAACAATGTATGACATGGGGGGGGGGATTACGTCACGCAAAACGCGAATTCAGGTTGTAACCTGCTTTTATAATACTAAAACATCTATTTTTTTTCAAAGTGGGTCTTTAATTCCTATGATAAGATATGGAGAATTTTTTATTCAGAATTTTTCTAATAACAAATTAGCTGATGCATATTTTTGAAATCTTCTCCCTGTATTTCAAAAAGAAAATTTCAGTGATATAGTACAAGTTTTCAAAATTTTTTTTCAATTTGATTTGTTTAAAAATATATTTAGTTTTAATTTTAAAACAATGCACATTAATTATTATTAAATAATTATTTTAAATGTATTAAATGTATTAATAATTTTATTTGTGTATGCGGAGTGGTTGACTTCCCACAATGCCGGTAAATTTCTGTAATCATCCATAAAATTTAAAATTTCTTCCGAAGACTGCGACATTCTGAACACTGGCTTGAAAACTGCCTTGCAGAATAAAAAAGCCCATGGAATTCCGCAAGAAAATCCACTCGGTTTGGTGTATACGCTTGCGATAACGCATGCTCTATCGCAACTCATGCGCTGTCCTGGAATTTGCAGGTGGTGACACATCGCTCTGAGCATGCCTCACATTCCACTCTCCTTGCGACTTGTCGAAAGCGAAAGCGAACGCAAAAGCGCAAAAGTGTGGACATAGCTTTAGGATGGTTTCACAGGTGATTCTGAAAAAATGAAAATACTAAACTATGGAACACACAGGATATGATCAGAAACGGGCTTTCTAACTTCAAACATTCAGGCTGCTGTGTACTAACCACATTGGATTATTTTATCCTCTTTACTGCGGCCACCCCTCAAAAAGATTACTTTTTTTCCGAACTATAACTGGCCGCCCCGTAAAGAAGTTTCCCTGTATCTCATTGCTATATCCCGGTGTACTATCCAGGGATGTAAATACTTGTTACATGCCTCGGATTGAGGAGAGTCTTAAAACCATGCATCAATTAAGGAGACACTGTGAAGTTTTCGATCAGGGGTGTCCAATCTTTTTGGGTTGCCTGGGCCGCACTGAGGGAAGAGGAATTATCTTGGGCCACATTTAAAATATGTAACATAGTCAATGCATAAAAGTAACAAGACTTCCTTAATTCATTTCTATTTTTTATTATAACATTAAAAGAGAAAGCAGCATAAACGCGAAGGGCGCAGTGGCCCAGTTGGCTAGAGCAGCGAGCCAGTGATCAGAACGTCACGGGTTCGATGTTCGCCGCTGACAAATCCACCGCCGTGTACACTAATGGCGGCTGGTGCACGAAAAATCTGTCGTGGCTGGAGTGTCCTCGAAGTTCTAAAATTTACCTCTGGAGGTGCAGGGTCAAGTGTTCCGGTCTCGTCCCTTGACTCTTCAAAATGACGGGACCGGTCCTTTAGCCAAGTCGGACTCCGACCCTTGTGGTGCTATTCAAATCCAAAGCCACACCACTCTCTACCCACTAGCCTTAATGGACTTGATCTGATATACTATCGGTCAAGGGGCATAAGCCACAACAGCAACAACATAAACGTGAAACTAGTGGGTTATGACATTGCTTTTGCTCAACTAATGCGTCAGTGTTTGGTCCGATGAAAGTGGTTGTAATTCTCAGTGAGTTCTTAAAGCTGCTGTGTACTAACCCTATTGGATTCGCGCAACTCAATTTTAACCTATGGAGAAAATGTGTCTACTATTGATAGCTTCATAAATGCTGATAATCCAACAAAACATGATATTTTCAGATAGCCTGAACTTTTCTGTAACTTGCAACACGATTCATTTTATGAATTTCGTCCACTAAAGGAATTTAGGAGAGTTTAAAACACACTAGACCAGATTTTTTTCTCTGAATAGTTTAAATTTTAAAATATTTTTCGCATTAAAAAAAAAACGAAAAGTGGCCCAAGGTATAAAATTTCTTTCTCTATTACGGAGTACAGTTAAAGAAATTAAATCTTTCAATCGAAGTCGGCAATCCTTGGAAACATTTTATCCATAGGTTAACACTGAGGTGAGCGAATCCAATAGAGTTAGTACACAGCAGCCTTAAGGTAAGTGTATAATTTATGCTGGTGAAATTCTATCATATATATAGAGGAGGGATGACCAGCAGGTCAGCCATTATTGTGGAAGATCTTTGGAATAGACTTTAACCACACTAGGAGTCTATATTTTCAGTTAAAGTTCTATTCCACGTCTTTAATAAGAATCTTAACTATCCGTTTCTGACTTAATGTTATTGGTAAATTATTTTGACAATTTCCAGGTGTTAGATAATTTAAGTAGGGAAATCAGAATTGCACTGCCTATATATGTAAATAAAACAATATTATGTATGTAGGTAAATACAACTAAGTAAAACTTTTAATTTTCTGTCTACTCCAGAAAAAAGTGATTGAGACATTTGATTTGGATAATGAAATCAAAAAAATTAAATATCCTGTTATACAACAAAAATTCCAAATTTAATATTTTCCCCCAAAAAATGCATTAACAATAATTTCCATTGAAATTCATGTTTCATGTTTGAAATTTGAACATAGATACTTTATGAATTAAAAATAAACATGTTTACATTTGGTTGGGCATGATGACTGGGATATGTACAGTATATTAGTAGGGCACAAGCGCTAGCAACAGAGTCACTCTTGATATACATAGAAATCTCACAAATTACAATAAGTGTTGTATTAATACAATATACGTTAGGATAGCCTCTATAAGCTTCATTTTCTTATAGAATATCTTTTTATCCACAAATTTAGAGGAATAACGATAGTTAATAACAATAGACGTTTAATATTTACAATATAAATTAAATAATAGTGTCACCCAAAATTAGAATTTATTTTTTCTTCACAAAAATAGATGAATAATAACAACGAGTGTTAATAACAATAAGCGTCTAACTCTTACAATATACGTTAAATAATAGACTCCAAGAGTTTCACTCAAAATTGGTATGCTATTTTTCTTCACAAAGTTAGAAAATAGTTGCAGTGAGTCTTAATAACAATAAGCATCTAACTCTTACAATATACGTTAAATAATATACTATAGGAGTATCACTCAAAATTGGAATAATATTTTTCTTCACAAAGTTAGACGAATAGTTACAACGAGTGTTTATAACAATAAACGTCTAACTCTTGCAATATACGTTAAATAATAGACTCCAGGAGTTTCCCTCAAAATTGGAATAATATTTTTCTTCACAAAGTTAGATGAAAAGTTATAACGAGTGTTAACAGCAATAAGCGTTTAATTCTTAGAATATTCGTTAAAATAACAGCCTCAAGGTGTTTCACTCAAAATGAGAATAAATTATTTATTAAAAAAGCTAGATGCTTATTGTAATTAACACTGACTGCAATTATTCATTTAACTTTTAAATATACGTTAACTAAGACTCCATTAGTTTCACTCAAAACTAGAATATTTTATTTTCCTTTTCAAAGTTAGATAAAAAATTACAATCAGTGTTAATTACAATAAGCGTCTAACTTTTACAATATACGTTAACTAAGACTCTATTAGTTTCACTCAAAACTAGAATATTTTGTTTTCCTTTACAAAGTTAGATGAATAATTACAACGAGTGTTAGCAACAATCAGCGTTTAGTTACTACAATATACGTTAAAATAACAGCCTCCAGGTGTTTCACTCAAAATTAAAATAAATCTTTTCTTTACAAAGTTAAATGAGTAATTGCGAGTGTTAACAACAATAAGTAAGAAAAATAATTCTTTTAATTCTTACAATATACGTTAAAATAACAGTCTCCAGCAGTTTCACTCGAAATTAGAATAATTCATAGCTAAAGAATGTAAGATGAATATTCCATTGTTATCTAAATACTACAAAAGAGAACCAAGATCCTTTTTAACGGCATAAGGAATGCTTAAAATATTCTTTGTTTCCTTTTTCGGTCGATTTGATGGATGGGCCCTCCCTCCGGAATGAGACATAGAACAAGATCAATGCAAGCGAGAAAAATTCGCCAGAACAATGCCAAGTGGATAAACTGCGTCGGAAAAAAGAACGTATTCATTATAATTCAATAAATCTCGCCGCATTTATCTCGGGACAAATGCTCACTACAGAAATGTCGATAGTCTCCAATTTTTAATACGCTGTAGAATCCCGGACTTTGAATTTGTAGGGACTACTTTGATATTTAATGCTTAAACTGAAAATTTGTTTCGTCGATTAAATATCGATAGCATTTTCAATTCTAACAAACAAATACTGTACGCATAATTGTAAAACTGCATTCTTTGACGTCATTTTGCTTGTATATGAAGCGTTCACTTTTCTGAATTCTTTTGACAACTGCTTTATTTTGTTGAACACGAGCACGCGTTTTATGCTAATACTGAAATTTGTTTGGTCTATTAAATATGGATAGCATTTTTCGGTTTCTACAAACAATTATTCTACACAAAATTGTAAACCGTGTACTTTGACGTCATTTACTTTGCACTTCAGGTGTTGATTTTTTTTTGTACTTCGAAGATTAGATAATTTTGTTGAATATAAGTATCATTTCTAGAGGCGCAATATCCATTTGTCACTATAACTATATTTTGTCAACGTTAGGATTCAAACAGCAAACCTTCGGAGTTCCAAATCAACAATAACTGTGTGAAGTCCCCTGTTTCCATTACTTTAGTTTTCGGTAACGTATATATTAAATCAACGAACTCACCATTAACGAGATGCGACGAGGTTTTCTGCACAAAACTATTTATTACAACAGCAATTGGACTACATAATTACCGTACTCATTGCTAACAAGCAACGGGAAATTTATCTCGCGTGTAAATCACGGTAACTATATTACGGAGATCCTGCCAGATTTCAACCACGCCTCAAGTTGTAAATTTCGCCACACTAGCCTTTCTGTCTTAAGTTTATCACCAGGTCACTGGAACGATAGCTAACTTCACACGCCTTCGATGAGCTTGATAATGTTCAGCTGCTGTACGGCAAAACGATCTTAACTTCTTCAATTTTCTTCATTCCCACTTCGGCTCTCTCCGGTCTCGCCTCTTAGCGTCTACCGCCTGACTGTCGCGCGTCTACTATACTCACTGGGTGTCCCATCTAGTAGAAAAGCGCTGCTCATTTGCCTTCGGACTTGTTTCTTCTTCAAACAGCGATTTATATAAACCAGAGGAGGGGAGTTAATTTGGATCCAATACCTCACAACTGTTTTCTGCCAACGTTAGGATTCAAACTGCAGACCTTCCGAATTCCTGTTCGGAATCAATCCAGATGAAAACCAGTTTCAATACCGACTTTATCATTTTTTTATCACATTGGTCCAATATTAGCCACTCCCGGGGGTTCACAGGTCATTTATCGCTAAAAGAAAATTATTCCAACGCTAGGATTCAAACTGCAGGCCTTCTGAACTCCACATCAGGTCTAATTTCAATCACGGCCTCATATTTTTTCATCACAGTGGTCCATTATCAGTCATTCCAGATGTTCACAGGTCATTTGCCTCCATAACTGTTCTCTGCCAACGCTTTAACCCTTTCAGGTGCAACAACCTTTACAGTTTGCAGGGTGCAGATTTTTTCCCGATTTTTTTAACCTAAAAAATCTCGAAAATATCTCCAATTCAAGGTTGCAAAATGTTTTTACTTCTTTAAACTGATAACAGATGGCAGCACTGGCAATTTTTTTGCTCATTTAACTTGAATACGTTGAATGCAAGTGAATATAAAGACTAGATTTAGGCGTTTGTACTCTTCAAACGGTGCCTCGCAAAGGGTTAAACAAACGATCTATCGATTTCCAGATAGACACTAACCATTTCTCCTACTGACTATTCAACAATTGGTGACGTGGAGTCCTATTTCTAATTACTCTCTTTGCATATTAAATTAATAAGGTAAACGAATGGGTTACGAATGACTCTCCTTAGATATTAAATTATATGGTAAATGTATCAGTTATGAATGACTCTCCTTACACAGTTAAATTACTTTAACCGATCCCATTAATATACAATATTTTAATATAAAATAACAGATTTATCGCTTTGTTAAATTAAATTAATATTTTTGATCACATATACATTTCTAAAATAAATATATCCCTTTATTCATAATCGCTGTAGTGAATAAAAGGATAAGGCTACCATAATGTGATAAGAAATGCCATAATGTGAAGGAAATCCATAATGTGATACAATATTAAACAGACATGTAAGTTTTTGCATTAAAAAAGATTTCAAAACTTCATTATAAAGTAAGGAAATAAAATATACATGCGGACGGCAGGAAGTATTTTAAAATTTTTTCCTCAGTTTGGAAAGAGATAATGCAATGAAAACAGCGATTACTTTTTAAGTAGAAATCAAAAGAATTTTAAATTATGTTTTTCCTTAAGTATATATATTCAATTTAGAGTGGATATAAAGGCTTAAATTTAGCATTAAAAATATTTTAAATTATATTCCATTGAACGAATGAATAGTAAATAACATAAGTACGATCAAATATAACTACTGTGAAAGGAAATATTTTAATATATTATATAAACTTAAAAGGAGAGAAAATAGTTAAAAGTGTAGTAATGGTTTAGTGATATAATCAAAAAAAAATTATACTGTCTATTCCATTGTATGGATTCTACGTATGTGGTTTAATTTGCATGTACGGAGAATTATATTATTAAATCTACGTGTAAAACAGTTTCGTCTAAACATGAAACTTAACAAAAAAATATATTGTGCTCAGAAAACTGTAAGAGACAAAATATCGTTAAATATCGTTAAATATCGTTATGAATAAAAAAAAATTTCGCAAATAATTTTAAATTATTAATTACAGTTTTATTAAGAATTGTTCATTTTGTTTGTAACAGTATATGTAGTTTTATTGTAGAAAAATTTATCATCTGTAAGAACAATTAAATTTTTTGGATGGTTTAAATATCATGGGTGTTTTATGCATTCTATGCATAGGTTTAGTAACATACCTGTTTGCAGAATTATATTGTTAAAACTGTATCTCGAACAGATTCGTCTAAATGGAAAAAAAATATGAAAAACACTGTTTTGAAAACACGGCGAAAGACTATTATAGATTGTTAAAAATAAATAAAATGTTCACTCGAAAATTTTAAATAATTTTTAACTTTCGTTTCTTTAAAAAAATTTCATTTTGTTTTTAACGATACAAGTACTTCCTTCTTCTTTTTGTAGAAAAATGATCTTCTGTACGAACAATTCAATTTTTAGATGGCTTAAATGGCACGCGATTTTTATACATTCTGTTCATAGGTTTAATAATATATCTCTATGCAGAATTATAGTATTAATTCTGCATACAGATATATTATTAAACCCATCGTTTCGACGCGTCGATCAGTTTCGTCTAAATAGAAAACCTATCAAAAACACTGTTTTGAGAACACCGCTAGGGACTATTAAAGATTGTTAAAAATACAGGTATATTATTAAACTTATGAATACAATGTATAAAGATCGCGTGCCATTTAAGCCATCAAAAAATTAAACTGTTCGTACAGAAAATCATTTTTCTACAGAAAAAAGAAGAAAAAACTATATGTATCGTTAAAAACAAAATTAAAATTTTTTTAAAGAAACATAAGTTAAAAATTATTTACAGTTTTCGAGCGAATATTTTATTTATATTTAACAATCTTTAATAGTCCTTCGCCGTGTTCTCAAAACAGTGTTTTTGATAGGATTTCTATTTAGACGAAACTAATCGACGCATAGGTTTAATACTATAATTCTGCATACAGATATATTATTAAACCTACGAACAGAATGTATAAAGATCACGTGCCATTAAGCCATCTAAAAATTGAATTGTTCGTACAGAAAATCATTTTTCTACAATAAAAAAGGAAAGAAACTACATGTATCGTTAAAAACAAAATGAAAAATTATTAAAGATACTAATCACTGTACTGAAGAATGGCAAAGTGTATTAAATATCGTTATAAGTCGATCCTTCCACCTCCCACACCTTTCGGTTATAAGGCAAACATACTCTGATAAGTGCCCTTACGGCGGCAATCCAGCTGGACCATAACAAAGCACGCAAGGGCAACCCGTCTAATTCAGTGCAACGATAAAACAGATCAATACAGGCCATTTGGTGGCAAACGACTAGTTTAATTAAAGTTAGCTAGTTAACAGCCGAAAAAGTCTATTCCTGGTTCCATTTGAACTTAGTCTTACATTTTTTTTACTTATTTATACATCTTATATATATAAATACACACACACATACACACACACACATATATATATATACATACATATACATACACACAAACACATATACGCACATATACAAATATTTTTTACAATAAGACAGATATACTGAAGTTTCTTTCTAATATACCTTAGACAACTACTGCGTATTAGCAGTATTATAAAAATTGCAAATATACAATACAATATACAATACAATAATCCAATATACAATACAATAATATTCAACAAATAATAATAAAGTGCTAGTCATAGTAAGCATACAATATTCAATATATTTATACTCAAATATTACAAGTATTAACATTGTTCAAATTACAACAAACTTTTCAAATAGCAGACTTAAGTACATTTAGCTCTTAAATATATTTAACTTACAATGAGTTATCAATTAATTTTTTTTCCTACAAAAACAAACTCTAATTTCTTTTAGTTATTCATTTCTATTTTCTTAAATGCATTTACTTAATTAAATAAAAAATATCGATTAAAATATTTTTTCTAATAATATTAGTACTTTAAATTTAAATAAAAGTAAAAGTTAATGAACTAAGTTTTAAGCAATATCCAGTACCACTTACAGGATACTTGAAGTAAGCTCCGACGAGGCCCGATAAATAAATATCGTTATAAATTTATCGTTTATAAATATCATTATAAATAAAAAGTTGTCTGTTGAAATGAAATTACATATTTTCTAACTCTAGTCCGAGTTATTGAATATTTTCATTTTGTTTTAAACTGTGCATGTTAAAATGATCATCTGTGAAAGAAATTTAACATCTTTAATGTTTAAACGTCACGCGATCTTACAAACTGAAAACAATGTCACAATATTGGCCTTTTACACACCAGCGAGGGAGTTCATAATGCACCGTCTCACCGTGTATTGCAAATTCTGTTGAATTTATACACGTTGCTTGTGCCATATTCATGCATGTGTTATTAGAGCGCCGCTTTGAATGTTATATGAAGGGCTGTTTCTGGAATAATACGCAACATTTCGTGTGATTGTCTATAATCCACAGGCGATTATGAAATGGTATTTGCAGCAGATAGTCACCGACAAAGGCAAAGCCCATTTCGGGTATTTCGAGCGAGTGCAGATGGAAACAATGACTTCAGCTTCGTACTGGAAGACAAAGATGTTAGACTGTAAAAATGATATGCTGTTTTGGCCATATATCTGAAAGGGAAGTACAGTGGTGCCTTGACTTACAAGTTTACTTTTACGGGTTTACTTTGGCATACGAGTAATTAAAGTTACGAGTTACATGACGGAACTCGTAACTCTAATTACTCGTATGCCAAATCAATTGGCCCTATTGAAATAAATTGAAATGCCATTAATCCATTCCGCCCCCTCCTCCCAAAATAAATAAATAAAAAGCACCGCAATTTTTATTACATATTTTTAAATTACAAGATAAAAAGAACTTTTTACATACCATGTATTTAAATTTTCCGTTGAATCATTTAAATTTGACAATTCTATGTATTAATAAATACTTTTTAAAATTTTTTTGATGAATTATCCCATCAACTTGAAAGAGTTAATTGGATGAAGTTAATTGGAAGTTAAATTGCGTTCATCTTTGCGTTCCCGTCCCGGCTGATAGATGGCTGAACCATTCTACAAAACAAAATTAAAAAAAAAATTAATTCAATTCTGCTTAAAGATAGATAAATGTATTAAAATAATGCCTTGTCATCGTGTTCTGAGCTATTCTAAAAGTTTCAAATGTCTAGCTCGTCGGGAAGTTAGTTTAAAATCGATTGCAAGATTTGTACTGGACAAACACACACACAAACAAGAAAGAGAGCTAATAAAAACATGGTAAAAATGTATTTAAAAATAATATGTATTATTTTAAAACACAATACAATAGATTGTACTGCAATTAACTGGTTTTATTAAGTATAATGTACAACATTTACTGTGAAGATCACACGACTTGAAGATGCTGACGGAGGTGGACTAATCAGAATGTTGGGCTTATCAGAAAAATGACTATATGGGAAGGAATCAATCAATATAACACTCTCGCTCCTTGCAAGGGACAGAGCTTCCAGCTGTGTTATTTAACTGTCCTGGTACATGAAGAGATTAAATTTAGTGGCTTTACCTTTTAAGGGGAACGTGTACCTTTATTTCAGCAAATCTGTTTTATTGCAATATTGATTGTGTTACTGCAAATATATATATATATATATATATATATATATATATATATATATATATGCCGGAGGTAAAGGGCACCAAATCTATTTTTTAAAAGTAGATTGTTTAACTTTATTCTTTCATATTTTTTTGATAAATTTCAGTAGTGCAAAACTCCAATATATATATAGAATAGATCTTGCCAGTTGAAATCGCTACCATGTCCTATCATTATATCGAGGTAAAGAGCGTTAAAGGGATTTCATTGAGCTCTCCTGTAATATTTAATAAATATGACTTAGTGTCTTTTACTTCTGACACACACACACACATATATATATATATATATATATATATATATATATATATATATATATATATATACAGGGGCGCCCAGAGGGGGGGCAACTGGAGCACTTTGCTCCAGGCCCCCAACTGCCGGAGGGGCCCCAAAGAAATTTTAAAAAAATTATGTATTAGAATTCCTCAGAAAATATAAGAATAGAGCAGTGCAATGAAATATAATAATTGTGTTAATCATTCATGTAATAAAATTTTAAGTATAAGTAACTTAGTTTGAATGTGTGTTTTCGTCTCTTTCCATTTTTTTATTTTTCTTGGGGCCCCCAACAGAAGTTTACCCCAGGCCCCGTAAAGTATCTGGGCGGCCCTGTATATATATATATATATGTGTGTGTAAATATATATATATATATATATATATATATATATATATATATATATATATATATATATATATAATATATATATAATTATTTATTTATTTCTGTAGGATAATATTACCAAAATATATTTCAAGTAAAAAATCATTTATGAAGCTTCTACAAAGAGAGTAATAAAGACAAGTGCAGTATTAAACTTTCAATCTGTTTTTCTCAAAGCAGAATTTTCAAGGTTTTTAGATATTTTAAATGCTCCTTGCGACATAATTTTTGTTCAAAATTCATGAAATTGATAAGGAAGAATCCTGATACTTTTTATAAAGAAACTGGGTATGCATTTTACAATTTGACTTCATTTATTAAATATTATTTGTAACTAATTAAGAGGCAAAATTTTGATGAAAATCGGAATGGAATTTTGAAAAAAAATCTCTCAAAAATTAACTACTCAATAATCGATTACAGTTTTAAGTGATTATAATGAAAAATCGAGGAAATACCTCAAAGTCGCAAGGAGCATTTTAAAATTTTGTTTGTAAATTTTAAATTTTTAGAAGATCTTAAAATTATAATAAAATTGGAAATTTATTTTAAGCTACCATTTATACTTACGTTGAAATGTATATATATACAAAATTTTATATCTTTATGATAAAAAGTTTAAAAAAATTAACGTCGCCCGTTCCCTTAAAAAATAACTGTACAACGGACCATTTAATAAATAGTGACCTTATTTCATACCTATGACGCCCGGGACACCTAGGTTTAGCGCATCAGAACTAGGTACAGAGAGTAAATCCCGACGAGCGCCACTGAATGCCTGGTGTCTACGCCGGGTAAAGCTACGTTAAATGTGTAGGACGTAAAATCTATTCGCAACGTTTCTTGAGGTGGGTGGAGGGGGAAGGCATCTTCCTCCTGGGGATGCTCGGTCTCAATTGAGCAGGCTATAGGTCATTAAAGCTCATTAGAGTCTGTGATATAACTACGTTACATGGGCCACGCCCGCCAACGTAGATGTGCATAGTAAATGACCAATGGTTAGAAAGATGAAAGCAGATAGGTTAAAAATTGGATCCGGGAGAATGAACAAAAGTGAATTGCAGAATAGAAGATAGTTTAATGTTAATATTGGGAGCAGTGCTCAAAGAGCAATGCAAGGAAGGAGAGAGTTTAACTTAAATAAAATAAATTGTCTACAATAGTAAAGCAAAAAGATTACTTAGCAGAAAAAAAGTTAGATTTATATTTAAATATTAAATTTTATATAATATAAGAGAGAAAAGGGAGGGAAAAATATATAAAAATTAATAACAGAGGTGATATTGGTTCATTTATACGTCGCTGTTAGAAGAAGAAACTAAGGGCCTGTTACCATAGAATCCGACATCATCAAGGTAAAACTTTTTAACCAATCACATACCAATCATTGACCCATTTAACCAATCAGCGCAAACGGAATCTTTAACGCCGACGCATTCTATGTGAACTCTGCCTAACAACTTTCGCGGTGGTCAATGGTCGAACGTCAAAGTGCCTACAACGTTGGGGAAAAAAATATTTAAAAAACAACACAAAGTCGGAATAAATACTAATAAAATTCGAGCGAACAGCAGGATTTGTCATTTGTTGAAAAAGGGAGGAGAAAATATGAAAAGAGAAAGAAAATGATTCAAAATAAAACATTCGCGCATCTCTAGATTAAATTATTGGTACAGCAATCTGCATTTCAGGATTTCAGCGAGCCAGGCAAAACACCTCATGATTTATTCAGAGTAAATACCACAGCTGTGTCTACCAACTAACCAACCAGCTCACTAAAATAAACTAATTCTCGTCAAATTTATGTGATGAAACATTCCCGCTGCATCAGGAAAAACATTGTTATTTCTAAAGAAGTTATTACATAATATTGAGTAATACAGCCCTACCAATTTTTTTTACACTGGAGAATACCTTTACTATTTCCCTTTTTACATTCAAAAAAAGCCTGCTTCACATTCTTTTCTCTTACTTAATTGGCGCAAAATATAAGTTGAGAAATCTTTCACAGCCAATCAGTAACCGCTACATGCACTCTTTCTCTTCACATCTCTTTTCACATCTTTATTTTATTTATTTTTTTTTTCCTGAAGGGGTTGTTATGATTGATGATAGCTGTATACAAAACAAGCGAGTAAAAAGAGAGATGTAAAAAGCAAATGTGTCACCAGCAGATGCTATAAGTAAATCAAGATAAATCTGTCGCAGCCTATTACGGTTTTCAAACTTCGTATCCCGTTATGACTGTTTTTGAAAACGTGGAACTCGAATGGAAGATAACTATGAGAGGAATATATTTCGCAGAGAATAAATGAAAGAAATATATATTCTAATTCTTTTTGTTACTTCGGTAGAGATATTTTATCCTAGCTCTTAGGATTAAGTGTTTTTTGTAAGTAAGTATCACTTCTTCGCTTTCCTGTGGGTGCTATTTACGAAACGCCTGGCAAACGTCTATAGAAGTCTAACTCTTTAAACACTCAGATTTATTTTCGTAGCTTTTAAGTATAACCACTTTCTTGGAAATATATAATTCAAATCTGTTATATTTAAAGGAAATCATATCCAGAGTATTTTTCTATTGCTTAAGTTTTTCTTATTGAAAGAGTGGTGAATTATTTCTAAAATATTATCCTTCCTGATTTTTACTATGTTTTAATTAACTTGCTTTCTTGTTTGTGTGTGTGTGTTTGTCCAGTACAAATCTTGCAATCGATTTTTAACTAACTTCCCGACTAGCTAGACATTACAAAATTTTAGAATACCTCAGAACACGATGACAATGCATTCTTTTAATAATTTTAGCCATCTTTAATCAGAAATTGAAATCATTTTCAGTTAATTTTGTTTTGTAGACTGATGCAGCCATCTATCGAACGGGACGGGAATGAAAAGTTAAACGCAAGTTAACTTCCAATTAACTTCATTTTCTTTCAAGTGGGTGGGATAATTCATCAAAACAATTATAAAAAAGTATTTATTAATACATAGAATTGTCAAGTTTATATGATTCAGAAGAAAATTTAAAAACATGGTATATAAAAGTTCTTTATATCTTTTAATTATTAATTTGTTTTTGAAATGCTTGGAGTTTGCAATTAAGAGATAAGCGCCAAATTCAAAGGATATTCAATTAAGCGCCAAACCAAGTAGAAATTGGCAGTGCATCCAATTCTTAAACACGCCACAGATGCTGTATTGAAAAATAGAGCATCTGTGGCGTGTTTAAGGCTGCCTTGTTCAAAACCAACCTTTATATTTGCGGCTTCCTCGGGAACGAGATTAGAATCTTGGGACACCCTTACAATTTTTTTTTCAATTTTTTAATATCAAATTAAACTGCAATACGTTTCAGGAATCTATATATTTGAGTTGCTAAGCCGACTTTTTGGGCAGTCCGCGAGAGAAAACTACTGCATCGATTCACTTTATTTCGGTCTTAAACGAAATATTGTAATCTGTAGATTTGTCAAATTTTGTTTTTGTAACTGAAATTTCTATTTATTAGCGATAGTTTACAATCAAAAATTGATGTCTGCGCATGCTCAGTGACATGTTTTAATGAAAAAACGTTTATTCCGAGCAGTCTCTAGATCTGTCTGCCATTTTTATCTATATGATAATTATGTTTGTGAAAGATAAGATTAAACTTGATGGAAATTATTTATTTCCCGCTGTTTTACTATCGATAATAATTTACAGTTTACAATTAAAAAAATTACTTTCTGCTCATGTCCAGTGACATGTTTAAATCTGGCTTTAGATAGTCACTAAGTACGAGGCCGCTTAAACACATTAATTTGTTTCTGCCCATTGTTATGATTTTCAGCATTTGGCCATGATGTGTTGAGTAGACTTTGTGTATCAGTACATTTATTTACTATCTAGCCGTCATGTTTTGACGGGCATCAACAAGTTCATATATTTAAGTTGCTAAGCCAACTTTTTGGGCAGTCCGTGAGAGAAAACTACTGCATCGATTCACTTCATTTTGGTCTTAAACGAAAGATTGTAATCTGTAGATTTGTCAAATTTGGTTTTTGTAACCACAATTTCTATCAATTAGCGATAATTTACAATTAAAAAATTGCTCTGTGCGCATGCTCAGTTGTATGTTTAAATCTGGCTTTAGATACTCACTGTTTCTGCGCATGATCAGTGACATGTTTTAATGATCAACGCGTTTATTCCGAGGAGTCTGTCTAGATCTCTCTCTGCCATTTTTATTTTATGATAATTATGTTTGTGAAATATAAGATTAAACCTGATGGAAATTGTTTGTTTTGCGCTGTTTAATTATCGATAATTTACCAATAATTACCGATAATTTATCAATAATTTACGGATAATTTATCAACAAAAAATTACTTTCTGCGCATGCTCAGTGACATGATTAAATCTAGCTTTAGATAGTCACTAAGTAGGAGGCCATTTAAATACATTAATTTGTTTCTGCGCATTATTATGATTTTCAGAATTTGGCCATGATGTGTTGAGTAGAATTTGTGTATTGGTACATTTATTTACTATCTAGCAGTCAAAATGCTTGAACAGTTGGTACCCGTCAAATGTTTTGACTGGTACCAACAAGTCTATACATTTAAGTTGCTGAGCCCACTTTTGGGCAGTCCGTGAGAGGAAACTACTGGGTCAATTTACTTCATTTTGGTCTTAAACGAAAGATTTTAATCAATAGATGTGTCAAATTTTGTTTTTGAAACCGCAATTTATATTAATTAACGACAATTTACAATTAAAAAATGCTTCCGCTCATACTTAGTGACATGTTTAAATATTTAGATACTCAATAACCACGAGGCTACATAAACGCATTAATTTGTTTCTGCAGATGCTGAGTGAAATATTTAAATCTGGCCATAGATACTTACTAAGCCCAAAGCCCAATAATTACGTTAATTTGTTTATTCCGAGGAATTTCTCTAGTTCTATCTATCTGTGCCATTTTTATTTATAACTATGTTTGCGTCAAAAACTGTCATTGAAGAGACATATTTATTTTTATTGTGTAGAATATTACATTTTGATGTGCATTTCTCTAAGTATTATGATTCTCAATGCATTTCTCTGAGTGCATTTCTCTGAGTATTATGATTTTCAACACTTTACAGAGTTACTGAGTACACATACCAAGTTTTTAGTTTGCCATTGAGCAACTGTATTTCTAACGTATTATGATGTTATCTACTCTAAGATGTTACTAGCAAAAATAAGTTTCATACAATGCACTCACCTCTTACAGGTATTAAATATCTTTCTATGAAAGAGATATCCAACAGTTAGATCTATCTGCCTTAAATGGCAGATACTTGAGTTAATAGATAAACTGGTTATAATTTCCTGACAAATGAATAAGTTAATGACTGTAATAAAATCCCATTTTGTTGATAAGATATAACATTTTAGTAAAATTATTAATATAATGTACTATGATACAGATATATACATTGTAGTAATATATATATATATATATATATATATATATATATATATATATATAATATAACTCAGATGTAGTAACACATAGATGAAGTAATATCTATAATATGTATAACATAAAAAAATTCATACAATGCACTCCCCTCAAATATATATTAAGGATCTTTCTATTAACGGAAATAAAACGGTTAAATCTGCCTAAATCTACCGATCCTCCAGGTATTAATAGCTAAACTGGTAATGATTTCGTGATATATGAATAAATTAATGGTGGAAATAAAATCAAGTTTTGTTGATCATATAAAACATTGTAGCAAATATATTAATCTAGAGCATTTTGTTATATAGTATGAGATGTTACTGGCAGAAAGAAAAAATTAATAAACCTTCGTACAATGCACTCACCTCGTACAAGTATTGAGGATCTTTCTATAAAACGGAAATACAACGACTAGATCTGCCTAAAACTGCCGATCCTCAAGGATTTAATAGGTAAACCTATAAGGATTTCTCGAGAAGTTAAAGTTGGGAATAAAATCATATTTGGTCGATAAGGAAGGTATAACATTTTAATAAAAATATTTACAAAAGGTCTTATTATATATATATATATATATATATATATATATATATATATATATATATATATATATATATATATATATATATATATATATATATATATATATATATATATATATGGGTACTTTGGGTCAATGGTGTACTTTGAAGACTTTTGAGGTATTGTAGAAATATCTCAAATAAATCTATTTTTCCGAAACTTTTCCCGATACATTTTATACAAACCTTGTATATAAATTTATTTATTTATTTATTTATTTATAAGGTTTATATAACAAACTCGCCTCTTCCTGATATTAAGAATCTTTCAAGAAAACTGAAATACAATGGATAGATCTGCCTAAAACAGCCTATCCTTAAGGTGCTAAATAGGCAAACTGGTCAGGATTTCGCGATATATAGAAACATTAATGTTGGAAATAAAATAATATTTTGTTGACAAGATAAACTAATATTTTGGCGATAAGATTTTTAGCAAAAATATTAATCTAAGCAATTTTGATATATACTGAGATGTTCCCAGCAAAAAGAAAGAAGAAAAAAAAACTCATCCACGCACTCACCTCGTACAAGTATTAAGGATCTTTCTACAAAACGGAAATTCAACCTAAAAAGCATTCATCAGACGGACATATACTTTTTCGTCGGAGAGCATTGTCATTATAAATATATGGCTATAAATAAATATCAGATCATGGACATCCGGACAAGGAGTCGGTAAAAATAAGAGAAGAAAGGACTTGGGGACGCTATCTTTTTTCGCAAATGCTGGGATATGGAGAAAATAATGGTTTTGTTATGATATTTGGACGCCCTGTTTATCATAGCAGGGCCATTTTGTAGAATTGATCTATTATCTAGCGTGTTTTCAAGGCGCTCGCACCTAAATCTTTTGATGTGTATTTCTAGTGCTTTTATCCCTTTTTTTTGGTCGCAATAGTGTGTTTCTATTCACTGGATTTATATATATATATATTTTTTTTTTTTGGCTTGTAATTTTTATTAATATTATATGCTTTGAATGTGATAAATTATTTCTCTTTATAAGTGCGTACAGAAACGTTCGTAATTCTAAATCTATTAAATCTTAGTTCAAAATAATGTCGAAAAAAATTAAATTTAAAAATGTGTCTAATTTTTGCCGCAAGGCTGTGTCTACTCACTATCTCTTCCTTTCAAGTAACTGATAAAAATTACTTTAAAAATGTGCCCAATTTTTTCCATAAGACTGTGCTTACTCACCCACTATCTTCCTTTCAAATAATTGATAAAAAATACTGTAAAAATGTGCCCAATTTTTGCCGCAATACTGTGTCTGCTCACTATCTTCCTTTCAAGTAACTGATAAAAATTTCTTTAAAAATGTGCCCAATTATTGCCGCAACTCTGTGTCTACTCAATATCTTCCTTTCAAATAACTGATAAAAATTACTGTAAAAATGTGCCCAATATTTGCCGCAATACTGTGTCTACTCACTATCTTCCTTTCAAATAACTGATAAAAATTACTTTTAAAATGCGCCCAATTTTTGTGTCAATACTGTGTCTACTAATATCTTCCTTTCAAATAATTGATAAAAATTACTTTAAAAATGTGCCCAATTATTGCCGCAACTATGTGTCTACTCAATATCTTCCTTTCAAATAGCTAATAAAAATTACTGTAAAAATGTGCCCAATTTTTGTTGCAATACTGTGTCTACTCACTATCTTTCTTTCAAATAATTGATAAAAATTACTTTAAAAATGCGCCCAATTATTGCCGCAAGACTGTGTCTACTCAATATCTTCCTTTCAAATACCTGATAAAAATTACTGTAAAAATGTGCCCAATTTTTGTTGCAATATTGTGTCTACTCACTATCTTTCTTTCAAATAATTGATAAAAATTACTTTAAAAATGTGCCCAATTATTGCCGCAACACTGTGTCTACTGACTATCTTCCTTTCAAATAGCTGATAAAAATTACTGTAAAAATGTGCCCAATTTTTGCTGAAATACTGTGTCTACTCACTATATTCCTTTCAAATAATTGATAAAAATTACTGTAAAAATGCATCAGTAAATAAACACGGTATTAGGGCAAAACTATCATTTCAAATGTTCTTCGAAAAAAAAAATTACTGTTAAAATGTGTCCTGTTTTTTTTTTACCTCAATACAGTGTCTCTTCACTATCTCCTTTTCATATAATTTTCGAAGAAAATATAACTGTAAAATTGGGTTCATATTTTGCCTCAAAACTGTGTCTATTCACTATCTTTGTTTCAAATGATTTTCAAAAACATAAATTATTCTAAAAATATGTCCAGTTTTTTCTGCTATACTGTGTCTATTAACTATCTTCTTTTTAAATAATTTTAAAAAAAATTACTGTATAAATAGGTCCAGTTTTTGCCTCAATACTGTGTCTACTCACTCTCTTCGTTTCAAATGATTTTCGAAAACAAATTCTGTAAAAATGTGTCCAGTTTTGTCTTCAGTATTGTGCTCTTTCAATAGTTTTTTTTTTCATTAGTAATTTTATGAGGCATTCCTTGTTTTGGGTTGGAGAATATGCTATCTTCCTATTGATGCATACAACAACGTTGAAAATATTTCAGCGTACATTAAAACTTCATTACAATATTTTTAAAAATAAATTACAAAAAAATTGCATCCTAAGTACGCTACGTTTCAAAAGACTAATACATAATTGCTTACTAGTTCTTATTTGCTCACAAGTTTCTCTTTGTTCGCTTTCAACCTGGTAAGTTCTAACACCAAGGCTTGATTAACCTTTCAATTTACATTTAGGTACAATAATGTTGAAATTTTCAGCTGAATGCCCTTACTTAGAGCAATTCAAATATAAAAATTGCTAGTTTTTATTTTCGGTACAATTCGACAAGCATTAAATCTTCGTTTCGAATCATTTTCGGGGAAAAATAGCTATAAACATGAGTATAACCTTTGTCTTAGTACTGGGTCTATTCGCTTGTCTATATATATGAAACATCTCCGTAACTGACTGACTGACTGACTGACTGGCATACAACGCACAGACCAAACCGCTGGACCTAAAGGGCTGAAATTTTGCATGGCGGTTCTTCTTATAATCTGCGTTTACATGGACAACAATAATACCCGGGATTTACCCGCTAATAGGGAAAACCTTCGAAGCCCGTTTACATGGGACCACATTTTCACCCTGCTTTTACCCGTCTTACCGGAAGTAAAGGCCGTCACATGATTCGGCGGAAATGATCCTCATACACCATCATTCGTTGTAAATCACGTTATGGGTTCGATCCCAGCCAGTGTCATACTTTTCCAAATTCACTGTATTGCTATTTTTAGCATTCCAACTTCGAACTCCGCATTTATCTCGTTACGAAGTGCATGGTCCTGGGGAAGGCCTTTTTTTTTTCCAATTGCTGTTCTTTTGACCTCGTATTCTTAAATTTTAAAAATAACAACAACAAAAAAATCATAAAACTTTAAAAATCCAAAAATATTGAAAAACTTACAAAAATATTTTTTGTATTCTTATGATATCTGCTTTTCTGGGCCTCTTAATATTATTACTTTTTTGTTTTCCGTGGATCATTAGTCTTATCTAAATTTTCTTCTAAATTTTCTTAACTTGTAACTCTATATTTTTTTTGTTAAAATTAACTTTTATGTTTTAATTTAACTTTACTATTAATTTTTTTACACGCATTATTCTTACCTTAATATTTTAATTCATTACTTAAAATTTTAATTACTGAGCACTCCCACCTTGATTACATATATCTTGCTTACAGGAGATAAAGTCGACACGACCAATGCACTCCTCTTCTAAAACACAATTACGTCTGCGTCTATTTGTTATTTAAATGCAGCACATGTCAGTCGCTGTTGATAATTATAGAACGTTTACGATTGTTTTCTGTTGTTTTAAAAAATAAATTTAGAAAATAGATAGGAAAAAAGGAATATAAGAAGTAGAAGATTGATGCGGATATTAGATATAATCGTACGATCTATGGCTTCATCGCTAAATTTAGTTTTTCCACAACAAAGAATGTGGGCAAAATTACGAAGCTCTGTTTGGTGGGAAGAAATTGTTTTAAATTCCTGAAGTAATAAAGACTGAAAAGAAAATTTTCCAATCGATAGGTGCATTTTTTTAAATTATAAGATTAATTGTAAGCTACTTATTGTTTTAATAAATCCTTTTATAATCAAAGTTACATTTTGATTTTATAAATCAAAATGTAATTTTGATTTCAATTTTGTTTCAGTAATTTTTAGTCATGTATAAATAAAAAAATCATAAATAGATATAAATAAATTTTTATCTGTGAATTCTAAAATAATTAATTTATAAATAAATTTTAATGTTACGTTTAATTATTGACAATACTTATTAAATTTATTAATTTTACCATAACACTTTAAATGAAAATGTTACTGAAATTTTATTGAAATGAAATTTTATTTCTTATTTTACGTACCAGATGGCAGTACCATTCTATTTATAATGCAATTGGAGATGGGGTTTTTTTTTAAACTAGATGGTCAGATCAAGAAATAAATGAAATCCTCCGGAAAAAAATAGGCACTTTTCTACTGTTTTCTTGAAAATTATGCGATCGTTAAGGGGTTCCAGATCCTTCCATCGATCATTTAGCTGCATTTTCATGGATTCACACAAGTTCAAACCCGCCATGTTATTTACTCCCATCTTCGAAATGCATTATGGGTAATTAGCGGGTTTTATTCTGGGCCGAAGCAGGGTCGAAAATCAACCCTGCATTTTTCCCTATCGTAGGGAAAAAGTAAGAAACGACCCTGCTTTTACCCGGGTTTTTGGCACATGTAAACGGCACTATAGTGTCGGGGTGCACTAAGAAAGATTTTTGAAAAATTCTTCTTAGATTTTTAAAAATTAAATTTTTAGGCTGTTTTAGTAACTTTTTGAAAGTTTCATTTTAAAATAATAATTTGAGGGTTCTAAAATTTATGTCACGAGAAAGATCCTAAAAATTCCTTTAAAATGAAATCTTTTTCGAATCTTTACCTCCATTTTCTGATTTTTGGTGAATTTTTAAAGATTAATTTTTAGAATTTAATTTATTAAATTCTGGTCACGTGATTTATTTTTCTCGTACTTTAAATTAATTTATCGTCACGTGCATAACAACGAAATAGACAAAAAAATATTTATTTTTCTCTCTAATGCGGCAGGCGATTTGACATTATCTAAAAAAATATTAAAATAGAGTAAAAGATATGTTCCTCAAACTGTACTATATTAACTGTACTATATTCTTTCGTATGTTCTATTAGATTTAATTTGAATATTTTCTTCTACATTATTTTGTCTATAAAAATATCCGTTACGATTTTTTTTATAAATATATTTTTTCGTTTTTTTTACATCAATTGCATACATTGATCGTTGTACTTATTATAAATATATTTATCCATACTTTTGGCATTAATTGCTTATATTGACCGTTGTATTTAATTTGAATGTACTCCGTAGCGAAGTGCAGGTTTTCAGCTAGTATACATATGTATTTTCATTTGCACTTTATTGGTATTCCTTTTGGGGGTTCCTGTTTTGAGGGTTTGTCTTTTTTGTTGTTGTTGTTCCAAATGCTTCCTGGCAAGAAGGTTCAGACCAGGTCCATAGAGGCTTCGGGCTCACTACTGAGGTTCCGGTTTATAATACCACCACAAGGGTAGGAGTTCGACTTGGCTAGGTGCCACCACAATTTTGACCGAGTATCACAAAGGGTGACATCTGGGGAGGTCGTAACTTCCCTACCCACTGACCTCATAGGATTTTCTGGTCTACGGATTTAACGCGTCCATATCCGGCCTAGACACAAAGGTATTTTACGGCTCTTGTCGGGTTTCGATCCGACAACCTCCAGTACCGAAAGTCGACGCGCTATCACTAAGCTACCTCAGGCCTCATTATGTATTTTTAAAATGAACGAAGCGACGTTAAAACTGTCAGTGTACATTAAATCTTCATTTTAACATATTTTAAAACAAATTTCTTTAAAAATGTGTATCGTTTTTGCTGCAGTGCTGTGTTTATTCACTAGTCTTTTTTTTTCTATTTGCAATTTTAATTGGCATCATCTAGAATATGCTACGTCTTTTTTAATATATATAGCAAAGATTAAAATATTTAAATGTATATTAAATTTTCATTTCAATATATTTTAACACAAGTTCCTGTAAAAATGTGTTCTAAATAAGTCGAGTTTCAAAAGACTGTAAGATAATACCTAATAGCTAAGTAGTTAGTGTTGGCTTACAATATTTTGTTTTTTTGCTCGCTTTCAAACCTAGCGCCAATCATTGACCAGCTTTGAAAGTAACGTAAGAGAAGAGGAAAGTTTAACATTTGAGTTGAATGTCTTTACTTAGTAAACGTCAAGTTTAAAAATTGTTTGGATTTCCATTACAATCCAATATAAACCTAATCTTCGTTTCGAACAACTTTCGGAAAAAATACTGCATTTCAATACATTTTAAAACAAATCACTTTAAAAATATGTTCTAAATACGTAAAGTTTTAAAAGACTACGGTAATGCGTAATTGTTAGATATTTTATGTTTGCTTAATAATTCTTTCCTGTCCGCTTTCAAACCTGGTAAATACTGCTAGCAACAATCCTCGAATAACCTTTGTACTTACATGTAGGTTGAAGTTAGTTCAACTTTTGAGCTGAATGCCTTTACTTAGGGAAAGTCAAATATGAAAATCATTGATTTTCATTTTCAAAATAAAATAAAGATGCTAGATATAGGAGAAATCAACGAAAAACAAACTGTGAAGACATAATTTAGTTTAACATGATTTCTTTAATTAGTCAAATTTAGAAAGTATATTTATATGAAACAAAGAACTTTCATTGTTTTCATTTTAATTTTCTAACTACTCTCCTTAAAAAAACATGATTAAATTTTAAGTAAATATTTTAAGTAACCAGAATGAACTAACGAAAATGTACGCAATTTAAGCTTTATAAGGCTATTTTATAATACACAGAATTTCTTTTCGCCCTGAATGCAATACATTTATTTGTGGTATACAGTGTATAGAGGCACAAAAATACCAAACACAGAAGAAAATAAATCAGAATAACTTCCAAGGTGTTTAACTGAAAGTCTTTGCACATATATTTACGAAATTACGAGTTATTTTATTTTACACTAGCCCGAGTTAGTCATGCAACGAAATTTGATTTCGGCTCATCTTTTGTTAATATAAAAATATAATTTTGCAAGTTAGGGTTATATATATATATATATATATATATATATATATATATATATATATATATATATATATATATATATATATATGTGTGTGTGTGTGTGTGTGTATGTATATATATATATATATATATATATATATATATATATATAGGGATTTTTAAAGATGTTTAGGATAGTGTTTATGTTTTCATTTGTTTAAGCTGTAATGAGGGATGGCGCTGTAGTATTGTTGCAATGACGTAACTACTAGTATAGAATTGGCAGCTGTTTCGCCATAACCGTCACTTACGGAATTAGGGTATGTATGCATCTTTGGCTTTTCATTAGGATTATTTGTGTGCTTGCATGTACGGTGTGTTGAGCCCTTACTGTAAGTTTTGCTTGTCTTTTCATATTCATCCTACTAAATGTTTCCATGGGGGACTCGGGGCCTTAGGATGTCTTTGGTCTTACCTGCATCCTATTCAGAAAGTTTCCCTTGAGGTAACTGATTTGGTTTGGCTCCCTGATAACGAGACCTGTCGGTTACCTCTATGTCTTTTTATAATTTAGTTCCGGCACTACTACAGAATCTTGCCTCTGGTGCGTGGATGCTCTGAGTGCTTGATTTCTGTTTGTTTTTTGTCTATATTCTTCTTGCATTTATCTAAATCTGATGGATTATTTATTTTTAGTTATATATATATATATATATATATATATATATATATATATACAACCTCTGACAATAAAGTTCGGTGAATGAAGTCAGAACGGTCGATCTGGCAACACTGGCGAAACAAAATGCTGCACCTGCGTAGCGGTAGGTGTTGACCATCTGCCCCCACCGTTGTTCAGTTGAGCGTAGTTTGTGTTCCTTGTAAGACTTGTTTTACAAAGTGCTTGTTCAGTGCGTTGGTTCCGTGTGACAAATGGTTACCCAGAATTTAGGGATGAGAAAAACGTGTTGTCGTCTTGTGCCACATTACTTGGATGACGATCACAAGTAGGCACGTTTAGAGGATTCACAGGATTTTGTCGAAACGGTGACACCAAACTTCTTGAACTGTATTGTCACTGAGGATGAATCCTGGTGTCTCAGGTACGACCCTGAAACAAAACAGCAAACCATGGAATGGAGTTCTCCTGCATCACCTCGACGGAGAAAGGTCAGAGCAGAAAAATCACGCATCAAAACGATGGTCATCACTTTTTTTTTTATAGTCAAGGCATTATCCACAAGGAATTTCTACCTGAGGGAACGACGATGAATGCTGAAGAGTACATTGAAATTCTGACCCGTTTCATGAAACGTCTACGCAGGGTACGACCCCAGTACGCACAGCAAGGTTCATGGTTTTTTGTTCACGACAATGCTCGCCCTCACACAGCCAATATCGTCAAACTGTTCCTGGCAAAAAAGGAGGTGGTGCAAATTGAACATCCACCATACTCGCCATATCTCAATCCTCCAGACTTCTTCCTATTCAAACTGGCTTTGAAAGAAAAAGAGATTTGACGATATTCCTGACATCCAACGAAACGTGACGAGGCTTTTGAACTCCATCCCAAAAGAAGACTTCTTGCAAAGTTTCAGAACATGTATAGCAGATGTCAGCGGTGCATAGTTATGGAAAGTGACTATTTCGAAGGACAGTAGGGTAACTTTCGTTAATATTTCATCTACGTTAATGTTACAGGACTATTCACCGAACTTTATTGTCAGACCTTGTATATATATATATATATATATATATATATATATATATATATATATATATATATATATATATATATATATATATATATATAATAGTTAAAATTACATGTAAAATTACGTTTTATAGAAATTAAAAATAATAAAATGCAAAATTGTATAGATCCTTCTATGGTTCCATTCTATAATTACGAATTCAAGACTACCGACTCACTGACGTCATCAACACAGTACATCTCTGTTTATTCTTTTCGTCTACTGTTTGAATTGTTGTTCAGATTTTCTCAGAATTCTCATTTTTCGTGCATCGTACACTTTTGTTTCCGAAAATCTTATATTTTGTTCGGGAAATTTACCTTCGTAAGTGTTGCAATATGCAGCAGAATACAAAACACTATTTTTAGAATATAGCGATTGGAATTACTCCATTTCATGCATATTTCACAGATACTGTATTTCATTTATTTTTTTTATGCCAGCGAGTTTTATACCAAAAATGATACCTTTGTAGAAAGTGTGTCTTCTTTGAAATTCTCGACACTGTGCGATACTTTTTGCACACGTTGTCTCTGGATACTTTGCTCCGTGAATTCTTTGTGTAACGCGATACTTCTAATGTACTGTATATAATATTTTATATTCTAATGCATGACTGAATTAGACTCATTCTGTAATATATACAATAGTTTTATCAGTTTTTCTTAATTGAGTGTCTTTCTAGATGCAAATTAAGAACTAATCAAAGAATGTACATTCTTCTCAGAACCTGACAACAAAACATAGAAAAAATGAACTGAGTTCATTTCGAAGAAAACTCTCTGGAAGCGTATAAAAAATAAGTGTTTTCTATATTTTTCATGGTATAAAACAATAAAAAGAAATTTTCACTATTGCTCTTTTATTTTCTTTTTCCAACTCGCATGCATACCCATGCATATTATATTTATATATATATATATATATATATATATATATATATATTACATACATACATACTTCTAAAATACACACATATATATGTAAATGCACTTAAACGTATGAAGATAAATACAGATAAACATATAAGTTCATATATTTATATGCGTGATCCCTGTGTATATATATATATATATATATATATATATATATATATATATATATATATACAGGGTGTTTCATAAGGAAAGGGACAAAAAGAATAGCATAGTACAATTTCTGTAATTGATTTATTTAGCCGAAATAAATTAATCCTGAAACTACAATTATACAAATTTTATCTGGCAACGGCAAAAAATCTTTCGGTTGAGAAATCGCCTCTAGAGGCACTGTTAATCAAAATGGCGCCATCCATGCAGGAGAAAGCGTACTGTGTTTTGGAATACGCGAAAACATCTTCGTTTATCGTTCCCTCAGTTGGAGGAAGTGGTTCCCTGCTTCATTCTACAGCAAAACGGTGCTCCACCACATTGGTATGAAAACGTACGTCAGTACCTGAACGATAGTCTACCTCATTGCTGGATTCACCGTCCTGGGTCAAACGATATGTCATTGCTTTGTTGGCCACCGAGATCACCAAATCTAACCTCTTGTGATTTTTTTCTATGGGTATTTGTTAAAGACAAGTGTTCGTGCCCCCATTTCCCTAGGACTTACAGAATTTCAAGCAGCGGTTAATTGAAGTGCTCGGATCATTTACAAAGGATATTCTATCACGAATGTGCCAGGAACTGGAATACCGCATAGATATTTGCCATGTCACTGGAGGGACACACATAGAACATCTGTAGAAACTTGGATAACTATAGTTTCACCGTAAATTTGATGTATCAAAATAAAGTAATTACAGCGTTCACAGGTATATGCTTCGTTTTCGTCCCATTCAATATGAAACACCTTGTATATATATATATATATATATATATATATATATATATATATATATATATATATATATATATATATATATATATATATATATATATATATATATATATATTTATATATATATATATATATACATAAATATAAAATACACACATATATATGTAAATAGACTTAAAAGTATAAAGATAAATACAGATAAACATATATATATATATATATATATATATATATATATATATATATATATATATATATATACTAGCTGAAAACCTGTACTTCGGTGTACATTTAAATTAAATACATCGGTCAATGTATGCAATTAATGCCAAAAATAAGTATAAATATATTTATAATAAATACAACGATTAATGTATGCAATTGATGTAAAAAAAAACCAGAAAAATATATCAATAAAAAATTCGTAAGGGATATTTTTATAGACAAAATAATGTAGAACAAAATATTCAAATTAAATCTAATAGGTAGTACTAAAGAATATAGTACAGTTAATATAGTACAGTTTAACGAACATATCTTTTACTGCATTTTAATATTTTTTTGGATATTGTCGAATCGTCTGCCGCATTAGCAAAGAAAAAAAAATATTTTTTTGTCTATTTAGTTGTTATGCACGTGACGATAAATTTATTTAAAGTACCAGAAAAAGAACTTACGTGATCAGCATTTAATAAATTAAATTCTAAAAATTCACCAACAATCAGAAAATTCAGGTAAATATTCGAAAAATATTTCATTTTAAAGGAATTTTTATGATCTTTCTCGTGATTTAAAATTTATAACCCTCAAATAGTTATTTTAAATGTAAACTTAAAAAAAGTTACTAAAGCAGCTTAAAAATTTAATGATAAAAAATCTAAGAAGAATTTTAAAAAAATCTTTCTTAGTTCAGCCCTACACTATAAGAAAAATCGCCATGGAAAGGTCCAGCGGTTTGGTCTGTAAGTTGTATGTAAGTCAGTCAATCAGTCAGTTACGGAACTGTTTTATATATATAGATTAAATACATACATACATACATATATATGTGTTCGCATTTTTGAATGTATAATTTTGTATAGATATACACATACATACACATATAGAAATACGTATACATCAACTTACAAATATGTCTGTTTGTGGGTCGGATTCCCGCCGATGTCATAGAAGGTTATTGCCGTCGAGAACAGACTTATATGTTCCACTTTAATGAGCCCCCTTGTAGAAAAAGGTAACCTCAGTGTTCTTAACCAACCATCCTACTAATAAATAGGACCACAGCCATATATAAAAACCACACCAAACAATAAAATTAAATGATGCTCACTAAACAGCGGTTATTCAATATTTCTTCCATCAAAAATCAAAAGAAAAAGAAATCATACTGTATAAGAATATAATGATTCTGGAACCTTTAACAAATTCGGTAAAAACGAGAGAAAGGGACCCGAGAAACGATATCTTTCTCGAACATGTCAGGGTAGAGATGAATTAATAGTATTCGTATGATATTTGGACGCAGTATATCATTCTAATACGGGCATTGAAGAAAATGGATGGATTTGCCGGAGGTGTTTACGGAACTCTTGTTCTCGCGATCATTAAGACTTTTTTCTCATCTATTTCTTGCTTACTTTATGCAATCTATCCAATATACATGCATACATGCTAACATACATGCATACATACACACACACATTTACATTTATATATTTATATATATATATATATATATATATATATATATATATATATATACATATACATATACATATACATATACATATACATATATATATATATATATATATATATATATATATATATATATATATACATATACATATACATATACATATACATATATATATATATATATATATATATATATATATATATATAATATATATATATATATATATAGTGGAATTTTTTTCCTGGGAATTCTCTTATTAACTAGTTCTCTTTCAAGCACATATGCTTGTTTTTTGTTTTTTTTGTGTTTTTTTTTCTGTATATCGGTGGTTTCTAACAGACCTTGGACCACTAGTGGTCCGAGAGAACCTAACTATTGGTACGCGAAGTCAGGAGTTATTTAAAAAAAATTTATTTCATCGTTTGAAAACGACCGCGAATTTAACCATTTTTTTTCTTTAAACTGGAAGCAAAAAAAAATTTTAAATCCTCAATTTTTTGTTCCAAATCTAGAAATTGCTACATTTTTCAGCTTTCTGATGTTTTGAGCATGAAAAAAGATTCTTTTTCTGTACATCCATTTCGCAGAAACTCAGCCATTTTACAGCCAGTTAAGCTAATGCCAGCTGAAAATTCTCGTTTAAGTTTTCGTGATCTTTTATACTTTATTTTGTGTTTTATTTTACGTTAAATTTCTTATTTTATTAAGTTTGTTTGTAACTTTTCATTAATGTTGCTTATCACAAGTAGTATCTTTATTCAGAAAATTAAACCAATTTTCCCCCAAAAAGATTCTTTTGGAGAGGGTCCCCGGACGAAAAAAAAAATTTTTTTTTGGACAAGTGGTCCCTGGTAAAACGAAGTTTTAGAGACCCCTGCTGTATATGAAGAGCTCAGTTTTTGAAATTTCGCTTTAGAAATGTCAATAACCTCGATTATAATTTTTAAAACCCAGTATGAACCCAGTGATAACCTGTTGGTAATAGCGTTTCTCGAACATTTGATGTGTTATCGCCAGAATAGCTTCGTTGGTAAAATAAACGCATTGGTTATGGCGATCTGCGTTCAAATTTGGGTTATTATGTAGGAAAAGAATGCTTATACTAAAACTTTATCAACACAGAATCGCAGAGGGGTGGTTGAATAGCTATCTGTCCAGTCCTGCTGTGGGCATGAATGTAGCCGTTCAGAGTTTCAAATCTTTAAACTTTACGTTCCAGTCTCATTAATCCTTGCGTAGCAAAATTTGACCATAGTGCTCTAAACCAACCACCTAACACTGGACAACCCCCTTTTCCTTTATTTCATCTACAAACAACCTATGTATAATAAGTAAGCAACTATATTAGTTATCTAGTCACGTGCTGTTTTCTTCTCATATTAAACTTGTAATATGTCTCATATACTTTTAACATATCTCATATTAAAATAATGTACATATATGACTAATATGTACGTCATTCTCATATTAAACTGACTAATATGTAAAGATAAGAAAACAGCTTGAACCCATTAGAAAGATTATATGGATGCCCCTTTGACTTAAGATCTCTTTCTAGCCAGTTATCAAGTAATGAAAAGTCAAAAGTTGCAACTGTCCCATACCCTAAAAATATCATATTGAAACCCCCCCCGATCCTAAAGCAATGAAATTCCCGGATACACCTACTATGATAATGTACAACCATTTAAAATGTTCTAACCCTGGTGGCCAACAAGACAAATGTCCATGTTGAATAAGCTTTAAGGGTCCAGTGTACTAATACTACTGGATTCACTCACCTCAATGTTAACACATGGGGAAATTTTGCAGAAGGTTTGCCGATTTCGATCGAAATATATATATTTTTTTTAAGTGTACTCCTAATAGAGAGAGAAATTTTACACCTTGGGTAATTTTTTATCTTTTTAAATGCAAATATTATTTTAAAATTTAAATTATTAGTGGAAAAAATCTGGTATACTGTGCTTGAAATGCGCCTAAATTCCTTTGGTGGAAGCAATTTATAAAATAAATCGTGTTGCAAGGTGAAGAAAAGTTCAGGCTATCTGAAAATACCATTTTTGATGGATTATCAGCATTTATGTAGCTGTAAATAATAGACATATTTATAAGCACATTTGAAATTTTACCTTGAATGTAATTTGTGAGTATACAATGTAAGTCGTAATTTAAAATTGCAATGTATCCATAATGTAGTGGTTAATGTAATTGTAATTGAAATGGTAATTGAAATTGCATCAAAAATGTAAAATTGATATTATATAATGTAAATTGAAATTGTAAATCGTAATATGTTATTAATGCAATGGTGAATGTAATAGTAGCATTAAGAGTAACTGAAAGAACACCGTGAATGTAAAATTGTATGTATATAATGTAAGCTGTAATTGTAAATTGTAATATGTTCACAAGCGACTTTAAATATGCCGTATAAGCTTATCGCTGTGGTCGGCGTAACCTTTAGAATTATAAACACATTTGTGTACAAACGCATACCTATCTATTGATGCTATTTATCTTTATATAGATCTACCTCTCCCTCTCTCCAACCTCATCTATCTTTATATATATATGTATATACACACACACATACATAATTATACATCCACAGTAAACATAAATACACACACACCCATGTGTATGTGAGTGTATTTATGTGGCACATACGTTATGGTGGCACATACGTCAGATCTCCCTGTAATCCGAAAACAGAGGTTGACGTAAGAGATATCACTTTTGAACTAAAATAATTTGCTACTAAAAAAAATAATCAAGAATTAGCGTTCCATTTAGAAAAACATCCACTCTGATCTCAAACGATCATGAAATTAACTCTATCAAAAAAAGCATTTCACTGGCACATTTATCACTCGCACAATATTTGTAAGCGATCAACCATGCCTTCCGGACGCGAAAAGTTTTAAGCTGTATTTATTAATTTCAGCATTTTTTTCCCACGTATAAATGCCTAACAGTTTGTCTATTTTTTTTTCGATGCCATTTTGCAGTGACATAATCTTTTGTTTACTCGGCAAGTTTTTCGAGCAGAAGCTCGAAGGCATAAATGAAAAAAGACGCGATTTATGCGAGAAAAGGAGCTAATCGATAGAGATAAATATGCTAGTATTCATTAATGGTCTACAATCTCTGAGACATTAAATTTTTGGTACCAAAATTATGTACGGATGGAATTCCAGGAGGACATGATATCGATGAAAGGGGGAAAGATTTACTCAAAAATCGATAATCGTAGCAGAAATAAATAAGGAGAAGGAATGATATCGGTATATATATACAGGGTGTGCATAATTGAAGTCCCACTTTCAAAAGGCTGCAAAAAAAGAACCACTGGTCAGAATAACTTCAAATTTGAACTGAATATACTGGAAGAAGGGGGGAATGATTTGGCATAATAACAGCGCCATCTATTGATACATTTTGGAACTTTTTGTATTATGCCAAATCGTTTCCCCCTTCTTCCAGTATATTCAGTTCAAATTTGAAGTCATTCTAACCAGTGGTTCTTTTTTTGCAGCCTTTTGAAAGTGGGACTTCAATTATGGACACCCTGTACAAAGGGTGATTTTTACTATTGACACTACTCAGGTCCACCTGTAGCGCGATGTATCAACCGAAATTCCACCAAAATTAGGGCCTAAGGACGACATGGGAAGACTTTTCATGCAAAAATATAGTTCCAAAAGTCGCCGATAGGGGAAGATATGGCGCTGTTGTTGTCGACGCACAAGATAATTTGCATAAAACGCAAGTAAAACATCAAAATGCAAATTCATGGCTACGTAGTCGACAGTAGCGCCAATATTTTCGGCTATAAAGATCGGTGTGGAATCTGTTGCGCCATCACTTTACAGAAGAAAGGGTCCTCAGGCGCTTGTTTCCACTTGTATGACCACCTCGTTCCACGGACCTAACCCAAGTGATTTCTTTCTATGGGTTTTTTTTTAAGTCCAAGATGTATCTTGGTGGAGTCTCTAACTTGTCGGTTCTAAAGGACAACATATCCCGGACTGTGATGAACATCCCTGGTGGCATGTTACGCTCGGCCGTTGAAAACGTAGTGTTCAGGATGCAATGTGTCGTCCACCAGGATGGTGGTCACATTGAAGGAGGGAGACGCAGGTTTGATGAATGAAGCGGTGCTCCGGTAAAATATTTTTGTTATTCATTTATCTGCTTATTACAACTTTTTATGCTTTTTACAACCCCATATATGCTTATTACAACCCCATATCTGCTTATTACAACCCCATATCTGCTTATTACAACCCCATATCTGCTTATTACAACCCCATCTGCTTATTACAACCCCATATCTTTATAATTTGAAATACTGGCGCTGTTGTCGAATACGTAGTCGTGAATTTGCATTTTGAGGTTTTACTTGCGTTTTGTGCAAATTCTCGGGTGCGCCGACAAGAACATCGCCATATCTTCTCTTAACGGCGACTTTTAGGACTTTTTTTTTTCACGAAAACTCTTTTCCACGTCGTCCTGAGTCCCTCTATCAATTTTGGTAGAATTCTGGTTGATAGATCGTGCTACAGATAGCTCTGGGTAGTGTCAGTTTAATAGAAATCACCCTGTTTATATATATATATATATATATATATATATATATATATGGGGGTAACAAATTTATTATACATATCTTATGAACACATAACATATTATATATAATAAAAATTCAGGCATCACCATATTAAACAGTCGAAGAGTTAACTTCCATATGCAGCAAGTGCTGAAAAATTATGTAAGCCTTATGATTCACAAACCGCTAACATCTTTAATGATCGAGAATCATAAATGCACAGAATATCTTATGAGAGGAAATGGAAGAAATGAAACAAAAAAAAAAAGATATATAGGGTAAGGAATCGTTATTCAACTGCCATTGCACGGATACAGAAAAAAAGCAAAAAAAAAAAAACGCAGAGCCGCGATAAATATATTTTTATTCATTATGATCTGCTAAACTCCGGGGAATTTATCATTCTCTGCGAAGAAATGATTGATGATACGAATCAGGGCAAAAGATGGATTCAAGAGATAGAAGTGTGTGAAAATCTTCCGATAATGATGGAGAAAGGAAAAGTGCCGGGCACATTCAAAAATGCAAGTGAGAAAATAGGTGTCTGTATAATTAAATTGAGTGAACTCAAAATAGAGGACGGTGATACGTCATTGTCTCGCCAATGACACATAAGCACGGGAGAGATGATAATGATGTATTACGTTCTTTGAAAGATTGTCCCCGCTTTTTTTTTCTGTTTCTTCAATGATTAGAGGGTTTTATTTTAAACAGAGTGCAAAAGTATTTGCGCTTCGTAATACAGAAATTTCCCCGAATGCTTCGGTAATCGATGTGTTCAAAATCGGTGATATTAAATCATACTTTTATGAAGTGTTAAACGTTCATTTTAATGAGTTGTTTTCTTCCTTCTTAGCTTTTTCATAGAATTACCTAGAACTCCACCTTAACAAAAACAAACGTTTTTGTCCGTTAGAAAACCTTCTGTCAGAAACGCAACACACCGCTACCCATAAACTAAATGTGGAAATTTTGAATGAATATTTAAAACTAATTACGTTTACTATACTTTCTTTTTTATTACATAAAAAACCTTAATTTTGTCTTTAACTTTGATGATTATTTATTATTTATTATTTATTATTTTAAACAGAGTGATTAAGTATTTGCGCTTCGTAATAGAGAAATTTCTCTGAAAGCTTCGGTAATCGATGTGTTCAAAAGCTGTGATATTAAATCACACTTTTATGAAGTGTTAAACGTTCATTTTAATGAGTTGTTTTCTTCCTTCTCAGATTTTTCCTAGAATTACCTAGAACTCCACCTTAACGAAAATAAACGTTTTTGAAATAATTACGCTTAATATACTTTCTTTATTATTACATAAAAACCTTAATTTTTTCTTGAGCTTCGATGATTAGACGATTTATTTTAAACAGAGTGCGAAAGTATTTGGTCTTCGTAATAAAGATATGTCTTCGAAAGCTTCAGTAATCAAAAGCTTTGATAAGCTTTGATATTAAACCATACTTGTATGAAGTATTGAAAGTTCATTTTAACGAGTAAACTGGCAGGGATTGTTCCTTTTTTTTTGCTGTTACCTATAATTACCTAGATATCCACTTTAACATTTAGTCTCTTTCAGAACACCTGACATTAGAATCGCAATATTCCTTGCCCATAGATTTAATGTGAAAATTTTTAATATAATTTTTAAAAAATTTACACTTTATTTTCTTTAGTTTTACACAAACTTTGATAGACTGTATTTTTAGGAATTAAACAGGTGTGCAGCGTATTAATAAAAAAGGTTCAAATCAGATCATTATTTAATAAGTAAACTATAAAAACTGATTTGAAATGGAAAAAAGAAGTGAACAGTAATTTTCAGTTGAACTTCTAAGATTAAACAGCATTTTTACGTATGAAAAATGCATTTCTATTTACATTTGAGTATTTACATTTTGAGTATTTTCATTTTCTATTTACATTTTGAGTATTAACTCAAAATGTTTAATTATGAATCTCCAATTAAAGCAAGGATGTCAAAAACACCATTTTAAATCATAAAATTCGACTTTTATACTAAAGACAAAATTTATTTCATTTTAGTAAATTTTATGTCTTGAAAAGACACGAAAGAACGTTTCAAATACAGATAGTTGACTGTTTGGTTTTATGATGATTTTCTTGAAACTGTACTTAATTTAAAAACTAAATTTTAAAAAAAGATCAAATTCATCTCTTTTGTCAATTCGTCTCTTTCAACTGGTGAACGTAGAGGCTCAAGATCATGCGAGTTCCTCATTTGACGTACTTAGCTTTTAATAGGACTGTACGATAGTGATTTCTGTAAAAGATTTGTGGCTGTTTTCTAGGCTGTTATTCTACCTGGAACATTTAACTTTCGCAAAATAATTTGCTCTGCACAGCTAACATAGCTTAGGGTGTTTGTCCGTAAAAATTATTCCCCTAATAAATTGCTTTGGGAATAAAATTGGCTTGTTCCCCAAGTCTATCATATTGCAAGAATGTTCAAACATCCATAAAAAAATGAAGACTGGAAAATAGCTCTATCAGATAAAAGACAAACAAACAGTAAATCATTGTTCAAAATAGTCATGACATAATATTCATAAATGGATCCTCGTCGTTTTCGAAAACTTATGATGAAGGTTAGGATTACAGTTTTTATTTGAGATCAAAGACCTCCCGATCTGTGGTCAATGGAAATCATACGCATGGTTTACAGGTGCAATGCAACAAAACATTTCTCTGAAAGGCAAAAAGGTACAAGGTTCAAGCGAGGGGCTAGACAAGTCTGATAGG
>OU015490.1:125975819-126037926 GCA_907164885.2 Dolomedes plantarius | reverse complement strand
TCTAAGTCAGGAAAAAGTAGATCAAGCCAAAACTTGTACTTGATTACAATAATACAATGGGAGGAGTTGATATCCTTGATCAAAACATCGGATATTATCAGCAACAAGATCAAGACAAAAAAAGTACTACAAAAAGATTTTAGGCATTTATTGGATTTGTCCATTTTTAATGCTTTTGTACTTTTCCAAAACAATGGTAATACGAAATCAAATTTGCAGTTTCGTTTAGACCTTGTGGAGAAAATTATTGCAAAGTATCATATACCAAAAAGTGTGAAATCAAGGCCCTCCTCTTTAGTGCACAATGTGATATTCTCCGTTTAACTGAGAGACATTTTCCGGAGTATATCCCTCCAACTGAAAAAAAACAAGAAACCCACAAGAAGATGCGTAGTATGTTGTTCGAGGAGAAACTCATCTGGAAAAAAAAATACGGAGAGAAACAAGAGTGTATTGCAAAGACTGTGATGCTGCTCTGTGTGCAATTCCTTGTTTCAAAATCTATCACACTCAAAAACACTTTTAGAGTGTGAGTATCTGAAATACTGAAAAAAAAGAGGTAAGGAATACATCGTTATGAGTAAATAAATTTTGTAAACTTAAACTGTTAACTTCTATGTCATTACTATCTAATTATATATATATATATATATATATATATATATATATATATATATATATATATATATATATATATATATATATATATATATATATATATATATATATATATATATATATATGTATATATATATATATGTATATATATGTATATATGCAACATATTTTTCTTATATTTATTTCAAATTTCCTAATTCACTTTAATTGTATATAAATAATTATTATTATTTATATACAATTAAATTGATATTATGTATTTAATATTATATAGTAAGTTACATAGTACATAAACTATTCAAAGTAATTATGATTTTTGTCCAAAAAAATAGGCGGTAATGACAATATTTTGCACATATAATATAACTGCATATTTTATATAACAGAGCTTGAATCATTAAGTGAAAAAGCCGCAAAATGAAAATTTTATAAACATCACTGTTGCGGTATTAGCGCAAATCTGTTGTCCCAAGAGCGAGCGCCGACCTCACGCAACGTGTTCCTTCCCTAAGAGGTCCCGCCATACGGGATGACCGTGGGGAAAGCGAGGCACCCGCTGCCTATGAACGCTTAAAGGGCTAATATTTCATCTACGTTAATGTTACAGGACTATTCACCGAACTTTATTGTCAGACCTTGTATATATATATATATATATATATATATATATATATATATATATATATATATATATATATATATAATAGTTAAAATTACATGTAAAATTACGTTTTATAGAATTAAAAATAATAAAATGCAAAATTGTATAGATCCTTCTATGGTTCCATTCTATAATTACGAATTCAAGACTACCGACTCACTGACGTCATCAACACAGTACATCTCTGTTTATTCTTTTCGTCTACTGTTTGAATTGTTGTTCAGATTTTCTCAGAATTCTCATTTTTCGTGCATCGTACACTTTTGTTTCCGAAAATCTTATATTTTGTTCGGGAAATTTACCTTCGTAAGTGTTGCAATATGCAGCAGAATACAAAACACTATTTTTAGAATATAGCGATTGGAATTACTCCATTTCATGCATATTTCACAGATACTGTATTTCATTTATTTTTTTTATGCCAGCGAGTTTTATACCAAAAATGATACCTTTGTAGAAATTGTGTCTTCTTTGAAATTCTCGACACTGTGCGATACTTTTTGCACACGTTGTCTCTGGATACTTTGCTCCGTGAATTCTTTGTGTAACGCGATACTTCTAATGTACTGTATATAATATTTTATATTCTAATGCATGACTGAATTAGACTAATTCTGTAATATATACAATAGTTTTATCAGTTTTTCTTAATTGAGTGTCTTTCTAGATGTAAATTAAGAACTAATCAAAGAATGTACATTCTTCTCAGAACCTGACAACAAAACATAGAAAAAATGAACTGAGTTCATTTCGAAGAAAACTCTCTGGAAGCGTATAAAAAATAAGTGTTTTCTATATTTTTCATGGTATAAAACAATAAAAAGAAATTTTCACTATTGCTCTTTTATTTTCCTTTTCCAACTCGCATGCATACCCATGCATATTATATTTATATATATATATATGTATATATATATACATATATATATATATATATATATATATATATAGATATATATATATATATATATATATATATATATATATATATATATATATATATATATATATATATATATATATATATATATATATATTACATACATACATACTTCTAAAATACACACATATATATGTAAATGCACTTAAACGTATGAAGATAAATACAGATAAACATATAAGTTCATATATTTATATGCGTGATCCCTGTATATATATATATATATATATATATATATATATATATATATATATATATATATATATACAGGGTGTTTCATAAGGAAAGGGACAAAAAGAATAGCATAGTACAATTTCTGTAATTGATTTATTTAGCCGAAATAAATTAATCCTGAAGCTACAATTATACAAATTTTATCTGGCAACGGCAAAAAATCTTTCTGTTGAGAAATCGCCTCTAGATGCACTGTTAATCAAAATGGCGCCCATCCATGCAGAAGATAGCGTACTGTGTTTTGGAATACACGAAAACATCTTCGTTTATCGTTCCCCTCAGTTGGAGGAAGTGGTTCCCTGCTTCATTCTACAGCAAAACGGTGCTCCACCACATTGGTATGAAAACGTACGTCAGTACCTGACGATAGTCTACCTCATTGCTGGATTCACCGTCCTGGGTCAACGATATGTAATTGCTTGTTAGCCACCGAGATCACCAAATCTAACCTCTTGTGATTTTTTTCTATGGGTATTTGTTAAAGACAAGTGTTCGTGCCCCCATTTCCCTAGGACTTACAGAATTTCAAGCAGCGGTTAATTGAAGTGCTCGGATCATTTACAAAGGATATTCTATCACGAATGTGCCAGGAACTGGAATACCGCATAGATATTTGCCATGTCACTGGAGGGACACACATAGAACATCTGTAGAAACTTGGATAACTATAGTTTCACCGTAAATTTGATGTATCAAATAAAGTAATTACAGCGTTCACAGGTATATGCTTCGTTTTTGTCCCATTCAATATGAAACACCTTGTATATATATATATATATATATATATATATACATAAATATAAAATACACACATATATGTAAATAGACTTAAACGTATAAGATAAATACAGATAAACTATATATATATAATATATATTATATATATATATATATATATATATATATATATATATATATATTATATATATATATATATATATATATATACATACTAGCTGAAAACCTGTACTTCGGTGTACATTTAAATTAAATACATCGGTCAATGTATGCAATTAATGTCAAAAATAAGTATAAATATATTTATAATAAATACAACGATTAATGTATGCAATTGATGTAAAAAAACCCGGAAAAATATATCAATAAAAATTCGTAAGGGATATTTTTATAGACAAAATAATGTAGAACAAAATATTCAAATTAAATCTAATAGGTAGTACTAAAGAATATAGTACAGTTAATATAGTACAGTTTAACGAACATATCTTTTACTGCATTTTAATATTTTTTTGGATATTGTCGAATCGTCTGCCGCATTAGCAAAGAAAAAAAAATAATTTTTTGTCTACTTAGTTGTTATGCACGTGACGATAAATTTATTTAAAGTACCAGAAAAAGAACTTACGTGATCAGCATTTAATAAATTAAATTCTAAAAATTCACCAACAATCAGAAAATTCAGGTAAATATTCGAAAAATATTTCATTTTAAAGGAATTTTTATAATCTTTCTCGTGATTTAAAATTTATAACCCTGAAATAGTTATTTTAAATGCAAACTTAAAAAAAGTTACTAAAGCAGCTTAAAAATTTAATGATAAAAAATCTAAGAAGAATTTTAAAAAAATCTTTCTTAGTTCAGCCCTACACTATAAGAAAAATCGCCATGGATAGGTCCAGCGGTTTGGTCTGTAAGTTGTATGTAAGTCAGTCAATCAGTCAGTTACGGAACTGTTTTATATATATAGATTAAATACATACATACATACATATATATGTGTTCGCATTTTTGAATGTATAATTTTGTATAGATATACACATACATACACATATAGAAATACGTATACATCAACTTACAAATATGTCTGTTTGTGGGTCGGATTCCCGCCGATGTCATAGAAGGTTATTGCCGTCGAGAACAGACTTATATGTTCCACTTTAATGAGCCCCTTGTAGAAAAAGGTAACCTCAGTGTTCTTAACCAACCATCCTACTAATAAATTGGACCACAGCCATATATAAAAACCACACCAAACTTGAAAAATGAAAATAAAATTAAATGATGCTCACTAAACAGCGGTTATTCAATATTTCTTCCATCAAAAATCAAAAGAAAAAGAAATCATACTGTATAAGAATATAATGATTCTGGAACCTTTAACAAATTCGGTAAAAACGAGAGAAAGGGACCCGAGAAACGATATCTTTCTCGAACATGTCAGGGTAGAGATGAATTAATAGTATTCGTATGATATTTGGACGCAGTATATCATTCTAATACGGGCATTGAAGAAAATGGATGGATTTGCCGGAGGTGTTTACGGAACTCTTGTTCTCGCGATCATTAAGACTTTTTTCTCATCTATTTCTTGCTTACTTTATGCAATCTATCCAATATACATGCATACATGCTAACATACATGCATACATACACACACACATTTACATTTATATATATATATATATATATATATATATATATATATATATATATATATTATATATATATATATATATATATAGTGGAATTTTTTTCCTGGGAATTCTCTTATTAACTAGTTCTCTTTCAAGCACATATGCTTGTTTTTTGTTTTTTTTGTGTTTTTTTTTCTGTATATCGGTGGTTTCTAACCGACCTTGGACCACTAGTGGTACGCGAAGTCAGGAGTTATTTAAAAAAAATTGATTTCAATCGTTTGAAAACGACCGCGAATTTAACCATTTTTTTCTTTAAACTGGAAGCAAAAAAAAAATTTTAAATCCTCAATTTTTTGTTCCAAATCTAGAAATTGCTACATTTTTCAGCTTTCTGATGTTTTGAGCATGAAAAAAGATTCTTTTTCTGTACATCCATTTCGCAGAAACTCAGCCATTTTACAGCCAGTTAAGCTAATGCCAGCTGAAAATTCTCGTTTAAGTTTTCGTGATCTTTTATATTTATTTTGTGTTTTATTTTACGTTGAATTTCTTATTTTATTAAGTTTGTTTGTAACTTTTCATTAATGTTGCTTATCACAAGTAGTATCTTTATTCAGAAAATTAAACCAATTTTCCCCAAAAAAGATTCTTTTGGAGAGGGTCCCCGGACGAAAAAAAAATTTTTTTTTGGGACAAGTGGTCCCTGGTAAAACGAAGTTTTAGAGACCCCTGCTGTATATGAAGAGCTCAGTTTTTGAAATTTCGCTTTAGAAATGTCAATAACCTCGATTATAATTTTTAAAACCCAGTATGAACCCAGTGATAACCTGTTGGTAATAGCGTTTCTCGAACATTTGATGTGTTATCGCCAGAATAGCTTCGTTGGTAAAATAAACGCATTGGTTATGGCGATCTGTGTTCAAATTTGGGTTATTATGTAGGAAAAGAATGCTTATACTAAAATTTTATCAACACAGAATCGCAGAGGGGTGGTTGAATAGCTATCTGTCCAGTCCTGCTGTGGGCATGAATGTAGCCGTTCAGATTTTCAAATCTTTAAACTTTACGTTCCAGTCTCATTAATCCTTGCTTAGCAAAATTTGACCATAGCGCTCTAAACCAACCACCTAACACTGGACAACCCCCTTTTCCTTTATTTCATCTACAAACAACCTATGTATAATAAGTAAGCAACTATATTAGTTATCTAGTCACGTGCTGTTTTCTTCTCATATTAAACTTGTAATATGTCTCATATACTTTTAACATATCTCATATTAAAATAATGTACATATATGACTAATATGTACGTCATTCTCATATTAAACGGACTAATATGTAAAGATAAGAAAACAGCTCGAACCCATTAGAAAAATTATATGGATGTCCCTTTGACTTAAGATCTCTTTCTTGCCAGTTACCAAGTAATGAAAAGTCAAAAGTTGCAATTGTCCCATACCCTAAAAATATCATACTGAAACCCCCACCATCCTAAACCAATGAAATTCCCGGATACACCTACTATGATAATGTGCAACCATTTAAAATGTTCTAACCCTGGTGGCCAACAAGACAAATGTCCATGTTGAATAGGCTTTAAGGGTCCAGTGTACTAATACTACTGGATTCACTCACCTGAATGTTAACACATGGGAAAATTTTGCCCAAAGTTTGCCGATTTTGATCGAAATATATCTATATTTTTTAATTGTACTCCTAATAGACAGAGAAATTTTACACCTTGGGTAATTTTTTATTTTTTTAAATGCAAATATTATTTTAAAATTTAAATTATCAGTGGAAAAAATCTGGTATAGTGTGTTTTAAATGCGCCTAAATTCCTTTGGTGGAAGCAATTTATAAAATATATCGTGTTGCAAGATGCGGAAAAGTTCAGGCTATCTGAAAATACCATTTTTGATGGATTATCAGCATTTATGTAGCTGTAAATGATAGACATATTTATAAGCACATTCGAAATTTTACCTTGAATGTAATTTGTGAGTATACAATGTAAATCGTAATTTAAAATTGCAATGTATCCATAATGTAGTGGTTAATGTAATTGTAATTGAAATGGCAATTGAAATTGCATCAAAAATGTAAAATTGATATTATATAATGTAAATTGAAATTGTAAATCGTAATATGTTATTAATGCAATGGTGAATGTAATAGTAACATTAAGAGTAACTGAAAGAACACCGTGAATGTAAAATTGTATGTATATAATGTAAGCTGTAATTGTAAATTGTAATATGTTCACAAGCGACTTTAAATATGCCGTATAAGCTTATCGCTGTTGTCGGCGTAACCTTTAGAATTATAAACACATTTGTGTACAAACGCATACCTATCTATTGATGCTATTTATCTTTATATAGATCTACCTCTCCCTCTCTCCAACCTCATCTATCTATCTTTAAATATATATGTATATACACACACACATACATAATTATACATCCACAGTAAACATAAATACACACACACCCATGTGTATGTGAGTGTATTTATGTGGCACATACGTCATGGTGGCACATACGTTATGGTGGCACATACGTCAGATCTCCTTGTAATCCGAAAACAGAGGTTGACGTAAGAGATATCACTTTTGAACTAAAATAATTTGCTACTAAAAAAAATAATCAAGAATTAGCGTTCCATTTAGAAAAACATCCACTCTGATCTCAAACGATCATGAAATTAACTCTATCAAAAAAAGCATTTCACTGGCACATTTATCACTCGCACAATATTTGTAAGCGATCAACCATGCCTTCCGGACGCGAAAAGTTTTAAGCTGTATTTATTAATTTCAGCATTTTTTTCCCACGTATAAATGCCTAACAGTTTGTCTATTTTTTTTTCGATGCCATTTTGCAGTGACATAATCTTTTGTTTACTCGGCAAGTTTTTCGAGCAGAAGCTCGAAGGCATAAATGAAAAAAAAAAGATTTATACGAGAAAAGGAGCTAATCGATAGAGATAAATATGCTAGTATTCATTAATGGTCTACAATCTCTGAGACATTAAATTTTTGGTACCAAAATTATGTACGGATGGAATTCCAGGAGGACATGATATCGATGAAAGGGGGAAAGATTTACTCAAAAATCGATAATCGTAGCAGAAATAAATAAGAGAAGGAATGATATCGGTATATATATATATATATATATATATATATATATATATATATATATATATATATATATATATATATATATATATATATATATATATATATATATATACACGGTGTGCATAATTAGAGCCCCACTTTCAAAAGGCTGCAAAAAAGAACCACTGGTCAGAATGATTTCAAATTTGAACAGAATATACTGGAAGAAGGGGGAAACGATTTGGCATAATAAAAAAAAAGTTCCAAAATGTTACAGCGCCATCTATTGATACATTTTGAACTTTTTTGTATTATGCCAAATCATTCCCCCCTTCTTCCAGTATATTCAGTTCAAATTTGAAGTTATTCTGACCAGTGGTTCTTTTTTGCAGCCTTTTGAAAGTGGGGCTTTAATTATGGACACCCTGTACAAAGGGTGATTTTTACTATTGACACTACTCAGGTCCACCTGTAGCGCGATGTATCAACCGAAATTCCACCAAAATTAGGGCCTAAGGACGACATGGGAAGACTTTACATGCAAAAATATAGTTCCAAAAGTCGCCGATAGGGGAAGATATGGCACTGTTGTTGTCGACGCACATGAGAATTCGCATAAAACGCAAGTAAAACATCAAAATGCAAATTCATGACTACGTAGTCGGCAGTAGCGCCAATATTTTCGGCTATAAAGATCGGTGTGGAATCTGTTGCGCCATCACTTTACAGAAGAAAGGGTCATCAGGCGCTTGTTTCCACTTGTATGACCACCTCGTTCCACGGACCTAACCCAAGTGATTTCTTTCTATGGGTTTTTTTTAAGTCCAAGATGTATCTTGGTGGAGTCTCTAACTTGTCGGCCCTAAAGGACAACATATCCCGGACTGTGATGAACATCCCTGGTGGAATGTTACGCTCGGCCGTTGAAAACGTAGTGTTCAGGATACAATGTGTCGTCCACCAGGATGGTGGTCACATTGAAGGAGGGAGACGCAGGTTTGATGAATGAAGCGGTGCTCCGGTAAAATATTTTTGTTATTCATTTATCTGCTTATTACAACTTTTTATGCTTATTACAACCCCATATATGCTTATTACAACCCCATATCTGCTTATTACAACCCCATATCTGCTTATTACAACCCCATCTGCTTATTACAACCCCATATCTTTATAGTCTGAAATACTGGCGCTGTTGTCGAATACGTAGTCGTGAATTTGCATTTTGAGGTTTTACTTGCGTTTTGTGCAAATTCTCGGGTGCGCCGACAAGAACATCGCCATATCTTCTCTTAACGGCGACTTTTAGGACTTTTTTTTTTCACGAAAACTCTTTTCCACGTCGTCCTGAGTCCCTCTATCAATTTTGGTAGAATTCTGGTTGATAGATCGTGCTACAGATAGATCTGGGTAGTGTCAGTTTAATAGAAATCACCCTGTTTATATATATATATATATATATATATATATATATATATATATGGGGGTAACAAATTTATTATACATATCTTATGAACACATAACATATTATATATAATAAAAATTCAGGCATCACCATATTAAACAGTCGAAGAGTTAACTTCCATATGCAGCAAGTGCTGAAAAATTATGTAAGCCTTATGATTCACAAACCGCTAACATCTTTAATGATCGAGAATCATAAATGCACAGAATATCTTATGAGAGGAAACGGAAGAAATGAAACAAAAAAAAAGATATATAGGGTAAGGAATCGTTATTCAACTGCCATTGTACGGATACAGAAAAAAAGCAAAAAAAAAAAAAAAACGCAGAGCCGCGATAAATATATTTTTATTCATTATGATCTGCTAAACTCCGGGGAATTTATCATTCTCTGCGAAGAAATGATTGATGATACGAATCAGGGCAAAAGATGGATTCAAGAGATAGAAGTGTGTGAAAATCTTCCGATAATGATGGAGAAAGGAAAAGTGCCGGGCACATTCAAAAATGCAAGTGAGAAAATAGGTGTCTGTATAATTAAATTGAGTGAACTCAAAATAGAGGACGGTGATACGTCATTGTCTCGCCAATGACACATAAGCACGGGAGAGATGATAATGATGTATTACGTTCTTTGAAAGATTGTCCCCGCTTTTTTTTTCTGTTTCTTCAATGATTAGAGGGTTTTATTTTAAACAGAGTGCAAAAGTATTTGCGCTTCGTAATACAGAAATTTCCCCGAATGCTTCGGTAATCGATGTGTTCAAAATCGGTGATATTAAATCATACTTTTATGAAGTGTTAAACGTTCATTTTAATGAGTTGTTTTCTTTCTTCTTAGCTTTTTCATAGAATTGCCTAGAACTCCACCTTAACAAAAACAAACGTTTTTGTCCGTTAGAAAACCTTCTGTCAGAAACGCAAAACACAGCTACCCATAAACTAAATGTGGAAATTTTGAATGAATATTTAAAAATAATTACGATTACTATACTTTCTTTTTTATTACATAAAAAACTTAATTTTTTCTTTAACTTTGATGATTATTTATTATTTATTATTTATTATTTTAAACAGAGTGATTAAGTATTTGCGCTTCGTAATAGAGAAATTTCTCTGAAAGCTTTGGTAATCGATGTGTTCAAAAGCTGTGATATTAAATCACACTTTTATGAAGTGTTAAACGTTCATTTTAATGAGTTCTTTTCTTCCTTCTCAGATTTTTCCTAGAATTACCTAGAACTCCACCTTAACAAAAATAAACGTTTTTGTCAGTTAGAAAACCTTCTGTCAGAAACGTAATACACCGCTACCTAGAAACTAAATGTGGAAATTTTAAATGACTATTTAAAACTAATTACGCTTAATATACTTTCTTTATTATTACATAAAAACCTTCATTTTTTCTTGTGCTTCGATGATTAGACGATTTATTTTAAACAGAGTGCGAAAGTATTTGCTCTTCGTAATAAAGAAATGCATTCCAAAGCTTCAGTAATCAAAAGCTTCGATAGGCTTTGATATTAAACCATACTTGTATGAAGTATTGAAAGTTCATTTTAAGGAGTAAACTGGCAGGGATTGTTCCTTTTTTTGCTGTTACCTATAATTACCTAGATATCCACTTTAACATTTAGTATCTTTCAGAACACCTGACATTAGAATCGCAATATTCCTTGCCCATAGATTTAATGTGAACATTTTTAATATTATTTTTAAAAAATTGCTCTTTATTTCCTTTAGTTTTACACAAACTTTGATAGACTGTGTTTTTAGGAATTAAACAGGTGTGCAGCGTATTAATAAAAAATGTTCAAATGAGATCATTATTTAATAAGTAAACTTTAAAAACTGATTTGAAATGGAAAAAAGAAGTGAACAGTAATTTTCAGTTGAACTTCTAAGATTAAACAGCATTTTTACGTATGAAAAATGCATTTCTATTTACATTTGAGTATTTACATTTTGAGTATTTTCATTTTCTATTTGCATTTTGAGTATTAACTCAAAATGTTTAATTATGAATCTCCAATTAAAGCAAGGATGTCAAAAACACCATTTTAAATCATAAAATTCGACTTTTATACTAAAGACAAAATTTATTTCATTTTAGTAAATTTTATGTCTTGAAAAGACACGAAAGAACGTTTCAAATACAGATAGTTGACTGTTTGGTTTTATGATGATTTTCTTGAAACTGTACTTAATTTAAAAACTAAATTTTAAAAAAAGGTCAAATTCATCTCTTTTGTCAATTCGTCTCTTTCAACTGGTGAACGTAGAGGCTCAAGATCATGCGAGTTCCTCATTTGACGTATTTAGCTTTTAATAGGACTGTACGATAGTGATTTCTGTAAAAGATTTGTGGCTGTTTTCTAGGCTGTTATTCTACCTGGAACATTTAACTTTCGCAAAATAATTTGCTCTGCACAGCTAACATAGCTTAGGGTGTTTGTCCGTAAAAATTATTCCCCTAATAAATTGCTTTGGGAATAAAATTGGCTTGTTCCCCAAGTCTATCATATTGCAAGAATGTTCAAACATCCATAAAAAAATGAAGACTGGAAAATAGCTCTATCAGATAAAAGACAAACAAACAGTAAATCATTGTTCAAAATAGTCATGACATAATATTCATAAATGGATCCTCGTCGTTTTCGAAAACTTATGATGAAGGTTAGGATTACAGTTTTTATTTGAGATCAAAGACCTCCCGATCTGTGGTCAATGGAAATCATACGCATGGTTTACAGGTGCAATGCAGCAAAACATTTCTCTGAAAGGCTAAAAGGTACAAGGTTCAATCGAGGGGCTAGTCAAGTCTGATAGGCGAGAGAAATTAAAAGGTTTGAACGATTACGGTTGAGACTTTTTTTTATAAATTCTTTCTCTTTTCTTAGAGGTATCTGCACATCTTTGAAGCAGAATTTTCGATCAAAAATCAAATTTCTACATATAGTATCAAAGCCCAATCTTTTGTCTCCCTAATCCTGTTTGAATTATGATTCTGTCTTGACTAAGATCCGAATAAAAACATTTTTAACAACAGTTATCAAATAAATTCATAAGTAGCTTTTCTCAAAATGAATTTTTCCATCACTTCTCTTTATGCATAACAGCCTACAAATGATGCATGGAATGCCTTGAAATTTTGAAAAGTTGCTTTTCAAATGTTTATAAAGGTAATATACAGCGCTTATCATTTTAGATTAAGTAATTTTTTGTTTACATTGTTATGAATTGCAAATATGACATCGAATTTTAAGCAATTTTTCCGTACATCGGTACTCAAACTGCTACAGATTCTGAGATAAACAAAATATTTAATATACTCTGTTTCCTAGAAAAAGTTTTGTTCATTCTCAAATTTATAAAAGGATAATATATTTGTTTATTTTTGAGTTATGGTTTGCAGAAATGTCAAATTTGAACCCAGTTTTTCCCCTTCAAAAAATTTAATATAACAGCTAAAATTTTTACACATTTTAGTTTTAACTTACACCTCATTCTAAAAAAATAGATAAAAAGACAAAATAAAAAAAAAATTCTGAAAATTTACCTCCGAACGTGTACAGATACCTTAAAAAAGTGAATGAAATATAAGGCTCTGCTGTGAGCCTTGCAGCCTGGTCGCCATTACGGACTATTCGGTGTAACCAAATTTCCGAATGAGCTGGAAAAAATAAAATCAAGCAGCCAAAATTCACTAATATTTTAAAGGTGATTAAGGATTACTAAGATCCAGAATTTTCAACATTTATCGGTGCGCGGTTTAAATATTTTGATGTTTATTGTTACATATGGCTTTATTTTGGTATTGAATCCATATAAAAACATTTGATGTTTATTTTTGTATTGTTTGTCAAAACATTTTGATGTTTGTTTCTGTATTGTTTGTCAAATATTTTGATGTTTATTTTTGTATTGTTTGACAGTCATTTTTATGTTTATTTTTGTATTGTTTCTTAAACATTTTTATGTTTATTTTTGTATTGTTTCTTAAACATTTTGATGTTTATTTTTGTATTTTTAGTAAAACATTTTGATGTTTATTTTTGTATTGTTTGTAAAACATTTTGATGTTTATTATTGTATTGTTTCATAAACATTTTGATGTTTATTTCTGTATTGTTTGTCAAATATTTTGATGTTTATTTGTGTATTGTTTTTCAAACATTTTGATGTTTATTTTTGTATTGCTTGTCAAACATTTTGATGTTTATTTCTGTATTGTTTGCCAAACATTTCGATGTTTATTTTTATATTGTTTGTAAAACATTTTGATGTTTATTTTTGTATTGTTTCTTAAACATTTTGATGTTTATTTCTGTATTGTTTGTAAAATATTTTGATGTTTATTTGTGTATTGTTTTTCAAACATTTTGGTGTTTATTTTTGTATTGTTTTTCAAACATTTTGATGTTTATTTTTGTATTGTTTGTCAAACATTTTGATGTTAATTTTTGGATTTTGTCAAACATTTATATGTTTATTTTTATATTGTTTGTCCAAGAGGCTTTGTGGCTTTGTGTGTATCTCCAAGAGGCTTTGTGGCCGAATGGCAAAGGCACTGACATTCGGTACCAGAATCCGAGTTCCAGTCCCCCTTTTAGCATGGACGTTTGTAGCCGTCCGGAATCGGCTTTGAGGCTCCGGTGTACCAATCCTGTTGGATTCACATCGATGCTAACCTATAGAGCAAATGTGTTTACTTTTCGCAGATACGTAAATGCTGATAATCCAACAAATATTGTATTTTCAGATAGCCTGAACTTTTCTGCACCTTCCAAATGTTTCATTTTATAAATTGCGTCCATCAAAGGAATCGATGAGCGTTTAATATACACTATACCAGATTCCCCCCCCGAGTAATTTTAAATTTAAAATACTATTTGCATTTTTTGAAAGACGAAAAATTCCCCAAGGTGTAAAATTTCTTTCTCTATTATATGATTTAAAAAATAATCTTTCAATCCATGTCGGCGATTCTTGGTCACATTTTCTCCATAGATTAACATTGAAGTGAGCGAATCCAATAGAATTAGAGCACAGCATCTTTAAGAAGTAAGTTCCGGTGTAATTAGCCCTCGTGTAATTAAAATTGTCCGTAGCGCTCTGAACCAAGAGGCTTTGTTTCATGCTAATTTGTCACAGATATATATAGTATCCATTTACGGCACCTGGAACTTTGAACATTTTCGATTTCTTTCATACCATATTGTAATTAGGGGAAAATACACATTTGAGAAATAAATACGTATATTTTATATGAATGATGATAAAAACAAACTTATAGTAATGATCTTAACACATCTGAAACTCCAACACTTAATCTTCAATTTAAAATGACGAGAAAGAAGAACAGAGGAAGATACAAATGGAAGAAATGTAATTGGTAAATTTTTAGTGTAATACTAGACTACCTAATGTTATTAGACTATCTATTTCTTGTTCTCACTTTTAAATTTAAGAAAAATTCAACGTAATTTCAACACTGTACCAAAATGAACATTTATTCTGAGATCATTAAATTAGTTATTTCTCTCTATTAGGCGTACATCTAAATTAAGAATCGGGGTTAATTATTCTCCACTAGTTTGAGAAGCTCTTTTTCTGACTTTTTTCTCTCTTTTAATGATTGATTAGCTGTCTCCTAGATTGCTTCTACATTATCACAATATGCTCTTTTTTTCCTCTAAAAATGAAATATTTTTAACGTAACTAAAAACAGAATATATTGAAAGAATAAATGGCTGCAATGAAATTTGAGAGGAATTTTTTTTCATCTAAATTTATCTAAGAATGTATTATGACTGAATTTGTACAGGGTATACTACGAAATATCTTTAGAAAAGGCTGTTGAGACAATTAGTTACTATTCATCTTTCAAATTGCTACTTCGAAAAGATTTCTTTCGAAATCTGGCGATCGACCAGATTTTGAAAGAAATTTCCTGGAAGTAAAGAATTCCTCTTCGACTGCATGTTTATGTTTTGAAATCTAAAAAACAAAATTATATTTTGTTGTGAGGATTGGTATATATAGTATATTTTCATCAGACTTTCTTCGAAATTTATAAATTGAAACTTTAAGTTTCCTCTAGTTGTTTATTAAGAAGCAGTTTTTAGTTAATAGCCTATACAAATATGGGTAACTTTATATGTTATAACGACTCATTGAATTATAAGGAGTTTGAATATTATCATTTGACTAGCTAGTGTTTACTATTTTCTGATCTTTTATGAAGCTTTTTTTGGTAGCTTTTATGATCTTTCTAGCAGCTGAGATATCAGTATTAGGGGGAAATTGTGATAACAGACGTTCAGTAAATATTAGGTTTATTTTAAGCTCATTTCTTCTTAGCTGTGTTCACGAAGGAACATAAGCAACGTGTTAGACATTCGATAATATTTCAAGGGACTATCACTGAAACAATTTTCAATTAACAACCTATGCTGTCTACTACAAATACGGGCAACTTCATGTGTTTTAACGACTCATTGAATTATACGGGCTTTGAATATTATCATTTGATTAGCTAGTGTTTACTATTTTCTGATCTTTTATGTAGCTTCCTTAGTAGCTTTTATGATCTTTCTAGCAGCTTAGATATCAGTATTAGGGGAAAATTGGGATAACAGACGTTCAGAAAATATTAGATTTATTTTAAGTCAATTTCTTCAATATCTCTGTTCACGAAGGAAAATAAGCAATGTAGTTAGACATTCGATAATATTTTATGGGACTATCACTGAAACAATTTTCAATCAACACCCTATGTTGTCTATACAAATACGGGCAACTAACTTCATGCGTTGTAACGACTCATTGAATTATAAGGGGTTTGAATATTATCATTTGATTAGCTAGTTTTTACTATTTTCTAATCTTTTATGAAGCTTCTTCAGTAGCTTTTATGATCTTTCTACCTGCTGAGATATCAGTATTAAGGGAAAATTGTGGTAACAGACGTTCAGTGAATATTAAGATTATTTTAAGTTAATTTCTTCATAACTATGTTCACGAAGAAATATAATCAACTTAGTTACATTCGACAATATTTCTTAAGACTATCACTGAAACAGTTTTTAACTAACACCCTATGATGTCTATGCAAATATGGATAACTTCATATGTTATAACGACTCATTATATGGAGTTTGATTATTATCTAATCATTTGATTGGCTACTGTTTACTATTTTCTGATTTTTTTATGTAGCTTTAAGTAGCTTTTTTAGTAGCTTTTATGATCTTTATTGCAGCTGAGGTATCAATATTAGATGGAAATTATGATAACAGATGTTCAGTAAATATTACGTTCATTTTAAGCTCCTTTCTTCATACCTCTTTCCACGAAGGAAAATAAGCAACGTAGTTAGGCATTCGATAATATTTCAAGGGACTATCACTGAAACAGTTTTTTATTAACACCCTATGCTGTCTATAGAAATATGGGTAAATTCATATGTTATTACGACTCATTGAATTATAAGGGACTTGAATATTATCATTTGCCCAGCTAGTGTTTAATATTATCTGATACTTTATGTAGCTTTTAGCAGCGTCATTTTATGGTAACTTTTATAATTTTTCTAGCAGCTGAGATATCAGTATTAGGGGAAAATTGTGGTCACAGACGTTCAGTAAATATTAAGTTTATTTTAAGCTAATTATTTCAGAGCTCTGTTTACGAAGGAATATAAGCAACTTAGTTACATTCGACAATATTTCTTGGTACTATTAATGAAACAACTTTTAACTAACACCCTATGATGTCTATGCAAATATGGGAAACTTCATATGTTATAAGAACTCATTGAATTATAAGGAGTTTGAGTATTATCTTATCATTCTAGTGTTTACTATTTTCTGATTTTTTATGTAGCTTTAAGTAGCTTCTTTAGTAGCTTAAATGGTGTTTTTCTAGCAGCCGAGATATCAATATTAGAAGAAAATTGTGACGACAGACAGTCAGTAAGTATTAGATTTAAGGTAATATTTTCATAGCTGTGTTAATGAAGTACTATAACCAACATTTGTTAGACATTAGATAATATTAACGGGATTAGATAATATATCACAGATTAATTAGTTAAGGAATGATACTAAAACTCACGAAAGCTTTTCCGAGTGTTATGAAGAAAAACTGTTTCGATAATTTTACTAACACAACATGATTCGATATTTTACATTCATGATTAAAGATTATTTGAAAAATTCTTTTTATTACAAATATTAATAACTTAAATTCAGTCAATAGTCTTGTTAGCACTTCCAGGTACACTTATCAATAATTTAAAAATAATTTTTTTAGTTAAATTTGTAGTGCTGTAAACCTGTAAATTCATATTTAAAATTCTTACATCTAAGAAATTTTTTTCTTAATTTTCCCAATTGTTTTATTTCTAATAGTTTTTGTATCTTTCATTTTAACTTATTACATTTAAAGAGCCTAAACTGGAACAAATATAAAATATAAATATCTAATTTTAGCATTTGCATCTTTAAAAATTTATTTTAGTAAAATGTCCGCTTAAGAGTTTTCGTTAAATCTCACGAAATTATGGTCAAATAATTATTTTACTGTAACCCTCTCTATTATTTTGATGATATGCTGGCGGACATACACAATGATGGTTTCTTCAAGTTTGGAGTTATTTTTATGCTTATTTATCTATTTATTGCACTTAAAATTTATCGAGGCATTTTTTCTTCTAAATCTTTAATTCAAAAGGTGCTACTAATAATCAAATGAAAATATTTCTCTAAATATTGCCTAAATAAAAGTTTTTAGTGATTTAAGAAACCTGAATACATCAGAATAAAAAAAATTGACTTAATTTCATCTAATTTCATTTTGAGATTAAAGTATCATAGAGATAACAAAAGAAAACCCGGATCTTTCATTACTAAAATTAATTTCAATTCGTAATTAGTTCAATTATCTGCAATTTTAAATTGTGCAATCAAATAACATCACAGGGAGAAATTAAGTGTATATATCCTTTGAAATATTGAAAGTTTTTAAGTTTCGAATTTTAAAGGAGTTTTAATATATTCAAAAAATTCAAGAGCAATGTGCGATAAAGATGTATTATGTGTTTAAATAATTAAAAATAATATTAATTGTTATGATTGAAAGACTTAGTACTCTCAGCTGGTTTTCTAGCTCTTGAAGAGTGTTAATTAGTAAAAGTTAGATTACCTTACTTAAATAAACTACCAGTTTTTTTAATTATGTTTTTTTCTTTAATACATTATCCATTTAGCATTTGGACCGTAATTATAGAACTGGCAAAAAAGCGCCAGCTTTCTCAACGCGAATTTCTAGTTTTAAAACCAATTTTTCTTTTTTTTTTTCCTTTTTTGGTTTTCAGTTTAATTAGCGTTTCAAAATTCTGAGGTAATTCCCTGGGCCGTGAAAGATAATTAGCATAAGTGTCTCAGAAAATATTAAAAATAATAACGTCTCAGAATAAATTTAATCTTTTTAATTTAAAATTAACTTATAAGTAGGTTTAAGTGCGTAGGGAAGCATTTAGTACACGCGCAGAAATTAATACCACTGCATTTAGACTTCTTACGAAACATTTAAAAGTGATTATAAAAATTGAAATAAATGAGGTTTCCTCATTAAATGTAATATTAATATAATTAAAACTTAATTTAGTAAAATTTATATACCATGCTATATATGTTAATTGCTTGACGCAAATTAAAACACATATTAAAAAGTTCTGCATTAGCGCGCGTGTAATTCTGGTAGAAAACAGAAGAAAATTATTTAAAAAAATTTAAATTACTTTAAAAGTCATGATATGATACTATTATTACTATAATACTGAAGCTTTTAAATGTATTAAATTAAATAATGATTAGCGGCCCTAGTTTGGTAGTAATATATTCGAAATTAAAGGTAAACGTTAACTATCTACTGGTACTTTAAAAGCTTTTAAGATACACCGATATCTATGGGGAATCTAATTTTGCTCGACATCCTTTGGAGCCCGTTTTAAAACTTAAAAGCAAGGCTAATATGTGACTGATTTATTTGAGTTCGAGGATTTCTGCACGAAATCGGTATTCAAGAATTAGATTTCAGCCACTATGATGTCGTTGGAAAATATATTTGGAAACTTTCTACAACCATGATATCGCTGAGTCCGATCTTGAAAATTATTTAGTGATACAGAGTATCACTAAAGAGATACTCTGTATCTCTTTAGTGAGAGATAATTATTTAGTGATACAGTAGTGATACATGTGACATTATTTAGTGATACAAAGTAAAGAGAATTATTTAGTGATACAGTCTACGTGATGGGGTTATCACTTCTCAAGGGTGAATTAGGAATTGTATTCACTAGGAATTGCTTTATTAATGTGAGACTTACGATTGGTGTTAAGAGAGCAAATGTTTGATATCAAGTAAAAATTTGTTTTAAGAGGGCCCTACTAATATGTTTTAATTTATTTCCAATAACTCTCGCTGCATATCAGGAAGGGGTAATCACTACTAGACTGTCGAACTAGCTGTGGTTGATGTTATAAGATAAAGTTATTACGAATTTTGGGATATCGTTGAATGCATATATATCTATGCTATAGAAATTTTTTATATGAATTGTTATGGTACTTTGTGGCTCTATGTAGTGTATTAAATCGGTTCTGAATAAAATATGACCGCTCGGTGGGGTAGCCGCCGATTAGGGCTGGAGAAGTTTCACAGTATATGGTTGATGAAAAATATATAGATATACGTAGATGTATTGATAACTGATATATATATATATATATATATATATATATATATATATATATATATATATATATATATATATATATATATATATATATATATATATATGTGTGTGTGTGTGTGTGTGTGTGCGTGTGTGTGTGTTAAGAATTAATTAGAAAAAGAATGATAGTTAAACAATTTACAGAGGGGCTTCAGAATAATCTAATTTCTAACGTTAAATATCCCTATTTGTCGTATTGCGAGATGCACTACGGGAGGGGAATCCCCGTTTTTAGAATTGAACTTAATTCACGAGGTTGGAAGAACCATAGGGAGAACCTAAATATAGTATCAAGCTTAACTCCACCCATGCCTCCTCTTCGGTGTAAACGTCACGACAGCATGCGCAGTTGTTTTGGGAGCTTTTGAGACAATAGGCAAGTATCAGACCGAAGGGATTAATTCGTTGATAGCAGGCGCGCGCTAGCCGGGTCCGCGGGTTTTGTAAAAGGGCGAGTGCTAAGATATACGCTTCTTTGGAACAATGGTTGTTAATAGATGAAGAAATAAATATTATCAAATCGAACTAATGTGACTTTCCTGAGTTGGATTGTTTTCCACTACGCCACCGGACCACCATTGACTGCAACATCATTTTATATAGCGGGTGTAATACTACGCTCGTCATATATATATATATATATATATATATATATATATATATGTATATGTCATAACAGCCATTTAGAGATGCCGTTGAACCTCAGCATAGTCGAATTACCAGGGAAAGCAAGCATGTTACGTAGTCAAGCCAGAGTGATAAGGCGTAAACACATAATCATAAAATTGTCTTTATTCCTGGAACATTTGTTGCGTGACGATACATCTGCTGGTCATAAAATCCCATTTGAGCCCTTTTGTAACTTAATATCACAATTATATTGTCCCGGGCCCGCCGGAAGCAGTACAGAAAACGAATAAAGGATGCAGCGCGACATGCCTTATGGACACGACATGCCTTATGGACAGTTGCACAACAAAAGCTGCGAAAAGACGCTTGCTCGCCTCGAAAATGCCAGAACGCCAAAACCTTTAATTGGTTAACTGAGATCATCTGACCTCGCAGGTCAGATCGGATGATCTCGGGGAATCTCATCGAACGTTCGAGAAGGATTACATCATCCTGTTCTGAAAACAACTTTACACGTGCATTAGGGGATAATTTAGTTGGTTAACTTGGTTATCTCTAGGTCAGAATTTGGATTAAGGGGCAATACTTTATTGAGAAAACACGGGAAAATTTTGAATAGGCGTTTAATTAATGGACGTGGAATGATTTTATTTCATATATATATATATATATATATATATGAAATAAATATAAACCCTTTTTATTATTTAACACGCCCTTTCCAAATTCTTCATCCTAACGCAAAGGGACACCGTCCCTCTTTCTTGATTTCTACCTAAATCCAACCCGAAGTAGTTTATTAGTTTTCCCCTAAGGCACGTGTAGCCAAAGCTTATATAACAATTATATAACGCGAACGGCGTGGAACATTCGAAAACCATCACCCCATATGACACGACTTAATCACGTGTCCGTTTCTGGCGAATTAGAAGTTGTATGGACCCGTACGCGGGCGATAAATTTCTCGCGTCTGTAGTCTTTGTTTGTTTCGCTCTCACCTGGCAAGATGTAGCGTTTTAATGACCGTATTGACTCAGCGCCCTGCGCTGTCGGCGCCGTCGGGCCTTTTTCCTCGGTATCTGTGGAGTTAAGATGTCTGTAATCCTGTCCAAATAATGTCCAGCCACGAAACTGCTTCGGAAATAAAGACTATGTTATCAACCAGCTGCCTCTTCCTTCTGGTATGGATTCCAAATAGTTCTTCTTCATCCCAGCCACTCCTAGCCACTTCGACTACATCCCGGATCCGACAGGCTAAGATTTTCAGGCATGTTGAGCTTCGCCACCGCCTTAGCGCTTATATATATATATATATATATATATATATATATATAGATTCAGATACAAATGTATAGTTAAATATATATATAGAGAGAGAGAGACCAAAAATTCTGAAAATATTTTTCCTGAAACAAAAGCTATTCGGAAATAAAATGACTTATGCATTTTCAAGCAATTTAAGATTTTATAATTTTTTTTCATGAATACAGAGAACTAATTTCGAGTAGTTTTCAGAAGCGAGAATATATTCGAATAGAACTGCTAGTCTGGCATTTAAATTGCATATAAACATGCTCTTAATTTTAAAATTTCAAATTTTATTTTCAACATCGCAGACATTTTTATTTGTAAAATGATTCTTCCATAAAACACCATATAAGTAAAAATAGTCATTACATGATGTGCATAAGTTAGGAAAATATTTTCTTCCATCCTGGATATCGATGGTTATGCTCTAATTCAGAGCACTATAAATTAAAACATATCCAATTAATCTAAAATCGTAAGCATATTCTGTTCATGAAAAACATTTATAAGCTATGTTAGGAAAATTTCATGGGCATTTCGAGCATAAAATTTGTTATATAATGTTTTGTTAAAGGGATAAAATAATTTTGAGATAAAAACTAAAAATATCATTCACTCGTCATTCTGCAATCATTGTTAAATGAATATTAAAACAGCAGACATTCTCGAATTATAGGAAAAACAGTCATGCACTCTAACGCTCATAGGGCAAAAAGATATTTTAACTGGAAAGGAAATTTTAAAAGGTTTAGAATCGTTATTTTATGGAGATTTCATTTTAAAAGAATGAACATTAACCGTAACTGTTGTTCTATGATACATCTATTAATAAGTAATTACCAAGAACTTGCATATACTTACGTAAACAAATATTTAAAAAATCTCTCCAACTGCAATGCTACCTTCAAATTTTCCTTTGAAAAGTGTAATAGTCAATTTTTATTTTGTTATTTATAATAGCTGTTACCCGACGTCTGACAATTATTAAAAATTATTTGAGTTTTAGAAAAAAAAGGTTGTTTTCGTATAGTTGTAAATAGCTATAATATATCTAAACATTTGTAAATATTCTTTGTTTCATCTTAATTTAAGCTTATTTTGTTTTAAGCATCATTTATTTACTGCCATGAAACGTTCAATTTCAATTTGTGGCTCTTTGGGAAAATTCAAGAATTGAGGAGGGATAGGCGACAAATTTTGCGAATTTGACGATTTTCGGTGTGTTCGGAGAATCAAGTTAGATTTCACCGAGGTGACGTGGTTATCGAGCTCTCAAATTATCCCTTTCCAGTACAATCGGCAATGTCGCGAAAGGTTATATAAGCATGCCGAACTTGGCTCCAAAAATTCGTTTTCCATTGAAGTCTCAGATGAAGCTCAGCTGCTGTGTTTGAACTGTAGGACTGTTATTGTGCTTGTATTGTGTCATATCTTTAGTCTATTGCTGAATTTCGCTGTAGTCCCAAGTGACTATGTAATACACCTATCCCTCGATTAGCACGGTACTCGGTTTACACGGTTTCGCTTATACACGGTTTCTAAATTTTATAAATAAATAAAAAAATATCGATGTATTATTTGATTATTTGAGTGTTTTACATTGAAAGCACTCATCAATTATCTGCACAGACGTCACAAGTGAGTTGCATTGCGTTGCGTTGCGATTAGCATTGGCGTGATTAAAGTAGATACTGTTTCATTCGCATATTGTCATTCCTAGTTCAGTTCTACAAGAGGTAACACATACATTTTTGAAATAAATACATGTAAATAAATAATTTATCATTGCATATTACCTAAATTGCTTTGTTTTCACTTCGGCATAAACTCTTTGCATTTTTACACTGCGATTGTAGACAAAACTACGGCATGAACCCATCCCCTTGTTTAATATGAATGCTGTGTCTTGTTTTACACGGTTTTGATTGCCACAAATTTGTCATGGGACGCATCTACCGTGCAAATAGAGAGATAGGTGTATATGTGACCTGTTTAAGACACTAAAGAAATTAAAGTTGTGTCGATTTATCTGAAGTCGTCAATTGCACATATCGTCGATATCGTCAGCACAAATATACAAAAGTCTATAGTATCAAAGCAACGGTACAGACACATAAATAAATTACATATTAGCAAACACATTTCTTCCTTTACTAATTTGCTCAAGACTTCCTATACATCAAAAAGACTTATTTTCTCTTTAAATAAACTTTACTTTCCTAGGTAGTAAAAAGCAAACGACTGTTAATAAATTTACTGAATAATTACAAGATAAAAATAATTTTTTATATACCATGATTTTAAATTTTCTGTTGAATCATATAAACTTGACATTTCTATGTGTTAATAAACACTTTTTTAAAGTTTTTTTTATGTTTTATCCCCTCAACTTGAAAGAAAATAAAGTTAATTGGAAGTTAACTTTCATTTAACTTTTCATTCCCGTTCCGGCCGATAGATGGCTGCACCAGTCTATAACACTAAATTAACTGAAAATAACTGAAAATTAATTTAATTCTGCTTAAAGATGGCTAAAAGTATTAAAAAAATGCATTCTCATCGTGTTCTGAGCTATTATAAAACTTTCAAATGTCTAGCTAGTAGGGAAGTTAGTTAAAAATCGATTGCAAGAGTTGTAAGGGACAAACACACAAACAAACAAGAAAGCAAGTTAATAAAAACATGGTAAAAATAAGCATTTTAACCAGCGAGATTTCAGAAATGAGCAATTCCTTGTGTAGCTGCTCCTTAAATCACATCGTTTCAGATTCAGGAATTTCAAACATTTTTCTACCCCTCTTCTGGTCGAAAACTGTTTCCTCGGGCCTCTCAAGCCCGGCGCGCGTGGTTATAAGTTCGTCGCAGACCTTAGCGGATTTATTTGCTGTCATATTGTGATATTTTAGCTGCGAGGAAGAGACAAAGCGCTTACGAGCTATGTTGGCCGAAGTTTCAACGGATGAGGAGTCTTTAGGTGAAGAATCTGAAGATATACACTCAAGAGCCAAAACATTATGACCACCCCTACATTTTGCAATAAATTCACCTGGATGACGTGGAAGACACGTGATCAGGTGGAAGTGGTATTTAACTGCTGCTGGAGAGTCTGAAGAATCATTCTTTCACTTACTTCTGTGTGTGATGGGAAAGGCTGCGGATCTAAGCGACTTTGATAGAGGGCAGATTGTAATTGCTCGAAGGCTCGGAACAAGTATTTCCAAAACTGCACGATTCGTGGGTTTTTCGCGACCTACAGTTGTTAGTACTTATGCAAAGTGGATGAATGACGGTGAAACCAGCAGTAGACGACATGGTGTTGGACGTCCACACGCTATCAAAGAAAAAGGTCATCGACGACTGTCTCGCATGGTGAAGCAAAACCGGAGCCAGACAGTGCCTCAGCTGACAGCCCAATACAATGCAGGGCCAAGTAGAATAGTATCGCAGCACACTCTTCAGCGGACACTGTTGGATATGGGGCTACGCAGCAAACGTCCCACTCGTGTGCCTTTGCTGACCAAGCGTCATCGCCAACTGCGCCTGCGCTGGGCCCGGGCACATCGCGACTGGTCCATGGATTAGTGGGAGAGAGTTGCCTGGTCAGATGAATCACGGTTTGTCATTCATCGCGCCGATGGCCGTGTCAGGATACGCCGTCTTCCAGGCGAACTGTTGCTCCCTCAATGTACAGTAGGTCATACACAGGCCGGTGGTGGCGGTATTATGCTTTGGGGGACGTTCTCTTGGGCGTCTCTGGGACCCGTGGTTGTGGTAGAGCAGACCATGAATGCTACAAGGTATCTGAACATCATTGCGGACCAGTTGCACCCTTACATGGCCTCTGTTTTTCCAGCTGGAAATGGAATGTTCCAACAGGACAACGTCCCGTGTCACAAGGCTAAAATTGTGTTGGAGTGGTTCCAGGAACATGATGCTGAATTCCAGTTAATGTCCTGGCCGCCTAACTCACCGGATCTCAATCCGATAGAACACATTTGGGATGTCATGGGACGGCAGCTCAGAGTTCAAAGACCACCAATTCGCAATATCTCGGATTTGCGTGACCGTTGCTTAAACATCTGGTACAATCTGTCTCCGGCCATCTACCAAGGACTTGTGGCATCCATGCCAAGGCGGGTTGAAGCTGTGTTGAGCTCCAAAGGTGGGCCAACTCGTTATTGACAGGTGGTCATAATGTTTTGGCTCTTGAGTGTAGATGAGAATGAAGAACATTGTGACCATGAATCGTCATCTGAAGAAGAAATTGATTCCAGTTATGAAGACTATCCCCCCCAAGAATATCTCATTGGTAAATATGGGTTCACAAAATGGAATAAGTAAAAATTCCGGCATAACGCAAGAGCCCCATCTTGCAATATTATCACTAAGCTTCCAGGAAATATTGGTACAGCCAAAAATTTGTCCTCTACTCTAGATTCTTGGTAGATTTTAGTTGATGATACAAATTTGCGCAACGTTGTAAATTGCACGAATATCTAAGTTGATAGTATAGCTAGTAATTTTCAAAGAGATCGCGGTGCTAAAAAAACAACTCTGGCTGAAATCACAGCATTTATTGGGCTTCTTTGATTTTGCGGTATGCACATATCCTCACACGTAAGTGTGAGAGATCCTTGGACCATGGATGGAACCGGACTTGACATTTTTCATAGAACAATGTCCTACAAACGTTTCCTATTCCTTTTGAGATGTTTGCGTATCTACAACATGATTGATCGAAAAGAAAGACGAGAATTCGACAAACTTGCTGCTATAAGAAGCTTGTGCGATGAATTTGTCGCGAACTGCGAAAAGTGTTATTAACCAGGATAATGTGTACCATAGATGAAAAGTTCGAGCCTTTTAGAGGAAGATGTGCTTTTCGTCAATGCATGCCGAATAAGCCCGCTGAATACGGGATAAAAAAAATTTTAGCTAGTAGATTCAAGAACTTTTTAGAATGGAATATGGAAATTTGTGCTGGAAAACAGCCTCAAGATCTTTTTGACGTGAACAATTAAAGCTGCCTCAATTGTAAAAATGTTAATTGAAAATTTAAATAATTTGGGCCGTAATGTTACTTATGTTAACTGGTACACCAGTTATGGTCCAGCTAAAGATCTTCTAAATAAAAATTTAACTCTCATTGGAACTGTAAGGAAGAATAAAAGGGAATTACCCAAATAAATCGTTACAAGAAAACATCGTGAAGGAAATTCATCTCTGTTTGGATTTCAAAAGAAAATGACTTTAGTTTCATATGTTCCAAAGAAAAACAGACTTGTAAATATTTTATCAACAATGCACCATGATGATACCATTGATGAATCTACAGGTGATAATAAGAAGCCAGAAATCATTTCATTCTACAATCTCACAAAGGGTGCAGGGGATGTCGTTGATGAAATGTCTGCAACATATACAACATCTAAGATTGGTAAAAGATGGCCCATGAAAATCTTCTCCTTATTGAATATTGCAGCCATAAATTCACATATATTGCTTTTATCGTCAGAGAAATCTGTATCTATTTACAAAAAAAGAAGATTATTTTTGAAGAATCTTGTAAAGGACCTTTTAGAAGATCATACTCTGGAAAGGAGTACTGAGCAAACTATTCCGCGACAATTGCGAAAAAAATAATGGCTCAGGTGACAGTGTATAGTGATGAACCTCCAGCGAAAAAGCCCGAATTTTCCACAAGAAAAATATGCCATTTTTTTCCTAGCAGTAAAAATAGAAAATCAAACACCATTTGTGCTAAATGCGAAAAAAATGTCTGCAACGAACATGCTTTCACTGTACGTAAATTATGCTATAAAATAGTAAGTCAATATTCTGAAATTCTTTTGTAAAAATTTCATTTTTTCTATACATTTTCATTTGTAATCTTCAAAACCTAAGGAAAATCCTTTTTACCATGTTTTTATTAACTCGCTTTCTTGTTTGTTTGTGTGTGTGTGTGTGTTTGTCCGGTAAAAATTTTGCAATCGATTTTTAACTAACTTCCTGACTAGCTAGATATTTGAATCTTTTAGAATAGCTCAGAACACGATGGCAATGTATTATTTTAATACTTTTAGCCATCTTTAAGTAGATTTGAATTCATTTTCAGTTGATTTTGTTTTGTAGACTGGTGCAGTCATCTATCGACCGGGACGGGAACGAAACGGTAACTACCGCAAGTTAACTTCCAATTAACTTCATTTTCTTTCAAGTTGATGGGATAATTCATCAAAAAATTTTTAAAAAGTATTAATTAATACATAGATTTGTCAAGTTTATATGATTCAACAGAAAATTAAAACCATGGTATATAAAAAGTTATTTTTATCTTGTAATTATTTAACAATAAAAAGTGCGAAATTGACTGATCGGGCCTCTTCGACCCGAGGCGAGTCTTCACGTCTGCGCATGTACTGCCGGGTTAATAGAACCTTATCTTAATTCTGGCTTTATTCATTGGTGCTCTAAGTTATAACAAGCAAGTTTATATAATTGCACCCTCTTTGACGGTACTGAAAAATAAGTAAAAGCTGGCAGGTGGGACTGAAGCAAAAACGTCTAGTATCCCCTATAGAAGAAGAATAAATAGTATAGCTCATGAGACGGTTAAATAAGCCATAAATTATAAATGACAAGATTAGTAATTGTAGATATAAATTGTAAAACTGAACAAGAGAACTTCCTTTGCCTCCATTAATTCGACTTAGGTAATGTCTTTAGGTAAAAATGTCTTAATTAGAGTAGTTTTGTCAGTCACTAAGGCTGACTATTTTTTTTATAATCAACATATGTAGTCTAGACCGAACTTGTGTGTCTTTTCATAGCAGGGATTAATATTTAAAGCGTCAAGGAAAAATTAATTAACAAATTAATGCTGAGTAATTTTTTAATCAATTCGATTTCTTTTTAACTTTTTTTCTTTTCGATTTAAGCTGAGTTTTAGTGGGACTAAAACTACATCTTATTAGGCAACTGAGATAGAAGGGTTTCTGCGCAAGATAAGGTCCCAAATCGCTTCTAAAAACTGAAATCAATTATAAATGATCGAATATTATCTTATAACATTGCGTTAATTCGTCTCATTTGCAAATTTTTTGAAGAAGCGGTGTAGTAAACTTTATAATTTTTTTTCTTCACACAGGAATTTCTACAGTGTGACAATTATTGAGCAATAAGAAAAAAACTTAATAACTTTTGAACCATTGGCGAGATTCAGTGGATACGTAGTGGTTGAATGCAGGGCATGTTGGGATTTTTTGAGCATGCGCACTCGTATTGTTGTAGTTCATTTTTCATTGAAAATGTCCAAATGCAGCGTTTCTGAGCGCATATCCATCGTCTAGGCTTACTATTCGAGAAAAAATTATTGCAGAATTTTGCTTTTCGTCTGCGCCACATCATAGCCATTGATGGCAAGCATATCGAACATGTCATAAGCTAAATCTGATTAACTGTAGTTACTTTCCAAATTTAAATAAAATTTTCTAACTCGGTAGTTTTTTAAAATTTATTTTTTTATTTTATAGAGCTTAATAATTGTCGCCCTGTATCTGCATATAGAAAGGTAAGATTTCTGATCACTTCTGAAAATTGCAATAATTTATATTTGACTAGATGAAAACATGTACTTCGCTACGGAGTACATTCAAATTGATTTCAACGGTCAATGTATGCAATTAATGCCTATATATATATATATATATATATATATATATATATATATATATATATATATATATATATATATATATATCATATATATATATATATATATATATATATATATATATATATATCATATATATATATATATATATATATATATATATATATATATATATATATATATATATATATATATATATATAATATATATATATATATATATATATATATATATATATATCATATATATATATATATATATATATATATATTTATATATATATATATATATATATATATATATATATATATATATATATATATATATATATATACATATATATATATATATATATATATATATATATATATATATATATATATATATATATATATATATATATATATATATATATATATAAAGTAACAGTTGAAGGTAAACAAATGTTAGTTTGTCAGTCAGCAGACACGGGGACGGGCTAATCTCGCGAACCGAGCATAACAGGATATCGCGACAGGTACCAATGTACGCGGACGGACGAGACGCGTGCACTGGTGCCATCCTAAACTTTCAAAACTTTAGACTTTTTAATTATAAAATTAAAACCGCCGAACTCAAAAGAAATGGGCAGCAGAAACAGATGACATTCCGGGTGGGCCAGCTCCTTTCCGTTTCGCAAATTTCCACTATTTTAAGGCATGCAAAATTAAACTTTTCCCCCCACCAATCGACAATTTTTTTTCTATGTGTTTAGCAACTCTTCATCTTTAAGGATATACACATTTTTATAACGTTAAAAATGTTTTTCATTGCAAACGAAGCTTTTTCTCCAAAGCAGTTTTCCGAATTTCCCAAAATCGACAATTTTGATGGACAAATATTTCGGTTTTCTGCACCTATTAATGTCAATTTTACGATTTATCGGCATTTGCTACATGTTCAGCTTCCAAAATATACCAAATACATTTAATAAAAAAATGTTATCATTCTAAAAAATCATACTTACCAAACTCACTTTTGAAATTTACCGCGCTGATCGCCATTGTCTCTTAATGTAACTGAATGGGGAGATTTTTTCGACTTATTATTTTACTCACTAATAATTCCAGCAAGTTCGTGAAATTTTTTTCCAATTAATGAGCAACTGATGAGGATTCTTCCGCCACCAATTTTGAATTCCTGAGAAATGTCTTTCTATAATTTTAAGCACTTTTTCGTCCATGAGATTTTGTATTTACATTCGGCCATGCTGCCAAAATGAAAAATTATTAGTTGAGAACGAGTCATTTAATAATTGAAATCCAGAAATAATTTTAAAGCACCAGAAATAATTTTAGTTTCAGGAAAGGAGAAGTTAAAACCTTTAGAATTTTTTTCTAATTGAATGAGCTTCTTTTTTTGTTTAAAAGGCAAAATTTGAAAACGGAAATTTGAAAGAATTATTTCAAAAGTCAAAAACCAAAATTTGAAAAAGGAAATTTTAAATCATTATTTTGTTTTTTAAAAATTTTAATATATTTTAAAAGTGATTAAACAGTTTTCAATCTTTAAGAAATAAAACCATTTCATTTTAAATCGAAAATGCAACACATCGGGTTGCCACTCAGCTAGTATATATATATATATATATATATATATATAATAAGTACGACGATCAATGTATACAATTGATGCAAAAAAATAAAAAAAAATATATTTATAAAAATATCGTAAGGGATATTTTTATAGACAAAATAATGTAGAAGAAAATATTCAAATTAAATCTAATAGGACATACTAAAGAATATAGTGCAATTAATATAGTACAGTTTGAGGATCATATCTTTTACTGTATTTTAATACTGTACTTTTACTGTATTTTAAATCCTAAAAATTCTGGAAATTGGGGCCTACCCCACGCTATTTGTTTGTTAGTCTTTAGTGAGTACAGTGCCTTATATGATTTAGAGTTTGCGTTATTAGTACTCTGTGAAGATGTGTTAGTTTATCAGTATTTTCTGATTAAAGCTTTATTAAATTTTCCCTCCGGCATCTCCACGTGGTGGGCCCTGGGGATCTACTTTCAGTAGACAGCTAACGCCGGAGGCTAATTTTAGTTTGTAGTCACATTCCAGCATGGCGAAAAAATATGAAAATATGGAGGAACTGAGAGTTCTTACGGAACAGCTGGCTTCGTTGAAATACAATAAGCTAAATAGCGCAATAAGTACCTCTAAGCTGCCTGTTGAGGTTAAGCGGACGATGAACGAGGACTTATTGGAAATTATGGATACGATTAAGGAACAGCAGAAAGTAATGCAGTATTACAAAGGGCAGCTGAGTATGTTGGAACAGCAAGGAGTAAAGAGTTATGCAGAGGTGGCGAAGGAGAAATCGCAGATAAGTTAAAAGACGCTCAAGAGGGCGTGGAAGGACAAAAACGAGATAATTGTCTCTTCAACAATTGAGCAGGATGCTGAAATCACTAAAAAAGTGATTCAGAGAAAGTTCGATCCAGCTAAAATTGGAATCGGGATTAAGTCCTGTAAGAAAATTGGGAAAGGAAAAGTAATAATAGGTACGGAAAATGGTGAGGATTTGGAGAAGTTAATTGCGGAGTTTAGAAAGTTTGATGAAAAGGAGCAAGTATTCGAGCTCAGTATGAAGGTTCAGAAGGATCCGAAGATTATTGTGTTTGACGTCGGTGAGACATTTGAAGATGAAGAAATTATCAAGAAGATGAAAAGCCAGAATTAGGAGCTGGAGTTTACAACAATAGAGTTTGTGACCAAATACAATACTCAAAAAGGGCAAAATTGGATCTTGAGTGTTGAGGGTGTTGAGTACCCGAAGCTGGCGAAGTTAAAGAAAATTTGACTGAGATGGCAAAGACATGACTGGAAGGACTGTGAAACCAACGATATGTTATAGGTGCTGGACGTATGGGTATACTACTAAGCTTTGTAAGAACAGTAAAAAATGTATGACCTGTGCCGAGGATGCACATGGTCCAGAGCTGTGCAAAAAGAAATTAGTTTGTGCAAATTGTGCCCTATATCAAAAAAGGATAGGAATTAAGTTGGACACGGCTCATAAGCCAACTAATAGGAAATGTAGCCGGTATAAAGCGGAAGTGAGCAGGATTGTTGCTAATACGTACTATAATGTCTCAGAGCCGGCTTGGCTCTGATTCTTCCATTTGTTCTCTTGTTCTTGTTTGCGCTTGGCTTGTTTTATTGTTAGCGGCACAGGATTTGCTTTGCGCTGGCTGTTTTGCGTTGTTTGATTTATGCTGATAATGGGCATGTTGTTAATTATTATACTGAGTTGTTATTTTGTACAAGTGGTACGGTTATGTTTTCCTATACGAATGGTATAGGGCGTCGGGTGGACGCTTTTGTATTTTGTTGATTAATACAGTTTAACTGGACTAAGTCGATGTATTTTGCAGATGGTGGCTGCGAGTAATTGAAATTTGTACAGTTAAATTGATAGTTATGGGCTCTTGGATGTTCTGCTAGTAAGACAGAATGGGGACGGTGACGTTTCTGACTTGGACTTTGGGATGATAATCTGGCTCCATCGGCGGCTGGGGCGAGGATGTGGGTGGTGGAAGAGCCTGTGGATGCTCGAGGTCGAGCGGACTGCCGTCTCAGCGACCGGAAATCAGAAGTATATCAAGCCGTATACGCTCATGCGGAGGCCGGTATAATTTCCTTGAATCTTACTGTATTTTAATATTTTTTTTGGATAATGTCCAATCGTCTGCTACATTAGCAAAGAAAATTTTTTTTTTTTGTCTATTTAGTTGTATGCACGTGACGATAAATTTATTTAAAATACCGGAAAAATAAATCACGTGATCAGCATTTAATAAATTAAATTCTAAAAAGGAATCTAAAAATTTCCCAAATATCAGAAAATGGAGGTAAAGATTTCTTTTTCAAGGATTTTTTATGATCTTTCTCATGATATAAATTTTATAAACCTCAGATTATTATTTTAAATTCAAACTTGAAAAAAATTACAAAAACAGCTTAAAAATTTAATTTTTAAAAAATCTAAAAAGAATTTAGTCGGGAAGTTAGTTAAAAATCGATTGCAAGATTTGTACTAGACAAACACACAAACACACACACACAAACAAACAAGAAAGCGAGTTAATAAAAACATTAACATAAATAAATAGGAAGAAGTTTCTGAAAGATTTTTATTTCCAAATGTCAAAACACATATCACACCATGTTCCACGTAGTCGGCATATTTATTGAGGCATTAGTCGTATCGCGAGACAAGCTTTGTATTTCTTCATCGAAGAAACTCGCGGCTAACATATTCAGCTACTCCTTCAAAAAGTCTTTTTGTTCCTTTGTTCACTCTGTTGACTCTGACTGGCCGAAAAATCTCTTCAGGTAAATAATCAAATGGTAAGCAGTAGGAGCTAGGTCGGGACTATACGGTGGTTGTTCAAAAGTTTCCTAACCAAACTATTGAATCAATGCACGTGGACGGACGGCACGTGTGCATCCATGCGTTGTCGTGCAAGATACAAACTCCACCAGACAGTAACCCAGGCCTTTGAATCTGAATTGCTCCACCCAGCCAGCAGCGCTGCCCATAAGTTTTAAGGCTGCTGTGTACTAACCTTATTGGATTAGCTCACCTCAATGTTAACCCGTGGAGAAAATTCGTCTACTGTTTACAGCTACATAAATGCTGATAATCCAATAAAAATGGCATTTTCAGATAGCCTTAACTTTTCTGAAACTTGCAATACGATTCATTCTATGAATTTCGTCCACCAAAGAAATTGAGGAGCGTTCAAAACACACTAGACCAAACTTTCCCCCCGAATAATTTCAATATTAAAATATTATTTGCATTTAAAAAAGAAACGAAAAATGCCCCAAGGTGTAAAAATTATTTCTTTACTACGGAGTTTATTAATGTAGGATTGCGTTCCTCAGTAACGCTCGTCCGGAAAGCAAAATTTCAGACGCTAAAACCGTCCGTCGTCGCGATTTTCGCAGCGCGCCTAACCCAGTCTGTATCGCTTGGGCAAGCAGTAAGCAGTTAAAAAGAAAAGTACCAAAATCCGTCAAAATTTTGACACACACACACACATATATATATATATATATATATATATATATACATACATAACACATACATACATATATACATACAAAAAAGGTAAATAACGATAAGTAATCCTACGTTAATAACCCGCGGTAGTTTCGTTAGAAGAGACTACCTGGAAAAGCCTTTTATAAATCTTTAAATACAAGTCGGCAATACTTGGACACATTTTCTCCATAGGTTAACACAGAGGTGAGCGATTCCAATAGGGTTAGTACACGACAGCCTTAACACAATACACATACGTGAACAAAAACATGATTGCAATACATACTGAGCAGCCTGATCTCCAACTGAGAAATGAATGAAACTGAACTAAAGTAGCCAGAGTCGGGACGCTTATATACTTTTAGTGACATTCTCGGTTGTTTTAGAAATGGCAACTTCCAGAACGCGACAACCACGCCACATAGATGAAATCTGATCGGTTCTGAATATTGTCGCCAAGCTCGCCAACACTGTCGAAAATATCGCCAAAGCCCCACATATTGAATTCCAAGGATGGATAACAGCAAATAAACAATATTAACCCAAAATAAACGTAAATTAAGCAACAAAAAAGAGTTTCTATAAATATCTATAAATATTCACAGATGTTCGCAACAAAATAATTATTTTTATATGATTCATAGTGGTATATAGATAAATTCAGGCAACCACATTCATTTTTAGATCATTTATAAATATGTCATTTCCTCTAGGGTTCAAAGTGTCATTGTATAAATGGAAGGTACATTAGAATTTAAAATTTTGGTGAAACATAATGCTTTTAAATAACAAAACATAATTCCTTAAAGCTCGGCAGAAAATTACCTAAGAAACAGTCACAGACCTTTAAAAGGTAAAAAAAAAAGTTTTATAGCTTCCCGTTTCGGACTGGAGTATTAATGCTGACACCAGGACATATAAACTAGAGTAATTCTGCACGCAGAATTGCTCCCGGTATATTCAGCAGACGCATGGTGATAAAGAGGTCATTAAGGAAGACGAAATCTATCTTCACGCGAATCTCTGTGTGGATTTGCGGGAGATATGCATCTTATTTAATATGTTGCTAAAAATATTTCGCAGTCCCTTATATTGGAAGGATCAGTTTCTCTAAAGAGGTTAAAGATATCAACGTCAGAATTAAACACTAGCTTGAGCTAATTAGGTTGTTTTTTTTTACACATGTGTTCAGTACGGAATTTTGTTTGATAAAATCATAAAAATTCTGGAAAAAAAACAAAGCGTGGAAAAATTTACAATTGAAAACCCCAGAGATAGTTAATTTTCTACAATCTACGTATATACATAAAACAGTTCCGTAACAGACTGACTGACAGATAACGTACAGACCAAACCGCTGGACCTAAAGGGCTGAAATTTTGCATGGCGATTCTTCTTATAGTGTAGAAGTAAACTAAGAAAGATTTTTGAAAAATTCTTCTTAGATTTTTTAAATTGAATTTTTAAGCTGTTCACGAGAAAGATCCTAAAGATTCCTTTAAAATGAAATCTTTTTCAAATCTTTACCTCTATTTTTGATTTTTGGTGAATTTTTCAAGATTCATTTTTAGATTTTAATTTATTAAATGCTGATCACGTGGTTTCTTTTTTTTTGTGATACTTTAAATTAATTTTGCTTCACGTGCATAACAACGAAATAAATTGACAAAAAAAATTATGAAATACGGTAAAAGATAAAATTGAACCACTAGACTCCATCGAGATGGCAGATTTTTTAAGAATTCAATTCAAACTAGTATGTTTTATGGATATTAAACTTACAAATTAATTGAATACACTAACCGTTGTATTTAGTTTGAATATCTTCTTCTACATTACTTTGTCTATAAAAATATCAGTTACGATTTTTTATAAATATATATTTTTGCTTTTTTTTTGTATTAATTTCATACATTATCCGTTATATAAATATAAATATATATATATATATATATATGGCATTAATTGCTTACATTGATCATTGTATTTAATTTAAATATACGCCGTAGCGAAGCATGGGTATTCAGCTAGTTATTTATATATCTATCTATCTATCTATCTATCTATCTATCTATCTATATATATATATATATATATATATATATATATATATATATATATATATATATATATATATATTTATTTTATATTGGCATACAAGTTTAGAGTACCACATAGAATATTTTTAGATATTTTAGAAATATTTTATTCTTTAATAATAGCTAAACAGAGTAAATGATATCAACATGTAAATTTAAAATTTTAGGAAAACACCTAATATTTTAAAATAATTAAATTTAATTCCATAGAGCTCTAAGAAACCCAGTCATAAGGTGTTAAGTGGTAAAAAGTTTGGAGAAACATAATTCTTTAACATAACAAAATTTAGTTCCAAAGAACTCTAAAGAAAATTTTCTAAGAAACAGTTATAAACCTTTAAGTGGTAAAAAATGTTTGAAATTTTGAGGAAACATAATAAAGGACGCAATGGCCCAGTTGTCAAGAGCAGTGGACAAGTGATCTAAACGTCTCTTGTTCGATGCTTGTCGCCGCAATTCCATCCCCGTGCACACTAATAGCGGCTCTTGCACGTGAAATCTGTCGTGACTGCAATGTCCTCCAAGTTCTGAAATTTACCTCTGGAGGTGCGGGGTCAAGTGTTCCAATCTCTGCACTTGACTCGGTTCTAAATTACGGAACAGGCTTGTAGGGGGTACAGCTGGCTGCCTATATGGAGCCCCCTTAAATGAATGGCCGGCGCACTTAGCGCACTTGCGGTGCACTTAGTCTTAGACTATCAGACAAGACTTAGACTGGACAGTCTTAGACAGGACTATTAGTTAGGATGGCTTAGTTAGGACTATTAGTTAGGACTATAGGTTAGGACTATTAGTTACGACTATTAGTTACGACTATTAGTTTGGACGGCCGTCAGTATTCAACGTTGACCACTACTGGTCTGGTACATGCAAGGCGTTGCCTGCCCAGTAATTCACATTTGGGCGAATGTCTAGCGACAAGTGCCTCCGTATTTGAAAAAAAAAATTCTTTGAAATAACAAAAGTTACTTAGAGCTCTAAAGAAAATTATCTTAGAAACGCAATTATAGCAATTCAAGTACTAAAAAGGCATTTAGCTACTCGTCTTGGACGCAATTAAAGTGGTAGAAAGTTATAGGTGCTCGCTTTGGACTGGATTATTCAGGCTGACACCAGGACGTATAAACAGAGTAAAGCAGAGTAATTGCTCTCGGTGTACAGAGGCTGTTCGCACATTTTTTAGACGATTTTGGTAAGCGGTAATAAAAATTCGTTTGCTGCAAAAGAAATAATTGCAATTGTACTATGTTTTTAAAAGTCAAAATTATCCTCTGCGGCTTGAAAGTTTTGTTTTTATTCAAAATGGCGTTTTTAACAAAGCAGTGGTTCGAAGGCTACATTTATGCTCTTTCCGAAGAGAAATATGCATTCTCCGTTATCCAAACACGATGTGAGAATCATGGTTTTGTGATATCTAAAGCGTCGATAGGTAATATCGTCAACAAGAAAGGAAAAGAACGTCAAATTGGAGCGGACAAAACGGACACCTTCGACTATTGCAAAGGTACGTTGTTTAATGTTAAAAGAAAATCCCCCTAGTCAAAGGACAGTTGCAAAATCATTAAAATGCTCGGTGTCCACTGTAAACAAAATGATAAACTTTGATTTAAATCTTAAGAAAGCGAAAAAACGCAATGTGCATCGTCTTCTTCCAAATGATATCGCTGAACGCAGGACACGCTGCAGAATTCTATATAAGAAACACTTATCCAAAGGAAAATGGAAAAAATTGTCACAATAGATGAATCATGGGTGCATTTAAATGATTGCAACAAAAAATAGCCATTTATTATCATAAAAGGGGAGAAAAAATTTAAGTACATGGATCAAAGAATCGAAAGAAAGTTTTTCTAAGGGATTCATGATTGTTGCTGGTTTTTCTTATAATTGCAAATTAAAAATAAAGAGAGTGGAAAAAAATGTCAAGATTAACTCCAAATGCTATCAGGAACATATTTTATTGCCAATTTTTCTGAATGAAATACCATCGCTTTACCCACAGTGCCATCAATCTGTGAGACACCATCAGGACAAAGCTAGCAGTCACACTTCAAAATCCACTATAAATTTCCTAAAAGAAATGGAACAAAAAAACTGGTATCAAGGCCATACCCTTCACTGATATCCCTACTAAATCTCCCGATGTATCACCTATGGATTTTTGTGCTTTCGGACTTTTAAAATCTGCATTATCCAAACGTCGTCCCAAAACACTTACAGGACTCTGGAAAGCTTTTCAGGAGGAATGGGATAGAATACCTCTTCTGACACTTCAAAAGGCATTATTATCCTGGAAATTGCGGTGTTGAAAGATAGTTCAGAATAAGGGATGTCAAATAGAGCATTTAAAACACAAGAATATTATGTAATTTAGTTTTGTGAATACAATATACATCGTCTAAAAAATGCGTGAACAGCCTCTGTATTCTGCAGACGCATGGTGATAAAGAGTTTACTAAGGCGGGCCAACTGTTCCCGTTAATATCGCTCTTGATATGCGAGAGATACGCATCTTGTTTAATATGTTCCTAAAATCCTTTCATAGTTCCTTATCTTTTGCGGATCAGTTTCTTTACAAAAAGTTACAGATATCAGCGTCTATTTTTATATTATTGAAAAATATAGTAAAATCTCAATTATCCGGATCTTCAGATAATATGGATTAGATTTGTAGACATGTTTATTTAATGTTCACAATTGATTATAATTTTTAACAATGATAGCAAGAACATAACTACAAGTACGCCAAATATTCGCTTTCTTGTTTGATTCAATGTACAGGTCCTGCATAGATTGTACAATAAATGATGCTAATAAAATGCCATTTGTTGAGTTTAAGAAAGCTTTACTAGACTTATGAATTCTTTGTTAAGAAATGACGTGAAAAGTTATTTTTTATTTTTTAATGTCTTGTAAAAAATACTATGTAATTTAATTACGAAACATAGTTTTTTATCGTAATAAACGGTAATTCTGCTTAGTGAAGGATTTTGTTTTGCTTTTTACCCATATTATCGGGATTTTCAATTGTCCGGATGGCCTATGGTCCCAGTTAGTCCAGATAAACGAGGTTTTTCTGTATATTATATCGTCCAGGGATAATAGTTTCTCGGAGCAAACATTTTAATTTAAAATTTTGGTGAAACACATAATGATTTAAATTAGCGAAATTTATTCCCGTAAAGCTCTAAGGAAAATTTTCCAAGAAACACAGTCATAACGCTCTAAATGGTAAAAGGTTTTTAAAATTTTGGGGAAACAATGCTTTAAAACAACAAAATCCAGTCCCATAGAGCTCTAAAGAAAATTATCTATGAAACGCAGTTATATCATCTTAAGTGGTAAAAAGCTTTATCGATGCTCGTCTTAGACTGGACTATTAATGCTGACGCTAGGACTTTTAAACTGAGTAATGCTGAATGCAGAATTTCTCTTGGTGTATTCAGCAGACGCATGGTTATAAAGAGGTCATTAAGGAAGACGAAATCTATCTTCACGTGAATCTCAGTTTGGATATGCGAGAGATACGCATCTTTATTTAATACTTTACTAAAAATACTTCGCAGTTCTTTATCTTTCAGGGATCAGTTTATTTCACAAAGTCACAGATGTCAGAGGTAAACACTACGATATTTTGTATGATGAAAACAAAAATTGTGGGGAAAAAGAACATAAAACATTGAATAATTGATAACTGGTGACCTTAAGGCTACTCAGGTTTCTACCATTATTATTATTTTCCTTTGTTTTATGATGTGTTATATGTTATGGGTACAGAATTCACTTTTAGATCGTTGATAAATATATTTTTTCCCTCAGGTATAATAGATGCACTGAGTAAATAACTATAGTCAGATTTCTACTATATTTTTTATTTACAGGGTGAATTTTTTTAAACTGACACTACTAAGAGCCACCTGTATCGCGATCAATCAGCCGGAATTCCACCAAAATTGATAGGAGGACTAAAGAGATACTAAGAGGACTAAAAAGACCACTAATTGATAGGAGCTCGCAACAGATTCCGCACCAATAGCCCAAAATACTGGTGCTGCTGAATTTCCATTTTGACGTTTTAATTGCTTTTTGTGCAAATTATCGGTGTTGACAACAACAGCGCCATATCATCCCCTATAGGCGACTTTTGGAACTATTTTTTTCCCCGAAACTCTTTCCAATGTCACCCTTAGTCCCTCTATCAATTTTGGTGGAATTCCAGCAGATAGATCGCTCTACAGATGGCTCTGAGTAGTGTCAGTTTAAAAAAAAAAATCCTGTATTTTATAATGGCATACAACTTAAGGGTACCACATCTAATTTATAACAATTTAAGTGGTAGAAAGTTTTTAAAATTTAGGGGGGAAAAACAATACTTTAACATAACAAAATTCAGTCCCGTAGAGCTCTAAAGAAAATTGGCTGTTAAAGACAATTATCTTAGATACAAAAGTACAGCAATTTAAGTGGTAAAGAGTTTTATATCTTCTTGTTTCGAACTGGAGTATTAAGGCTGGCACCAGGACATATAAAGAGTAATGCTGCACGCAGAATTGCTCTTGGCAAGCTCATGGTGATAAAGAGGTCACTGAGGAGGACGAAATCTATCTTCACGCGAATCTCGGTCTGGATATGCGAGAGATACGCATCTTATTTAATACGTTACTAAAAATATTTCGCAGTTCTTTATCTTGGCCGGATCAGTTTCTCTAAAAAGTTATAGATGTCAACGTCAGAAGTAAACACTGGCCTGAACTAATTAGTTTTTTTTTAAACTTGTGTTCAGTGTGATATTTTGCATGATGGAAACATAAAAATTGCGGCCAGAAAAAAAAATAATGCTTGGAAAAATTGATAAACAAGCGAGTTTTAAGAAATTTTCTTTCGACATTTTCCCTCTGGGTGTAATTCAGAGTTCTGCGGAAACTCAAAAAGTTTCATAAACCAACATCTCATTAGTGCATTTTCGTTAATTCCTCTCGTTTCTAGCTCATTTATTTTTTACCCATATTCTGGAGGAGGGGGCATATATAAAATGCAACTGCGCGTAGGGGAAGTACAGGATTTTGTCTCTATCAGAGAAAAAAAAATAGTGGTTTCCTCTGAAGCATTCCGTAGATAAAAATTAAAATTAATTAGCTTTTACCTTTAAAGTATTTTGGAAGAATTGTTTGAATGATTTGAAATCCCACATAAACCATATGTAACGTTGTGCGAATACAACATTACGTATAATTGTCAAATAGCACTAAAAGGTATACGCAAAGTACATGCTGTTACCACCTGAGGTACAGTAAAGAATTTTATATGCCTGTATCTCTATCTTTCTTTATGTATGTGCATTTGTGTATATGCGTGCTTATATGTGTATATGTGTGTGCATGTATGCAGACTGTACTCTGTACTGCATCTTTATATGCGGTCTCCTAATAAAATTTATTTATTAATCTTATTCCCCTTTTCTCAGAAAATGTATTTTTAAATTCTGACTTGTAACATTTATCCAGCAGTCGCCTTTGTGAGTTATTTGAAGTTGACTTGAGTAACAATTTCTTAAGATACCGCAGCGTCTTAAAAAAAATTTACGAATTTGAATTTAGGAGCGTTTTGGGATGCTATCAGTTATGTACCTCAGAGCGTTTAAAAAACTACGATGTCTTTTCTTGTAATGAAACAAATTTGGAAAAACGTTGGAAAAACGTTGAGAGTATAGTCTACATACATGCACACACGTACACACATATAAGCACACATATAAACAAATGCACATACATAAAGATAAACAGAGATACAGGTATTCCTCGCACGACCAAAATTTTTATATATTTTTTTTTCTCAAAAATATTGGTACTCGAATGTATAGTACATACCTATATGTATATTTCTTAATTATTAAAAATACGATGCAATATTCTGCACTACTGCACAAATTTATGACGCAATAACAAAAATGTATGATGATATAGTTTCGATATCCACACGATAAATCAAATAAACCTTCATTCGAGAGTTAACAAAAAGTCCACAATCGTCGCTTATCATTATTACAGTAGAGTTCCGATAATCAGAACTTCGGCAATCCGAAAGTCCGCTTAATCCGAAACCAAAATTAAAAAAGAACAAGAAAATTCAAAGTTTACGAAAAAAATTCAAAGTTAGACAATGTACTGAACTAATTATTACGAAACTACATTGGTTTGAAAATTTTTTTAAAATTTTTTGCCTAAGAGAAGAATACTACTCCCTTGAAGCCAAATTACGCTAACGCGTCAGAAAAATGGTGTCCGCTGGTGTCGCGGTAGAGTGTTTCTCTACGAAGAGTAGCGCAACAACAAATGCAGCCGCGGCGTCTGAGTGGGATACCCTCTGCTCGCTGTTACCGTCTCCTTCACCTTCGCTCTCGTCTGAGACGTTGACAGGTTCTTTCAAAACCATTTCAACAATCTGGTGATCGTCTAAAATCCAACTGTGGACCACTGTGACGTATTGTTAAAACTACTTGCACTCTACTGTACTGTACAAGGCAGCGTTCCGCTCACTTATCATCCATTTCGTCCCGAGATTTGGTTATGTTTAGAAAGACCGTATAAAATAAACTTTGTAATCACACGTAATATGTAATACTTACGCAATCACACGTTGTCATGTAATTTAAGTTTATTTTTAGAAAGATTTCGCTTAATCCGAAAAATTCGTTAATCCGAAGAGGGTCAGGTCCCAATCATTTCGTATTATCGGGACTCTACTGTATTATAAAAAAGTTTTACTAACTATTTTTTATTGTCAAATATGTAGTGCTTCGATTTTCATCTGTGAAGTTAAGTCCATATATAATTTTATTCCCATTTAGGAAATAGTAAAAGTGCCACTAAATAAAAAATAGAAGTGTAATAGACTTAGAAAATAAACAAAGGAACAAGCCGAAGAACGATAAAAAATTTTTTGGAATGGCTTCAGCTTTCAACTATATTAACAAAGTACTACAATAATTAGAAGCAATGGATCCAAATGAAGAAAGATTCACAAGTATCAGGAAAATCTGGCTCGCTACCAGACAATATACAAGGAAAAGAAGAAGCAAACTATTCAAACTACTTTTGATAAATTTGTTGAAAAATTTGCAACGTATCTTCTGTCACAAATTCTGAGCCAACGAATTGTACTAACATAATAAGCAGTGATAGCGAAGAATAATTTATGTCTTCTTAATAAAGTACAATGGATTTTAAATTGCGTTTGTATGTATGGAAGTAAAAAATATATGTATGTACATATATAAAAAAAAAATATGATTGAAACTCGAATTACGACCCACTCAACTTACGACCGATGTCTCGGCCCCTATCTGGGTCGTAATTCGAGGAATAACTGTATTATTATACATAAAAATATTGATAGGCAGTGCAGGTGATTGTCGACTGAGGCCAGTGTTCCATGTTTGGGCTATCAGTGATGAGTACAAATACCTATTTTAACTGAATATTTTGTTCACGGAAGAAAGGCTCTAAAGAGGAAACAGCTCCCCTCTGTTTTGAGATAATTAACTTTCAGTCACTAAATAGAAGTTCCTCGAAGCCAAAGGCAGAAGTTTATTTTACCCGTTCACGCTGTAAGTACATTCGTGCATGAGATAAGAGAACAGCCTCTTAAATATACAAAATTTCTTAGAGTTGTATCTAGTTTCCTATAGATAAACCCTTCCTTAACATTAGGTTAAGGATCGTGCGAAAAATCGTACTTATGATTCGAAAGTCTAACGGAAGGTTGCATCTACTGACCAAAACGTATTTGCCAATTATTTGTTTTCACGAGCATCTTGTGAATACATAATTGTATTATATTATAAATGTAATAACAAGCCTATTCTTCTTGATTATGTTATGTACAAATTGGATTCATTCATCCCAATGTTAATATATATATATATATATATATATATATATATATATATATATATATATATATATATATACAGTGGAATCTCGATCTATCGTTTTTAAAGGGACCGATTTAAATGAACGATAAATGGGGAAAACGATAGATGCGGAAACATAACAAAGCAATATGATCGTTGGGACTGGTTAAAATGAACGGTACATACGGAAAAACGATGGATCCGAAAGCGATCGATCGAGATTCCACTGTATATATATCTTTCAATCCAAGTCAATTATCATTGCAAGCATTTTCTCCATAGGTTAACACTGAGCTGTGCGAATCCAATATATTACTACCCAGCAGGTACCAGCCGTAACACTAGAAGCGCCAAACTTTCTTCCTACCTAGAGGCGCCAACGGCAGTCAAATTGACTGCTCAATGAATTTAATGCATATCTTTAATTGCAAATGTTTTATACAACTTTAAAATCCTTTTTATTATTTTTTAATTATATATTTTAAGAACTTCTTTAATAAACAACAGTTTATTTAAAAATAATAATTTTTTATTTAAATTTTCACTAACTTTAATAAAACACATTTTATTGCTTTTCGCAATTTTTACACAAAAAAACTTTTTCAACGCTGGAAAATTTTCCATTTACATAATACGGAAATTTTTCACATTACTTGCTTTATTTTTGTTACAATGTCCAATCTGGCATTGACGTATTTTCTTTGAGAGCCTAATGCTAGTGTTGGAAATTTCCTGGGGCAATCTCGAGCTTGTTCTTTTCTCAAAATGAAGCTTTCTTAATTCCTCCGCTAGTTGAAATAAGAACCTATGCCTTGAAATAATTTTACCAATTAATTCTCTGTAAATTACATAGGCATTTGATCCTGCCAAATCCAGCTCATTATAAAAAAAATGCACTAGCCATCTACGTGAAGCAGCCCGTATGGAATATTTACGCTTCATCTGGTCAACGATATGAACTCCACATATGGTTTTGTTGTAGAACTCGACTGTCTCTGGAAGTTTCTTCTTATGTGATTCTACATTTGCATTTGGATGCAAGGTACTTAATAGCAAGACATTTTTATTATTTTTACCTTTATAAACCGCCATTGTAGTTTGTCTTCTTTTGCAAAACAGTTTCATACAGCTGAGTTTTTGATTTCCTTACTTCATGCGGAATTTCTTTTCGACGTCTCCTTACTGTGCCCACAAAACTTGTATTTTTCCTTTCAAGTCTTTTAGCCAATGATAGTGAGGAAAAATAGTTTTCCGATGTCACATTTCTACCTGTATTCAGTTAAGGGCTTATAAGACGCGTTACTACATTTTCAGAAAGGCTTTCAGCTTCATTCCTTGATTTATCTTTTCCAAGATATTGAAAAGCATTGCACATAAACTTCGAGTTTACATCAACCAGAATCCAAAAATTTATACCAAATTTGACGGGTTTATTCGGCATATACTGTATAAATTTACACCTAGCTTTGCATGGAAATAACGTTTCATCCACAACAAGATTTTCTGCTGGCTTACATGAACAAGCACAGTTTTCTATAAATTTATTCCAAACGTCAGAACACAGAGCAAACTTATCAGTTTCTAAACGCTGAGTCCTAGTTGACTTCAAATCAAACCTTAGGTTTTCCATTATATCTCGAAAACGATTGCGAGACATTGTTTCTCGAAAAAAAAGAAGGACTCCATGTATTATTTCTCACCCGAGGGTTGCTCGTCCATGCTTTCTTCAGAAACACTAGAACTACATTTTGCTTCGAAGTTTTGTGGAGGCTCGTAATTTATATCATCATCAATACTATGTTCTTCAACATCAGATTCATTTTCAGATAAATCCTGTAAAATTTGTAGCATTTCCTCTGGACTAAGATAACGCGGTCTTAGAGTAGCCATTATAGTGCGCTTGAAAGATTGAAAACCCACAAAAAGATAATCTCACTCAACTGCTGCAAAGTATGGACTGTATGCCGTATTTTCACATTCGCAATTGCGCCACCCTCAAGACATTCGAGAGACATTAGTCGCGTTCCTGCATCGGCGCGAGTGACCGTTCTCACATTCCCGCCTCTTGCTGTGAACAAGACTTCCCGTTCCCATTCGCTCCTTTGACTCGTGCCAGAAAACCGCTCCCGAAGCGAGCGCCACGATTGGCGAGGAGAAACGGCGAGAACACCGTTTACACATTCCCCCCCCCCCCCTGAAATTCGACTCGCCGCTATCGCGACTGTGTAAATGCGATGTTACATTTCTCCAAAAAGGGGTAGACGGTAAAGAGGGGGGAAGGGGGAATTATTTCCTGTTGTGAAGAATCAGTGAATGAAAGGAATGTGTAGGTGCCATATTTTTCTAAGAAAAGTTGTTTTCCTCGAGAGAAAACAAGATAAATCTAACCAATTTTACTAGCAGTCAATTTGACTGCTCTTGGCGCTTCTAGGTATAACTACAAATAACTTTGTTAATTTTAATTTCATTCGATCAATATTTGATAGAATAATTTTAAGGTTTTTTAGGAAAACTCAAAATATTGTGAGTTCCTAAGATAGCGGGTTTTATTAGAAATCCAAGTTGAAAAACAAAAACGGTCAAAATGACTGCTCTGGCACTTCTAGTGTTAAGTACTTAACAGAATGTTACGAAAATAAGTTCGAATTTTATGTACAAACGTGCATAAGATCTGTCAACTTAGTTATTTGAGCCGAGAAAACGTGTTTTTGAAGTCCTACACTGCTATCTAGTTCCACTTATACAAATCCATCTACATACTTTAATCTGAGGTAGGTGATACAGCTTCAGTCCTATCTATAATATTGGATGAGAAGTTATATAGTACATAGGAGAATATATACAATACTATGTTGTGATCTCTACCTTTAGACGAAAAACTTCCCCACTGTGCATTTTTCCCGATAAAAAGCTCCGCCGAATTTCTACAGGCAGAAAACGCATTCGGACAAGCTAGATTTACAAATGGGATATCGTCAACCCCCGGCAATTAGTCTTTCCTCGGCGCCCGCTCCCCTTCTTCCACCACCAAAATACCACAGAAATTGCGGGGGCCGGTGATTAATATTATCGCGGACCACTCCGTCGGACGCAGCGCCATCTGGAGGAGGCAGAGGGGTCGAAACGGGTTAAAAATTTCGCAGGAAAAATAAGGCAGCGCGGGAACAAATCACGCGTGTTATGATGAATAGAGGGTCTTGCAGGAAGAGGTGAAAGTATAAAAGTTTTGCATTAAAAATAGCGATCTGCGAAATATTATTTACTGAGATGTAATAACAAAACGAGGTCTGCTTTAAGAAAGTAAAATAATTTTTGGGGGGATCAAACGTATATATTGGAGGTTCCCAACCTTTTTCGTACATGGACCCATTTTAAAAGAATGATATTCTTCATCGTCCCCCTCACATTTTTCTCTATAATATACAGCATACAACATAATTATAATACTAATAATTGCACATAAAACACTTAAATATGACAATTTGACTGAGAATATGAACAAAAAATTAGAAAAAGTGGTTCATTAGGTTTATGTTTTATTATTTTTGTACTATCTTTATTTTTAATTTCACAAGTATAAACAAGATTTCAGAAACACAGATTGTAATTGCACAACATCGCCAAGAGAAAAACGGAACTGCTTCTGATTGGTTGCATTGGTTGGACCCATGTGCTGTTTAAGGTACAGGGGATTTTAACAGTTCTGTCTAGTGTTGGTACACAAATAAAAGCCGACGGTGGCATTCGAAGAATATACAAAAGCGTCATGAAATTCGACTTTAGATGCGCGGATCACTCCGCCCTATGCAAATCTGCATTTATACATATTAAAACGTATATTATTATCTAATAATTACATTCCTAAAGAATTTAATTAAATTTTAAAACAGAAAAAAATATCATAGACACCCAATAGGCTCCTGGAATACTAAAGACCCTTTTTAAACTTCCATCGAACCCCAAGGGGTCCACCTGGCCCCATTGGGAATCCCTGGTCTATATCAACATTACAAGGCTGAAGCATGGAAAATTTTGCTTTAAGTAATTTCAATAGTTTCCGATTTTCGATTGAACGATAGTACCACATATAATGTACCAACAGGTATTTTTTTTTAAAGGTGCTTGAATTTTATATTTTCATTGATCAAACTTGAAGATACTAATAAACGAGTTCTTTGCTCTACCTCACACTCTAAACACGAGTCGATTGGTATTTCCCATTTGGTTTCTAAGTTTAATTTTTTTTACCGCATATGTTGAGGAGAACGATGTTTTATAAAACGTTCTTTTAAAATTGAATTAAATTTTCGTTCTGTAGTGCTTCTGGACTCTTTGCATAAAATGTTCATTTACTATAACCTCTTTTCAGTCATTAGTTCGTGAAACAATCCCTAGTGTTATCATTTGCCCTTAAAGTAACACTCCATATTTTTGTTAACAACATCTACCTTGGAGTGCTATGGGGTGGTAAGATAACACTCCATAATTTTGGAGGGGGGGGGGGGGGTTATTTATATCATTAGTCAAAAAAAGAAGTTCCAATATAGTGTGAGGACTTTGCCTTAAATAAAAGTCTGCCAGCCTTTTTGTATTTTATGCTTTAATTGCATTTCTCAACTAAATACAGGCAAATTACAAAATATATATATATATATATATATATATATATATATATATATATATATATATATATATATATATATATATATATATATATATATATATATATATATGTGTGTGTGTGTGTGTGTGTGTGTGTGTGTGTGTGTGTGTAAATTAAATTCGTGGGTTCTCGGCATCGACGAGGAAGGTCAGACTTGAGTTGTCGCTGCGCTCATTCAAGTCTTTCTAGGCCCGACAGTATCTCCTTGTCACCGGCTCCAGCGTTACTCTGACTAACTGCATCTCAATCTCAGAATCTCTGAATCCACGTTTGACGACTTCATATACCTCCGCTGAACATTCTCGATAGGTTTGGGAAACGCCGCCTTTCTTTATTCAGTTATATTCCCAGACGACTAGGCGTCTCCGGTCGGCAACTCCTCTTTTGTAGCTGGTTTACTGTTCCGAGAGCTGTCGGTAGCACTTCCCACCTTTATGCCGTCAGGCGACTGTCTGTCTGCAGCCGTTTAAATCAATTATTTGCACAAACGGCACTTTGATTGGTCTTCCCGAAATTCCCCCGCACAAAATATTCGTTATTGTACAGGAGGCGATAGAATGGCTTGAAACTATAAGTTGGCGAGAAAATATCAGAGCCAATTTTTCATATTAGTTTATTATACGCGGGAATTAATAAAGATTCAAAACTGATTGGGAGAAAACGCAAGTTTTTATAACAGATTTTTGTGCATTCTATGTATATTTTTGAAATATAATATATATAATATATATCCATCAAAACAAAAAAAATCCCCATCTTCCCAAATAAATCACGTAATCTGATATATATTATATTTAGTTATAATGCATTTTTTTTAATTAAAAAAGCCTTTATGATGCTAAAAAATTATTTTGTTGGCTCAATCCTTAACTGAATTGTTTAAAATATAAAATAAAAAATGCTTCTAACTTATCTTGGATTAACCATTTCTAAATTAAAAAAAAAGAAAATCACCTAGAGAACAAAATAAATTAGCGAAATTACTATTGTAACTTGATAATGCGATCAAAGCCCTGCGATTACAAAAATAAATTTTATTGAAAATATTGCGGTAGCTTTCAATAGGAGAATGTTACGTTTGAGAATTGTAACTTTCTTTCATTTCCCTAGACATAAGTTTGACGACCAGCGTGATATCAGTGCGAGACATTTCAATCCCACACTATCACAAATCAAGGAAATTAGATATTGATAAATCAGTTGCGTAGTAACAGAAGTAGACTGAAACCAGAAGACACGAGTCGAATGTGGCATTAAAAATGAGTCCTTGTATGCGTAAATTTTGGAGGCAGTGTTAAGGCGGCATTAATTTTCTCTTCCGTTGTGTTCAGCGGGAAAAACAATCTGCTCTTCAAAGGACTCCGAAGCAACAAAACACCACCTTGAAGTGATTAATGAAATCTTTATTGGTCATACAGATACACCGTACAGACTTCCCTAGCCTATGGAAAGATGGCAAATAGCTAAAAAATTCGGCTGTGGTCGTTCGTTATAAAGTAAGGGTAACCAGAAAAAATGTCTTCAGAAAAATTGCAACAAAGATAAAGCTTGCCAAAAACAGGAGGCCCCAGCAGCACATAACCTTAGTAATTCAAACATACGGACCGGAAGTGCTGGCCTTGCCAAAATAGAAGTAAGTAGCATAACCCTTTTTGGGGCGTCGTTTGCACAGTTCAAACGCTTGAAACTAGTCTTTTTTTCACTTGCATGCAATGTATTCCAGTTAAATGAGCAGAAAAATAGTTAGAACTGTCATCTGTTATCAGTTTAAATAAGTAAAAACATTTTACAACATTTACTTGGAAAAATTTTCAAAATTCTTCAGGTTAAAAAAAAACGGGAAAAAATATCCACCGTGCAAACAGAGGAGGTTGTTGTTCCTAAAAGGGACAAAGCACTCACCCACAAGTTGGGTCGTAAAGAAAAATTAATGTTGGCCAGGACTCCCCCCCCCCCCCAAGATGGCAGAAAATGTCCGATGCAGGTGGCCGAGGCGATACCTCTCAGTCACCACACACTGCGAACTGGACAACCTTTCTAGAAATCGGGAATTATGGGCGGGAAGATGGACCGCAAAGCATTTACAAATATATTGTATAAAGCAAAAAAAAAATTTCGTCACCACAGCAATATTGCCATAATAGGGAAAGTTATAAATTTTAGTGGATGATTTTTTCTAGTTAGGAACTCTTAAAAATTCAAATTGCTGTTATTTACCAATGCGGTGTACTTGTGAATGAGGACATACGCACTTTAAGAGCGAGAATCACGGAGCCAACATTCCCTAGTAGTTGTTACAATTGTCAGTAAGTTCTTAAGGCGGCAGAGTACTAACCCTATTGGAATCGTTCACTTCAACGTTAACCTATGGAAAAAATATGTCTACTACTTACTGCTTCTTAAATTCTGATAATCCAATAAAATGTTTCAACGTAGGACTACGCTCCTCCATAACGGTCCATCGGAAAGGAAAATTTCAGACGCTAAAATTGTCCGTCCGTTCGTCCTCGCGAATTATAATTTTGGTAGCTTGCCAAAGCCAGTCTATCGCTTGGACAAATAAACAGAAGTACCAATGTGCGTCAAAATTTTCACATATATATATGACACGGCTCTATCGCCGCGCACCCATCAAAACACTCTAATTACTCTAAATGCAGTCATCAAACAGTAGGCCGGGGAAGAACTAATACTTAAATAACCTTTACAGACTCCTTTATTAATTAACATTAATCAAATACCCAATTAATTGAGCTAAATAGCCATTTTCCATCATCTCACAGCTCACGCTACAGACGCATGTCTTTTATCTAGCAAAAATCTCCCTGCACTGCGTAATTTCTTTCTCTTCCGTTATATAAGTCATAGAAGGCGTAGGCCCTCTTCCAGAGCCCCTTTTCGAACATCCGATGGTTATGTAAGATAACGCGCGTGCGAGCGATTCGATTGACCCTGAACTCTTCGCTGTGAAACACAGTCTACTTCCTGAATTGGAGATCACACTAGGACTCTAATATAATAAATTACCGTTTAACGCTCATTAATATAATTAAATATAGCTTATGCTTTTATCATCATATATATATATATATATATATATATATATGTCAGAAATTAATTGAGAAAGCAATAATTAAGTTATACTTAAAGGGGGCTTAGGGTTTAATTCATTTTCGTGGTGCGAAAATGCCACTAGAATTAATTTTCCAGACGCGCGGGTAGAAAAGTAGGTTATTTTCCCCGTTTGGAGATTCACCTTCGATTCACAGTGGAAGGGAGTCTCGTAGAGAGATTTTATTTTTAGATCATGTACATGATTTGGACACACGAGAAGAACTTCGAGAAAATTCTTATTTGGGTTCTGCGCATGTGCAGGGAGAGTGGACGCGATGTTTTGACCCCGAAATCGGCAGAGCGCGGGATAAAAGTCAATGCCGACGGACGTGTGTTCGCCATGTCCCAAAATGTAAAATGGCGAACGTTTAAATTGGATGATCCTTGGATCAGTGGTCGTTCGAACTGATGCCTGTTCAATATTTACTGAATTACTTCTTGCTACACCACCGGATGACCATGACTGTCATAAATTGTAATATGACGGGTGTAATAATACGCTCGTCATACATATCTATATATATATATATGCAGTGGTATCTCGATCTATCCTTTTTCAAGGGACCGAGTGAACTGACCGATAAACGCGGGAAAACGATAGATCTGGGAACATAACAAAGCAATGTGATCGTCGGGACTGGGTGAAATAAACGATACATACGGGAAAACGATGATTCGGAAAACGATGGATCGAGATTCCACTATATATATATATATATATATATATATATATATATATATATATATATATATATATATATATATACGTACGAATATATAAATACAAAAGAGATAATCAATGATAAATAATTCTGCGTTAAATAATAAGCGGTAGTTTCGATAGAAGACACTACCTAATTTTTTTTCTTTCGGGAAGCCAGAAATTTTCTGCACCTTGCAGCATTATTCATTTTATAAATTTCGTCCACCAAAGGAATTTAGGAGCATTTAAAACACACTACACCAAATTTTTTTCACTGTATAATTTAAATTTAAAAATATAAATTTGCGTTTTCAAAATAAACGAAATATGCCCCAAGGTGTCAAAATTTTTTCTCTATTACGTTTTACATCTTAAAAAATAATCTTTCAATCCAAGTCTGCAATTCTTCACAATTTTTCCCCATAGATTAACATGGAGGTGAGTGAATTTAATAGAGTTAGTACACAGCAGTCTTAATACTCGCACATACCAAGTATTTGCAAACCTGGATAGGACACCAGAATATAAGAAATACAAAGGATTTTTCATGTACCTCGGCTGCAGATTTCCCTATCGTGGCGACCTTTGGCCTCCTACCATCTCGACTCTTCAATTTCAGTCAATTCCCCATTCCGAAGGAAGATATACAAATGCCTTACACCCAATGTTGGGAAGGTAGTGTTACCTCAAAGTTCAGTATACTGTTGTAAAGCAACGAAATTTAAAATAAAATAAGTCCAAAGGAGACCTTATTCGAAGATTTGAAATTACTCCGCTACTAGTGTTTCTTCCTACGTACATTTAGTGCTTTTAGTTATCAGGAACACTTCCAAGAAATTTATTAGCATTTTAAAAAACTACTATGTTACTCCTCACCGGAATTCTACACACCTGATATTTACACAGATACTTTTTATATAAAAGGATTGATAAAATAGTACAGAATTAGTATTTTTATCTCTTCGAAGACTATGCAGTCTGAGAAAATCAAATTCATATTCAATCCTTATTACTTATGCTTGGGAAATCAGCAAGAAATCTCTGTGGCAAAATTTCTTAGATCTATTAATGTATCCTTACGAAATAGATACCTTACACCAAAATAAAAATACTACTCTAGATACGGTAAGTCTAAAGTATTACGTCGTCCCGCCTTATCAGCATCCAACAATCGTAGTACCTGATGATTCTATCGTTCTTCGAGCACGATGCAATCCCACCTCGCACGGAGTAACACAAGTACGAGTTCGTTTAGGACTTGGATGGCGAAATTAGGAATTAGGATCAGGATTAGGAATGGCGAAATTCCAGGCCCCCTATGTCCATTGTCACTCTTAGACCGGGCCATCGCCCGGTTTCCAGCCGAAACTGCGTGGAAGTGGTGACAACCGAAGCTTTGAGGGTGATACAGTGACTCCCTCAGAGGATCCCACTCCCCCAGGAGACTCCCAGTCGCGCTCTCCTTTACCAAGCACCAAGGTCCTCACAACGGACCCCGATGCCCTGGGAGCAAGCCACACCAACCCAACTCCGGTCCTTGGCCCGAGATACGGTAAAAGCAAAATAATAAAAAAATAAATAAAAAAAGCAAAAAAAAAATTTTAATACTACCTTACAATGTTATAGACATAGTGGAGATCTGGATTAATATTTTCCCCGGTCCTGCCTAAAGTGATACAAGCGAAGAGGTTAAATGTATCTATTTCATGAGAAAGCAAGAGGTTTACAATTTTGCAATAACCATCGCCAAACATATTATACACTAGTGAACAAAATTGAAGGATAGCTCAGGAAATCTAACTTTACTTGTCTGTATTAAAACAAAAATATGGGTCCGAGGTAGCCTAGTTTTAACGCGTCGGCTTTTGAACCGAGGGTTCGAATCCAGACAAATGCCTTTAAATACCACCATGTCTTTGGTCACATTAAATCCGTAGACCGAAAAGTCTCTTTATGAGGTCAGAGAAGGTGGGAGAGGGTACATTCCCCCTAGATGTAGCCCTGGGGGATGCTTAGTCAAAATTGAGAAGACAGTTGGCTAATTTGGACTCCGACCCTTGTGAGGGAATTATAAACCGAACAGCACCCCTCATCTCGCTAGGCTATATGGACCTGGACTGGCCAGGGGGCATTAGAAACGACAACAAAACAGAACATTTAGTAAGAGTAAACAAGCATAAGAAAAGACATGCTACGAAGTTTAAAAGTTGATTAATGCCTTCATGATACTTTATAAGAAAAAAGTACGTTATACAATGAATCAAAGCTTTTAACTTTTGGCTTTTTGCTGCGAACCAATCCCCATAATTTCGCCGACAGCATGTTTGAATACGCAGTTCCGCACTTCTGACTTTGGTCGTTCCTGAATGAATAAGCGCCGAGAAGGTTTCCACGTTCCGCCGTTTTCCAGCGACGCGCCAATTCATCCTTTGTGCCGCGGTGATGGATCTGTCTGCGGCCCGGCGTCCTCTCGCTGCCAGGTTCCTGGGTCAAAAGACGTTTGTCACTCGCCCTTTCGCATAAACGAATAAAACCCGGTGTCATTTGCCCTGTCACTCCTGGGCGCCGGTCGGTTTGGGTGACTCGGTGCAACATTTGGACTCGTCTAAAACAAACGGCGGTGGCGATATATGGGAGAGAATGAATGTCCTAGGAGCGAACATGACTTTACGCAATTTCCTTTAGAAATTGCATTAAGTTCGCTGGATCGAGTAATGTTATGAGATACGAAGGATATAATTACCTCGAGCATTAGGATATAAATGTAATATTATTATGAAAAAGATAGTGCCTTACAATATTTTAAAAAATAAATAAATTCAACCAATCTTGAAAAATTAATGTGGTCTAGTACTTAAAAGGATTTTGTTTTTGCGTATGTCAACATAAAATATGGTTATACATACTCATATATACATAAAAGTGTAGGTACTGTGACATTGTCTCCATTACTGCACGGATTAGTATTTATATAAGAATGGGATGCCCATTCCTACCCCTCACCATGTCATCTATCTGTAAACCTGTTGATCTGGGCGGTCTCATAAAATCTAGGATAATAGGCCATAAAGTTCTTGTAATGTGCGAGTTTAACTTTATAGAACACATAAATCCCTCAGTGGTTCGTGGGCTCTCCAGAATTTTGACACTGTTCTGACGGTTAGAATCCCATAAACTTCGGACAGTTACAGCACTTCAACCGCCAGAGAAATCCCTTTGAATTCGGGAACAGTATAAAACCAACGGCCAATAGTCCATGCGAGAGAGATCTGTTTTTGAGTGCCAGAGAGACGGAGCCCTCCTGGTCAGACAGGCCTTATAGGCCAGCGCTGTCGTTGAACCCGAAGCCATCCTGATGATCTAACTATATATTCTAACTCGCTGTGCATAATTGCTTTAAATGTTGTAGTTGTAGTATGTTTAACGTATCGTAGTAAAGTAACTGAGGTGAAAGGCTTGTCGTATTATTGACTACGGTACAATACATATACCTATACATACACCTATACGTACATACAGGGTTCCCACCTATATCCGTTACATCCCCTTAATTTCTAAACTGTGACAGCTTAGGCCATAAAGTTGGTGTCTGGGTATAGTAAGAAGGCTATGTGCTACTCGATGAGAAAACTTACAACGCCATCTATAGAGAAATTTGAAATGAGTGTTTTTATCTCAAAAACGGTACGAGATAAGGGAAAAAAGTCAATTACAAAGTTGTTCAACACCATCAATTTAGTAAGGAAAGACACCTGGTTTGCATTAATACTGAAAACAGAATGTAAAAAATTAACATTTGTTTGGTCGTGATTTTCAATACTATGGCGTCGTGGAACGCGAGCGAAGCTCGAAAAAAACACCCCACGGACTGAATACGAGCCTGTGTTGTCATGCAGGGGAAACGCAAGCGATTTGCATTCATGAGGACCATGGTTTTGTCCCTACCAGTTGCGAGTTTTACTGAATGTCTCTACACACTATGAAAACTTTCTGGACTATGGAAACTATGAACACTTTAAACAACCATGTCTGGTATAAATATCACGCGTATTTCATGTATTACGCAAATGAGGATGGAACGTCATACCTGTTCACCAGAGACTAGTGTAGTATAAAAAGGATGTTTTTGCTGGGTTGTACGTTAGAGCTGAGGTTTATGGCGAAATTTGGCATTACAGAGTATTGCGAGATGATAATTTACGGTGAATGTGGGCGTAAGGCAAAAGCAGCTGCAAGGCTGTATTGTGAGCGTTTTTATGCAAGCCCGCATCCTACACGGCAGACCATCGTAAAAGTTGAAAACGTTTAAGGGAGACGGGCTGCGTGACCAGCCGATCTCGAGTTCGTAGACCTCGTAATGTAGGACGCAACGTGCAACCGGAGGATGTGCTATCATACGCTCTCACACATCCTCACAGCAGCACAAAATTGATCAGAAACAATTGTGACGTCTCAAAAAGCCACGCTTGAAAAATTCTAAATGATTCAGGTGTTTATCCATACTGATTCAAACCCGTGCAAGGATTGCTGCCAAGAGATGCTGAGACACGTTACACGTGGTGAAACTTTGTGATGAACAACTTAGAGGTCCACCCAATATTCCTGGCAGACATAATGTGGACAGATGAGACATGTTTTTCGAGTAACGGAATGTGGAATAGACAGAAAGTTCATACCTGGTCGATGGAATATCCTAGATATGCTGACGAAGTTCGACATCAGATACACTGATCGATAAACGTTTGGTGCGAAATTTTTCCCGACAGGCTCATTGGACCAGTATTTTACGAGGGAACGATAACGGGACAACGGTACTTGGAGCTTCTGCAGGATGTAATAACCGACTTTGTTGATAATCTACCGTTGCACAAACTAAGAAATGTAGGGTTCCATCATGACGGTGCCCCTCCGCTTAAGACATAAAACGTTAAGCAGTACCTAATGGAGACATTCGAGAATCAAATCATCGGGTATGGTGGTTTCGTAGAGTGGCGCCCACGCTCATCCGACTTGACCCCGTTGGACTTCTTATGGGAACGCATGAAAGGACAGGAATATGCGACTTCTTCGCCAACATTGAAGGATCTTCGACGACGCATTACTGATGCCTGTGCCTCCGTAACACCTGCCATGTTGCCTAATGTGCAGCGAGATGTTTAGGGGGGGCGTAACGGATATAGGTGGGAACCCTGTACACATACACAAATACCTCTACATACACATATACCTGCACATATACCTATACATACACACACATATACCTGCACATATACCTATACATACACACACATATACCTGCACATTAGGGCGGAGCGTAAAGGTTGGGAAGTGCGGAAAGGTTGGGTACTGGTGGGTAGGTCACGTATGTAAAGTTTTGGGAAAAACAAAAAATATCTTCCGTCTCTATTTTGGCCATGATTTTTAGCAGATTTTTACCACAGAGTTAAAAATGTGTATTTCCATTGTTTTGTATGCAGCTTTTCGCTTTTTCTGAAATAAAATTCAGAAAAAAAAACCAGAACTCACCACGGGGAGGTGGTTGCATTGCGAGTTCCACCCGTGCCCACCCATCCACCCAGCCATATCGGCACTTAACTCCTTTGCCCTTGCAGTTATTCCAGATTTACTCGGTACTCGCATTTGGTTTCAAATGATAGTATAGCTTTTCTCGACTCTGTTCGGGTTCTAACTAAACCGTCATGCTTATTTTCTCCACACACAGCAACAGAAACCTCTGTTACTAGTTTCACGAAACGTTCAACACTTTGGGTGTGGCAAGGAAATTTTAGGCTTCCCAGGTGTTGAGCTACAGACTCTTCACTGGAAATCAAATTTCTCAAATCATCTTCTGTCAAGTAAGATGTTATTGGGGATTCCGTCAAATAACATTTCTGCCAATCAGTAAAGTCTATATATGAAACTTCCTCGAAGTTGAGTGACGGAATGTTGTAGTATCTGATTCCTTCCTTTTTTTCCTTTCTTGCTCGTAAAATCCTACGTAGTCCAAGTTCTCGAATGGACTGTCTGTCGTCTGTGATCATTGACAAGATTATTGCTTCCGGGTGGCCGAAATAGCCATTTCTCTGGATAATGGGATCGACCACAGTCTTTAAATCGTTTTTAAGATAGCGTGAGACGTTTATTGCCTTCCACAAATTTCGTGGACCATACGTGCAATATAAATTTAATTTAACTGTAAACCACATAGGTGGGTACACTTTCATGATGAACTCTGCCAGGGTTTGAAGTTGGTTTGAAGGCTCTGGCGAGCTAATGTATAATGACGAGCTAATGCTAAACGCTTTATTCGATTTGCAGTTGTTAGCCAACGTGCATGAGATATTTTCCCAGGTTGCTTTTGTGACAAACTTGATGAGCAGTTTCTATTTGTGACAGCTTGACAAATATCCCAAAGCTATCGCTTGTGTGTGCTAAGATACTTTATGTCGATTTTCCGAAATTCGCTCGAAATCTCTACAAATCTCTCAACTGGGAGGTTTTTACAATTTGCCAATGCTTTCCCAGTAGGACCACAAAATGCATTTGGGCCACTCGTTCCACCATTCAAATGCTGTACTAAATGTCGGAGTGGCAACTCATTTGTGTATAACTGGCAGATAAGCCAGGGTTTCCCAATGGCTTCCCCAGAAAGGCGAATCACGCCGATTTTATAGCCAGTATTACCGACTGTTCCTTAGCACCCTATTGCTACTAGATGATGAATGTCAATATTCTTATTCTCCATGAATTGCTGCATCATTTGAGAAATACTCAAAGCTGATGAAGAGGTTAGTGATATGTGTCCGAGGTACTTGCTTCCAGGTTCCTTAATCATTGTAACGTGTTCTTCCAGGTCTGTTTTCTGGTACATCTTTCCCCCTACGCTCTCTTGCATTAGAGTTTTGTCCTCCCTTCAGTCAAAATAAAGTCTCTTCAGTGGTTCCAGCTGTCTTTCATTTCCTTGCTGATATTCTTTCCGAATTTTTCCCTTCTCTTCTTATTTTATGTCTATCAATTAAAATTAAAGTGTCTGTTTCGGTAATCATCCCCAAATCTTCCAAAACAGTGCTTGCAATGATGGCTCCAGCCCGATCTGAAACTCCGGTTCTGTCACAAGCTATAGATACTGCTGGGTATCGACTTGATCGTAACGTCTTTTTCCCTTCAGATTGAGTCATCCTGGATGTGGATGGGGAAGACTTCAAGTAATCTGTGTCACTATCGGAGTTATGTGGATGCACGTCAGAATCTGGATCAGGAAATATGGCCTACATGGAGTAACAGATGGCGAAACGTTTATTTTAAGACTTAATGCTTCTGTCTCTTTCTGCTTGCTATCGGCTCATTTCCTCAGCTTTCAGTTTCTTTTAAGTCAACTGCGTCTATGGACATTTGCCTAAGTGCCCGTTGGTCTATAAGAAAAGTTCTTTCCGTTTCAGGAATCCTATTATGCTTTGGGCAAGAACATTTGTTAAAAGAAACACACTTACATGAAGAAATGTCGAACAATTTCCGTGAGTCTTTCGCGAAGGTTTTAAGCTTCGTTTGTGAAGTTGCTGTTGACAATGTTTTCATGCCAAAATATTTCTTTACCTTTCTGAACGCAGTGTGTCAGCTGCTACCTTTCTGTATTAAGTTTCGAATTACCTCTGTATCTTATTTAAGAACAAAATGACGAGTTGCATACAAAACAATGGAAATACGCATTTGTAACTCTATGGTAAAAATCTGCTAAAAATCACGGCCGAAATGGAGACGGAAGATATTTTTTGTTTTTCCCAAAACTTTGCATACGTGACCTACCCACCAGTACCCAAATTTTCCGCACTAGGGCAAAAACAAAATCGAAAACTTTTTTTTTACGCTCCGCCCTACTGCACATATACCTATACATACACACACATATACCTACACATATGCCTATACATACACACACATATACCTACAATATTACCTATACATACACACATACCTATTACCTATACATACATACACCTATACACACATATACACACATACACCTATACACATATACACCTATACATACATATACATACATACACCTATACATACATTCACATATACTCACACGTATGTAGTATATAAAGCTTTTAACTTCTGGCCTTTCTCTGAGAACCAAAGCACATAATTTCACTGACAGTATGTTTTATAAGCAGTTCTGCACTTCTCACGTTGGTTGCTCTGAATGAATAAGCGACAGTGAGGTTTCCATGTTCCACCGTTTTCCGGCGAGGCGACAATTCATCCTTTGTGCCACTGGTGATGGATCTGTCTGAAGCTGGCGTCCTCCGCCGCCAGGTTCCGGGGTCAAAAGACGTTTGTCACTGAGCCCCCTTAGCATAAACGAATAAACCCCGGTGTCATTTGCCCCGTCACTCCTGGGCGCCGGTCGGATTGGTGACTTGGTGCAACGTTTTGACACTTTTAGAGCAGACGGCCAGTGAATGAATGTCTGAAACCTCTAGGAAATACAGAAGTTGACTGGGTCAAGTAATGTAACGTGATATCAAGGATATACTTACCTCAATCATCAAGATGAAAGTGTTTTAATATTGTCAGAAAGAAATTTCTTTTCAAGATGTTTAAAAGTAAATGTACTCCCTATTTGCGAGTAAATGGGGACATGCAGTTAAGGATATATTTTGACATATGCAGG
>OU015490.1:125885819-125973319 GCA_907164885.2 Dolomedes plantarius | reverse complement strand
GCTGTGCCGCATTTGAAGATTATTTTTGGTGGTGTGAGATTTGTTTATTAAATAAAGATTCAAAACAATGAGATATAATTAATAATAAACGAAGTATCAGAAAATGCATGCCTTGCTTTACACATAGTATTTATTCATTTCTTGAAATGCAGTATTAAATGAAAATGGGTTAAAAGTATAAATTTCTATTTTGACATTTGGAGTGGTTAGTTATGAGAAACGTGCACTTTTTTTCCAGAAAATAGCCTTTTTAGGAATTAAATAACTATTCAATTTCAGGAATTTCAACTATTTGTTAGGAAATAATTAGGTCCTTACGATTCCTTACGATTAATAAATGAGATTACCCTTCAGTTCGTTATAAATGGATGATTCTTTGATTCTTGAATATTTATTTGTAAATAGCTTTTAGTTCTATCGTAAATTTCTAAATATATTTGTCTGTCTATTGCTTGTCATAAGTAATAAAAATATTTTGAAATGTAAAGTAGCTGACTTGCTAAATATTCCAAGTGATAGAGGCCTACTCTTTAGGTCTTCTGTTTTTCCGGGTACTATGAAATATACAGTCCCTGCTTTTGTCCTTGTTCTCCTAGTTAAGAAGGGAGTTTCCTCTCAAGACGAACTAAGGGTTACTGCTATTGCCATTATCAACGAAAGATACCCTAGTAACAATTGGATTCACATCTATACCAACGGCTCTGCTGAGAGAACTTCCGAACGAGCTAGACCAGGTGTGTACTCCAATCTTTTCCGGCTTAGAGAACCTTTGAGCTTAGGTTCAGATAATTTTGACGGAGAAATGTACGCTATCTACTTGGCTCTCCAAGAGATCATGAAGAGGCCTGAAAAGAAATTTTCCCTCCCGATTGATTGTCAGGCTGCAATTCACACTGTCTCAAATTACGTTCTGCAACCTACAGCCGTTGAATTCAACTGCAAAAATATTTTAAATATGCTTTTTATCTTCTGACAAAGAAATCATCTTTCAATGGATCCCCAGCCATTCTGGACTTTGTGGAAATGAAAAGGCAGATCTACTTGCAAAAGAGACATCTCTTTTGGTCCCTTCCCAACCTATCACCCATCGCTAAACTGAGAAATGTTAAAAGTCTCATCAAGCAGCGCATTCGGTGCCATCGTGAAACTAAGACCGAGGACATTGAACACAGGACGTTGGACTAGGACGTTGAGCACAGGACGTTGGACTAGGACGTTGAAGAAAGACCGAGCATCTGGTAAGTCCTGGAAGGCCTTTTAATATCTTGTATTCCTACGACCTTCTCTAGTGCTATCAGAGTTTCCTCTTTTAGATTGTGGACTAGACATGGCTATCTTTAGACACATCTTCATCGTTTCGGACTCATTCACTCCCCTGACTGTTTTGTGTGGGGAAAATGTTGACATGACTAGCGAGCATCTCTGGAACTGTTCTGCTCTCCAGGACGCCCGCTCCTCCTTTTACTTCAAGACGCTCTCCTCTCCTGGAGATACTTCTTATCTTTATTGGACTGCTAGGATCCTCATGCTCGAGAGAGTCTCTGAAGGGATGCAATTAAAAAAAGAAATGCAAAGTCATCGTTACAGAGGGCATAAATTCAACAAAAAGTAATTTCAACATGCGGTGAACGGTTACATGGTCTCCCTCAGAGTCGTAGAAAATAAGGTAAATTAACGCATTAAGTTCCGGACACATGTGTAGCCGGCGTTTATGGACCAGAGACATGAATTAATGCCCAATCGTATCGTTAAAGCTGCTATGTACTAACCTTATTAGATTCGCTAACCTTAATGATAAACTATGGCGAAAACGTGTCCAAAGATTACCGATTTGGATTTTAAAATATACAGCAGCCTTAAAGTGCATGCTCTTATTGAGTCAACGCATACGAACTTCTCTCATAATCTAAACTTGTTTTTTGAAAGACTTTATTTACATTTAATCCAATTTTCAACAAGATTTTCGTAAAAAGAATATGAATGCTTTGCGCAATTTTTCACCAAAGCACGTATTTTCCAAAAAACAACGTTTTATAACAATATATGTAGGGAAAATCATCTGTAGAAAATGCTCCGGTCCTACAGAGTTAAAGCTAGAAACAACAGTTAGATATGTGTAAAACGGCCTGCCCTTAAGGTTAGTTAAGGAACATCATGACTGGATGGTTTATTAGTCAGCATACTAGTTCTTAAAGGACACTGCCTTTATATGCCGTCTTTTAATCTGGACGTTTACAGTTAAAGAGAAAATGTAGGTATTTACTTTTTAAATGGCATTCTATCCAAGAAATTTAGTGATTTTGGCCAGTGCTCTTCCGGTTTCTCTAGGAGGAAAGAAGAGAGTTTATTTTGAATATATATATATATATATATATATATATATATATATATATATATATATATATATATATATAAAAGACAAAATTGTAAGTGATAAACCAGTATAAGCAAAAACCACTACAGCCAGGAACCAAAACCATGAAAAGATAAGTGAAAAATTTGAATAGATAATTGAATAATAGGTTTAAGACAGTATCTTGTCTTCAGTGGTGCCGATACTGTCTAAAAACCAATGGATTGTTTCTAATAAGTATGATCTGAGCAATAAACATACTTAGACACCGTACAATCCATATATATACAATGCTGGCCACTGTAAATGTAACACCCTGAAGGAAACATGCAAATAACATGAAATTTACAACATGCATTAGCGGAGGTGAGATATGCAAATGATTAGAATTTCAGCGCAGACGCACATCACGCGCGCCTGTGGCGCCACTTCAAAGCGCTATTTAAGGCTTGGAGATTTCGACGATTTCAAGTTCGGCAATTGTGTTTTTCTTGTGGTTTTTCAAAAAAACGATCAATTATGCCTCGTCGAAAACAGCGATCATCTTTTCATCAAGTATCCGAGTTCGACGGAGGAAGAATAGTGGCCTACCGAGATTGTGGATTATCTTTCAGGGAAATCGGTAGTCGTGTTGGTCGAAACCAAACAACTGTAATGCGGATATGTGATCGTTGGATGCAGGAGGGTACGACGGACCGGCGTGATCGATCGCATCCACCTCAGCGCAGCACTTCACGTGATGACAGGCAAATTGTGCGCATGGCAGTGACGGATCGCCCAGTCACATCACGAACCATAGCACAGCACATGCAGTCTGTAACGTATCCTACAATATCTGCGCGTACCATTCGCGCCGTTTACAGCAGAGTGGTCTGTCCGCAAGACGTCCATTGCTTTGTCTACCCTTGACGCAGAACCACAGACGTCTCCGCCACCAATGGTGCGATGACAGAAGGATGTGGACGGCAGAATGGAATGAAATTGTCTTTACTGACGAGTCACGCTTCTGTCTGCAACACCACGATGGTCGCATTCGAGTCTGGAGACACCGTGAAGAGAGGAAGCGAGGCGGCCGGGGAAGCAATTCAATCTGGCGATTGACGAAGAACCGTTGGACAATGCGTGCCACGTGTGGTCGCGCATTATCCTGTTGAAATATGGCTGTGGGCAAGCCCTGAACGTAAGGAAGGACAACTGGCTCCGACACCTCGGAGATGTAGCGCTGGCTGTTTAAAGTACCGGCAATGCGTACTAGAGGTGTGCGAGAGTGATATCCAATACCGCCCCATACCATAATACCCGGTGCAGGACCAGTGTGGCGGTGCATAACGCAGCTGTTCAGCATCCTCTCTTCACGGTGTCTCCAGACTCGAATGCGACCATCGTGGTGTTGCAGACAGAAGCGTGACTCGTCAGTAAAGACAATTTCATTCCATTCTGCTTTCCACATCCTTCTGTCATCGCACCATTGGCGGCGGAGACGTCTGTGGTTCTGCGTCAAGGGTAGACAAAGAAATAGACGTCTTGCGGACAGACCACTGTGCTGTAAACGGCGTCGAATGGTACGCACAGACACTGGATGATGCGTTACAGACTGCATGTGCTGTGCTATGGTTCGTGATGTGACTGAGCGATCCGTCACTGCCATAAGCACAATTTGCCTGTCATCCCGTGAAGTGGTGCGCTGAGGTGGATGCGATCGAACACGCCGGTCCGTCGTATCCTCCTGCATCCAACGATCACATATCCGCATTACAGTTGTTTGGTTTCGTCCAATACGACTACCGATTTACCTGAAAGATAATCCACACTCTCTGTAGGCCACTATCCTTCCTCTGTCGAACTCGGATACTTGATCAAAAGATGATCGCTGTTTTCGACGAGGCATAATTGATCGTTTTTTTGAAAAAACCACAAGAAAAACACAATTGCCGAACTTGAAATCGTCGAAATCTCCAAGCCTTAATTAGCGCTTTGAAGCGGCGTCACAGACGCGCGTGATGTGCGTCCGCGCTGAAATTCTAATCATTTGCATATCTCACCTCCGCTAATGCATGTTGTAAATTTCATGTTATTTGCATGTTTCCTTCGGGATGTTGCATTTACAGTGGCCAGCAGTGTATATATATATATATATATATATATATATATATATATATATATATATATATATATATATATATATATGTATATATATATATGGACCGTATTGGAATTGAGTAATGTTAATCTAAATCTAATATCATACCGTCTATGTGATAAACGAGAATTTTACAACTTTAAAATTGTCAGGATTATGAATTGGAATAATGATCTACATTTAAATATTAAACGTAATATAGTTACTAACCAGTTAATACGTTGCCAACGTTTACACTCAAACACAAAAACTATGGAAGTCAGTATAAATAAATTCATATCTCTAGCCATTGACCAGGGTTTTCCTGTTAATTTCCTCGTGTCAATTCTAACCCAGATTTTTAATTTAGATAAAGATTGCGGGAATCGTTTTAACATAAGTTGGCAACACCAAAAGTTTTCCTAATACGGCAATAAAAATCCCTACAATGTCTATAAAAGTGAGTGTGCAATGAGCTTCGTGACTCTTGCTTGGTGTGGAGTTAAGTATTTTAGTATCTTAGTTTTTATTTTTTTATTTATTTCTTTTTGTAGTGTATTTGTTAATGTGTAATTCTTTAGTTGATTAGTATCATTTTACTTCTGTATTTTTGTATTATGATTTTTTCTATATTAAAAGGTTTAAACACTATTCATCTTGTAATTATGTTTTAGATTACTCTATATTTAAAATTATATGGTTTAACTTATCAGTTTCTAATAAAAAAGTTTTTTCTTCATAATTGTTTCTAACAGTCTTGGTGTTATAGCCTACGTGTGTTGCCTAGCACAAAACATGTTTAACCCAGACATCAACTATACCACCTCCACTTCCGTTCTGCTTAATTTTATGTCTATCTTGTTTTAGATTATTGGAGTATTAAATGGTCACATCTGCCCCTTTTAGTCATCTTAATTTTAAATATCTATTATATCGTAAATATTTTTGTGAGCAGCTTAGCGCCTAAAATTTATTAACTCATTTTTGTTTCCTATTAAGTAATTTACATTTGTAATATATATATATATATATATATATATATATATATATATATATATCACGCCCACACCTTCTGGATAACAAAAGGTGACGATAGCTATCCAAATTGTCTTACACGTATGTCAAAAATATTTTAAAGTGTGCTGTTTCTAAAACTCATAGTCACGGACTGTAAAATGTTTCGGATAGGCATGCATGATGGGAATAGAACCTGGGAGGGCATTTTATATCAAAGATTTGGTCTCGCATACGTGAATTGGCATACAACTAATCACATCTAATGGCCTACGACTTAATTAAAGTCGAGGTCCGTTTCAAGAACTAAATTAGTTCGAAGGTAGTTGCTACTCTTTATATCTCAAAGTGGAATTCAAGAACCTGTGTTCATGTTATTATTATTATTATTTTTTTTTACGAATTTCATGTTAGTTTTATCCATTCTATAAATTTTTTACCTTGTTAATTTTCAAGCAAATACTTTTCACCCATGTTTCTGGTAACGTCAAAAATCCATAACTTAACTAATCACTCAGACTTTCAAGTTCACGATTACGTGATAAAATGGGTTGCGTGCTACGTCATTTTGGATTTTTCGACCCCACTCCTACAATTTTCTCTTACGAGTAAACGTTCCATGAATACATATAAAAATATTCTTTTTTTATCGAAGCCATAGAAAATTCCATCACCCCCAATGAATTTTATTCGAGATATCGGCAATCCACGCAGACGTTATACGAGAATTTTATCAAGAGGATGTTTCAGAACACGAAATACAGTACACCTCCTCTTCTCACTTCGTTCTATAAGGCTTCCTCGAGGGTTTTCTCTGAGGGGTTACCCCCCGCAGGCTTATATAGACGTTTTTTTCCCAGCATTGCTTTTTTTCATATGTTTAGTAATACAGATTAAGATTAACGTCTACCGTTAAAAAAAAATACAGCCTCTTATCTGAAACTTTTTTAGCGATCTCTAATAAAACTGTGCGAGCTTTTAAGAGGCTTAGACAGTAGCAGAGCTCTAGAAAACTTCGGAACGGCTCAAATGGTTCATAAAGAGTTTTTTTCGTCACTGACCTGCCATTATTCACGACTTGAATGGTAAAAATATTTATAACTTTCTCATATCACAATTTATGGAAGGATTTCCCGTTCGAAGTTCAAATACTTTTCCAATGACATTGGAACACACGAGTTGGAAGTTTTTTTATTCAGTTAGCTGAAAATTTGAGAAAATACCCATGAGATTTAAAAATTATTTCCTCACGGGATAAATTTCAAGCCTATTTTTATATTATTCTTCAAATTATATATTGAAAAACATTCGCATCCAGACATCTATATATTTAAGTTGCTAAGCCGACTTTTTGGGCAGTCCGTGAGAGAAAACTACTGCATCAATTTACTTTATTTTGGTCTTAAACGAAAGATTGCAATCTGTAGATTTGTCAAATTTGGTTTTTGTAACCGCAATTTCTATTAATTAGCGATAATTTACAGTTAAAAATTGCTTTCCGCGCATGCTTAGTGACATTTTTAAATCTGGCTTTAGATTCTCACTAAACACGATGCCGCTTAAACACATTAATTTGTTTCTGCGAATTATTATTATTTTCAACATTTGGCAATGATGTGTTGAGTATAATTTGTGTATTAGTAAATTTATTTACTATCTAGCCGTCATGTCATGACGGGTATCAACTGGTCCATATTTGAAATGGATAAAATTAATTTATGCACGAATTTGTGGATACCTAAAATTACACTCTAAGAAATATCCTTTCTATGCAACTGTCGCCAATGAGACGTCAAATATAGCATTATAGGTATTGTCAAATTATCGGTCGAAAAAAATATTAATCAAAAGAAATAAATGTTCAAATTAATATTAAAATATCCTTTTAACGCAACTGTCTCCAAAGAGCGATGAAAAATATCAATACAGAAATTGTCAAATCGTTAGCTGACAAAAATATTGATTAAAAGAAAATGTATTTGTCCCGATATGCGAAGCCCGGATAACTACAACATTCGTTTGTCTGCATGTGAAAGAATTCTTGATCCACGCAGTACAGCATACGAATATACTATGGAGTACAGCATATTTATAAACGAATTTCTGGATACCTAGCACTTCACTCTAAGGCCGTCTGCACACGGGGCAACTCAAAAGAAACTGATAACTGACTCGAATCACAAACCAGTCCGTATTGAGTCGTAACCTATGTAATTGAATGGAGCTACGCACACGGCGCAACTGGTTACAAACCCGGTCGACGGGTTTGTAACCAGTTGCGCCGTGTAACCAGTTACTAACCAGTTAATACGTTGTCAACGATTACATTCAAACAAAAAAACTATGGACGTCAGTATAATAAAATTCTTAACTATAGCTATTGACCAGGGTTTTTCCCGTCAATTTCCTCGTATCTATTCTAACCCAGTTTTTTAATCTAGACAATAAAGATTGTATGAATCGTTTTAAAATAAGTTGGCAACACTAAAAAAAAAATTTCCCTAATACGGCGATATTTATCCCTACTATGTCTATAAAATGTGAGTGTGCAAGGGTTTCGTGTCCCTTTGCTTGGTGGGAGCTAAGTATTTTGTATATATATAGTGTATATGTTAGTGAATACTTATTTAGTTAATTAGTATTATTCTATTTCTGTAACTTAGTATTAAGATTTTTTTCATTCTATTCATCTTGTAATTATGTTTTAGTTGACTACATCAGAAAACTATCTGGTTTAACTTATCTATTTCACCTAAAATATTTTTCCTCTTCATAATTTTTTATTACTGTCTTGGTGTTATAGCCGACCTCCGGGAGTGTTGCCTGGCTTAAAACATGTTTAACCGGGGTTGGGGGGTCACAACCCCCCCCAGTCATCAACTATACCACCTCCGATTCCGTTTTTTGCCTATTTATATATGTCAATCTTATTTCAGGTTAGAGGTGTATTAAATGGTCACATCTGCCCTTTTAATTATCTTAATTTTAAATATCTATATATCGTAAATATTTTTGTGAGCAGCTTAGCGCCTAAAATTTATTTACTCTTTTTTGTTTCATATTAAGTAATTTACATTTGTAAACTATATATATATATATATATATATATATATATATATATATATATATATATATATATATAAAATATATATATATAAAATATATATATATATATTTATATATATATATATTATATATATACATATATATTATATATATTATATATATATAAAATATATATATATATATATATATATATATATATATAAAATATATATATATAATTTATATATATATATATTATATATATACATATATATTATATATATTATATATATATAAAATATATATATATATATATATATATATATATATATATATATATATATATATATATATATATATATATATATATATAATTAATTAATATATATATATATATATATATATATATATATATATATATATATATATATATATATATATATATATATATATATATATATATATATATATATATATATATAATATATATAATATATATATATATATATATATATATATATATATTATATATATATATATATATAGATATATATATATATATATATATATATATATATATATATATATATATATATATAATATATATATATATAAAATATATATATATATAAAATATATATATATAAAATATATATATATATATATATATATATATATTATATATATATATATATATATATATTATATATATATATATATAAAACAGTTCCGTAACTGACTGACTCACTGACTGTCATGCAACGCACAGACCAAACCGCTGGACCTAAAGGGCTGAAATTTTGCATGGCGATTCTTCTTAGAGTGTAGGGGTGCACTAAGAAAGATTTTTGAAAAATTCTTAGATTTTCTTAAATTAAATTTTTAAGCTGTTTCTACAACTTTTTTTTAAGTTTGCATTTAAAACAGTAATCTGAGGGTTATAAAATTCATATCGCGAGAAAGATCCTAAAAATTCCTTTAAAATGAAATCTTTTTCGAATCTTTGCCTCCATTTTCTGATTTTTGGTGAATTTTTAAAGATTAATTTTTAGAATTTAATTTACTAAATGCTTATCACATGATTTCTTTTTCTGATACTTTAAATTAATTTATCGTCACATAAATAACAACGAAATAGACAAAAAAATATTTTTTTTCTTCCTAATGCAGCAGACGATTGGACATTATCCAAAAATTATTAAAATACGGTAAAAGAAATGTTCCTCAAACTGAACTATATTAACTGTACTATATTCTTTAGTATGTTCTATTAGATTTAATTTGAATATTTTCTTCTACATTATTTTGTCTATAAAATATCCGTTATGATTTTTTTATAAATATACTAGATGTATTACCCGGCTTCGCTCGGGATTCAGTTTCTGTTATTATTTTTTTCAATGATTAGCCTCATGTTATGATGTTCTACAGTTTTCGCTAAAATTATTTTGCGGTAGCAAATAGCATTAGTTTGTTGTCGGTGCTGTCGTTTTTCGTCGCTTTCCTCTCCTTTCGATGTTGAAGCTCGAAGACAATCGTATGTTCGAAGCGTTAAACGTTTCTTCATCAGTCTCACTGCTTCGGATCACTACAATTCGAATTATGTTACCTTCGAGCTCTTGGGAATGTTTTTCTTCAGATTCTTGTGTGCGTCTAACTGCATTTAGAATTCTGTTGGTTTCGCGCTCTTCTGTTTTTGCATCACATTGCTCATTTCTCAACAATCTTTGACCTTTTCCCCTTACTTCTGCAGGATTAAAAGTTGCTCTCCTCTTTTTGGGCATTTTAAAGCAGTAATTTACAGCTAGTAAATAACGCTTGAATGGATTTATTATTATAGAAAAATAATCAATAATGTTTGAATAGATTGAGATCACATTTAATATTAAAACACATCAAATCTGGTAATTGTTATAGAAAAATTATATACATGTATTTCATGCTCGGAATTCTTTCTCAAAACTAAATCATCTGCTACGTTTCAATGCCACTTTCAGACTTTCTTAATTATAATATACACGTATTTCATGATTGTAATTCTTTCTCAAAACTAAATCATCTGCTATGTTTCAATGTCACTTCAGTTATATAAATCATCGCGTCAAGGCTAAACGCACGTGTTTCTAGCTAAGTCAATGTGTCCTGCAGTATATTTGAGTTTGAACAGGTAGCTTGGGATAGTTTCAATTCATGAAATGGATAGATAACACATTCATTGAAAATGAATGACTTTCCATCCTTATATTTTCATTTTTAAACAGAAACATTCCGGCGTTGCCACGTACATGAAAATAATATATCAAATTCATTCTTGCATGCGCCAATATATGAATAAATTACGATTTTAATTCATGTCTATTTATTTTTACGGAAATGTTATAACTTAATTGGCAACATTGAAATGTTGCAATGGCTTTGAACAAAAATATCCGGGGAAATTTGTCATTTTTTTTGTCGATTTTCAATTTCCGTTGATACTTCTAACATAATTTGGGAATGGAATGTCGTAGCGGAATGAAAATAGTCTATAACCATCGCGCAAGTTCAAGCAATAAGTTGACCAAGTTTCATCGCAATCGGATGAACCGGTACGGCAGTGCATAGAATACGAACAAACAAACAAACAAACATTCATTTATATATATATATATATATATATATATATATATATATATATATATATACATATATATATATATATATATATATATATATATATATATAGCAATTTTTACATCAATTGCTTACATTGATCGTTGTATTTATTATAAATATATTTATGCATATTTTTGACATTAATTGCATACATTGACCGTTGTATTTACTAATTTGAATGTGCTCAGTAGCGAAGTACGGGTTTTCAGATAGTAACATATGAATTCACAAATATATACGATTACGTATGTTCTCGCGAACTCAAGTTCATAGACATTGATAACTGATATTTTTTTTCTAGTATACGCTTAGTAAAATTATTTCGTTATATTTATCCATGCTATGTAAATAATAGCATTCAATTGTAACCCCCTAACTGTACGGTGGGGGTCGGGTCCGACCCATGGGTTTGTTTTCCCTCTCCCGTACTCTCCCTTCTCATTTCAAGAGATCGAGTTGACAAGGAACCCTACTAGGCAGTCTTGCAACAGGTGTTGGAGCGTTTGCAGTAAATATGAGTGTCTTTGTTGAAAAACGTTATTCATGATCACTAGTCAATTTTTTTTAGATTTTTAATTTTTTTATTTCGATTTTGAAGGCCAAAAATATCAGTATATATTATTTTTTACATTTTTGTGCTAGGAAATTTCGTTCAGTAACTTCTAAAACTAGTTACAAGACTAAATTACATATTGGACCTACTATACAGGGTATCCCAGTTAAACGTTTCAGAACTTCTACGAGAGGTAGGGTGCATCCTGACGACTCGAAATCATATAGCAATGTGGGGTCCGAAATGCTTTCCTGAAGTGGTGATGTACACAGAAACGCCATAAAGAAAGAGATCGAAAGTAGATAATCGTTTTAATAATAAATGTACAAAAACAAAAGGTACAGGGATCAAAGTAAGTGTTCGAAGTTTTTTCCACCGACTGCAATGCAGACCTCACATCTCCGGCTCATGGAATTCCGAATATTCTGGAATAATCCAGGCTCATCTCGAATTTCTCCAGCCGCTACTGCGATTCTTGCAACCAGCTTCTCAGCATTGTCAACGGGGGTGTCATAAACCCGTGTTTTCATATGTCCCCATAAATGAAAATTAAGACATGATAGGTCTGGGGACCGAGCAGGCCAACGCACGAAACCACCACGTTCGATCCACTGTTGGCCAAATCTGACGTCTAGGTAGTTACGGCAGCTGCCTCTTTACAATCTGCAGCCCCGTACACCAAATGCATGTCGGCTAACTCTACGTTCATATAATTAGCCATCCTACTGAGTCCTTGTGCGAAATGACGATTCCCTGCACGAACGCTCGGAACTTTCCCGCAACGCCATCTACCTCTTCAGGAAGGTATTTCCAACCCCACATTGCTGTATGATTTCGAGTCGTCAGAATGCACCCTACCCGTCTTAGAAGTTCTGAAACGTTTAACAGGGACACCCTATATAACGTACAACATTCTATGTAAATGCCATACAGATTTTCTTTGTTTAGCAGAATTACAATTCGTTTGTCTCTTTTTTTTCTACAAAAAGGTTTTTATTTCATGTAAAATACTATCAATAAATATTATTATACAACAAAAATGCTTATTGTGTACTTATTTTTATCAAAAACGTCATCAAAAAAACATCGGACCCGACCGTACCATCTATTTTGTCTCTAACCACTGTACCGTTAGGAGGTTAAGTTACGTTCGGAGTACTTTTTTTTTCAAAAATGTACAGTACTGATTAAATACATATATTTTTAGTTCAAATGGGATATAAAATCATGAAAAAAGTTATTTTGGTAAAAGTTTCATAATATTAAATTAGCGGGAATTTTTTTATAAATTTTTAGTACAGTCTAGTGTTTAGGCCAGAGACCCTACACTCCATTCGACTGAATACATTTTAGTTTCATGTATACTATAGGCCAGGGCTGGCCAACCTTTTTTAGTTGGCAATCGACTTTTCTATAATTTTTCATTCGGCGATAGACTAGTTCTCATTTTTTAAATGGAAAATGAGCCACTTATCACTAACATCGTCCATTTATTAATGAAATTATGGCTCGCGATCGACTAAAATTATGTCGAAGATCGACCGGTTGATCACCTCTGCTATAGACTACTGTGAAAATTACCTATGTTCTAAAGTAAAAGTTTTACAATATATCCAAAAATTCCTGAAATATACCAAAAAAGTTTTTAAAAAACCATCTATTAAAAAAAAAATTAAGTTCTGCAACCCGTGAAATGATTCAATAAACACATATAGCTCAGCTTTTAGGTCAAAACACAGTAATATGTAAAACACTATTGAGGCATTCCTGTTGAAAAGAGGGTAAGTGCCAAAATTTTCGAAGAGTATTTTTTCACTGAAAGAAGGTTTTTTCCAGGGCTAATGGCGTGGGAAAGGGAGAAAAGTACTTAAGTAGTGTGGTTTAGTTCTGTGCACCAAATTTCAACATTTCAATTTCGCACAGCCAAATTTCAACGTAAGCAGATTACCTTAAACAAAAGAATGTATTTTATTTCATCCAAATTTTTATTTCTCCAAAAGGTTGTAAAGGAGCATTCATCCCCCGTATAAACAGCTTAAAAAGTCCCGATTTCCAACATACATGTCATAATTTACTCCTTTATGAACCTTATAAACACTGACGAGAAATTTATTTCAACATGCACTCATTGAACTGTTACTGCACATTCATTTCAAAAGTTTAGTTTATATAAAACATGAAGGAGTCATTTCTAGTCCACAATGTTTGCTTACACTACAGAGTAAACCGATCAGAACAATGGTACTTAAATATATATGCTCTCACGAACTCTAATTTTATAAACAAGGCTAACCAAGAGTTTAATTAACAAACATACGTTTAATAGACTGTTATTTTATACTTACCTACAGCGTGCAGATGATAAGACTGAATTCTAAGCAAAATATAGTACTTTATTTCATTGAAATATTTCTTTTACCATACGGTTCTAAAGATGCTTTTACCTTCTATAAATTGGTCGGAGCACTTATTCCAATAAATATATACAAAAATATATATTTATTTCACAAGCTCATGTTCATAAATATTGGTTACTAAGAGATTTTCGAATACAGGCTTATTGGTCTGTTATTTCATATATATCTACAAAGTGTTGGTAATAACAGTAAATTTTAAGTATAACGTATTTTCTTTTCCTCAACTATTTAGATGAAATAAATTTATTCTTTTATTTAATTGCATTGGGAAACTGAAGGTAAAAAATCATTACTCAGTGACGTTTGTTTACCTTCCCACATAAATTGTAAGAAACACTAAATATCACAATTACATAATTAACCCTTCAGCGGGCCTACAAAGTGCAACATTTTCGTAATTCTGAATGGTTTGTTTTTACACGTAAGGTTTGCATGTTCTAAGCAGTTTCTTTTTATAGCTACACCCTTTTTAATGCAAGTCTTATTTTCTGACCCTGGGATTCCTTTCTATTCATTGTTAGTCGTGATTTAACCGTGGTAAACCAGCAATTATACTGGACTAGCTGAAAACCCGCACTTCGCTACGAAGTACATTCAAATTAAATACAACGGTCAATGTATGCAATTAATGCCAAAAAAATTAAATATATATATTTATAATAAATACGACGATCAATGTATACAATTGATGTAATATATATATATATATATATAAGTTTATTACAATATGAATAATAAAGGTTGAAAGAGACGTTGCACTTCGTGCCACGCTTGCTGATGCTCCAGAAATTGGCACGCCCGCTGAACTGCTTAGTACCACTTGGTCAGATTAAGGCTGCTGTGTACTATACTCAACTAAATCCTATTGGATCCGCTCACCTCAATGTTAACCTATGGAGAAAATGTATCTAGTATCGATGTTTATAAAAATGCTGAAAATCCAATAAAATTGGTATTTTCATGTAGCCTGAACATTTCTTCGCCTTGCAACAGCATTAATTTTATAAATTGCGTCCCCCAAGGGAATTGAGTAGCGTTTAAAACACACTAGACCAGATTTTTTCCCCGAATTATTTAAACTTAAAATATTTGCATCTTTTTTTAAACGAAAAATGCCCCATGGTTCAAATTTATTACCAGGTTTTTATAAACTCGCTTTCTCGTTTGTTTGTGTGTTTATGTGTTTGTCCCATTCAAAACTTGCAATCAATTTTAACTAACTTCACGACTAGCTAGACATTTGAAACTTTTTAGAATAGCTCAGAACACTATGAGAATGCATTATTTTAATACTTTTAGCCATCTTTAAGCAGATTTAAATTCATTTTCAGTTATTTTCAGTTAATCTTGTTTTGTAGACTGGTGCAGCCATCTATCGGCCGTAACGGGAACGAAAAGTTAAACGCAAGTTAACTTCCAATTAACTTTATTTTCTTTCAAGTTGATGGGATAATTCATCAAAAAAAATTTTAAAAAGTATTTATTAATACATAGAATTGTAAATTTTATATAATTCAACAGAAAATTTAAAAACATGGTATATAAAAAGTTCTTGTAAATCTATAAAAGTTCTATAATAAAAGTTCTATCTATAAAAGTTCTATAAAGTTCTCTATAAAAGTTTCTGTAAGTATCTTGTAATTATTTCTCTATTACGGAGTACAATATGTGTGGTCAACTTCAAATTCTCTGCCCTCTGTTGTCCTTAATTATCGAGTCCGTTGCAAAGCTGTCAGTAAGAGAGTGATTGTTTTACAGTGGATCCCTGAGCACTGTGATGTTCATGGCAATGAAATCGCTGACTCTTTGGCCGAAAAGGGTGCTTTGATCTTGCAGACATCTCCTTCCAGTGTCCCTTACAGTACTGTAAAGCGTATAATAAGAAATACGGTGAAAAGGGCGTTCAAAGAGAAATCCGCCGTCAGAACAACTCAAAATCTTTGAACAGAAAAAATATTTGGTGACTCTAAACGGCCCAGACATAAATTGGAGGCCGATTTTAGATCACTGGCCATGACTGTCTCCTGGAACATTTGCACCGCTTCAACATTGCTTCTAGTCCTTTCTGAAGACTCTTTGACTTGGGACGGATCATGAACTGTGAACATTTGTTCCATTGCCCTGCATTGACTAAGCGTTCTCAGGTGGATCGTTATTTTAAGGCCAGGGGACTTCTGGATTCATAGAATATTTGCTGCAGCTTTTTTCGTTTTTTTCTTTTGTTTTTCATGTGTTGTGCTTTTTCTGGCTTTAGTTGTTTATTAATCTGTGCCATTGGAAATAAAAATACGGAGTACAATTTTTTAAGAAAATCTTTCAATCCAAGTCAGCAGTTCTTGGACACATTTGCTCTATAGGTTAACATTGAGGAGAGCGAATCCAATAGGGTTAGACCACAGCCGCCTTAATGTCAAACTATGAAGAAAATTATTATTGTCAACTTGAATTTAAAGATTTTGTTTTAATTGTACTCCGTAATATAGAGAGACTTTAACAGGGTATTTTTTTTCATTCTTTAAAAAGAAACTGAAATGATATTTTAAAATTTGAAGTATCCAGAGAAATAATGTATTATACCATGTTTTAAAAGTAAAAATTTTCCTTTGGTGGTCAAAATTTGTAAAATTAAATTATACCCGTGTAAAAAACTTATATCTATTACGGAGTACAATTTTTTAAAAAAAACTTTAAATCTAAGTCAACAATCATTTGAAAATTTTCTCTTCAAAAACCATTGGTACCAAGAAGTTTTCAATGGTCGGAAATGAAGAAAATTTCACGGTTATTTTAACCCTCATATCTAATTCCAATATTTACATAAAATAGTTTTTTTATACATTAAACTAGCACAAAACCATTCTCAAATGTTAATTAAAAGTTATATCGTTATAAAGTCTTTTTAAATAGCTTCTTAAACAAGACATTTTTTTTCGGAAAAATTTATTTTTGAACAGTTAGGCACACTTTTAAAAAATAAAACTATAAAATATCTTGAAATTTTGCTTGGTCATCAAAAACACTTAGATTGATACTCTGAACCTGTTTTATATTCCATATATGGAGAGACTTTTTTATGGTAGCCAAAGATTATTGAAAAAATATTTGCTCTATGGTTGGCAAAGTATCCATTTTTTTAAAATAATTAAGTACCAGTTATAAATAAAAATCAGGTTCACACTATCACATAAAGTGTGTTTGATAACCAAGAAAAATTTCAAGTAGATATATAATATGGTTTTTTTTTAACTATCTAACTGTGCAATAGTAATTTTTTCGATAGGAAACATCTTGTTTCAGATGCCATTTAAAAAATTATTAACAATATAACTTTAATTTAGCATAAAAGCATTCTCAAATGTTAAATTAATGCAAGCAAAAAAGATTTTGTTATGTAAATATTGGACATAGATAAGCGGATTTAAATAACGCTACAATTTTCTTCATTTACAACCATTGTAGAAATTGAAACAAAAGTCTGGGTCCCTTTAGTATTGCGAAATATTTAATGTAAAGGAATAGATTTTATCAATTATATTTTTTGAATTCGACAAAAATATTAAATATTCAAATATTTAGTTAAAATTTCACGAAAGTATGTAAGAGCAACTTTTAAAAGTGAACCTCACATTTAAAAGTGATTTCGTCAATAAAAAGGAAAATCACTTTTTTTTCTTTTAAAATATTTTCCGAAGTTCCGAAAAGAAATGAAAACAAAACTGTTCCATTACTGCTTCAAATTTTCCAGAAACTGTTCCAAGTGTACGTAACTGTTCAATTGTAAATTTTTCCGAGGAAATAATCTTGTTTCAGATGCCATTTAAAAAATTATAAGTAATATAACTTTTAATTGGCATAATACTATTCTCAGATGTTATTCTAATGTATGAAAAAAATATGTAAATATTGGAAATAGATATGAGGGTTTAAGGGGTCAGGTACCTTTTAAAAGCTAAGAGACTTGACACACATATCACTATTAACGTAGGATTACATTCCTCCATAACGGTCCGCGGTAAAGCAAAATTTCAGACGCTAAAACCATCATCGCGATTTATAAATCAAGATTAGCAGAATATTATTTCTAAAAGGTGCTTTTTTACCATAGACCTATTCTGCATAGAGTTATCACTCATCCTTCTCTTCGTATGTAGGAATTGTATTGTAAAAAAAAAGACAAAAAAAAAGGGGTAAGCAACGATAAGTTATCCTACTTTAATAACTCGCGGTAGTTTCGTTAGAAGAGACTACCTGATTTTTTTTAATCCTCAGTAGTAATGAAAATAAATTATTCAGGAATATGAAAATTTTACTGTGAGTTAAACACATCTCTTTATAAATATGGCTCTAAATTTTTTCTAGCTTGAAGATAAGTTTTAATTTTCAAAAAGTAAGGCATTGTTTTTTTCAAAGTTATATCACTGCGCGTGGAATTGAATATGTATATTAATGAATTTACATATTTATTTTAATTTTTAAATTAATTTATATAACATATCTTTTAAATGACCAACTTTGAAATCAAAATTCTTAGTTTTTCATAGGAAAAAAAGGTTTTTTTTAAATTTTTTAAAATTTCAAAAAGTTTTGATAAATTTTACTGTAATTATAATTTTTATTGTAAGAATAACATAATAGTAGGTCATTTCAATGATACATTTTTATATTGCCCGCGTATAAAATTTCATCGTATTCTAGCCAACTGCTCTGGACGTATGATGTGAGTAATGACGTAACAATGAAAAAAAACAATGGTTAAATCTTTAAACATTTAAAAACTTTCTCTTCAAGCTAGAAAAAAATGGAAAGCCATATTTATAAAGAAGAAAGAGTGTTTAACTCACTTTAAAATTTTCATATTTCTGAATAAATTATTTTAGAACTGCTGATGATTGAAAATAGAGGTATGTTTGTAAGGTCTCTAAGGTACCTGACCTCTTAAAAAACAGTACTATTTTCTTCCTTTTTGACTGTAACAAACGTCTCGGTTCCCTTTAACACTGCGCTGAGCAAATCTAGTGTCAGCTACAGACTAAAATAGTTATTTCATATTTATATACGCAGCGTAGATAATAATACGAAGTTTTAAATCAAAGAATGTGTTCTATTTAACCCTAAATTTTCTTAAGCTCAAAGATTTAGAATATTTACTCTCCCAAATAAATTATTGAAAACACTCAAATTCCCACGTGCATTTAAGTTTATGCTCTTTTATTTACTCATCCTTATAAATATCGAGGACTATGTTTTTTTATTTTAAATATGCACTCATTAAACTGTTATTACGTATTTCTTCAAGCAGTTTGGGTTAAATAAAGCATCAAAGAATTTTAAATAAAAGAATGTACTTAATTTCATCAAAACGTTCCCCTTGCCAAAAAGTTTCAAAGAAGCATTTCCTTTAGCAACTTTTCTTCTTAAAACTTTACACTTGTTTTCATTCTAGTAATTGCAAAGAGGTGAAAATGAGCTGCTGCAAAGTCTAAAAGTAGTTTTTCTTATTCCTTTCAACTCTTGTCAAAGAACTTTTTTTGACTTAAACTCTTTAGTAAATGCGTTCTAGATAAACATTCTAATGCTGCTCCAGCAAGCAGGAAGAAAAAAAATTCCCAAGACAGGCCTCTTAAATTCATTGTGTAGCTAAAAAATAATTATTTTTAAAGTTTTTTTTTCCTCTCCAAGTAAATGTGAAAATTTTGTACAAGTAATGAAACATTCATGTAAGTTTAAGAATTTAGAATTGGAATTGGTTGGTTTTATTGTGTTTTTATTTTGAGCAATGGCGTCATGTTTTGCTACTTAATGGTTAGAAACACCATTTAGAATTTGTCCCTGAACAACATGTTCATCTGAATTCATCAGAATTTATTATTAACGAGGTGTTTTCTCGATATGTCATACTGAAAGACAAGAATATGGATTGTTATGCTAAAAAGCACAATTTAAACCCATCCTATATATTTTAGTTTTTACCGCTGCACTCTTCGTTATGTCTGCTAGATAACTTGGTATATCATGCGAATTCTAGAGCGAGCGACAATGCAATGTTTAAAGCAAAAGTGTACACCTCCAACTTGTCTTGGACCTAGGTTTCACTCTTGTTATGGGCTCCTCAGACGGAGAAAGAAGGGAAAAGAAAGAAGTAGAATTAGAAGAGGGGAGAAGAATAAGAAGAAAAAGAAGGGATACGAAAGAAGAACAAAAGAAGAAGAAAGAAGGGACAAGAAAGAAGAAAGAAAGAGAAGGAGCAGGAGAAGAAGGAAGAGAGAAGGGAGAAGAAGGATGAGGAAGAAAGGAGGGAAAATAAGAAAGGAGAAGCAGAAGAAAGAAGGGAGAAGAAAGAAGAAAGAAGGAGAGAGAGAAGACGATGAAGAAGGGAGAAGAAAATGAAGAAGGGAGAAGAAAGAAGAAAGAAGGAGAAAGAGAAGAAGATGAAGGAGAGAGATGAAGATAGAAAGAGAAGAAGAAGAAGAGAGAAAGAAAGGTGAAGAAAACAAAGAAGGTTGTTGTTGTTGCTGTTGTTCTTTCTAATGTCCCCTGGCCGGAAGTATTCTAGATCAGGATCGTATAGGCTCACGGACTGAGGGGTACAGCTCCTGTTTTTATAATGGCACCACAAAGGTCGGATTCCGATTTAGCCAGCCGTCACCTCAATTTTGACCGAGCATCCCCAGGGCGACATCTGTAGGGGATCGTACCATCTTTCACCCTCCCTGACCTCATACAGGGATTTTCCGGTATACGGATTTAATGTTACCATATCTGATCTAGATACGGAGATATTGAAGGTTTCTATGTGCTAACTCTACTGGATCACTTCAATGTTAACCTAAGGAGAAAATTTGTCTACTATTTACTTCTACATGAATGCTGATAATCCAATAAAGTTGATATCTTTAGACAGCGTAAACATTTTTGCACCTTGCAACAGAATTCATTTTATAAATTTTGTCCACCAAAGGAATTTAGGAGCATTTCGAACATGCTATACCAGATTTCAGCCCCCACCGAATAATTTGAATTTTAAAATATTATTTGCATTTTTTTAAAACGAAAAATGCCCCAAGGTGTAAAATTTCTCTATTACGGAGTACAATATTTTAAGATAAATCTTCAAATCTAAGACGGCAATCCTCTGACACATTTTCTCCATAGGTTTACATTGAGGATATAAGGTTAGTACACAGCAGCCTTAATGTGCGTGTCGGGATATCATGCCGACCGGTTCGATCCGAGCACCTTCAGCACTGAAAACCGACGTGCTACGAATAAGCTACCTCGGTTACCTTCATCAAGGTGTTGTATATTGCTGTTTTAAGCAGAGCCCCTTGGTCAGCGTTTTGCATTTTGTAGTCTAGTCTTCTTTCTCCCTAAATTTTGCCCCCACAACTGGTGATAGAAGTTTGTTTATTTCAAAAGTGGTCCGAGGGACTGCACTTTGTGAGTCATCAGTCAAAACTGAGTGAAATCCCGCATTCGGAATTCTTTTTCCTCCAGTGTAAGTATCGATTATGCCGGGAGACTTTTAGGTCGAAGGGTATCTGTGCGTCGGAGATGTATAGTTTTGCTTTGGAAAACTGTAATAAACAGGCACTACGTCTGGATCCAATTTTTTTGACACATTCGAACCAATGAAATTGGACTAAAGCATCGTGGGCAGCCCAGCAAAAATGAAATTTTCGCAAATAGTATAAACAACTTAGTAGTTTATATCTGTGTTTGCTGTGCAAAGGGTGTAAGTCCAAAATGGGCTTATATGAGTTATCTCTAACCAGGCATGTTTGAAAAATCAAGGGCTACTGCAGGGTACAGAAATCTAAGTCCAATTCCACTCCTAAATTCTTTTATTTCCCAGGGAAAATATGGGGAATGTGAAACGAAATACAAACATGTTGGTGTTAAAGGAGTTATATCTCAATCAGGGCCTTAACACTCTTTATTCAACAAAAATAAAAGTAAAAAAATTACTTAAAAAAATTTAAGATTAAACTTAAAAAACATTTGACTTACAAAAGACTTTTTTTTTCCATCCCGTTTTTCTCAAAACTACGAGTCTTGACTTCACACTCTTACACTTCAAACACAGATATATTAAACGATAAGGACTTCTACGGAAAAGGTCTTCCGTTTAGCACGGTCTTCCGTGCTAAACGGAAAGAATAATTGACAGTGAGAGCATATTCTTGAGGTCACATGTTTTGTGACTCTCAACAACCAAATTAAGGGACTTTAACCTTGTTCGAAACCTCCGAGTTTTCTAAGCGAAAACAACAACAGAAAACTCATTTTTAAGTCATCATGACGTGACGTGCATATAAGTGGTTAAAACGTTCGCCTAAGAAACAGAAATACTTAGAACAAATGTACGAAACCACGAAGTTACTTTTAAGGCGATCCAAGAAATAGGAGGGCCGTACAGATAATCTATTACTTATTTTTTTTAAACTCTCGTAAAGTTTTTGGCTAAATATTTTTTTTCACGAAAACCTTGAAAAGTTCTCATTCGGGCTTGGACAGAGAAGGCGATTTCTGTGCAAAATAAATAATCATGCTACAACCTTAAACAAAGTTTCACAGAGTGTCAGAAAACTATTGAGAGATTGTTTGCCCTTACCATGGAGCGGAGTGCTTCGAGGGTCAAAGCAGTTCTCACAGTGTCATAAGAAATCAATTATCTTTAAACTAAGGTTCACTCAAAAAGAAGATTGAGTTATGACTGTTGGTGAACAGCGTAGAGAAGTTGGATGCCGTAAGGTAGCGAGTTGCGATGATAATTTCTGAGATAAGGACAGTTTCATGCAGAGCTGTGATGTCCTGATGGGCATCTTGGGTAATTTTTTGTCGCTGAGTAAAACATAATACCATTTTATATGTTTGATCAGTAGATTAAGGTTTGTTTTGTAGAGTAGATTAGAGTAGATTGGAGTGGAGTGATTGAATGAGTAGTGTTTTTTAAGTAGAGTAGAAATGAGTTTGTTGAATAGAGTAAAGTAGACTTTGTTAAGTAGAGTAGCATTTATAAAATAAAATAGAGTTTGTCGTTAAATTTCTCACAATGCATAAGGTTGATTCCTTACAAATATGCAGTTGTTAGTGCAAGTAATAAGTAGTTAAGTAGAAACTTTGATTAAAAAAAATATGTAACTAGATATAAATCTGATAAGACACTTATTTTGATTATTGTCAAACTAATTTAAAGTATAATACCTTTCAAAATCACATGTTTCCTAACATTTAACTTTTTACTGTTAATTTTTATTAATCACTATAACTTTTATTAATATTTAATCTTCTAAAGGCCTGAAGTAATTTTGTTTTCTCATATTTAAAAAAAAAGTATTTTGATTTGTGACACTACTCCATAACTTTCCGATTGGTAACGTTGTATTAGTTTTTATTCAGTTATAATTAAATACTACGGAAAATACATGTACTAAATATATAAATTTTTACTCACTTTAGTACGCCTTTCGTTAACTGAAATGTAGAAAAATTAATCAAGTAAAACCTCGCTAACCGTGATAATTTTAGGCTGATTAGTTGAATTAGCTAATTAACTGAATGCCCCACTTAAATGAAATTTAAAAGAATCTTGAAGAATATAAAACATCCCTTATAGCTAAATAATGTTTATTTTACAGGGTACAGCACAGACTAATGGTTTACGAATGAATTCAACACTGTGGGTGCAGGTTTGAACCACGACAATCCGGACTGATTGTCTTCATGTCTACTCCGAATTTTGGCACAATAAATCCGTAGGCCGTAAAGTCCGTCTATGGTGGTATGACAGTTGGAGGTGGGCACGATCCTAGGGAGAATTTCGAAAAGACAAATCACCTCTCGCGTTGAAATAAATCTTTATTTTACATTAAACTACAAAAACTTTACATTTCGTCCTAAATATGGCAAAATATTGTAAAAATAATAATGTAAAAATAGAGTTTATATAAAACTCAAAAATAAGTAAGAAATTGTAGAATAATGCTTTTCAGTTAGCGTTACGATATCCCAATAGTTATGATTATGTCACTTTCGACTCACGTGACGCATTGGTAATTCGCTTAAAAAGTACTGTTCTGTCTTCTGTTACACACAGGGTTGGCAAAAACCCAGCCCGCCCGGGTTTTCTGGGTTTTTTGGGTTTTTCTGAGTATTTGAAATACTTGTACATATGGTTCTAATTTCTTGTCTTTTTATGTTTGAGATATGAAAATATAAATTACCTTCATTTTTTAAATTTTTAAACAAAAATAGCTTAGTTTGGTTTAATAGTTGTATGCCCTAAATCCAAGGACGTAGCCATAATTTTTTTTCTTTTTGGAGGGGGGAAAAACGCATTGGGATCATTTATTTCTTTAGGGTTTGAGGTTTTGCTTTTTTTTCTTTGCCTCGGACCCCCCCCCCCCCCTCTCCTCCCCGCTACTGGAAAGCTGGTGAAACATAATGCACATAATATAACAGGTAGTTCATCCAATAATTTTTGCAAATAGAAGGATGGTAGGTATTTTGAAATTTAAAAGCAGACAGAGTTTCTCAAAATAAACTAATTAACTAAAAAAAAGGTTATTATTTTTACTTTTATCTTTTTATCCCCCCCCCCCCCACAAAAAAAACCCAGCAAAGCAACTTTAGCTTGCCAGGGTGAAAAACCAGCAACTTTATTTCTTGACAATATCGTATCGCATTTTTCAGCAGCAAAGTAGTGGAATATCTTAAAAGAAAAAGTAAAGAAGGAGCACAAGTTGGATGCTGATTTTTGTACCTTTTTCTAATCCCTGCATTCTGTTACTACAAGTTCTGCGTCTATAGAACGCATCTTTTCAACATTTCGTTTTCGTGTGGTCTAAACTGAGTAATAAGCTGGGTAATGAACAATGCGAAAAATTGGTAAAAATTTACAATTATTACCATCAAAGTAAGAAGAACAATCTGAATGTGATTCTTAAATTGTAAAAATTAAAGTATTTGAGATTAACTTTATAATAATATTTAACTTTAATAACAAAGTAAGAGCAATTTAATCTGGAACTTTCAGATTCGATTGAATCATAAACTTTTTTCAGTACTTCTGTGTCATAATGTGTTGCAATAAAATCTTGATCTAAAATGTAGTCTTTACAATAGATGTATGATAATAGTATATCATACATTTATTGTAAATTTCTTCGACTTCATGAACTATATATATTTTTATAAGCTACGGTTTAATTTATATACAATTTTTGGGTATGCCTCTTTATGTAAAAGATTTATTAGCAGCAAAACTGTCTAAAGCAAGTTTTAAAATAGATAGAAATGCTTACAAGGTCAAATTATCAGCAATAACACAAAATGTAACATTTTAGAAACAGTGGTATAATCCTGCAATTTATATAATTATTATAATTTAAGAAATTTAAAATATATCCCAAATTCTGTACAAAACCCACTTTTAGCAAAAACCCAGCGGGTTTTTGTTGGTAGGCCCTCCCACAAAATACCCGGGTGGGTTTTATGGGCTGGGCCCAATCGGCCAACCGTGTTACACATTTCGGGATTTATTTCCAGCATTAATAATTCGCGTTGATGTAAATCGTTAATGAATGCAAGTATTGCATTCCTTTTTGCTTTTGGTATCTTTGTTGTCATCTACAAGTAATTTCCCGCAACTTTTTCCATATTTCATTTTCTTTGTTTGTTTTTTTTTCATTTCAGCCAGACCTACAATTATTAAGGAATATAGATGCCCCATAACTAACCGTATTAAGAGGAGGGGCGCTCTGGACCAATAATCTCTTAATAGTCAGTTAAAATACCGAAAATACATTACTAATTAAGGATATTTTATAATAATACTTAGTAATATAATAAAATTACATCATATTGATATTGAATAATACTTAATATAAGTAAAATATTGTTTGATTACATTTTATAATCACTAAATGTTAATAATTCCTTAATACAATAAATAAAAATAATACTAATGTTTAATAATACTTAATACAATAAATAAAAATATACTAATGTTTAATAATACTTAATATAATAAATGAAAATACTAATATTTTATAAGAAATTTTAAATGCTGACACTTATGAATATTTAATACTCATGTTTAATAATACTTCATATAATAAATGAAAATATTAATCTATAAAATGTTCATCCTACACATTATATATTAATATGCACTCACACACATACATACTATATTTATAATATTTGATAATACTTAATGTTTTGATAAATTTTATTATTTTCTTTATAAAGCTAAACACTATTATTTGTCGGTTAACATTAAACCGGGTTAAAATGCACTTATTTAGTTCATTCATTTTCCATATTAATAGTCAGGATTTAATTGCTAGATATATGAACCTATAGGATGTTTCAAACATTCTTGTGATAAAGCGTATAACACTGAACATCGTCAACGAATTAATAAGGGGCTTTTTTTCGATCCATGTCTACCGAAAGTGAACTGCTCTAAAATCAATTTAGATCACTCAGAGGCGATACTGCGTGAAAAGTCTACTTCCGAAAATCTGAAAACACAAGAAATTTAAAAAAAAAAACGTGATAGGGAACGAAAACAATTTTATACGTTTGGTTGATTTGTTCGATACATTTTCTTTAAAATAAAACCATTTTGTATCACTTCCTTGACCTATCAGAACGTTCTGTTGCCAGTAGGGTGGCGAGCTAAAAACGTGTGTGTTATCTTGTGAATGAGAAACGTAAGATTTATTTTCTATTTTTTTAAGAACGTCTCTACGTTTTTCTTGCCCTAAAGTGGAGAAAATTTTATAAAAAAAAAGTTCTCAGGATTACAGATGCGTAAAAGTTTAGGAACAAAAAGGCTATAAAATCAGCCATTCCAGAATAAAACAAAGAGTCCATTTCTTTTGTCAACACACCACTAAGAGACTTTATCCAGTCTTTTAAAGAAGCTCAATTCTCGCATTTTTCTCTGAATTATTCTTTCCTGATTTTGTACCTTTCACCGTGAACTATCCAAGTGGAACCGAAAAGTCATCCTATTCTCTGAAAATTTCACAATCTGATTTCGTAAAAAACGTATGTTTAAAAACTGTTAAATAACGTAGAATTTAAATAGAGAATGTGATGAAAAAGCTTAAAATGTTTTTAAGAACTGAAAATGATACCGCTGAATGTGAAAGTGATGTAATGATGTAAAAAAAAGGAATCGATTTGAAGAGCGAAAAAACCTGGCAAAGTTTCTAAACAATTTAAAGATAAATCGAATTGTTAAATTACAGGAAAATTGAAACATTCTCAGTATTTCACCCTCGATTTAAAGCTGAAAAGTATCTACCTCAGGTTTATTTATTTATTTATTTTGGGGGGGAGTGGAAGCCGCCCACATAGTATAGTGGTTAGCGGTCTGAGCTGCCACACAATGAGTTTGCGTTCAAATCCCTAACAAGACTTGGTCGTTTCTGTGTACTAACCATCATAGAAGCTGTTCTCTCTCACCTATATAGTGTGACGATATGGACAGTTTATCCCAGATATCTAAACATAGATTAATTAAAAATACGAGTTTAGGATTTAAATAAGTATTTAATTATATATAATATTTACACACTTCAATCACATGAAACATTACAGTCATAACCGCCCTAAGGCACCGGGGATTAAGGTTCTTCCCCCAAACAGTTAGATTCCACTGACTACGTGAAACGGCACTAAGCCCGGGATTCAAGTTCCCCAAAAATTAACCTGACCAAGGCCGCAGGTCAATCACCTTCTGAGAGTAGATACCACACGTCTATCTGATTCCTTCTCTATCTGATGTTCTCCCCGAATCTTCTAAGCCCTCCTTCTCGAACATCTTCCGTCCTATCATGTGTTCTTTATTTTTCTTGAACGCTGATTTGTTGAAATCAGTGACACTCAGCTATTTCCAACGTTCGAGAATTTCCCACGCAGAGGGTTTTAGCTTAACGAGCAGCCCACTTTGACCATGAAGAATGTCCCAACTCTCCGTTTATGACCATTGTCGCAAGATGACACCACTTTTGTCAGTGGACAAGGGAGAGAAAAGCTCCGCCCCTAGCCCGGCGATGACCAATAGTCACTTAGTTTGACACCACAGGTCAGCCCTCTTCATACCCCCTCTGTTGTCAAGGACGGTAGCTTTCGGGTAACAAAGACACTTCACCTATATTCCCACGGCTGACTGCTTCAAGGATTTCCTATTCTTCACAATAGGTAAATATTCTTCACCCAAATTAAAGTAGTCAGCACATCTTCGCGGATCTTTATGGAACAAATTCAGAGAAGTTCCTACCGTCAGAGACAAGTGCCTACCGTACTTGAAGAAAGGAAAATAGAGAAAAATGTAGAAATAGTGAAGGATCGAAAAGAAAAATAGAAAAAAAGAAGAAAGAAGTAGAGAAAAATGAAAAACAATAGAGAGGGATCGAAAGTAAGAAATAGAGAAAGAAATGGAGAAAAAGGAAAAGAAATAGTGAAAAAAGAAAGGAAAGAGAAAGAAATAAATAGAAAAATGAAAGAATAGAGAAAGAAAAAAGAAGGAATAGAGAGAGAAAGGAATAGAGAACGAAAGAAAGAAATAGAGAAAGAAAGAAAATTAGAGGAAGAGAGTGCAATTCATGTGATATTTTGTGAAAAACTCCCATGCCTTCTTTACGTTAACTGTTGTTGTGTTCTCGCTGATGAACCCCAAACGAGATTTCGATTATGGCCAGAGAAATGCTTCTCCTTGTTCACAACGGCACCACGATGGTCGGAATCCGAATTTAGCCAAGTGCCACTCAATTTTGACCGAGCAACTCCAGTGACGACATCTGTAGGGTTCGCACCATCTCCAACCCACTCCTTTACGGTCTATGGATTTAACGTGACCATATCCGGCCTAGACACGATGGTATTGAACGCGTTCGTCGGATTTCGAACTGAGCACACCCCGTCCGAAGCCCAATACTCTACCCGTTAAGCTAACGTCTGAATATTTCAAAGATGTGACAAATCATTAAATTACAGGAAAATTGTAACATTGTAAAGATTTTTCTGCCATTTAAAACTCTAAGGTTGTAGTATTTTTCAGTTTTTTTCTTTTGGCAGCGGAGAAGGGATACTATTAATAAGATTATTTTAGGATGAAGTTCTTCATATCTGCCACGTTGAGGCTGTTGTGTACTAACCTTATCGGATTCGCTCATCTCAATGATAACCTATGGAGGAATGTGTCCAAGGATTGCCGACGTGGATTCGAAGATTTTTTTATGGTACTCAGAAAAATTACACGTTCCGGCATTTTTAGTTTAAATAATGCAAATTGAATTTTCAATTTAAATTATTCGGGTAAAAAATTTGGTATATTTTCTTTTTAAATGCGCCTAAATTCTTTAGGGAACGCAATTTATAAAATTTGTCCTGTTGCAAGATGCCAGAAAGTTCGGGCTCTTTGAAAATACCAGTTTTATTAATTATCAGCATTTAGCTGGCAAATAGTAGACACTGTACTGTAGAGTAGGTTTTCATAAAGTCTAGACCGTCAAACATTTACATAATTTTATTTTAGACATCACACAAACATAGAAATACATGACAGGGTTTCATTTTTCACGTTAATTTAGTGCGATCATTGTCACAGATCGTGGTCCGGTAGACAGAAGAGAAGACGAATTAATCCTTTAAAACATATTATTAAGACTCTATTGAACCAGAGCTCCGAATGATAGTTGGCGAGACCACTCCATCCAAGATTACAGGCGAGCCATATCAACCTTCCCCATCGAAATCTATCTGCCAACTGCCCCAGTTTTTCTGTCAATCTCCCGCCTAAAACTGCGGACACTTACTTTTGAAAATTCCTAGAAGCTTTCACTTACGTACTGAATCACTGACCTACGGTAACTTAGATCTAACTTAGATCTAACTTAGAATCTCTCGTCTAAATGATTCTTTCTAACTGGACCGTCCAGTTGGCGGCCTCTATTGATCATTTTAGCTATTAAACCCCCCTTTGTCTCTCTTTTTCCGATATTTCGTGATTTCGCAGTTTAAATTGTTAATTCCTATTTTTATTATCAAAGCCCCCGTTTAAGGTTCCCACGATTGTTCCCCATAATTAAGGCATTACATACATATAACAAAGCTTCCGATAATAATCTAATTCACCGTAACGTTTGATCACACACGCACACCCTCGATTCCATGGTCTAGGAGAGTTTAATTGCGGAGTGCTTACTCTTTTTTAAACCAAACACACAGGAGCGCAGATCCACCATCTTAACGTTACAGCAAGCGTCTTCTTTAGTCGTTACAAACACATTTTTTCCATAGGTTAATATTGAGGTGAAGCGAATCCAATAGGGTTAGTACTTAGCAGCCTAAGTGATGGCTCGAACACTAATCTTCAGATCCAGAGTCTGAATTCGAATCCGCAGCAGACATTGATGTTTCCCAGCGGATCGGTTTCATATTCGGTAATAGGTAAGTTTATCCTGCCCCGTAGCAAATGCTGACCGTAAGCTCTTCAACCCAACCAACCATTTCTTTTCTTTCGTTAATGCTTGACGCGAGATTACTGGCAACACAAGGCGTAATAATTATATTAACACAAGAAATTTTGACTCGCTCGGTCGTTTCTAGCGTAAGAGTGGGGAAATCAGAAAATATCCTTTTAGGACATAAGCATGCAACTAAAATTTGTATGCACTAATTTTCTAAATTAACTGCCTTTAACACTAGAAACCGAAGAGGCAGCTCTTTTTAATGAATTAAAACTAAAGCCGGCATTATTGAGCAAGTTATATTAATCTTAAACGCACTGTGAATTACTAATTCAACAGCAGATTGCTTTTTATGTCTGATAGTACATTATACTGATTAATGTGACAATGGTGATATAAACTAGTCTGACAAAATTCCCCGGACAACCAGATTAGTAACAAAAATATAAACCCAGGCTGTCCGAAGAAAAATTTAACTTTTCTACTTGCACGTACTTTGGTATTTTTTTCTCTTTAGGTCACAGTGTAGTAGCCCTATTGGATTCGCTCTGATCAATGTTTACCTTTGGAGAAAATTTTTCCTCTGATTGTCGAGTTGGATTTAAAGATAATTTTTTTTAAATTGGAGAAAACAATTCCGAGGAGACAGAGAAAGAAAGAGACAGAGAAAGAGTGACAGAGAAAGAAAGAGAGACAGAGAAATAAAGAGAGGCAGAGAGAAAGAGACAGAGAAAGAAAGAGAGGCAGAGATAGAGAGACAGAGAGATAGAGAGACCGAAAGAGAGACAGAAAGAAAGAGAGACAGAGAGCTAGAGAGACCAAAAGTAAGACAGAAAGAAGAGAGAAATAGGGAGAGAGGCAGAGAGAAAGAGATGCAGACAGAAAGAGAGAGACAGAAAGAAAGAGAAACAGAGAAAGAAAGAGACAGAGAATTAAGAGAGGGAGGCAGACAGAAAGAGAGACGAGAACAGAGAGAGAGACAGAGAGACAGAGAGAGCAGAGAAGACAGAGACAGAGAAAAAAGCGACATAGAAAGAAATATTTTAACTTTTATATTTTCGTTCATCAAAAGAAATTACGTGCTGGAAAAATAATATACCCTACTTCCCCTCTTAATTCACTTTAAAAATATTATTGAGCTTCTTTTAAAGAATAAAAAAATACTCGAGTAAAAAAATCATTTCTCTACTACGGAGGACAATTTTTAAATACATCTTTAAATCCAAGTCGACAATCATTTGAAAAATTCTCTCCATAGGTTAACATTGAATCTAATATGGCTACTACCCAACAGACTCATGGTGTATTTATATAGAAATAACTGTGCATGTAAAAACATGCGAGAAAAAGTTTTGATCGAAAAATTTAATATTCATCATTTAAAACATTTAGTTTTCCATACACCTGCTGAACCAATTCCATAATTATTTTCACTTTCGTGTGCAGGAAGTTTCCAAAGTAATTCGCTTTCGGATTTATAAAAATTTTATATGTAATATATTTGATCACTTTAAAGGACAAAAGCCGGCGAATATTTGCTTTGGCGGAAAAGGTTTTCCGAATTCTTACTTTAAATAAGAAATGCTGTAGACAGTTTAATGAAGATAGAGTTAAAACATTTTACTGCGATACTTTGAAGGGAATAGTTTATTATATACCCTTTTAAGTATGGTAAATCGGTAAAATCCCATTCAGAGATAAATATAATTAAAGTATAGACGTAGATCTGGTAAGCATAACGGTACAGCGTAATATATTTCCATGAGGCAATGTAATCGTAGAAACTTACGGTTGTATATTTCACTTTAAAAGCTCATAATTATTTTAAGTCATCAAATCAAAAATATACTTTTATAAAATTTTGAGTCCTGGATCAGAGTGTCCGAGGTATTTTTTCCACAAGATGTGTAAACAGCAAACAGGACACGGTTCGATTAGTAAGAAATGCTACCACCAACTGTTGCTTTGTAGTACGCCTATTCTGAGTACTAATGTTGCGCTCTAAATCATCCAATAGGGGCTCTGTGGTGTTGTAGACCAGTCACACATGCTATGCCATTAGGTTCAAACCACTGTTCAACAATGTTGCTTTACGGGTTGGTGCATTATCAATCTGGTACATAAGGGTTCCTTTCTGTAGCACTGCCACAAAATCAGTAATTTATGACTGTGGAGGATGTCATGTGATAATCCTGGTTATTTTATGTCCACTACAACTAATCGGTTGGTAAAAGCCGTATAAAACAAGTCCATATGAGAATATTGCTATCTAGAGAAGGGTTTGTGGGATGTGCATCGCCAGTAAATATTTCTGTGGCTGACACAAAATTAATTTTCGGCTGTTGTTTGCTTAGTACGTACATATTACTCGTAGGTAATCGTCCCTTTATACGGCTCACACATACATATGCGTTCGCCACTTCATACGAATCACACATACATATGGGTTCGTCACTTTATACGACTCACACATACATATGAGTTTGTCACTTCATGACTCACTATGAGTTTGTCACTTTATGACTCACATATGAGTTCGTCACTTTATACGACTCACACATACATATGGGTTCGTCACTTTATACGACTCACATATACATATGAGTTCGTCACTTTATACGACTCACACTTACATATGGATTCGTCATTTTATACGACTCACACATACATATGAGTTCGTCACTTTATGACTCACACTTACACATGAGTTCGTCACTTTATGACTCACACTAACATATGAGTTCGTCACTTTATACGACTCCATACATATGGGTTCGTCACTTTATACGACTCACATATACATATGAGTTCGTCACTTTATACGACTCACACTTACATATGGATTCGTCATTTTACGACTCACACATACATATGAGTTCGTCACTTTATGACTCACACTTACACATGAGTTCGTCACTTTATGACTCACACTCATATGAGTTCGTCACTTTATACGACTCAAACTTACATATAGATTCGTCAATTTATACGACTCCATATACATATGAGTTCATCAATTTGACTCACACATATTATATTCGACCCTTTATATGACTCACACTTAATTACATATTCGTCACTTATATGACTCATACATATTATGTATTCATCACTTTATATGAAGATTTATAAGGCTCTATTGGACAGCAGATGCGTCCTCTGTAACACGTGAATTGGCACGCAACATTTACATAATTCACATACAGCTAAATAATTATATAGTTTTATAATTCTAATATGAGCAAAATATTAGGCTTAGAGATCCCTACCATTAAAAGCTTTATTAAAACACGCACTTGTACGATTTCAATTACTGCAATTCTTATTCACTAAAAGACTGTAAGGATGACATGATACATTTGTTTTTTGGTCTCTTTCCGATTTCCTTCATTTTATCTAATCTTCTATCAGACTAAAGACACTTTTTCCTTTCACTTTTCATGCATCTTTTAATATCACGGAGCCCCCTTTTTATCTTGCTATTTCCGTTTTTGTCCTGATATTGAGGTGTTCCTCTCAAAACTGGACCCTTTTCTGTCACGCACATGTGACGTCACGGTCGAGATAAGACTTTTTTTTCTCCCGCTGCAATCAGATTCCACCAACTTTTAAAGTGCAAATATCTACGAGTGATCAAGAAAGGTTGCATTAAAATTTCATATTTAATATGAGAAACATGTTTCATCGCATATTTTATTTTTTAACTTTGTAACAACGCCTTGGGATAAAATCCGTTCATTATGATTCATTGTTTAAAGTGAATTAAAAAGGAGTAATACAAATGCAGTTAAAACGCTTCGCTTGAACTCTGTCACAATGAAGCTGCATTTAGCTAGACTTAAAAACAATTCACTCAATTTTTTTTAATACGAAGTTGAATTACGGAAAATTGAAAAATACGAGAAAGCGTTCTAAGGAGAGATAATGTTAGATTGCTCCGCAAGTTATTTTCAATTCTTCTCCGATTTTTATTAATTGTAAAATATTTTAATTCCCTATTTAATTGCAGTATCCCTGCAACGGGATCCTTCAAGTCTGTAGAAATTTAATTTTAAGAGATTGTAATACGAAATATATATTATATGTTTTATATATTTTAAATATATGATTATATTTTCAAAAATATAATTTATGTGCATTTTCTATGCATTTAAATTACGAAACCTATTCTTTGAGCATTCCGTGAGAGAAAACTACTTCTTCAAATTACTTTATTTTGGCCTTATACGAAAGATTTTAATCTCTAGATGTGTCCAATTTGGTTTGTGTAACCGTAATTTCTATTAATTAGCGATAATTTACAGTTAAAAATTGCTTTTTGCGCATGCTCAGTGACATGTATAAATCTAACTTTAGATACTGACTAACAACGAGGCCAATAAACACGAGGAGTCTCTCTAGCTCTCTGTCTGCCATTTTTATTTTTAATTATGTTTATGACATATAGAATTAAACCTCGCGGGAATTGTTTATTTCGCGATGTTGACCTTATTTCTTTTATTGGGTTCAATAGTAATTTTTTAAAGTGTATTTCTCTATTCTTAATATTATGATTTTCAACATTTGGAATTATGTGTTGACTATAATTTGTGTATTAGTACATTGTTTACTATCCAGCCGTCATGTTTTCAGGGATACCAACTAGTTACTATAATATTGAAATATATAATTCGTATAATAATATTCCATATAGAGTAAACTTCTCTAGCCGGCCACCTCTATAATCAGCCTCGTTTTGTTCAGAACTGATTCTAGACTCCATACAGACAACGTTATGAAAGTAACCTCTCTCGATGGCCACCTCTCAAAACGGCCACTTTTTATTCGAACAATAACTGGCCGCTATAGAGAACTTTCATTGTGTGTGTATGCATATAGTGTATACATACATAGTATACTTACATAGTAGGATACATATAGTGTATATATACATATTATACATATATTGTATATATATTGCACATATATTGTATACATATAGTGTATATATACATGTTCATACATTGTATACATATACCGGGTGGTCATAAAGAAACTTTGCCGATATATGGACCTCTAGCGGCTGTTGCGTTCAACCGATCGAGATGAGATTTCAGATATAGTTATTGAGAGGAATGAGTTCGGGATTCTGTGAACAGCAAACAAGTGGCGCTCACGGTTACGGTTATAGGTACAGAAACTTGAAATTTTCATATGGCAACACCCATTTTTTCCCATCGCAAATGATCAGAGCATGAGAAAACCTTAAAGAGAGTTGGAACGGTACATGTATCACAAAAACGGACGCGTTATGCACTCACAAAAAAACAGTTCTGCGAATGGCTAACAAAAACACGATCAGAGAGCTTTTTATCGGTTTTCTACGCTGAATATCTGACGAACGGTGTTCTGGGATTGCTTTCTAGCCGCTGTCATATTCAAATATCCTCCGTGCGCCCCGATCGTGTTTTTGTTGGCCGTTCGCAGAGCTGTTTTTTGTACGTACATAACGCGCCTGTTTTTTGTGATACACGTACCTATTCAACGCTCTTTAGGGTTTTCACATGCGCTGAGCATTTTGCGACGGGAAAATGTGGGCGTTGCTATTTGAAAATTTCGAGTTTCTATACCTACTAGTTGGTACCCGTCAAAAAATGACGGCTAGATAGTAAATAAATGTACTAATACACAAATTATACTCAACACATCATTGCCAAAATTATAATAATGCGCAGAAACAAATTAATGTGTTTAAGCGGCCTCGTGCTTAGTGAGTATCTAAAGCCAGATTTAAAAATGTCACTGAGCATGCTCAGAAAGCAAATTTTTAATTGTAAATTATCGCTAATTAACCAGCGTGAAATAAGCAATTTCCATCAGGTTAAATCTTATATTTCACAACATAATTATCATAAAAATAAAAATGGCAGAGAGAGATCTAGAGAGACTCCTCGGCATTGAAACATGTCACTGAGCATGCGCAGAAACAGCGAGTTTCTAAAGCCAGATTGAAACATGCCACTGAGCATGCGCAGAAATCAAATTTTAATTGTAAATTATAGCTCGTTAATAAAAACTGCAGTTACAAAAACCAAATTTGACAAATCTACAGATTAAAATCTTTTGTTTAAGACCAAAATGAAGTAAATTAATGCAGTAGTTTTCTCTCACGGACTGCCCAAAAAGTCGGCTTAGCAACTTAAATATAGATAACCGTAACCGTGAGCGTCACTGTGTTGCCATTCTCAGAATCCCGAGTTCATATCTCTGAATAACTATATCTGAAATCTCATCTCGATAGGTTGAACGGAATGGCCGCTAGAAGTCCATATATCGGCAAAGTTTCTTTATGACCACCCAGTAGTGTATATACATAGTATACATACATACATACATAAATTTATAGAATACGTATACGTATTAAAACTACGAATACGATATTTGCACGTACTGTATATGTATCTCTACGTATCATGTGAGTTGTTCCTTCCGTGCTCATTCCTGCTATTTTCTCTTATCAGAAAGGAAGCAAAGCACAAGGATAGACATCTAACACACCTTATTTGGGGTCCAAGGCTGATATGTCATTTTTAAAATGTCGTTTTATTATTGCACAGCCTTTCAAATTTCACGTCTATCACTGATTGTTATGTTTTTACAGACAAATCTTTTCCAGGATTAAGCAATTTATATTTCCTTCAAATATAAAACAAACAATTGTTTTAATTTTAATTATAAAAAAATTAAAGCAAATAAATAACAAAGCAAAACATAATAGCCAAGATGTGATGAAATAATCGACTCTCCCCCCAAAAAAAATTAAAAAATAAAAATAAAAGTCTATGCATTTTTTAATTTAAGCTTATTACTGAAAGTAAGAATATTTCTCCTTGAAATTTTAATTGGTTTTGACTTTAGTAAAGGCGATTATACACTACACAATAATATACAATGAAAAGCGACTTCTGAAATAGATAATATTTAAATAATTGTAAAATTATTGCATTTCTATTTGATTCTTGGTCATTAATTTACTTTGTAGATCAATACCAGAATATTTTTATAACAAATTTGGAAAATACTATTTGATAGAACCGTAATTTATTTTTGCCATATTATTAGAAAAGAATCAACGCATGGGATTCCATTCTATATCACGTCTCAAAGTAAAACAGCTTTTGATCGCAAAGTGTGCTCAATAAATTAAACAAAATGCGAAATGAATTAAACAAAATCTAAGGAATAATATCTTTTTTTGTATCACCCTTTTAAAATCGTGCAAGAATCTAGATTTTTGCCGAAGTGGACAAATGTTGGTTTGTCAATCTTAAGAAGTGGTTTTCACATAATTAATATTTATTTTTATGCTCAAGTAATGGTAGGGAGAGTTTTGAAAGGGTATGTTAATTTAATTCAAAATGCATATAATTAAAATAAATAACTCAACAGAAACCCTTGCTTTGGGCCAGTGCCTTAGAATATTTCCAAAACCACACGTAAGTCACAATATGAATAATTCATGACATGATATTAATGCCCAAACTGTTTTACGTCTATGTTTGAAATTTATTTTTAAAACTACGCTGGTGGGAAAAAATTTTAAAGGCGAGTTCTTCTAAATTTTTACTATTAACCGACAAATTACGGTTAAGCATTAGCATTAGTAAGCATAACAGTAAGCATAATATATATAAATAGCATAATATAATTGTATAGTTAACATAATAATAATCATAATATAATACAGTATAATATTATCTAATATGTAAAACAGTTCCGTAACTGACTGACTGACAGACAGACAGATAATCCACAAACCAAACCGATGGACCTAAAAGGCTGAAATTCTGCATGGCGATTCTTCTTAGAGTGTAGGGGTGCACTAAGAAAGAATTTTGAAAAATTCTTCTTAGATTTTTTAAAATTGAATTTTTAATCTGTTTTTGTAACATTCTTTAAAGTTTGTATTTAAATATTAATCTGAGGGTTATAAAATTTATATCACGAAAAAGATTCTAAAAATTCCTTCAAAATGAAATCATTTTAGAATCTTTACCTCCATTTTCAGATATTTAGTGAATTTTTAAAGATTCATTTTTACAATTTTATTTATTAAATGCTAATCACGTGGTTTATTTTATTTTCATGATACTATAAATTAATTTATCGTCACGTGCATAACAACGACATAAATTGACAAATTTTTTTTTCTTCTTTCTAATGCGGCAGACGATTGGACATTATCCGAAAAAATTAAAATACAGTAAAAAATGTTTCACAAACTGTACTAGATTAACTTTACAATATTCTTTAGTATGTTCTAATAGATTTAATATGAATATTTTATTATACATTATTTTGTCTATAAAAATATCCGTTACTATTTTTTATAAATATATTTTTTTGGCATTAATTGCATACATTGACCGATGTATTTAATTTGAATGTACTCCTTAGCGAAGCACAGGTATTCAGCTAGTAGTAAACATAGAGTATTTAATAAGCTATAAATATTAAGTATTCAAACAAAATTGGACAATAGCTATTCCTTTTTTGAAATAACGTATATTCAATAGATAACTATATTTTAACTTTGGCTTGTGGTGACCCTGTGGTACAGCGTACTGGCTTTCGGTGCTAAGGTTACTCGGAGCGAACCCGGGCGTTGCGTCGTTAAAATACCTCCGTTTGTGTCGTCCCTTCATAGGGGATTGCTGGTCCTCTTATATGGTGCCCCCATAATAAAATAGCCAGCAAACTGCGGTAAATTATAGATAAATGTCTGCAAGACAAGTGCCTCCGCTAGAAAAATTTTTTCTTTTAACTTTTTGTGAACCGAATATTTGTTGCTTTCGAATTCCCCGTTCTACAATCGAGGAAACTAGGTTTCAATAATTTCCTCAGTGTACTCGGTTCTGCAATCCTAGGTAATGACCAATCAAATATACCTTTGAAGGTGATCTTTGCTGCAATTGGTTATTTATGCATTTTACAAATGCCGGTCATTTGTACACTAGGCTATTAGACCACGGCGTCTCCAATGCCTCGAAACAACGGACTTTAGCGGGTGCAGGACACAAAATTCTTCAAAATTTTCGAAAAAAAAATTGTTGCGTTAAATATTTTCCTGCTCTTTTCCGCTTTAAATGATGTTTAAATGATGTTTCTATCTTAATTAGAACAGGAGATATTAATTTTTTTTTTGCAAGATTCTAATAGCAGTCAATCTTTCTTTAAACCTTTAAATACGTTTTTCAGCATAATGGGTTTTTTCAACAATTCTCGTCTTTAAATTGTTGTAAGTCAAGAACCGTTAAAGATAAATGGTTTAAACTTGGAACATGTCTTTTTCAATTATTTTACTTTAATTTTGGCTCAGCAAATTTGAAAAAAAAATATTTACTTTTGAAAATAATTAATTACGTTTTAAAAATTAGTATTTAAAAAAATTGAATCAAAATTAAAACTTGTATATTTCTGTGTAATTAAATGGAAAAATGTTGAAATTCGAACAATACTATTTCGAGTTATAACGATTTTAAATTACCCTACTTTTTAAAAATAATTTAAATTTTAAAATATTTATAACGTTATGAGAAGTTTTATGGTGGTATTTTGTTTAAAAATTGTATTGTTAACCATCATGAAAAATTCAAAATTTTAACTCCATAAATTTTTTAAAAATTTAAAATGTGTCCTGGACTCTTAAAATTGGAGAGTGCAGGGTGCACGTCAAGATGTTATTGTTGTGGCTTATGCCCCTTGGCCGACAGCATATCAGATCTTGTCTATAAAGGGTATTGGGCAGACAGTGGTGCAGCTCCAGTTTTGAATAGCACCACAAGGGTTGCAGTCCGATTTGGCTAGAAGACCGGTTCAGAAATTTTAATTTGAGTCAAGTGGTGAGGCCCCGTCCTCCAGAGGTAAATTTTGAGAAATTGGAGGACATTGCAGCCAGATTTAGAGAGTTCATTTTGGAGTTCTCAAAGCGTCAGGACTGTTTTAAAACTATAAACAATGAATAAGACAGCGAGTTAAAAATATATTCCCCTGTAACGAGGCACAGTTAAAAAAAGGAATTTTATCTAAGTTTACTTATAGAATTTTTTTCAGCGATTTTTATAGTTGCTGTGTACTAACCCTATTGTATTCGCTCACCTAAATGTTAACCTATGAAGAAAATGTGTCTACTATTGACAGTTACATAAACGCTGATAATCCAATAAAAATGGTGTTTTCAGATATCCTGAACTTTTCTGCAGATTCATTTTATGAATTTCATCCACTAGAGCAGTGGTTCCCAACCGGTGGACCGCAGAAGCCACGGAAGTGGTCCGGGACCACATATAAAAAGTCGCCAAATAAATGGGCATAAGCATAATGAACTTTAGAGACTCCTAGTAGCTAGAGCTCGATATCGTCTGTATTCAACGTGGAATGCATCGTGATTACCATTCTCTAAAATTGATTTTAAGAGTACTGAGAGTGTGTGTGAAGGAAGAGAGGATTAAAAAAAGTGACTTAAATTAAATTTCAAAAATTTTAACAGTTTAGGCTGGTAGGTAATGAAGGAATAACTGAGAGTGTAGAGAAAAGATTAATAAAAGAGACAGGATTTTGGAAAAATATTTAACCTGAGACATTCGAAGAAGATTCAAAGAGTAATGGTGGCCGGAAAGAGATCCAATGACAGAAAAGAATCGAATTCTACGAAGAGAGCTAATGGTCCCAAATACATGGGATTTTGAAACCAATGTTCTCTGAACTAGATGGGCCGAATATCCGATGACTATCAGGTGTTGAATTACAATTTCTTAAGTTTAACATAATTATTTTATTATTAGAATACGATACATAACAATGTGAGTACGTTAATCATGTATACCTTTTGACTGAGGCATATTCTATACCAGCATACCCTCGGAAGGTCCCCTCTGAAGTCGGTGGAGGGTGGTCCTCATATGGCTTAATTTCTGGCTTAGTGGTCCGCAGACTTCTACGGGTTTAGAACCACTGCACTAGAGGAATTTAGGAGCGTTTAAAACACTATACAAATATTTTTTCCCGAATAATTTAAATTTTTAAATTTTATTTTCATAATTTTTAAAAATGAAAAATGACCCAAGGTGTCAAATTTTTTTCTCTATTACGGAGTACACATTTTTTTAAAAAAAAGATCTTTCAATCCAAGTCGGCAATCGTTAGACACGTTTTCTCCATAGGTTAATATTGAGGTGAGCGAATCCAATAGGGTTAGAAAAAAGCAGCCTGAAATGTGAAATAATCTACTATACATACAGTATATAAAACACTTCCGACTGACTGATTGTCAGAGAACGCACAGACCAATAACCGCTGAAACTAAAGGGCTGAAATTTTGTATGGCGATTCTTCTTATAGTGTAGAGGTGCACTAAGAAAGATTTCTGAAAAATTCCTCTTAGATTTTTTAGAATTAAATTTTTAAGCTGTTTTTGCCACTTTTTTTTAAGTTTGCATTTAAATAATATTCCGAGGGTTATAAAATTTATATAAGAAAGTTTATAAAAATTCTTTAAAATGAAATCTTTTTCGAATCTTTACCCCCAATTTTTGATTTTTGGTGAATTTTTAAAGATTCATTTTTAGAATTTAATTTATTAAATGCCCATCACGTGGTTTCTTTTCTTTATGTGATACTCTAAATTAATTTTGCGTCACGTGCATAATACCGAAATAATTTGACAATTTTTTTTTCTTTCTAATGCGGCAGATGATTGGACATTATCAAAAAAAATATTAAAATACAGTAAAGGAAATGTTCCTCAAGCTATACTATATTAACTGTACTATATTATTTTGTACGTTCTATTAGATTTAATCTTAATATTTTCTTCTACATTATTTTGTCTATAAAATATCCATTACGATCTTTTATAAATATATTTTTTTGTTTTTTTTAATCAATTGCATATATTGACCGTTGTATTATACATATATATACGTACATACACACACACACACATATATTATATATATATATATATATATATATATATAATATATATATATATATATTATATATATATATACATACATACATACATACACACACACACACACACACACATATATATATTTGGTATTAATTGCATACATTGACCATTGTATTGAATTGAATGTACTCCGCAGCGAAACACGGGAATTCAGCTAGTCGAAAATATTAATCAATAAACTTTCTCGTAATTAGAAAATTAAAAAAATGGAAATCCTTATTCTAAACAATAAAAAAAATATCGCTGTACTTCTGTCTCAGTGTTCATTTAAAAAAAATTCCTAATTCTTTTAATGCTTCAGCCATTTCATCGACTGGCATCGTGTCTAGATAACACTTCCTCCCTACTAATTCCTATAATTAACTTAAAACAATTCCTTTGAAGAAATTACCTTTCAATTTTAACAACCGACGCCAGACTAAAACTCCGCCCCTCCCGTTTAATCTAGGTGAGCGGTATTTTCCGAGTTTAACAGAATCTTAAAAAAAAAATAAAAAAAAAATAAAAAAAAAACCCAAATTCAATTTGTTTCCCTTTTAACCTTGTTGAATTTGTGAAGAAATGTTTAATTTAAAAAAAAATTCCCTCCGCTGTCTTTTTAACCTGCTGCACGTTAAAGCATTTCAGAATCAGTTTAATGTAAGTTAATTTGAAAATTGCTCGATTCGCTGATGCGGTGGGTGCATTAATATACTATTTATTTGCCCAAGGCAGAAGTTCCCGAAACACTGAAAGAGTCATGATACTTTTTATAAGGGGAATATGCTAGCGAGCACCCTATTTTTCAGCTGTATGGTTTTACTTCATAAGTGATATGCTGTAGACAACAGACTTACCAAAAAAATAAATAAAATAAAATAATGAAATCAATCTCATCTGCTTAAGGGGATTAATTTTTTTTATTTACTGAGTTAAAATTTTCTTTTTTTTGTGATGGTTAACCATATAATTTGTAAACAAAATCACATCATACACTTTTCATAAAGTTTTTAAAAAAATTGTAAATTTTGAATTAATAAAAATTGGGGTAATTTAAAATCGTTATAACTCGAAATATTATGAGTAAAATTTCAAATTTTCTTCACTTAATAAAACAGAAATGTATAAATTTTAATTTTAATTCAGCAATTTTTAAAATATTAATTTTAAAAAATTAGAAATATTTAGAATAAAAAAAATATGCAACTTATTTTTTTAAAAATCATATTTTCAAAAGTAAATATTTTTTTCAAATTTGCTGAATCAAAATTAAAGTAAAATAATTTGAAAAAGGCATGTTCCAATATTTGAACAATTTATCTTTAAAGGTTCTTGACTTATAACAATTTAAAGACGAGAAATGGTGAAAAAACTTATAATGCTAAAAAAACGCATTTAAAGGTTTAAACAAAGATTGGATGCTATTAGTATGTTGCAAAATAAATATATTAATTTCTGCAATTCTAATCAAGATAGAAACATGCCGTTTAACAGTAGAAAGACGGGAATTTTGTTTCTTACTAAAAATTGAACGCCAGCATCTTGATGGTTAACAATAAAATCAAGAATTTAAAGTTTTTTTAAATGACTAAATACTTTAAATTTAGAACTATTTCATGCCAATATATAATAATTAGTATATATATTTAGATATATTTTTATGCAGGTATGCCGAGCCGACAACCTGGTATGGATTATCCGTAAAATATATGCATGGTTTGTGCAGTCCTTATTTTTCAACACCAATATATCCGAAAAGGCACTATTTCTGTTATTTGCAAAAGGGGGAAAAGACGAAAAGTGACTAACATTTTGCCGGTATTATTTTGCAGATTTCTGCCTGTTTTCTATACTGCCGTCAAATTGACGGCTTTTAGTCTTAGTGGGTATACAACACATTTTCTTCCCCTCTTTACTATCGTATATAATTTTTTAAATGTGTGTGCATATTTCGCGTAAAATTAGAAGAAGTCATAAACTTTCAGAAGCCTGAGAACATAAATACAGACATAGCGCTCAACAGTATGTCCGAAACCATCTATATGACGTCAGCCGTCTTTCTAGTGTTAAATCATTTTAATCCTTTCAGGGTCAACAACCTGAAACCTCAACCGGTTTGTACGTACAGATTTTTCCCCCAATTTTTTTAACATATAGAATCTTGATAAATTTTCGAATTAAAGGTTGAAAAATGTTTTTACTTCTTTAAACTGATAACAGATGACAGTACTAACCATTTTTCAGATAATTTAACTGGAATACATTGAATACAAGTGGAAAAAAGGCTAGATTTAGGCGTTTGCACTGTGCAAACGGCACCCCTCAAAGGGTTTTAAGAGGAAAAAACAGAATTTTTTTTAATGCAATAAAGTTTTTTTTCGAAAATTTGGAGTTTTTTTTGTCTCTTAGCATCTTGACTTAGTAATTTTCCTAATACAGAAGTTTGTCCTAAAAATATAGGTACAAATATAGGGTCATCGGAAAAAAAAGTCCGTGATTGCAAAGTGAAATAAAGAACCATTTTATAGAACTTGGTGTTTATTTTTTTACCAAAATACAGAAACGAATCAAGTTTGAGACATCCCCCACTAGGTTTCGAAAGGAGCAACCCTCGTCGCTCGGCACACTTCTCGGCGACAGTCGATCTCCATCCAGGTACGGTCGATCACACAAGGGGCAGTCGCTATTGCAGCATTGATTCTGCCCGATAAATGGCGTAGTCCCGAATCTTCTCGGCAAACTTAATGTTTTTCAGGTAACCCCGTAGAAAAAATATTCAAAAATCATATCAGGCTTCTCGGTGGCCAACAAATTGGACCGTTCCTTCCTAACCAAATCAAAACCCATGTAGGAGGAAGTGCGACGTCTCTGCGTCGGCACCTGCCCCCAGCGCAGTCACGGTCACCATGTCATGGAAAAATAAACTCTCAGATTTAACGTATCATCTGCTGCTACGCAAAATTCCATCGGTCGATTGTTGTTCTCGGTGTGCACAACGGAAATCACGGACACCTTTTTCCGATGACCCTGTATTATTAACTCATGTATGTCTAAGCGTTTCTACCTTAAAAGTTTATACTGCTCTCTTTTTTTTTAAATTTTAGCAAAGAAAATTCACACCATAAGAAAATTCACAAGATATACATAGAATATTCTACTCGTCAGAGCGTCGGAATTCGCCACTAAATGCTCTCGTGTCTAGGCTGGGTATTGACACATTAAATGTAGACTGGAAAGTCCTCCCGTGTTCTTTTGTAGGGTTGGGCGGAAGGTACGAGTCCTCCAGATGTCGCCTGTTGCGATGCACTGCCAAAATTTTCGTGGCAACTAACGAGAAAAAATCCAATCCGAGTCTGAATCTTGTGGTGACCAAAACCCGTGAGCTAGGTGCCTAAACAAAACTACATCTCCTAATCCTACAACTTTTAACTTATCAGGTTAGGATTTATCCCACCAGGCGGCATTAGTAACAACAATATAATGCATAAAAGAGTTCATAATTTTAGAGATTGGATAGATTTTTTGTAAAGGAAGAATACGAAAATTACTGTTTATCTCAAAAGCATTGGAATACAAGAAAAAAAAGTCTAGAAAATCACTTTTTATACAAAGCGACAGGAAATTGCACAGAGGAAGTACGTCCTGGCACATCACAATTCATATTCGCTACTTTATAACGGGAACACCTTTCATGATGCTCCGCCTTTGCTTAATACGAGCAGGGCTGCCAAAAGTTTAAAGTATGTAAAGAGAACTTAAAAAAAGTAACCAAAAGAGGACGGTGTATGGAAAATGCTAATATTTCGTCCCACACATCAACAATAATTTATATTTATTACATAAATATAATACCTATTGGTAGATCGTGTAACATTGTATGTCTACAAAAACAGATTTCCATTAAACTTTAAAGGGGTGGTGTTAGCACAGTCCAAATGCTTATAGCTCGTCCTTCTTTCACTTGCATTCAATGTATTCCAGTTAAATTAGCAGAAAAATGGTTAGTGTTGTCATCTTCTATCAGTTTAAAGAATTAAAATCATATTACAACCTTTAATTGGAAAAATTTAAGATTCTTTAGGTTAAAAAAAATTGAGAAAAATTCTGCACCGTTGAAACGATGCAGGTTGTTGCCTTTCAAAGGGTTAAAAACACCTAATGCTGCGAACACTCCCTTTATGTCAAAACCTAACTACCAATCTACAAGCAAAGCTTAATATCGATGAATCCCTTGAAAATTGAGTTGCCATGGGTGATAATTGATATGAATATTCTTTTTACCAACGGGGCCGAACAAACAAAAAAAAAGAGAAAAGAGATTGGACAAAAATTAATGAAGGAAAAAGAAACAAGAAAAAAGAGATTACAAAAAAAGTGAGCGAAAAGATCTCTACGCCCCCCCCCCCAAAAAAAAAGGACATGTTCTCTTTAAAAGAGATGTCCCGGCAATCCTAACTAAAAGGGCACATAACCACGCCTTAGACGAAATGTGAAAGTCCAAAGTGCGAATCTGAACTCATTCTGAACGTAGCTTACCACTATAGAATGTGAGTGGTCAGTTTTAGAAAATATGTATTTGCTCATAATAGCACAACTATTGATATACAATAAGAAAACGTGACTTTAACACAACTCTTTTGAGATATAAACTATTTTCTTAAAAACAATCGTCCGAGATATAAGAATATCGAACTATGCTGGTCACTTAAAGCTATTTTTAGGTGTATGTATATATATATTTAATTATAAATCAAAAGTATTGAATTAAATAACTATCGGTAATGTGAAATTCAATTCAATTACCCCGGGCCACATTAAAGGACGGCTATGTTAATATTAGATATTCGATAGTTTAGTTACGTTTAAAGACATTTTCGATTTACGGCATATTCAACTGACAGTAGGTTTATTCGGGTGTAATTATCATATGTTGAGTAGTTTCTGTACGAAAGCGTTGAACAGATTGAACTATTTTAAGCTTTTCTCTCACTTTTGCAAATGGTAGATTATTTCAATAACCAAAATTCCGAGGATAAACCAGTTCTTTTCAGATATAAAAGCAGAAGACGGGTTTGTAAATTATCCTCATTGGAAATCGTGAACTAAATGAGTACATCTCCAGTTTGAAAAATATTTTGGTTGAAGCGATGCATCCATTGACACTGTAGATATACGAGCCATTTACAAGCCAAATCGGTTTAGTCGAATTTTGGAATTGTAGTGTCAAAGAACTTGAGTGACACCTAACTATTTACATTCATAATGAATTTCCAAAATAATAAGGATTCAAACCATTAAATGACAACTTTTTTTTGCCATTGGACTATAAGTAACTTTTTTCAGAAATTAGTCAAGTGAAGTCCATACTCTAAAGCCTCTTCAGTCCTGAGGTCTACGTACGTGGACCTCGGTTCTTTGAATCATAAAATCTACACCGTTTAATTTTTTGAGATTTTTATCATATTTCTGAAAAGATTAATGCTTTTGCTTTAAAAAATTGCTTGTGGACAGCGTGGCCGAAAAAGAAAGCACTTTTCACAATTATTAAAAATAAATAGATACTTTCCGCACAAAATTTGTAGCACTATAGATTATTAACTTATTTAAAGCCATTGAAATTTCAATTGTGGGATATTTATGAACAGTGTAGTGATTTATGTACAGGTCCACACATGTGGAACTCAGTTCTCAATGGGGTGAAAAAGCAGTAATAGTAAAGTCCATTAATTTTACTATAATTTATCATTGTTTCTTTTTTATGTATTTCATATAACTTTAATTTATTTATGGAATATTATTTGTAGAATAATGAGCTTAAAATGTATATTTTTTCATATTTAACAAGAATTATAGATTTTTTTCCTTTCTGATTGGAAATTTCCAGTTTCTATGTTGCAGTCTTCGAATAATCTTTTGTGATCCTGGAAATAATTAAACCTACTTATTAATAATATCAGATTTCATAATTATATCATAATTTACTATTATTTCTTTACAAATATATTTCCTACAACTTTTATTTATTTTTGAGATAATTATGAGTATGTAATTTTTTATTTAACATGTTAATATAGTAGAGCTTTTTTTTCTTCATCAATAGAAAGTAACAGTTTTTAGATGCAATTATTGCATAATCTTGCATGATAATAAAAAATTAAATCTAATTAGAATGATTATGTCGAGTATTTTATTATTAGGAGTTTCTTTTACTTTTTTTGACAGCCAGGGATGGTTTGGTCTTGGATTTATGATGGAAAAGTGTGTTCCCCCAGAAGATTTAAAGACTTTGGCGGTATTGTGAAACGCCTTGCTGAAACTATTCCTAAGAACTCAAATCACATTATATACAGATAGATATTTTACGGGAATAGAATGTGCAGAATGTCACCTCCAAAATAATATATTTCTTACAGAAACTGTACAATGCAACAGAATAGGAACAGTCAAAGAAAAGTTGAAAAGTGATAGAAAGATGCAGAGAGGTGAATGGGATGAACTTGTCCTGGATGGTAAAATTATCTGCATTTTAAAATGGAAGGATAATAGATCTGTCATTTATTGTCTTCATGTGTTGGAAGTGAATCTATTTCTAGCTGCAATAGGTGGTCCAAAGAAGAAAAGAGAAAGGACCAGCTTACCACAACCCGCCATCGTGCAGTCTTACAATGAATTATAGGGGGTTCAGATTTATGTGACCGATATTTGGCATATTACAGATGCACTGTTGATCCGTCGATGTTAGACTGTATGTTCTACTATAAATTTCTAATCAAAATAGCAATGTCTTTTAGGGGTTTTATTCACAAACACAAAACAAACATAACAAGTAAATCGTATTTTGCCCTATGGCAAGACCAACGCAGACCATACTGCGATTAACAATTATTTAACACAGACATACTGCGTAACAATTTAACACAGACCATACTGTGAACGACAACCTTCGCCTGTGGTCGGCGAGCTACAACTGGTGGGGGATAGCAACAGAGGCTATACGTGATTGCGCGGGGGAGCGCTCGGCCCCTAGGAGCGTCAAGACGCAACATACCGCCCCGCGTTGACATGTTTTAACATTCAACTTATTTAGAACAATGAACATAAACTAATATTAGCCAAATACTAAATTGCTAAATTGAGACATATGTACAATAAAAAAATTCCTAACATGAATACCTTACATATACTATTATATAAACATGCAAATTACGAAACACAAATCATATAACTTCAATGCAATCGTTGAAAATAAATAAACTAAGAAATTCCTTTGGTGCATTAAACATTATACGTAACATTCTTAAACATGATAAAAAAGGGGTACAAGAACACATAAATACGATTAATACTAGCCTTGAATATGATCATTAATAGGAAGTACACAAATTTTAGATATGGACCTGGTCACAATACCTGAAGGGGTTTTGATTTTTACACTCTGATATTTTTATCTCTCCCCGGTATAATTTCTACACTTTCCTAGAGCCCATTTGTAAGGAGGTAAATTATCTTCCTTTAAAAGAACCATGCAACCCTCCTTACATTATCCTTTTGAAACATCCATTGTTTCTTTGATGCAAATGATGGAGGTAGTCCCGATGCCATCTCTTCCAAATAATTTGAGTTACTTTGACAACTCTTTGCCACCTAGTTAGTCTATTATCGGCTATTTCTATGAGTCCAGGCTCTGGTAGGGAGTCTATTGGACGACCAATTAAGAATGAGCTGGGGTTAGTACTTCCAAATCATTATATCATTGGATAATGGGAACAAAGGTCGGGAATTTAAAATACCCTCTATTTCAGTGCTAATAGTTAAAAACTCTTCCAAAGTAACTTTGGCATTACCTAGAGTTCTTTTGAGGTGGTATTTAAACGATTTTACCCCGCTTCCCATAATCCGCCAAAATTCGGTGATCGAGGGGTATAAATTTCCAATTGATAGATTCAGATGACAAATAGTGAGCAAGGGCTTCATTTGGCTTATTTACTAAGTTATGCAACCTTTTTAATTCGGTGTTTGCTCCTACAAATGTTGTCCCGTTATCAGACATAATGGTGGAGCTTTTCCCTCTTCTAGCAAAAAATCTTTTGAGAGTGGCTATGAAAGCGTTCGAGCTAAGGTCCGAGACAACTTCTAAATGAATGGCCTTTGTGACTAGGCAACAAATATTGCTACATAAATCTTGCTAAGTCCCCTTCCTTTGGTTTCTATATTTAATTAAGAACGGACCACAAAAATCAACTCCACAATTCAAAAAGGGGGGATTTGGGGTTACGCGTTCTGACGGAAGATTTCCCATTATTTGATTACTTACTACGGGCTTGTTCTTAAAACATATAACACAATTATGAGTAACTTTTCGGGCAACCGATCTACCATTTAAAATCCAATATTTTTGCCTAACATGACTTAGGAGTGCCTGAGGTCCTACGTGGAGGATTTTCTATGAAGGCTTTCAAAAATCAACTCACTAAGTCTATGACTACTCGGTAATACCGCTGGATGTTTAGAGTTAAAATTTAAATTAGCATTTTGCAAACGTCCTCCTACACGAATGACTCCGTCTTCATCTAAAAAGGGATTTAAGAAGCGTAATTTACTATTACCTGGGACGTTTTTTGCTTCCCGTAGAGCCTAATTTCTCTTGGAAAGGCATAATTTTGAACATATTTAATGAGAAAGTTTTCTGCTTCTTTAAGTTCTCTTGCCGTAAGAGGTCCACATGTTCGGTTGGCACCCTTTCTACTATTGCTAATAAACCTGAAATAAAACTTAAAATTCTAATTAGCTTAACAAAATTATTGGTCAGTTCTAGTAATTTTGGTAAAGTCATTAGTTTGTAAAATTAATGAAATATTTTCCAGTTCACTAGAGTCAATAAAATCAGCTGAAGTCTTGTGGTTGTTAAGACAGGTGACGCGTCTTTCATTTCTTTTCGAAAGTCCTCATCGTCTGTCGAAGGTAAGTCAATGGAACCATCAAAATGGGAGTCTTGTGTAAGAAATTCTGGTCCCTTCCACCACATTCTATTTCCAAATTTCATTCGGATCCAAGCCTCGAGAGATGATATCGGCTGGATTGTCTTGTTCACATGTTTCCACTTAAACTTAGCTGTATACCGTTGGATCTTGGCCAACGATTTCCCACAAAGGTCTTTTGATGGGGTGGCGTTTTTATCCATGCTAGAGCAATGGTGGAGTCGCTCCATAGGTATACTTCAGGTATTGCAATTTCAAGGAATGAAGTATGCGTACTATAAGTTTTGATAATAGAAGATATGCCGAAAGCTCTAATCTTGGAATGGAAACTGTCTTCAGTGGTGCCACTAGAGACTTGCTCTTAGGAGCTTGGGGCAATATGTGAGGAATTGAAGCACTGGACGTATACTACTGCTCCGTATGCTGCCTCCGAAGATCGGCGAACCCGTGCAAAACTATTCTTTGGGCATCTGGAGTAATATGTAGCGGTCGATATGTATAATTCTATAGTTTTTAACGCTACTGTAAACTGAGTCCAAGATTGTGCAAGATGCTCAGGAAAGGGCGATCCAGTTAGTTTTGAAGCCACAATTTTTGAAGGAATATTTTGGCCTTTGCTATCACGGGCCCAATCAAGCCAAGTGGATCAAATATCCGAGCCAAATCCGAAAGGACAGTTCGCTTGGTTATTCTATGTGGCCGTCCCATAGTCACTTGGAATGAAAACACATCCAAATCTGGTTTCCATAAAATTCCCAGTGCTTAGTCTCATTTGAGGATGAAAGAGTAATTCTTATTATGATTTGCGATATTAGCCAATAACTCCAAACTGTTGGCATTCCACTTTATGCAATTTCATTCCACCAGATTTCAGAAGGTCAATCAGTTGGGATTGAAGCTCTTTCGCTTCTTCTAAGTTATCTGCTCCTGACAATATGTCATCCATAGAGCAGTCTGTAGAGATGACTGCAGCTGCAAGAGGAAATCTTCACCTTCATCTAATGCAAGTTGTTTGAGTGTTCTAACTGCTAAAAATGGAGCATTTGCAGTTCCATACGTAATGGTTTGCAGTTCATAGGTATCTACCGGATCGTCTTTACCCTTTTTCCACAATATTCTTAAAAGTTTTCTTTGCTCGGGATATATTAAAATTTGCCGATACATCTTTTCAATGTCAGTGGTAAAAACAAAGCTATGTTGCCTAAATCTAATCATGATATCATAAACATCTTCTTTTACTTCTCCTTCATTAAAATGTCATTTAGCGATTTTCCAGTAGTTGTGAGAGCCGATGCGTTGAAGACTACGCGAAGTTTTGTAGACGACTTTTCTGGTTTATACACTCCGTGATGAGGTAAATAGCAACAATTAACATCGCTCTTGTCGTGAACCTTTTTCATATGATGCAGGTTTTCATATTCTTGCATAAATCTTTAAAAGGGCTAACATTGCCGGATTTTTTGCAAGTCGCTTCCACAATTGTTCTAATCTTATTTTAGCAACCTTTCTCGAATTTCCTAAATTTGATGTTTCTTCCTTAGAGGCATTTTAACTATATAGCGACCTTCCTGATTTCTTTTGTAAGTTTTAACGAAATGTTCTTCACAGAACTGCTCTTCGGTTCTGAGATATCGTTGATCTACTTCTACCTCTTCCAAATGCCAAAATCGTTTAACCCCTTGAGGACCAGCGCGCGGAAAACGAATCGCAGTCACGGGACCGAAACGCTCCGAAAGCAGAGACGCTCCGAAAAGGAGCGTCTCCACCGGCCCACGCATTTTCAGCAGTTAAGCCTAATTTTACAAAAAAATTCATATAAAATCAGCATTTTAATATAATGACTTCAATTTTAGAAATTATGTATATAATATACTACTTCTTAAAATGTATTAATATAATGAATATAACGTTAATAGAAATAAATGAAACATGCAAAATACTATAATTATACTTAAACACACGGAAACAAATACTGTAGACACGAAACCAAAGTTACAAATACGATATTAAAAAAAAAGAAAATTAAGCTTTAATTACCTGTAGATAATGAAATTCCAATTTAAATATTCTGTTGTGCGTGGAATAGTTCAAAACAATTATCGACACACAGTCCTATGTTGCATATTTTGCACTTATAATACGATATTTTCTTTCGCTTTTCCTTGTTTTTAGCGCACACAACCCATCGCCTTCTACCTTTATAACCGTTTTTGTCAATTTAAACTTTCGGAAAATGTCTTCCAGATAAACAGAAAGGTTGAGTGCCCGAGGATTTTGGACAAATTTTTAAGTTTCTTTGTTTTGCGAACTGTTCTATTATCTGATTAACAACTCTGGATCTGAATTCCAAAGCGGGTATTTCTCTCCTTTTACCTTCGAATATATTACATTTGCATTTAGAAGTGCCATATCTAACAAACCAAAAAACAGCTTTTTATGCCATTTCACTGTTTTTCTAAATTCTGGATAGTGATTAATGATAGAATTGCCAGTGTCAACACCTCCCATATTTTGATTACAACACATATTTCACTCTTAGTTAGGTATCTCGGTCTTTTAGCCATGGATAACGGAATGAAACTGAATATAACCCCACACCTTAAATTAATGGCCAGCAGTCTCACGATGTATATACAGGCGATGTATAGACGAAATAACTTTGTCCTGCGACAAAGTGATTTAGTGTTCGAGAAAAAGAAAAGAAAAAAATATCCAAAACATCTACAAAAACACCCAGAAATATTTGCTCTCATACCCTGTAATAGTCAGTTAGATGCACTTCACCATATACTCCAAACGAAAAAAGCAAAGCAATAAATAAAAACGCCGGCGTCCCTTTAACACATACGTGCACTTTAAAGAGCCGTGATTCATAGTTTGTTTACACCAATAAATCTATCAAATCCAGAAGCACAGAACAGAAAAATAGAAACTAATGCCCGTACATGAAGGTCAAATGCCATATGACTCGACCGTTGTGAAAACTGTTACCATTTAGCGCCATCTACTAGTATTTAAAAAGTTCAAATAAATCGTTCCATTTTCAAGTTACGAATACGCGACACTGGGCTCCCCGTGATGATCGGAGTTCTTCGCCTATGCGAGACGCTGGTCTGATAACAATGGAATCGTTGCGTCGCGGATACGGGACGCTGGTCGCGAACGGGTTAATAGTATCTTCTAAGTTATCTATTTCTTGAGTAAAACCGCAATACTGTTCGGTGTCGGACGGTCCCTCTACTAAACCACTGGCGATTGTAGCCCAAAACTGTTTTTTGAAACGTAAGGTTAAAATAGATGAATTTTTCTGCTTGCATTATTTCATAAATATTTCAGACCCAATTAAAACATCAATTTTTCCTTGTGACCCAAAGTTTGGATCAGCCTATATCTGTAGGAATGCTCAATTTTGCTACATCCATGTGATATGATGGAATCAGATCAGTTATTTTGGATATAACTAAGAGATCCATTTGTTTTCTAAACGATCCATCTCGATTAGAATATTAGCAGTTAATTTGGAGCGCAAATTGTTCTGCTACCATTGATACCCGAAATTACGATACTATTCTTATCTTTTCTTAATTCCTAGCAAATTCGCAAATTCTGTACTGATAAGGGCAGATTGTGAGCCGCCTGTCCAAAATAGCACGGGCAGGAAGCGTTTCCATAATTGCTCTCGATATATGCAATGCAAGTGGAGAGAAGTACACTTTTTCCCCTGCGATTTTCTAGGGTACCGGTACAGAAGGTCTGTGACCTTTGATCTTCGATAGCCGTAGCCCCTTGATTCTTATCTTCTGTTACTATAGTAGGCGAATTATTCCCCTCTGACGGGGGGGGTTGCTTCCCTCACCTCTGAACTGCGATGCAGCAGGGAGTGGTGTTTATCCTTACAAACAGAACAGAAACGGGCTGAAAGACATTTTGCGACTTTGTGTGACTACTCAGACAATTTAGACACAAGATTATTTTCTTTTTACAAGTAATATCTCTCACGTTCGTTAAGTTTAAGAAAAGTTTCACCTAAAAATAGGATGATGATTTTGCATAAAACACATACATTGTTATGAGTAGAATTGTTGGATTTCATAAACAACGATTTTTGTTTCGGATTTCGATCGAAGGCAGACTTAGGTTTCACATACATGTTTATATCCTGCTGTAAATTTTCCAATATTAAACAACGCTTTTGTAAAAAATCAATAAATTCATTCCATTTGGTAACTCTGTAGACATTAGAGTAAGTTCAAATTGCTTTGTAGTTCTTTATCTAGTTTCTTAAACATTATATTTATTAATAATACTTTAGAAAATTGATTAATCTCTAATCCTATTGTTCTTAGAGCTCTAATGTGCTTTTGACAATTATCTATTAAGGCTCTTAAATTTTTGGCCGATTCATGTGTATTGGCTTCTATTGAAAGTCTTTCATTGAAATGACTATTTACTATCCTTCTTTGTTTTGAAATTTTTCTTTAAGAGCCTCCAACCATAATGAATATGAATCATTACTTGTTGCAATATCCATGGCACTTCCGCTCAAACTCGATTTAAATAATATACTATGTGAGGAGTCATTTAACTTGCTATAGCATCAATTAATGTTTCAAACTGTTCTTTAACGTGTACCAATCTGGTATTGACCAGAAAATTTTGGTAAGGGAATATTGGTTAATTTAATATTTATATTTCTGTCTTATTTGCATTATGACATTATCATTAGATGAATTCTTAGATGATAAAAGGAGTCTTTTGATACTTACCTCTAGATTTTCACATTGATCATCTATGATCATCTAATTCCATAACTGCTGATTCTAGAGGTTGCAATTCATCATCGTCTTCTACGACAGTGAAGTATTGTAGTTATATTTCTTCTAATTTCACTACTAATTTTCGTACATTGTCCAGTTTTGATTCACACACTAAAGTGTCCTTTGTTACTAGGTCATCTAAGTATTTTGAATTTTTGTAATTTGCCCCTTTAGAAGACGTCGTTGACGATTAATCATGACTAGACTTTCTTTACTTGTCATGTTGACTATATCTATAAGTCCTTACAAGATGCTATTTCCAACCATTTAGCACAATTGTCTCCTGGCGACACGGACCAGATGATCCGTCGATGTTGGACTTTATGTTATAAAATTTTTCTAATCAAAATAGCAATGTCTTTAACACTAGACCGCGGAGCGGGTCAATTTGACCCAAAGCGATGTTTATTTTATCACCCCGCGAAAAGTATCGATTGAAAAAAAAAATTCCTTTTATGACTTTTAATATTTTAAGGTGAAGAACAATTTACCAAATTTAAAAATTCGTAACATAATAATTTTCCGATTATTAACACTTATACCTAGAACGCGGAGAGGGTTCAATTGACCCGCTCCGCGGTTCAAATTGAACCAAATTTAAAAATTCGGTCAATTGATGCCAGATGACCAATTTAAAATTTCGGTCAAATAAATGAAGAAATTTTAATGCAGAAATAACGAAAAACACAGATGCATTTTCTCGAACTGTAACTGTAAAATATCTCTACCCCACCCTAGAATTCCTTAATGGACTATACCAGAAGGGGAATAGTGAAGGGTTTTCAGTCAAGGTCTTTATATTAGGTATGAAGTACGAATTACGTTCGAATGCAGTGAAAAATTACTGTGAATATTTAGAAGACTTTTGGAAGTTGCTTTTATTCTGAAATTAGTATATGTATAAAAACTATGTCATGACGCTGTAATCTTGCTGCTCAGGAGCTTTAGAATTTTAAAACAATTATCTTAAAAGGATTCAGAAGGTTCGAAAAAGGTTTCTCAAATTTCGATTTTGAGTAGTGAGAATGAATACCTGCCTGCTAAAGGAAGAAAATTTGGTTCGGATGAAGAAAATGAAAGTGAAGATGACTCTGGCAATTCTCTAACAATTGCTGGTCCTTCTCATCGCAATACTGATGATAATTTATCTGAATAAACAATAAAATCAACATTCCAAGAAAAGATACACACACGCAAATAAATTTGAAAAGAAATCGACAATAACATTCAAAGTTGGAAATAATGAAGATGGCAAAGATGGGACAATTTGAATGTCGTTCAATTAGGAACAAACGATAGAGGAAGAAAATCACAGTGTAATATTTTGAAAGAGTTGGGGGTCCAACACCACACGCTAAACGCAATGTTATCGACAAACCAGTCCTTCAAGTGGTGGAGACTTTTATAGATGAATGGATATTGAAACACATAAAGAAATGTACTGAAGATGAAGCTCATCGGCAGATTCATGAAAGATAATGGAATATAACATCTAGAAGAAATAGATGCTTTATATAAATTGTATATGCACGTGGTATATATTGTGCAAAAGGACTTGAACTGTATATCTTGGGTCAAGGCCTGAGAACCACCATTTTTCCAAAATACAATGTCAAAAGACCAATTTTTGTGAAACTAATGGAATTTTTACGCTTCGACATAAATCAACAAGATCAAAGCGTCTAGAGACAGACAAATTTGCCCTTATTTCGGATATCTGGAATCGTTTCATGGAAAATTGCAAGACTAACTTTACACCAGGTCCTACTATAACTGCAGATGAACAGTTATTTCCTACAAAGCTAGGTGTAGATTTATCCAATACATGCCAAACAAACCAGATAAGTGTGAATAAAGTTCTGGTTGGCTGCAGATGTTGACCTCAAATATCTGATAAATGGATTCCGTATCTTGGAAAAGCTAACCTAAGTCCATCCAACGTCTTGCTAACATGTAGTGCTGCGAGTAATAAGTCCATATGAGAACAATGTAGAAATGTCACTACGAACCACTTTTTTCACAACACTGAAGCTTGCAGAGGCATTGAAATCCAAAAACACCAGCCTTGTAGAACTCTAAAACACTCAAGAAGAAAATACTAGTCTCTGTAAAATGTTAAAATCCACATTGTATTCCACTACGGTTACTAACACTGAGTCTAAACTGTTTATCAGGTAAAAAGATAAAATTTTTTGTTGCTAAGTAGTCTCCATCCAACATAGAATTTGCAGATAACCAAAAAAAGTACCTGATAAATGCTTTCTACAACGTAACTAAATACGGTGGTAGACGTGATTGAACAAATGGCAAGGAAATATACAGTCAAATCTGCTTCACGTAGGTGGCCGGTTGCAACTGTTTTTGTAATATTTTGGACCTTGCTGCAATCATTGCCTGGGTTTTATATAAAGCTGCAACTGGAAAATCTATTAGTAGACAGCAATTCATTCAAGACTTGGTTGAAGAATTGCGAGAAAAGTTTGTTCTCTTCCGACATTAAAAGGTGGCAAAAAGAGCATGTGAAGCAACCAATGAAAACGATGGATAACCACAAATTATGCGTAAAGGAGTCCGATGCCACATTTTGAAATGTGGAAATAAAACTCTAGATATCTGTTCAAAATGTAAAGCGCCCATCTGTGGAAAGTACAACACTTATTACTCAGTTTTGTACAAAATGCATACAGTAAGTTGAATTTTATAATCTGTAAACTAAGTGCTGATAAAATTTTTAGTAACTGTTAAAATTTTAAATTTTAATTTTTTGAAATTATGTCTAAACATACTGAAAAGAGATACTCTGTTTTTCCATTGAAATTAGAAAATTTATGCCATATTTTGTTAAAGAGACATGTTATTATACTCAAGGACATAAAATTTTAAATAATATGATTTTGTAAAAATTAAATTACTTTATCTTGATTTATATAAATTATTTCATGTAAATTCTGAGAAATATTGATTATTATTTAAAAATAATATGTTTTAGTTAAATAAATTAAGCGCTTGTACATATTTTATAAGTTTACAATCTAGGGTCAAAATGACCCGCTCCGCGGTTCTAGGTATATCGAAAGTCCCGCGGTTCTAGTGTTAAGGGGTTTTATTCACAAACACAAAACAAACATACAAGTAAATCGTATTTTGTCCTATGGCAAGACCAACTCAGACCATACTGCGGTTAGCAATTATTTAACACAGACCACACTGCGTAACAATTATTTAACACAGACCATACTGCGTAACAATTATTAACACAGACCATACTGTGAACGACAACCTTCGCCTGTGGTCAGCGAGGTACAACTGGTGGGTTGATAGCAACAGAGGTTATATGTGATTGCGCGGGGGAGCGCTCGGCCCCCTAGAAGCGTCAAGACGCAAAAACTGTCAAAACTAAGAAACGGCCCGTGCATGTATTTAGCCATTTTATAGATCTTGCCATATCCAACTGCTGGATTCAATATAGATTTCAAAATATAAATCTTATCAAGCAATGCATGCCAATATTGGAATGTCGTATAGAAGAATGACAGTTGCCTTTGGTCTCCTGAAATACGAGGAAACAAATCCAATAAACAGAAGAGAAATATTTATGTACGATAAATGATGATGAAAACATGCCAGTGAAGCACAGAGTTTTAGTGAACCTACCAACTAAGGAAGTGCCCCTAGATGGAATAGGACATTTACCAAATTTATGAATGATAAAATGCTTCCAAATGCCGATTATCAGGATGCAACTCAAGGACTAGAGTAGTATGCATAAAATGTAATATGTATTTGTGTGTAGTAAGGAATAATTGCCTTAAAAAGTATCATTCTACACAAAAATATTAAAAAAAAAGTGTAAATTTAAAATCAGCTAAAGAAATTTCAATTATTTTTTCTGTAAATTGTTATTAATATTCATTAAGACAGTTATCATTGCATTTAACCAATTAGCGTTTGAATTTTAAGTCATTTTTAATCAATTTTGAGTGTTTTAATCATTTGAAAATTTTCCGTTGTTTTACTCCGTTGAGACCTGAGGTCCACACACGTGGACCTTAAATTACTAGCCCCCTAAATTATCAATTTCAGAATTTTTTTTTTGTGATCTTTGATGTCAATGTATGAGTGCAAAAGCCATGAAAGGATATTTAAGTTGTTATTATTACTTCGGGTCTCAAGAGGCTAATGTAAATCATTCCAATACAATCCAAACACAGAAGCAAGCACTTTATGATAACGGTAAATCGTTTAGTGTTGTTTCTTCACAAAAAAAAGACAAATAGATGAGACAGGTATAGTCTAACTGCTGCAGAAGTAAGTACTTGTAATTATTCAACAATTATTTCAATTTTTTTTATCTGTACTAAAAAGATAATTGGAAGACTAAATTGGATGCTATTTTTTTTCACTTGCCAAATCGGTTAAGGCCCTTAGTCCTCAAAAGTTGTAATAATAACGACTAGTCCAAGTATATCGTATTTTATCGATTTTATAGGACGTCAGATAAAAGCTATATCTGCAATAATACATAAAACAATTTTTATTTGAATTTTTTTAATATGTATATTATTTAAGCACTTCTGCACATTTTGCTTTATGGACTTAACCGATTTGTCAAGTAAGCGACTCATAACCCAGTGTAAAGCTATGATTAAATTTTCTGTTGAGTACATTTCTAATCGTAGATTAGCAAATGTATTTTCCTTCTTGAAAAATCAAATCAAAACAAAAGCGAATTGAGGTACTGGGATCAAAAATTGAAAAAATAGTAGTCAGCACTGGATTCTGATTAAGGTGGCACTCCTGCATGTAAGTGAAACTGAATTATTTTGCAACACTAATGCCTGAGAAACTTAATGTTGAAATATTTTGTTATCTGCAAAAGTTTTTTTTCTGCAGTATACAAAAAATACCTTAAAGTGACTTATATAAACAGTTTTGAAATTACCACCTCAATTTTAAATATCTATTTCTAAAAGCAAAACAGGATTCAAAGCTATGCATTTTGGATATGTGATTAAATAAACAGTGCGAGGAAATTTTCCCACAGCTTAACATACAGGTTGAAAATTTGCGATGTCAGCTGTTTCTCGTGGATCCAGAGTTGAAAGCACTGACTTTTGCGGCCATGTATAGCAAAGATGGACAAATCTGCTCTTGAGGCAATTTCGATTTGAGCATATTTTAATTTCTTTTCTTACTAATAACGAAATTAATAATATGTTAAGAGTAGAGACTTCCAAGATTGAAATTGTGGATTGCAAAATTATTCTCTATAAAAGGATCAACATATGTTTGAGAATATTGACTCACGAACCTAACATTTTTAAAATAAAAGTACCGGTATCGGTTGGTATTGTAACGACACTTGAAACTTTGTGGAACAATCACTAGCAACAGAGGATTCAAGAAACATCTGTCGGCTTGAAGAAAACATGAGTGGAGCCCCCATCGAAATTTAACATTCTTTTGGACGGAGATATAAGCCCTGCGTATCTGATCTTATCGATGGCTTGGGAATATATCTGCGTTAGAGTCGGTGACCACCTTGAGGACTCCCTAAACCTGTCACTTGGTTGCCATTCAGAGATTTTTGACATTACAGAAGACATAAGTTGTCACTTAACGACCTATCGGATCGATCCAAGACGCGGTTTTGTCATCAGGAGTTAATCCCACTCTCCTGTCCCGAAAACACATTCACAGAAGGTTTTTTCTCACAGAAGGACCTTCGCAACGCTGTAAAGGAATTCTCAGCAGGATATATATGCAGACTGTGTTTCGAGAGAGTCCACTTAAGATCTGACCGAGCTTCCACACGAGATCTGCCTCTTGAAACTAAACTAGTTGAGAGGAGAAGCCTCTGGTAACACATTTTTGCAACCAGACGTCTCGTTCAGCTGTAATTTCTTCAAATCAGTGTTAAATCTGTTAAGTTTAGTTCATTGTTAAATCTGGTAAGTTTTAGTTCATTGTTAAATATGTTAAGTTTTAGTTCATTGTTAAATATGTTAAGTTTTAGTTCATTGTTAAATATGTTAAGTTTAGTTCATTGGGAACAGATGTGTCAGACGAGACTCCTTGGCGGCAAGTTGGCGCCAAAAGTTTTTGACGCCAACTTGTCACCAAGGTGGTTTCCGCAGGCATGTTAGGCTTAAAGTGCGAAATGTAAACAAAATATGGAACATATGTAGTAAACGTAATTAATTGGAAAACAAACTTACTGCTGGCTTTAATAAACTCGTAGGCGCACACGAGATCTGAAAAAAACATAAATACAAAAAATAAAAGCTTAAAATAATTAGAAATTTCTTAGGTGGGGGATGCCTCCCCCCCAACCTCCACGCTAAAAAAAGTCATTATAATGCAACTAATAATAGCTCATTTAAATAAACATAAAATACACCTTGGTTAAATTAACCAAACTTAAACCACCCTTTAAATCAACCACAACGTTTTCAAAAACTCAACCGTAGAAACGCATACCACAACCAACATGTAAGCCCATTAAACCACATCTAAATTAACCGTTAAAATTAACTGCTAATTTCAAATAAACTGCAAAAAAACTTGTTTAGCTTCCCACTTTATATCCCTAATAACCCCCAAAAGTACGCCTATCTCTCAAAAATCTACATCTAATATTATCCCAAAATACATCATTAATATTTCGCAACAACATGGCCGCCATATTATATCACGTAAACACGACTAGCCATTCAAACTGGATTGTCACAAAATAACAAAATCTCGCCAAAATCGCATGGTTACCACGCCAAACTTGGCAGGGAGGTGCGTATAACACATCTGTACCACTTATTTAAATAAACATAAAATACACCTTGGTTAAATATATATTTTTTCATTAACATAAATTACAGCACAACCATATTATATCACGTAAACAAACGCACACGACTAGCCATTCAAACTGGTGTTGCCACAAAATAACAAATTCTCGCCAAAATCGCATGGTTACCACGCCGAACACAAAATCGCCAAACTTTGCAGGGAGGTGCGTATAATACAACTGTTCCGTTCATTGTTAAATCTGTTAAGTTTAGTTCATTGTTAAATCTATTAAATTTTAGTTAATTTCTCGTCTGTCTTATTAATCATCAGAAACCACTCGGACATTCCTTACGATTTACCACCTATTCGGTCAACACATGCGAACGTCTCAGCTCCTCGCCAGAAGTTTTTACAGTATATATAAACTTGGAGGCGGAGTTGATATATACACTTAGTGTGGATATTCGACAGTCATATTTAGGAAATCATTCGACAAAAAAATATTTTTTCCCTGATAAGGAGACACTTGTCGCCAGACTTTCCCATTTGTAATGACGGACTTGCCGCGAGATATATCCTTTTTTGTTCCCACCGCGTAGTCATGCTAGCTATTTTATTATGGGAGCACCCTAAAAGTGAGCCAGCTATGCTCCTATGAGTGGACAAAACGGTAACGACCAAGCTTGTACGGGATTTGATCACAAGCCCACTGTGAGGGAAGCTCCCGACGCTAACCACTATAAAAGAAAAGAAAAATAAAATATCACATTAAAACTGGATTCTTACTTTTTAAAATTACAAAATTATTTATAATTTATTATATTTTGTAATTTCTGCCGACTTATTATTATATAATTAGTTTAGGTATTATAAGTTAAAATATATAACCTGGAATTATTTTTCTATTCTTAATTTGTAGAATATGTGGCGAAGTGAACACACATGGGCGACTTTAAAAAATACGTTTCCCACATATAATGTATAGTTTTTTTATGTGTAAATTACTCGTGACTTCATACGCGAAAGCTTTATAGCATTCTTACCAAACTGAGAAATGGTTCATGTACAAGATTTTAAGCCCGTCATTTATTAAGGTAAATTTTTACCATATTTCCGATGAGGAATTAATGATTGAATTATAAGCTAAAAACATTTTAATTCATTTTTTCTCTTGCATATAGGTTTGTATTATATAATAACAGCGAATTCCTTTCGCTGAATACTTAAGTTATTATGAGTATTAGAGAAAAGTGTATAATTAGGATGTAGTGGTAAATATTTTATGTCTAGAGAGCAAAAATTCTCATGTTACCGACCAACTGTTTTTCAAGGGCGCATAACAAATTGAGATAATACTCCATAAAAAGGTCATTATAATGGCTACCCAATATTAAGTGTATTCTTATACATAGGTCTCCTCCATGAGGACAAAGAAAGTGACATTCATTATCACGAACGTGACACGTTTTAGTCGCCTGACGGTATTACTCATCTATTCAGATTAAAATGTCTAGACTTCAATTCCAGACAATACATTTTAAGTGGAATGAAAGTAAGCAATAATCTGCGACAGTGCTTATTTGGGGGTCGTTTTGATTACTTAGACAAAGGATGATTTCATCACTGATTATATGTTTACATTTTTTATGAGAAAAGTTTTGTTAATAATTTAATTATCTCATAAATAAAGTACAAGTTAGTCATTTATTTCCTGAAAATATTTTGATAATTCCCGTGTTTTTAAATTTATGAAAATAACACTATTATATTTTTGTGGTCCAACGAAGGATATTGTATATAAGAAACTTTCTATTAATGATGAATTATTGGACTGTAAATTGAAATAAAATACCAGAAATTAGCAATAACAAGTAATTTTTATTAGAACATGTTAGAACATGGGAGCAACCCATCAGTGCAGAGCTCGTGTCCCAACCAACTATTGAACAGAACAGAATATGGAAGATTACGTGATACAGATATTCCTTGACTTACGACCGAGATAGGGACCGAGGCATTGGTCGTAAGTTGAGTTGGTCGTAAGTCGTGAAGAGCTCGTGCCCCGACCAACTATTTAACAGAACAGAATATGGCTGACTACGTGATACAGATATTCCTTGACTAACCACCGAGATAGTGACCGAGGCATTGGTCGTAAGTTGAGTTGGTCGTAAGTCGTGAAGAGCTCGTGTCCCGACCAAACTATTGAACAGAACAGAATATGGATGACTACGTGATACAGATATTCCTTGACTTACGACCGAGATAGGGACCGAGGCATTGGTCGTAAGTCGTGCAGAGCTCGTGTCCCGGCCAACTATTGAACAGAACAGAATATGACTGACTACGTGATACAGATATTCCTTGACTTATGACCGAGATAGGGACCGAGGCATTGGTCGTAAGTCGTGAATAGCTCGTGTCTCGACAAACTATTGAACAGAAAAGAATATGGATGACTACGTGACACAGATATTCCTTGACTTACGACCGAGATAGGGACCGAGGCATTGGTCGTAAGTCGTGCAGAGCTCGTGTCCCGGCCAACTATTGAACAGAACAGAATATGGCTGACTACGTGATACAGATATTCCTTGACTTATGACCGAGATAGGGACCGAGGCATTGGTCGTAAGTTGAGTTGGTCGTAAGTCGTGAATAGCTCGTGTCCCGACAAACTATTGAACAGAAAAGAATATGGATGACTACGTGATACAGATATTCCTTGACTTACGACCGAGATAGGGACCGAGGCATTGGTCGTAAGTCGTGCAGAGCTCGTGTCCCGGCCAACTATTGAACAGAACAGAATATGACTGACTACGTGATACAGATATTCCTTGACTAACGACCGAGATAGGGACCGAAGCATTGGTCGTAAGTTGAGTTGGTCGTAAGTCGAGTTTCAAACATTTTTTTTTTTGTATATGCACATACATATATTTTTTACTTTCGTACGTAATTTAAAATACATTGTATTTAGAAGCCATAAATTATTCTTCGTCATCACTACTTATTATGTTAGTACAATCCATTGGTACAGAATTTGCGACAGAAGATACGATTCAAGTTGCTAAAAAAGTTATCCAAGGTAGTTTGAACAGTTTGCGTCTTATTTTCCTTCTATATTGTTGGTAGCAAGCCAGATTTTCCTGAATACAACGATTGACACTTGCGAAACTTTTTCCATTTGGATCCATTGCTTCTGATTCTTGTAGTCCTTTATTAATATAATGAAAAGCTGAAGCCATTTTTGAAGCCAATGAAGGTTAATTTTATTTATCGTGTGGATATAGAACTATACTATTGCATCATACATTTTCATTATTTTTTTTTATATTATCATAAATTTGGTAGTATGGCAGACTATTGCATCATATTTTTAATTAATTATGTAATACATATAAGTATGTACTGTACATTCGAGAAACAGTGTTTTTGAAAAAGAAAAATGTTTTTTTTGTTTCAATTTAAAAATTTCGATTGTAAGTGCGATCGATCGTAAGTCGAGGAATACCTGTAATGCCAAAACGGCGAGGACCAAGTCACAGCTTAGCAACCTCAATGCGGCGTCATCGGGCTTAACAATATTTATGTTTTCATGCCAAAAAAAGACAAGTAATACTTTTACGGTTTTGTTAGCCGAGATCTTGCTAATAATAATAATAATAATTGAAAATATTGGTTTAGTAGTCCAGAAGTCGAAATAGTGTCTGTAAGCCCTTTAACAGTGGTTTACCATACCTTACAATTAATTACCAAAAATTTCATATTTGATGGAAAATTGGACACTTTATACAACAAGGAAACAACCCAGACTACACAGCAACTGATAAAATTGAGTTTCTAATAAAGCATTTAATTAAACATATCTATCGCTGATGGTTGGCTCTCCTGTTAATAAAAAGAAAATTGTTCGGCCAGAACAATAATATTCTTTCCAAGATGCCCAAATATGTGAAACACCTTATCAGATACTGAACTCAAACTTTTGTGGGTTGGTTCCTCGTTGAACAGGACTGTCCAATAAGTCCTCTATCAGTGGTTCATAAACTTCGACTACTCACGATTCACCTACAACATTGAATATCTTTTGAGACCCACTCGCTATCAAGATAAGCTAACTCCTCTTAATGAAAGAATTTCTATAGTTTGAATTTTTTCCGCGATCCACCTAAAATCCTTTCACAACCGCCACTTTGAAAAATTTTTTTCTATATCCGGGGTTCTCAAATTTTATTCTCACGACCTCCCCCGAAACGTAAGAGAGTTAAAATTAACACTCCACGACCCGTTAGCCCAAAACTTAATAACAGTAGTAATAAGTAACAGAAGGAGCTAGTAGTTAAAAATATTACGAGTTGAGTTGTAATAATTTCGCCCCCCCCCCCATTACACGTCACCGCCAACCCCTTGAGGGTCGCGGCTTTCAGATTGAGAAAGGATGTTTTATATTGTCCAACAATTTAGAAATGTAGTGGATAGCACCATAACTTTTGTTGAGTATTAAATACAATTTGTCTAAATATTTCAAAGTTATGTATGGGATGTTTCGATGCGAGCCAAGGTAGCCTTATGGTACATTGCGCTGGCTTTCGTTGCTGAGGGTGCTCAGATGGAATCCCGACGAAGCCCCACTAAAATACCTCCGTTTGTGTCCGTCCTTTATAGGGAGTAATGCTGGTCCGCCTATATGGTGCCCCCATAATAAAATGGCCAGAAAAACTGCTGTGTATAACAGGCGAATGTCTAGAGACAAGTGTCTCCGCATTAATATATATATATTATATATATATATATATATATATATATATATATATATATATATATATATATATATATGTGTGTGTGTGTGTGTGTGTGTGTGTGTAATATCAGGACCAGCTAAGCCGATGGAGACAGGAAACACGATAGAAGTCGGCCGGCCGTGATACTACAGTGCTGGTTATTTCTACACATATTTGGTAGACATAATTCCCGCATTATACTTCGTGGCACATAGCGTCCCGGAGATATTCTCCCCAAACTGACCTTTCAGGCCCCAATCACACAGGAAAACGCCATAACATACAACAAACTTCTTTATTTCGTCCTAGCAACTACAGGTTGATTAGACACCGACAATCCCAGAAGTGTGTACTTCTACATGACCCAGGGTATTTTATAGACTGCTTGAGGTCACTCGCCACGTGATCTTAAATAGGAATAATAATTGGCTAGCTATGACACTGGTGTCAGAGGTGACGTGTTATCTGATGCAATATACGCGATTATTCGTGATTTTGGAGTTTACGCTACGCAGATTCATGTCTTTAAAATCGAAAACGAAATTATCTCAAACGAACAAGGAAATTTAGAAGAAACTAGAATTTAAAAAGGATATAGGTTTTTTTATGTTATATATATATATATATATATATATATATATATATATATATATATATATATAGTGATTTCCGCTTATAAGAATCACGTTTGTTATTACTGTTTTTGATTCTTATAAGCAGTTGATTCTAATAGCTGAAGTTTAGGTTTTTGGACAGGCACACACACACCTAGATATACATATCTGAGATAATTTACCATAAAATACTCTTTAATTTACGTCGATTATCTTTTATTAAAATTTTTTTTTATAATTTTAAAAATACAACTTAATTTCTAGTCCTATAAGTAGATACACATGATTATAGTAAGAGAAGAAAAAAATCCAATATTTGTTACAACATACCTGCTTAACAGTTTTAACATTTCAACTACAGGAAGGGAGCAAGAAAATGTTTTCTATGGTTGTTTGACGTAATGAAGTTTTCAGGATGCTGTTTATACCTCTTTCAATACTAATAGTCTCAGACGAATATTCACCTTCTAGCTTACGTTTCACGGTTTGATAACGTGCTGAATCTACTAATGTCACGTTTGCCTAAGTGATAGTGGACACTTTGCCAAAGATTTGTGTGTTTCAGGGTTCAGGAAGCCGCAACCAGGATGTGGAGGGTGGGAAAAACGAGTCCCTATTTTTGTTTGTCAGAGGAGAAAAGTGAAATCGGACACGGTCGGGTAAAGATGCTACAGGGTCAAGCTAATAGGACAGTGTTGTGCTAAAGCAGTTAAGGGGAAAATATTATCTTATGTCTAACAAAGAAAGGGATGAATTTTATGACTATATTACATCCCATCTTATCTTTTTTTAAAAAAAAGAAAGAACATCGTGCCTTTTGAGGGTTTATTTGGCTTTTTTCTAAAAATGAAAGGAACGCGAAGAGTGTAAACTGATTCTTAAAACCGGTGGATTGATTCCTTGAAGCGAAAATTTTAACATGGAAATAATACATATGTTTTTGTTTTCGCGATATTGATTCTTATAAACGGTTGATTCTTATAACCACTGATCACTATATGCGGTGGTTACTTTATATATAATTTTGGCGCCATCTCTGAAAATACCAATGCACTATAACTTTTTATAGGGAATTGAGAACATATAGTAATCAATTTTTTCCTATAAATGGACGACTGTAAATCGACAACTAAACAGACCAAACAAATACGAAGATTTATAATTCTTTAATCCCTCTCCTTGAACATCGTACGGGCAGTTATTTTTCCTCATCTTCCCTTTTTTCCGAACGCAATTTTTCTATTTCCCATTTCACACTCTCCTAGCAATTCATCAAAACTGAGACCCGAAACAATTTAAGCAAGCAAAAACTGAGTTTGGTTGAGAAGGAAAAAAAAAAAGTTACTTTCACTTCACAAAATCGGTCACATTTCAGCCGTTCGGATTCTCACGCCATTTCGACCCTTGTGTGCAATTACCGGAAAGGGAAAAAGAAGGGAAAAAAATAAAGGAAAGGGAAAAAAGAGGGGGCGCCTCCACACAAACTCCAAATCCTTAAGTTAACAGAACTGTACACACTGCAGAGAACCGTTTCCTTTTCTTTTTTTCACTTCTCTCGAAAGCATTGTAAACAAATCAAGCAAACGCTTTAATAGTTTTTCCATCCAGTTTTCAAGCACTTTGTTCTGTCTGTATCACACAACGCTTTTCCAGTTTCCGGAAAACATTCTTTCTCCCGGGTTTGATGAGCAACGTATAAAAGTGTGGAGAGATTTCGCCGGGTTCTTGGAGAATGCCTGGTTTATTTGCATACCTCCCGTGTTTCGGCCACCAGATATGTTCATTGTTTCCCCTTTTTTTTGTAACATATGCTCTCATATACTTCATACATTTTGTATTTGTACTTCTGGGTGCTTGAAAAGTTTATTATCGATCTGCTTTATGACTTTGTCCCCTTTGCACATTTAAAACATTTGATAAGCAATAGAAATGAAGTTAATTCTTTGAGCAACGGCTACATTGATGATGATCAGAGCGAGCTAAACGATATCGCCTAAGGTTGTTGTGTACTAACTCTATTGCATTCGCCCACCTCAGTGTTAACCTATGGAGAAAATTTGTCTATTTACAGCTACACAAATGCTGATATTCCAATAAAAATGGCATTTTTAGAGAACCTGAACTTTTCTGGTCCTTGTAACAGGATTCATTTTATAAATTTCGTCCACCAAATATATAACTGGAGCAATAATAATAGCCTTAAATATCAGTTTAGATTTGTACTGAACAAATGCTATAAGTACAAACTTCTTTAAAGCGAAATACATACGACGCGGTAAGTTTCAAACAAATCTCATTCATAATAAAAGATTTTTCGTACGTTACAAAAGCCTTTTGCAGATAACCACGTATTTTGACATCAAATTTCTAAAGAAAATAGAGTTTTGCTACTTAAATCAATAACACCTACATGCAGGAGTGCATCTTCAGAATTCAGCGCTAACTATATTTTTCAACTTTTGAATAATAACACTCTCCACCTATTATTGGTTACGAATTAAATCTTAATAATTACATTAAATATTTTATACAATATTTAATGTAATTATTAGATTTGATTGTTCAATTAATTAAATATTTTAAGTAATTGAACAATCTTACTTTAGTACAGTGCAAGTTCACTTGATTGTCTTCAACCCAGAGAGGATTGCGTTTACTCAGTTTTGGAATACACTTACACTGTTAAAATGAAACGACTCTTCAGGTTAAAAAAGCTACCTGTTTCTGGGTAGCGGGTTTACCTGTTTGCGCATTCCACTATCTTAGCTTTAACATAGTTATACCTCCAATTTTTTTCAATATCCCCAAAACAGCATTTCACTTTTACATCGTAGCCTCTGAGAAATGAACAACAAGCATTGCTAAAAATAACGCCAAGGAATTATGCATCAAACTTTAAAAGACATTGATATTAAATGAAAAATATTAAACTCAGATCACATAAATACACCCACATTCCGCTAACTCCCTAAGTTGTTTTTCCTTATGCAGTTAAGAAATAAAAAAATATCCGATATTAAAACTGCCTAGGAGCAAATTGTCAGCGCTATTTCTCTAATTTCTTTTTATTAACTCCCAGTGATTTTCTTCGATATCGTGCCCTTTCGCTTAAAACAAAAAAAGAAAGTTTCGCTTATCTCTCTCTCTTTGGATATCTATATACATTAAAAAGACCATTAAAAGAATTTAAAAAAAAATTGGATTGATATTATTTTCTCGTTTTAACTTCGTTTGGCTAAATTGAATTTGTTTCTAAATTATCTTTCACAGCTGAAATATATCTTTTTTAACGTTTTCTCGTTCTCTCTGAAGGAAGAGTGCTAGAAATTAAGTTTTTTTCCTTCTTCTAATTCTCAACAGTTTGTTACGTTTCTTGTTAGCTTGATGTGTTTGACAACTAGACAATGCACTAGAAAACTATTTCGAAGTCTGGGAATTTTTATTACCACATCACCTGTAGTTTAAATTGTGTTATTACATTCTCATTTTATTTAATATATCGAACTATCTGCAATCGCCTAATTTTGTCTTTGACAAATACGATTTTTGCAATCCAGTTTGACAAATCAAATCTGTTTCAATTCTGTTTAAAAAAAAACTTAACTATTTGGTTTCTTATGGTACCTTTGACAGGAAAAATGTTTATATTAAATTTTCAGCTATCCGATTTGAAGTCTATCAAATACAAGTTTTCCGCATTAGATAGTGTGCCGTTTTTTTTTTGATAAACAAAAAAGCATTAGCAGGGCCCACATAAATTAAATATCAAGATGAATTAATTGCTCTCACAACCGACAAATTTTGATATAGATCTATGCTCTCGTTCCTGAAATTACCTTATTTTTCAGACCATAAGACTCACCTCAAATTTATAGGGAGATTTTTAGGTAAGAATATTTGTAATGAATATAAATATATTTTCAATTTCGTACACAACACAACACAATTATTTCCATTGGCGGGTTACAAGAATATATAAAAAAATATTCAGGTAGTCTCTTCTAACGAAACTACCGCGGGTTATTAACATCGCATTATTTATCGTTGCTTACCTCTTTTGTGTGTATATATGTATGTATGTGTTATGTATTGTGACGACTAAAATTGTGATAGGTATAATTTAACTTTAATTCCATTGTTTAATAATTAAAGTTAAGATAAATCTTAAAAACCATTTAAATCAATTTACAGTTAATACATAGTTTTAATTACTGTTAAAATCGTCATAGCATTAGTGGTTAATACATTTAAGGAGATGGAAAAGAGTTGCTTTGTATTTTTAGCTGTACAATAACCCACAAGAAAAATTTAAATTAACACTGGTTCGATTCATTTTTGAATCACTGTGGTTATTTATGAGCCTTGAAAAAAAAAGGAAATAAAATCAAAGAAAATTACTTCCCTATAATTGAAGCACACCCAAAAAAAATCATCTGAAAAAGAAAAATTCAAAAGATCATACCTGCTGAAAAATAAAATTTAAATTCAAAATTGCCAAGCTACGCCATGACGATAAATTACAGAAACTAACAAATTTTATTTTTGTTGATTATTCGCACAATGTTTTACATGACTTCTATAAAATTAAATATATGAGGAAACATACATCTCTTCCGAAATTACCAATAATCAAGTGTGTTCAACCAAATACAAAATTACATATATCATGTTCCGAATTTATCGATAATTAAGCGAGTTCAACATAATACAAAATAAAATATATTATAGAATTAGGTGGCTGCCTGCTGAATAAAAAAAAGTTAAGTCATTAAGGGGATGGTAGACTTTCAAATTACCAAAAATCGAACAAAAATTGAAATATTTTTGGTGTATTAATATTTTTAAAATATGTAAATATTGGAATAAAATGCATTTAAAATATGTATTGAAAAGAAAAATGAAAATTTGGTGGCTGTAGAGGAGACAATATTAAAGGTATGTGAAAAACATCTTTCAAATGGTTTTTTCTCAGAATGAGTCATTTCCAGATTTGCAGGTCTTTGAAATGCTCCTCGAATCATAATTGTTGACGAAAGTTTATAAATTTATTACAAAGACTCCTCTAATATATTAAAATAAAGTCATGTATCCATTTTAGGTTTTGACATCATTCAAATTATCAAAGTTTAACTTAAGTGTAGAATAGTACAAGAATTTCACGAAAATTCAGGAGTACAAGCATAAAAATATTTCCTAACAATTAACTATGCAACGAAAGTACAAAGCAAAATGTAAACAATAGAAATAAACAAAATTAAAATTCAAGCATAGACTGCTAAATCACTATAACATAAAACTTATCCTGCAAAGAAAAACATTTTCAATAGAGGATAGCGCAGAAGCTTCATTTCCCCATAATGAAAAAAACAAATAAATAATCCAACAGAGATAGATAAAAATAATACGAAAATAGATAAAAAAGCAAATAGAAATCAAGCACTCTGGGCATCCACGCACCAACGGCAAGATTCTGTAAAAGTGCCGGAACTGAACCATAAAACAACAGAGGTAACCGACAGGTCTCGACATCAGGGAGTCTAACCATGTCAGATACCTCAAGGGGAACTTTCTGAATAGGATGCAGGTAAGCCCAAAAGACATCCCAAGGCTCCGAGTCCCCCAAAGAAGCAATAAGTCAAGAAGAAAATGAAAAGACAAACACAACTTACAGTATGGGTTCAACGCACCTTACATGCAAGCACACAAAAATCCTAATGCAAAGTAAACGATGCGTACACACCCCAATTCCGTAAGTGACGGTTATGGCGAAACAGCAGCCAATTCTATCCTAAAGGGTTACGTAATTGTAACATTACTATAGATCCACCCCCCATTACAGCTTAACCAAATGAAAACACAAATACTATTCTAAACATCTTTAAAAATTGCTAAGTCTAAAAGCCATTTTTTTAAAACTTTTAAATTGCCGAAATTTTTAGGGAAATCGTTTTTTCTTAAGTTTTCTTCGAAAATGCTACATGCCTCCAAACAATCCCCAGCGTTGTTACATATGTTTCTGTAAAGTTGTGAGTAAAAAATATTATAATAAATTTTATAGTTTAAGTTGCTATGGAAATTGGTAAACATAATAACCTCGAAGTTAAAATCTAACCTTTTATCATAATTCCCTATTTGTATTTCCCTATTTTGAATTTTAATTTTTAAATCCAGATAAGTCGCACAAAGATTATTATCGTTAGTCCGGTTTAAAGTAAGTTCCTTTGGGACGAGACATGTCGGTTACCTCTGTTGTTTTATGGTTCAGTTCCGGCACTTTTACAGAATCTTGCCGTTGGTGCGTGGATGCCCAGAGTGCTTGATTTCTATTTGTTTTTTCTCTATTTTCGTATTATTTTTATCTATCTCTGTTGGATTATTTATTACGAAAGTACAAAGCAATACATAACTCTGTTCAAAATGTATTTATAAGCAATGCAAATGGAAATTTAAGGGAAGAAGTTAAAAATTGGATCGCAAGGAGCATTTAAAAAATAATTTAAATTTTTAAAATATAAAGTATAAACAAAATTGTAAAATTTTATAAGGTGTTTGATATAGTTCGACTTTAATGAATATACAGGTAACCCTCCTACATCACGGCATCTTACAACACGGTTTCGCTCTAACACGATAAGATAAATTGCGGGAACCCTCGTATAACATTGCAACTTGTAACACGGTTTCGCTCTAACATGATTAAAAATTTACGAAAACATTTGTACAACATTGTACTTCTATAGCACTGGATAACATGATTTCTGTTTAACACATTTAAAAACTTAATTACCTTAAAATAATGACGGGAAGGAATAATGAACTATAGTGGCTTTACATGAAAATGTATAAACAAATTATAATTTATTCATTTATAACTCTATAAAATTACAAGACGGCTTAAGCTTAGCCGAAAATCTTTAATCATTTTTCCTGAATGCAGACTCTTTCTCTGAAAGAAGCCGAAAATTCAAAAGGGATCTACAAAATTGTCTATCTCTATACCGTGAATCTACAATGACCTTGTAAAAACCAACTATTAAACCAAAATTACAGATTTTTTAAAGAGGATAGAAGGTGCAAAAAATCTAGATTAGGAAAAAAGGTTCTGAAAGTGAAGGTGATATCGTTCTATCGAAAAAAAGTTCTCGTTGATTGTACTGAGCAGTGATGAGGAAGAAATTTATTGAATTAAGGTCGCATTAAATGAAAATATTTTTTTTTTGTTTCTTTCCATTTTGTGTTGTTCATACATTTATATTTTTGAATAAAAATTAAGCTGCTTATATGGAATTCAAGAAAAAAATGTTTTTTTTTTTTATAAGTTTTCGGAATGCAACCCCCCCATTTTTAGTACTGGCTCTGGGTCTCATATAACACGGTTTCACACAACACGGCATTTTCTAGGAACCTATCTACCGTATTATAGGACGGTTACCTGTACATGCAAAATTTCACATCTCTGAGGTAAATATTTCAAAAATTGCTGTGTAATGCCCACCATCCCATTATTAAAAATAAAAGACAATGAGTCTTTAACGACTCTGCTGCAGTACTTGCACCAATGATTGCACCAATGGCGAAACTCGTTCCCATCTTCATCTCCGGGATCCAGTTGTTCGGAAATAGTCATTCTCTTCAGTCCCGTAGGCCCGAGAGCCAAGTCCGAATCTCTTCATCGCCCTTCCGCCTCGCAGGTCCCACTTGTAACACCCTGTATTCGTCCACTTCGTCAAACTTAAAAAAAAAAAAAATATGTGTCACGGTGCGACATACATTTCGGAGGGTAAACTTTTATGTAAAACTATGCGGGCTATATTTTCCAACAACTCAGTTTGGCGCTCTTATTTCCAGGACACAAAATTCTTCGAATTTTCCCCCCAAAAATTTATTGCATTAAAAGATTGTGTGTTCTTTTGCGCTTAAAATGACTTTTAAATCATGTTTTTATCTTAATTACAACAGGATACATTATTTTTTGTTTTGCAACATTCCAATACTAGCCAATCTGTGTTTAAACCTGTAAATGCGTTTTACCTCATAATGGTTTTTTTTTGCCATTTCTCATCTTTAAATTGTTATAAGTCAAGAGCCGTTAACGATAAATAGTTCAAACTTGGAACATGTCTTTTCAATTATTTTACTTTAATTTTGATTCAGTAAATTTGAAAAATATATTTACTTTTGAAAATATGATTTTTTAAAAATATCTTACATAATTTTTTTTTTAATTTTTAATCTAAATATTTTTAATTAAAAAAAAATTAATATTAAAAAAACGCTGAATCAAAATTAAAATTTATATATTTCTGTTTAATTAAATGAAATACTTTTGAAATTCGACAAATAATATTTCGAGTTATAACGATTTTAATCTACCCCACTTTTTAAAAATTTTAAATTTCAAAATTTTTAAAAAAAGTTTATGAAAAGTTTTATAATATGTTTTTGTTTACAAATTATATGGTTGACCATCACAAAAAAATTCAGAATTTTAACTCAATAAATAAAAAAAAATTTTAAATGTGCCCTGGACCCCCTTAATTTCCATCACTCAGCTCGTTCTTCTGTTTTTTTAATGAATTTTTAGCAATAACGACTCACTGTAACCCTGCGCGCATTCCGATATCGTGTCTTTGTCGTTCAACTTCTCCCCGCTGGGGTCTTGGGATGATCACCAGGAAAACTGGAAAACTAGGTAGACCGGAAGTTTCCGGTTACCAGTGCATAAACCAGCCAGAGATAGCGATAAGAACTTGTTCTCAAGATAAGCTTCAGTTTTAAGGCTGCTATGCACTAACCCCATTGGATTTGCTCACTTCAATGTTAGCCTTTGGAGAAAATTTGTCCATGGATTGCCGACTTGGATTAAAAAATTTAAAAAATAAAATACTTCGTCATAGAGAAAGAAATTTTACATTTGTGAACATTTTTCGTTTTTTTTTTAAAATGCAATTAATATTTTAAAATTTAAATTATTCGGTTAAAAATATGGTATAGTGTGTTTTAAACGCTCATCTGACAATACCAATTTTATTTGATTATCAGCATTTATGTACCTGTAAATAGTTGATAAACGTATTTTAAATAAAAAATTGGGGGGCAGCGCTTAACCCCTCTATAGAGAGAGAGCCATTACAATCCCTCAAAATATCAATCCGAAGGGGGGTGGAATTCTCGATCTGTCAACTGGACTCCTCCCACTACTAGAGTCTGCAAGAAGAGGAAAAGTGAAATACGATTTTTTTTCTTAGTACATAGCAGCCTTAAGAAAAAAATATTTATACGAGGAATATCCTAAAATCTTCTATTCACCAGCCAACAAAATTACATCACACCAGCCACTTTAAAAAGTTTCTAAATAAGAGTTATTTAAATTATATAAATTTTAACAATAAGGTGACACATGTGATGATCTCCTTCAATTTAATTCATCATAATGACAAAACATTTCGAGAAACTTGCGCACGCCTCTCCAAATGCAATGACATTAATCAAATAAATGAATATTGGATCACCACATGTTTAACCAGAAGAAATATTTAGTAGAGGCTTAAAAAATTGATTTAAAACAAAGTATACAAACTGTTAATAAAATTTAATTTTTGATTATTGTATTAATCATTCTAAGATAATTTAAGTTATAAACACAACAGTATCTATCTATCTATCCTGAACTGCTAAATAAATGGTATTGTCAGATAGAATGAACTTTTCTGCACCTTGCGACATGATCATTTTATAAACTGCGCCCTCTAAAGGAATTTAGGAGCGTTTAAAAACCCACTATCATATTTTTTCCCCGAATAATTTAAATTTTAAGATATTTGCATTTTTACTAAAACAAAAAATGCCCAAAGATGTAAAATTTCTTTCTCTATTCCGGAGTACAACTTAAGAAAAAAAAGAGTCTTTCAATCCAAGTGAGTCAGTGTTAACCTATGGAGAGAATATGTCCAAGGATTGCCGACTTGGATTGAAAGATTTTTTTTTTAAAAAAATTTTCTCCTTAATAGAGAAAGAAATTTGACACCTTGGGGCATTTTATGTTTAAAAAAATGCAAATAATATTTTAAAATTTAAATTATTCGACAAAAAATCTGAAATAGTGTGTTTTAAGCGACGCTAAATTCCTTCGGTGGTCGAAATTTATAAAAAGATTCCTGTTGCAAGGTGCAGAAAAGTTCAGGCTATCTTAAAATACCATTTTCACTGGAATATCAGCATTTATGTAGATGTAAATAGTAGACACATTTTCCCCATAGGTCAACATTGAGGTGAGCTAATTCAATAGGGTTAGTGCACATCGGTCTTAACTAAGTTCCGGTTTAAATAGCCCCTCTTGTAGCTAAAGATAACCGTAGCATCCTCAACAAACCAACCCACCATTCTTACAAATTTATCCAAAGGGCATGAACCGGAAGTCTCCCGTGATTTAACGATAATCTGCACAGCACTCAACACGCTGAAGAACACTCAGTTTCTAATAACAATGAACCCGAGTGGTTGCACCTAACTTTACCATAATCAATATGTGTTCAGCTTTATCGATAGCTTTTTTTTTTAAATACCGATCTAAAAGATAATAGAATAAAAATTTGGAATAACTACTCCAGAGAAGATCTCTAGTATACCTTAGCAGATAGGCTTTTATTTTTTTAACTTAACCTTGCGATTGACAACATGTATTCAACTTTCCTGATAACATAAGTCAGAAAATCGTACAGAGAGACGAGAATAAAATCCGAATTTAACTACTACCAAAGGAATGACCAAAATGTCTAAACTAAAAAGTAATTTTTAAACCGAATCTTAACCGTTGTCAACATGTTTAAATCTAATGTTACAATTGTCAAGTTGTATTCAACTTTTCGAAAAATATTTGTTTAAAACTCGTAACGAGACAAGATTAAATTCGAAACAGCAGTTATTTGCAGAAAAAAATCTCCAATATGTCTAAACCGAAAAGTATTTTTAAAACGAATCTTACAGTTGTCATTGTGCATTCAAATTAATAGATAGCTTTTATTTGAATATCGAACTAAAGCATGATAAAACAAAATTTGAAACGTTTCTTCGTCTAAAAGAATTACTAATAGCACTCAACTTCAGTACAATTTCCTGTACAATTTTTATTTTTACCGTTCGTAGGATAGGGCCTTATGCGTCAATACTTAGAGAATTAAATTTAAGGTTAAATAGTCCAAATAAAGTAATGTTTATGGTCTCAAAATTTGGCCCATTGGAAATCCTGGGCCGATTATTTCGTATTCGATGTAATTAAACGCAGCTATTCAAATAGAGCTGAGGATTTAGTTTTCGCTCAAAACTTTCATTAATTCTAAGAGGCTGCCCCTAAAACTAGAACCGAGAATTTAAGCGTGTACTAAAAAGTTTCATAATACTAATAGGTGGTTTTCACAAATAGAGCTGAGAACTGAAGTATTGGCTAAAAAGTCGCATTAATACTAAATGGCAGTCGATACAAATAGAGGTGACAATTCAAACATTAGCTGAGAAGTCTCATTAATACTAAATGGTAGTTCACAAAAATAGAGGTAACAATTCAAACATTAGCTAAAAGTCTTAACAATAAATGGAAGTCGACACAAATAGAGGTGACAATTCAAACATTAGCTAAAAAGTCTCATTAATACTAAATGGCTGTCGACACAAATAGAGGTGACAATTCAAACATTAGCTGAGAAGTCTCATTAATACTAAATGGTAGTTCACAAAAATAGAGGTAACAATTCAAACGTTAGCTAAAAGTCTTAACACTAAATGGCAGTCGACACAAATAGAGGTGACAATTCAAACATTAGCTAAAAAGTCTCATTAATACTAAATGACAGTGAACACAAATAGGTGAGTATTCAAATATTAGCGAAAATATAATTTACACTAAGAGGATGTCGAAACAAATAAGCTGAGAATACAAGTACTAGCTAAAAGTCTCATTAATACTAAGTTGGAGTCTATGAAAAATTTATATTTGTGTTCTGTTACGGCCCTTATATATCTTTTAAAGAAATCATCGCATATATTGAACGCTTTAAAGTCCCCATATTTTAATAGTTTACATTTTCCTCTACATCTAAATCGATGCAACAACCAATACTTATCTTATATCGTGTTTTCAAAACCACACGTTGTTTCACTCCAAAGCAATTATTAAAAACCACGAAATCACAACCCCTATAGATTTGTTGTTACCTTCGATTTAAAAATAAGTAGAACAAAACTTCTATCGAATCTTTTTCGGAAAGAAAGTTTGACGAGTCGTACTTTCGCTTTACAAAAATCAAAAAATCAGTCACATTTCAGCTACTTGATTCACACGCCGTTTCTAAGTGTGTTGAGTTGTTGCGAGGGGGGAAAAGGAAGACCAAAAAATTGGAGGGGGGGGAGGAAGAAGAAAAAGAAAAAAGGATTTAGAACCGAGGAGCTTCCAGTCTAAAGTTAAGAACACATAGATATATTTTTCTGAAAAATAACAAGGTTTGGCGTTTTACCAAAAGGATTATGAACAAGAAAATGTATAAAAAGTTTTCTTTTCCGGTTCCTCCTTCCCCCCTCCTTTTTTTTATCATGTTTTAGCAGAGTAGTTCATGCTTATTGTTTTCTGTTTCCTGGAAAACTTTTATTTTCCAGTAGGGTTAAAGTTTAAGGAAATTAAGAAAGATGTTAGTTTCTGTCAAAGTTTTATTCAGGGCTTGTGATTCAAACTTCTGTTTTCCATATTTAATTTTCTGTGACTAGTCTGAATAAATAAAATGATGTATAAAAAAACAGGCAACTAGATGAAGGTATCGCTTGGATAAAAATTAACGGTAATGTATCCCCATATAACGAACTTCTATATAACACAATTTTTTCACAACAGTGGCATTCAGGTGCAAATTGGTTCCCTTATTATGGGAAATTGAATGAACTAATTTACAACTAAGAAGAAAATTAGTTCCCTTATTTTGAAAAAGGGATGCAGATAAGTTTGCAACTAAGTCTCTTATATTATGGGACACAGTTTTCTTTGGCTCGTGAAAACAAGTTTTCAATTTCCTGCGACTGATATGCACACGTACACTGTTATTTAAAGAAAAGGCAACAAAATAAAAAGAAATTCTTCAAATTAAAATAAACAGTACCCATATAAACAACTTCAATTTAACGAAGTCCTCATTTTAACATGTTTTTTCAGAACCGAGATAGTCAATGGTAACTAAACTCTCTTGCTACGGAAACATTTCTATGTAACCAAGTTTTCTTAGACTCACGAAAATTGTTATTTCAAAAACCAAATTTTTGTGACATAAAAATCGAATATTTCTTTTGCATGTAGTGTATGGTATCTGCATGTACTAAATTCGGTCTTAATCAAAGTTGAGAGATATAGAGCACGACCTAAAAGAAATGGGTGTTGAAGGAACTACAAAACTCTGATTATTTCAATATTGATAGACACCTTATGACTGCATATTCCGAGGAGCATGTCTTTATAAAATGAAGTGAAGAAACTGCAATAATTTCTGAAATACCGTAAGACTTTGTTACTGCAGGGGTAATATAGTAATTAGCATAGTAATTAGCATAGTAATTTTTTCGTATTTTGGATCTTGCGCGGCGTCAATGATGGCAAAGAAGGGCACCAATAGCTTGTAGGACATACAGAGACACGTAGTGGCCAGTGTCCGAAGCTTCTGCGCGCCTTTTGTCTTCGCTGGCCAGTGTATTGTTCAAACCTGTTGTCAAGCTATTGACTGAAACTTCGGAAATTTTGTGTGCTGAAGGCTAACACCTTATACAACGAGCTACCAGAGGTAATTGATTTTTATTGCGAATATGTTGGTTAGATTGTGGAGCAATATAACTTTTGGGAAGTGATATTTCCGAGAGATATGAGAACATGACCTAAATATCGAAAGGCGACGGTGTTCCTTTGTGGCACATTGACACTGTCATAAAAAATACCCACAAAGTCGACTAACCTCCTCCAGCCGCTCGATGTTGCATTTTTCCGTCCTCTAAAATACCACTGGATAGTCAATAAAGAAGTATTGACTATCTGGAGAAAAAAAATCTACCCGGATGAGTAAAATGTGCCGATAGACGAATTTCCTCATTTCCTCAAAGAACTGATGTCTGCCCTGGACACCCGAGGTCTCTTTGATAACAAAGATATAGATAAAGCTATCCAATATTTGTAAAAGGTATATATAATTGTGCATCAAGATTTTAATAAACGTTTTCGTGTCTAACTTTTATGTCAGGTAATTTTTCCTCTTGGATTTCAAGGCGAAAACACAGATGTCACAAAGTAGCCCCACTCGGCTGGAAAATTCGTGACACACTTTTAATTTCTCAATGGTTATTAAAGATCCGGGTTAGCGCTATACATTACTACGTAAGGAAAGGATGTACCAATACTTTGCAATTCTTTGTTTTAGGCTGCTTTTAAAACTGATCGGCTGGTACAGGAAAAAACTTAAAATCCGTCACAAAGTAATAACATTTTACGGTATATAAAACTATTCTTTGTCAGATATGCTGCACGGATTGACGGAGATTGTCGATTCCTGACGTTATTAGTCATGGAATTTCAATGTAAATATTCCCGAAATTTTCAATATTTCATTGACAAAACGCTTTTTACTGTCAGTTCTATATATTACGATAACAGTATTAAACACCATAGGAATATAAGTTATTCTGGGGAGCGTGTCGTCACAATATTTAGTAAGTATTTGAAAATTACAGCGACCACAGCTTTCTCTTATATGCCTTGTTCAAACTGACGACCGGAAGCTATGGAGTAATACCTGTACTCGCAGCCGAGGGTTAATTTCCCATGTTCAGTGACATTTTACATTCATGTAGGGACCGAGGACAGGACCAACAGTACAGATCTGTCATCCACAATATTTAGTAAAGAAACTATACTAATTTCAGAAGAAGGTAAAAATTTCTATGGAGGATATTTTGCTCAGATTGATGGAGAATTTTAGATTTAAGGCGCAATATCTCATGGCATGCCAGGATAAATCTTAACCAAAAATGTGCACGTTTCAATGCTCTGAACGCTTTGTATTGTCAGTTCTCAGATGTATTACGGTTTCTTTAGCTTAGGAATGCATATTGAACAAATGTTTCAATGTTTTAATCCCATTTATGTAATATATCTGGGTTGTGAGGAGAAAAGAGCACAGCTGGCTGCCATACATTAATCCATCACTATTCTATGGCAATCCCTCATTTCTACGGTCACATATTTTAGGAACCAAGTCTGGCCCCTATAGAGAAGTTTATATATATATATATATATATATATATATAGGGGCCAGATTTGGTTCCTAAAATATGTGACCGTAGAAAGAGGGATTGCCATAGAATAGTGATGGATTAAAGTAGGGAAGCCGGCAATTGTTCCGAATAAAATGGTCGTTTTCAGGAAGGGTGTTTTATCTATATATATAAAACAGTTCCGTAACTGACTCATTCATTCACTGACTGACTGACTGACATACAACGCACAGACCAAACCGCTGGACCTAAAGGGCTGAGATTTTGCATGGCGATTCTTCTAATAGTGTAGGGGTGCACTAAGAAAGATTTTTCAAAAATTCTTCTTAGATTTTTTAAAATTAAATTTTTAAGCTGTTTATGGAACTTTTTTTATGTTTGCATTTAAAATAATACATTGAGGGTTATAAAATTTATATCACGAGAAAGATCATAAAAATTCCTTCAAAATGAAATTTTTTTCGAATTTTTACCTCCATGTCCTGATTTTTGGTGAATTTTTAAAGATTAATTTTTAGAATTTAATTTATTAAATGCTGATCACGTGAAATCTTTTTCTGGTACTTTCAATAAATTTATCGTCACGTGCGTAACAACTAAATAGACAAAAATAAAATTTCTCTTTCTAATGCAGCAGACGATTGGATATTATCCAAAAAAAAAAGCATATCCCTTACGATTTTTTTATAAATATATATAGATAGATAGATAGATATTTTACATCAATTGTATACATTGATCATCGCATTTATTATAAATATATATATTTATTTTTTGGCATAAATTGCATACGTTGACCGTTGTATTTAATTTGAATGTACTCCGTAGCGAAGCGCGGGTTTTCAGCTAGTAGATACATATATATATATATATATATATATATATATATATATATAGATATAAATGGAGAAAGAAAGAGATGGATATATATATATATATATATATATATATATATATATATATATACCATACACACAAGTCTATCTGGTTCCATATTAAAAATACACCAGATATTCAATTTGTACCAGTGTGTATAACGTACACATTAGTACAAATTGAAAATTTGCGAATGCCAGAACCATCGATATACTAAAACAGAAAACGATTAATTTTTAGAGAACGCCCTTTCTTATTATTTGAGTATATCTCGTACTTTTGTTTCATCTATAAATGACGAGGGAAAAAAATAGAGAGAGAGAGCGAAAACTGCTATAAAAAATATGTTTCGTTATCAGTTCCGTCCCTTTCATCGAAATATGAAAATGAGCAGAAAAACTCTCCCGGATCAAGCCATGGAGTGTTCTTATCTGCGCCGTGCGTGCCGAAGAAGCCGTGTAAACGGGGGAACTTTTGCTAAATCAGAAGGAGGGATAAAGACGGGAGAAAAAAAAAAACAGGAGGTGCTCGAAAAACACGTTACATTCTTCGAAAAGTAACTGCGTCTTTTGCAGTTTCTGTTGGCTTCTGGCAGTAATAATTTACTTTAACACATATTCTATGGGGCATTAACTTTGATGATATGATCCTCGTAAATTCGTCTGTAATATGGAATGATGTATGAATTTATGGGAAAAAGATAGAAAAAACAAAGATAAAAACTTTTCGGGTTATGTATGGTTGGTCAATTCTAAATTCATGCATCATGGTAGTCTCACACACACACAAAAACATATACAGAGGCTGTTCACACATTTTTTAGACGATGTATATTGTATTCACAAAACTAAATTACATAACATTCTTGTGTTTTAAATGTTCTATTTGACATCCTTTATTCTGAACTATCTTTCGACACCGCAATTACCAGGATAGTAATGCCTTTTGAAGTGTCAGAAGAGGTATTCTATCCCATTCCTCCTGAAAAGCTTTCCAGAGTCCTGTAAAGGTTTTGGGACGACGTTTGGATAATGCAGATTTTAAAAGTCCGAAAGCACAAAAATCCATAGGTGATACATCGGGAGATTTAGTAGGGGTATCAGTGAAGGGTATGGCCTTGATACCAGTTTTTCGTTCCATTTCTTTTAGGAAATTTACAGTGGAGTTTGATGTGTGACTGTTAGCTTTGTCCAGATGGAGTCTCACAGATTGATGGCACTGAGGGTAAAGCGATGGTATTTCATTCAGAAAAATTGGCAATAAAATATGTTATTGATAGTATTTGGAGTTAATCTTGACATTTTTTTCCACTCTCATTGTTTTTAACTTGCCATTATAAGAAAAACCAGCAACAATCATGAATACCTTAGAAAAAGTTTCTTTCGATTCTTTGAACCATGTACTTAAATTTTTTTCTCTCCTTTTATGATTATAAACGGCTCTTTTTTTGTTGCAATCATTTAAATACACCCATGATTCATCTATTGTGACAATTGTTTTCCATTTTCCTTTGGATAAGTGTTTCTCATATAGAATTCTGCAGAGTGTCCTGCGTTCAGCGATATCATTTGGAAGAAGACGATACACATTGCGTTTTTTCGCTTTCTTAAGATTTAAATCAACGTTTATCATTTTGTTTACAGTGGACACCGAGCATTTTAATGACTTTGCAACTGTCCTTTGACTAGGGGGATTTTCTTTTAACATTAAAAAACGTACCTTTGCAATAGTCGAAGATGTCCGTTTTTTCCTTGGATACTTGTTTGGAATTTTTGTCCCACTTGAGGCTCCATTTTGACGTTTTTTTTTCCTTTCTTGTTAACGATATTACCTATCGACACTTTAGATATCACAAAACCATGACTCTCAGATCGTTTTTTGATAATGGAGTATGCATATTTCTCTTCGGAAAGAGCATAAATGTAGCCTTCGAACCACTGCTTTGTTAAAAACGCCATTTTGAATAAACCAAAACTTTCAAGCCGTAGACGATAATTTTGACTTTTAAAAACATAGTACAGTTGCAATTATTTCTTTTGCAGCAAACGATTTTTTATTACCGCTTACCAAAATCGTCTAAAAAATGTGCGAACAGCCTCTGTATATATATATATATATATATATATATATATATATATATATATATATATATATATATATATATATATATATATATATATATATATATATATATATATATAATAGTTCTCAAAAATTAAGGAAAAATCACAAAAAGAGGGATAACACGTTCAAAACTAGGCCAATCTGTTTAAAATTTGAATATGTAGTTAAATAAAAGGTGCGGCACAATACTACATTACGCAAAATAGTGGCGCTGCAGTCGGAGTACGTCATTTGCGAGGAGCATAAAAGTGCATGTATCAGAGAAAGGCGACCATTGTCGCTGCGAGGTTGAGTTTAGACATCTGGCGTAGCCAAATTGTAACAATGACCTCCAGGCGTCATTTGACCGAAGAACTGCGATGGAGAGCTATTGGGAGACTAGGGGCAGGACAAAGTCATACAGAAGTGGCCAGATGGCTAAATACGTGTCCCTCTGTGATTCATAGACTTTAGCAACAATTTCTAACCATGGATTCGGCATCCAGGAGGTTCAGTCAAGGACGGCCATACTGTACGACGAGTGCCGATTACCGATATTTGTCATTATGCGTACGAAGAAAAACAACATCAACTCCGTCTGATCTCCCTC
>OU015490.1:125670819-125883319 GCA_907164885.2 Dolomedes plantarius | reverse complement strand
GAGCGGATTTTGTATGTGGAGGGTAATCTCCGGTACCACTGCACCTATTTGAAGAATTCTTTTACTATTTGAAAGGTACATTATTCCAGATGGACATAGGCTTTATATTATGCATATATGATCTGCAGAAAGAAAGTTAGGGGCCTAAATATTGAGCTGATGCTTCACCTTTATAACTTTTCCTTTGTCAACCATAGTCAAGTAACCATATTAACACATCAAACTACATATTCATTTATTATCAGTAAAACATTTAATATTGGTACATATGTGTTATACGCACCTCACTGCCAAGTTTGGCTATTTTGTGTTTGGCGTGGTAACCATGCGATTTTGGAGGGATTTTGTTATTTTGTGGTAACTCAGTTTGAATGGCTAGTAGTAGATAAAAGGAAACTTTTATGCAATGTTTTAAGTCGATAATTAAAAAAGAAATTGTTATGATTCCGCATCAGATTGTTTTATCATTGAGCAACTAATATTCCAAGTTTCATTAATAGTCGGCATAAATGATGCTAAACATGATTACTTAGTTTTGTAGTTTTATCACTGAGCAGAAGCTGGCCACATGGTATAGTGTTTAGCAACGTGTGCTTCGTGGGGTCGGATTCAAATCCTGAATAAGCCTTGGTCGTTAACGTGAAAAAGCGATTCTGGCTCACCTAAATGGTGCTTCTACAGTAAAGTTGTAAGGAAGACTTCGCGGTGAATAACAGAAAGGCGGATATCTAACAAAAAGTGGCTCCGCATTAGAAAAATGAATCACTGAGCAAAGGAGATGTAAAATGTCAAGTTTCACTAAAACATCGCTGTGAATGATGCTAAACATAATTACTTAATTATGTAGTGTTATCATTGGGCATAGGAGTTGTGAATTCCACTTCATTAAATAATATACATCATTACATAATTACGTACTTTTTATCATTGAGCATAGGAGATATAAAATCCCAAGTTTCATTTAACAAACTCGGGGAATGGACGCTACATAAGATTGACGAATTATGTAGATTTATCATTGAGAATAGGAAAATATAAAATCCCAAGTTCGATTGTTTAAATCATGGGGAATGATACTAAACATGATTACTTAATTTTGTAGTTCCTCATTGAATGTAAGAGATGTAAATCCCAAGTTTCATTTAATAACCGTGGGGAATGATGCTAAATATGATTACCTAATTATGCTGTTTTTTCACTGAGCATAAAGCATCTGAAATCCCAAGTTTCATCAGACAATTATAGCGAATGACATTAAATATGTTTGCCTGATTATATTATCATTGAGCACACAAGATGTAAAAGCCCAAGTTTCATCAACGAATTTCGGGGAAGGATACTTAATATGATTACCTAATTAGGCTGTTTTATCACTGAGCATAGGAGATCTGAAATCCCAAGTTTCATAAGACAATTATAGCGAATGACGCTAAATATGTTTACCTGATTATATTATCATTGAGCACAGAAGATGTAAAAGCTCAAGTTTCATCAACGAATTACGGGGAAGGATACTTAACATGATTACCTAATTAGGCTGTTTTATCACTGAGCGTAAAGCATCTGAAATCCCAAGTTTCATTAGACAATTATAGCTAATGACGCTAAATATGTTTGCCTGATTATATTATCATTGAGCACAGAAGATGCAAAAGCCTAAGTTTTACCAAATAATCATGTACTAGAAGGATGCTTAACATGATTACCTAATTATGCTGTTTTATCATTGAACATAGGAGATCTAAAATCCTAAGTTTCATCATGCAATCTCTGATGCTAAAAATGCTTACCTAATTACGTAACACACAGAATAGATATCCATATTTCTTAATATATCTCCACCACCCGAGGGAATTTTACAAAAAAATTTTAAAACTGATAAGAACTCAAAACCCGGAGATTTATACATAGACTTATCTATATCAGAAGCCCTCGTAAAACTAAAGAAATCGAGGTTTTTGATCCCCACTAAAATCTGAATATGCACAATAATTCGACATTATCTTCCAGGAATACCCACCAGCAAAGGGGTCCCTTTAGAATTACGCACTTTCGGGAGAACTTGGGGAGTCGAAAAAAAAAGTATAAAAACTCAGGGTCCGTCCTGAGTGTCCTTATCACATTTGCGACGTCAGCAATTGCTTGTCCAGGGGTGGAAAAAAAATAAAAGACCACAGAAAAATTTGGAAGGGAAAAGAACCGTTTCAGGAGAGGGAAAATACGATGAAGGGTCTTTTTAGGAGGGTTTTATACAGCCGTACTTTGGAGTGAGCTGAGATACTGGCTAGGGATAAAAGGGGAATCAATGCAGCCGAATTTGTTTACGGCGAAATTCATTGTCGCACATGTCCAGTAAAGGAGTTAGCAGATAAGCGCAGGCTCTAGAGCGGGGATGTCCGGGAAAGTTTAGAATATTAGAAAGAAATAATCTTTTCTAGAAAGATTTTATAAGCGTACGTAGCATGCGACGTTTCAGTGGATTCTATCTTTTTCATTATTATTTTTTTTAAGGCTGCTGTGTACTAACCTTATTGGATTGGTTTACCTCAATGTTAACATATGGAGAAAATGTGTACAAGGATTGCCGATTAGGATTTAAAGATTTTTTTTAATTGCACTCTGCAATAGAGAAAGAAATTTGACACCTTGGAGCATCTTTCATTTTTAAAAAATGTCAATAATATTTTTAATTTTGTTGATTCTAATCCCCTCGTTGTAGGAAAGCCTTCACCAAGTCCAAAGGATCTAGGTCCTCAAATCCTAGGTCCTTGGCAAAGGGTAGTAAGCAGCTTCACTTTAAGGCGAGGTACCACTAGGGCTTATGTCTGACTTGACCTCGAATAGCGTCGGTCCCGAAATTTTGAACCGGGTGAAGTGACGAGACCGGAACACTTGACACCACACCTCCAGAGGTAAATTTGAGAACATGGAGGACATTGTAGCCACAACCTATTTTACGTGACCCGGACACCATTAATGAACACGGCCGTGGATTTGCAGCGACGGGCATCAAACCAGGGACGTTCAGATCATTGGTCCTCTGCTCTTACTAACTGGGCCACCGTACCCCATTTTAAATTTTCAACTATTCATGGAAAATATCTGATATAGCGTGTTTGAAACGCTCCCCAATTCCTTTGTTGGATGGAATTTATAGAATGAATCCTATTTCAAGGTGCATAAAAGTTCGGGCTATCTGCAAATACCATATGAATAAAGACTGTATAGTTTCTGTGTTTAAGGCTGCTGTGTACTAACACTGTTGGATTCGCTCACCTCAATTTTAACCTATGGAGAAAATGTGTCTACTATTTACAGCTACATAAATGCTGATAATCCGATAAAAATGGTATTTTCAGATAACCTGAACTTTTATACACTTTTCAACAGGATTCATTTTGAAAATTTTGTCCCCCAAAGGAATTTAGGAGTGTTTGAAACACACTTTACTAGATTTTCCCCTGAATAACTTAAATTTCAAAATATTATTTACATTTTTTTTAAAAAAAAACGAAAAATGTCTCAAAGTGTAAAATTTCTTTCTCTATTACGGATTATAATCATTGGACAAATTTTCCCATAGGTTAACATTGAGGTGAGTGAATCCAATAGGGTTACTAAACACCAACCTTAAGGCACTGGTAGAAGATAAGATTTCTATATACTGAAAACAATTAACCGTAATCTTAACGTTCTAGAAAAATATTTTAATTTTCATTCATCATAAAAGAACGGATAACAGAAGTGACAATATCCACTTACTGTTTTATTTTCACTTTCAAAAGTCATCTCTGTCAAAAAATAACCATTATTCCTGCCTTAAAAAGCATTAAAATTAATTCTCCGAGGAATCACCGATGCAATTTCGCCTAGCTTAAGAATCCTTTTAATCCGTTAATTATTTAATCAGGCATAAACAATGAAGAGTATTAAAATTTTATACAAACAGTTGTCAAATTATGCCATCATCCTTAATTTCAGCTCACCGTGTGTTTTTCCTCGCCGTTTCCTAAATTAAGAATCATTAGCATATATCCCTTACTCAATTTAAAACGGGCGTGAAAGTTGTTCAAGATTCTGTTAAATTGGAGGCATTAACAATTAAACACCTCATCAGAGAATACTAAAAATTAATTTTCCTAAGTTGATTAAACAACAGACTCTGAGAGAAAGCGCCTTTTTGCCGGCAAATGAGTCTGATTGCACCGAAGTAAATATTTTAAAGGGATACAGATCCAATTAAATCTCGCAAAAAAAAAGAAAAGTTAATGACACATTGCACCATGATGCTCTAAACTCTCATAAAGTGTTTTAGACTTTGGAAATAGATGCATTTAATTTATAGTATCAGGAATAAATGTTTCGACTAATGGGGCGCTGGAAGCAAAAATTAGCTCAGACGTCTTAATTTAATAATGATACGCGTACTAAAGTTATTTACTGTATGAAATTCATATTAAAGCCTTAATAACTGCTGAAAAAAGGATTCTAACAGCGTTAGGGGATGTTCAGTCAGCGTGAGTGTTACTCGTATTGAAATATATTGTTCCGTTTTCTTGGTTCGTTAGGATTGAATAAGAATCTATTCAGAAATTTCACATAAAATAAATTTATTATCTTGTAAATTCTTCAGACGTATACACAAATTCAAATATAAAACACGTAACAACTGTCATCTATACAGCAAAAAATTCTAAAAACACACAGGATACCAGAATTTTCAATACAATACACAACAATTAACGCAGTCACAACATATTCAATTCTCACTTGGAAAATGAACTGAGTTATAATGCCATTGTTTGGTATATTTTCAGATTTCCAAAGCGCCTTCTATAAGTCAGTCACAGCTAGATATTTCTAGAAGCTTTCAAAAAGATTTAATCGGCATCTTGGTGAAACATCGCCAAATCTGGCGACCAAAATAAGTAAAAAAAATCCATCGCCAATTTGACGATAACTCTCACATTTTCCTAGAGAGTCCGATGTTAAATACATTGCTATAGGAGCTCTTTCATAGAAACCATTTTAAAGAAACAAAATGCAATATTTACAAAATTCGTAACAATATTTAACCAATTGGAAATCTCCAAACTATTAGCCATGAAATTGCTAAGGTCTGTGATTGGTTTAAGATATGTCAATACATGTAACGCTGACAGTCGCAGTGTGAATAGTCCCTTAAGATTGTTACGACATACGTAAAGAATACTACTTATTTAAATTGAAATAAAACAAATAACATAGTAGAAATTATTTAGTTAAAAAATACTGTAATACGAAATTGTCAGGGTGTAGTAGTGAGTATTGTATTTAAATTTTTCAGGAATGCGACGTCAGTGGTTCATCAAAAATAATAATAATATTGATCATTAATACATTAGATGAGTAGTGAAGAGGAGAGGTAATAAATTCTCGTTTTTTATGAGTCGCAATTTTAATTCCCAATCACAGGAATTTAATACTAAGTCTCTCAGGTTAAAGTACAGATATTTACTGGAATATTTAAGGAAAAATTTTAAGTGCAGTGGGAATAAATTTTGGTTTAGCCGGCGATAAATGTAGTACCCCACCTAGGTAACTTAATACCAAGTCACTCAGGTTAAAATATTTATTTTGTAATACACGGATATCCATTGTTCACTTGAACACTCGTGTAAATTTTTAAGTGCAGTGGAAATGCAATTTGGTCTCTTAATCTATATATATAAAACAGTTCCGTAACTGATTGACTGACATATATCGCACAGACCAAATCGTTGGACCTAAAGGGCTGAAATTTTGCATAACGATTCTTCTGATAGTGTAGGAGTGCACTAAGAAATATTTTTGAAAAATCCTTCTTACATTTTTTAAAATTAAAATTTTAAACTGCTTTTGTAACATTTTTTAAAGTTTGCATTTAAAATAATAATCTGAGGGTTATGAAATTTATATCACGAGAAATATCCTAAAAATTCCTTTTAAATGAAATCTTTTTCGAATCTTTACCTTCATTTTCTGAGTTTTGGGGAATTTTTAAAGATTCCCTTTTAGAATTTAATTTGTTAAATGTTGATCATGTGGCATCTTTTCTTTTGTGATACTTTAAATTAATTTTGCGTCACGTGCATAACAACGAAATAAATTGACAAAAAAATATTGAAATACGGTAAAAGATACAATTTAACCCCTGAACTAATTGAGATGGAAGTTTTTTTAAAGAATTTAATTCAAATTAGTATGTTTTATGGATATTAAGCTTACAAATTAATTGCACACATTGACTGTTGTGTTTATTTTGAATATTTTCTTCTAATTTATTTTATCTATAATTTTGTCTCTCTATATTTTTATTGGCATTAATTCCATACATTGACCGTTGTATTTAATTTGAATGTACTCCGTAGCGGGTATTAAGTTAGTTGACTTATAAATGGAATTCCTCATCTCACGAACTTACCAAGTAAGAAGCTTAGTTTTGTTTGCAACCTTCTATATTACTCGTACTTTACCTTGCTCAGTTGAATACTCAAGTAAAATTTTGTTTTGTTATTTGGTGTGTTGAGTGGAAAATAAATGTCGGTTTGTTATTTGAGAACATTATTTTAATGTTCTAAAATTGATACTGTTCTCAATTTAACAACTTCAATGAGAGAGTAATATTAAATTTCTCCTCAGTAACTTAATACTAAGACACCCAGGTCAAAAGCTTAGTTATTTATTAAACCAATTATACGGATCTCTGTTGTTGACTTTTATACCCGTAGAATATTTCTAATTGATCTGTTGAATTGTGCATTCATGTATGCTAAAATTTACCTAATGCTTACTCCACACTAACGGCGACGGAGACGAAAATCATGTATCTTTGCTGTTGCGCATGAGTATTACAAAAAAAATTTCACTCCCCCGGTTCGTCTCCGTCTCTGGTCTCTGCGGTTTTCAGTTGGATAAAGTTCAACTTTTGTCTCTGCCGCCATGCTCGACAGCCAATCAGAATAGAAAGAGAAGATTATGTGCATGCGCAAATAAATTGCCTCTTCTCCCTGTCTCCTAGCGGTGTGAAGGCTTTCATGACAGCCACAGAGACTGGCGGCAAAATGTGTCTCTCTTTCGTTGCTGTCGCCGTTGATGTGAAATAAGCCGTTGGTGTGGAGTCATTTTGTCTGAAAACATCCCAAGTGCACAAATTGCTTATGGTTTACATAATTTACTCTACAATTAAAAATCCTATAAAAATTCTTTAATCAAATGAAACTTTGTCTTTCGTGTGTACGGAATTCCGTCGTTTTCTTGTATAGGCAGAAAATATTTTTAATTGGTCTTTTGAGTTAAGGACGCATGTATTTCAAAAGTTACGCAACAGTTCATTTTTGTCTAAAATCATCACTAGTGCATAATCAGCTTATTTTTTAAATCGCGTTAAAATTCTTTAACCTTTAGCTTACGGGGCCTATTTTTCAGATTCCCTCTTTTTAAAAGAGGGAATCTGAAACGGGAAATTTCATACCCCCTTTGTTAGAATGGCCATTAATTGAGTTATATATACAGTGGAATCTCGATCTATCGTTTTTCAAGGGACCGATTGGAATGAACGATAAATGCGGGAAAACGATAGATGAGGAAACATAACAAAGCAATATGATCGTTGGGACTGGATAAAATGAACGGTACATACGGAAAAACGATGGATTCGAAAACGATCTATCGAGATTCCACTATATATATATATATATATATATATATATATATATTTATATATATATATATATATATATATATATATATATATATATATATATATATATTAGAGACCCTTAAATATTCTTTAATGAAATTAAATTTTCTGTTTGTGTGTACGGATTTCCGTTGTTTATCTGTACACGCACAAAATACTTTTAATTGGTCTTTTGAGTTATGCATTCATGTATGTCAAAATTTACACAAATGTTCATTTTTGTCTGAAATCATCACGAGCACACAATACTTTTTTTTTTACTGTTTACTTCATTTACCCAACTATTAGAAATACTTTAAGAAATCATTAATCAGATTAAACTTGTCTTTTGTGTGAACCGATTTACGTTCGTTAGTTTTAGAAACACAGAATATATTTGATTAGTCTTTTGAGTGGTGCATTCATGACATCAAAATTTACACAGAAGTTAATTTTTGTCGGATATTACCACACGTACAAAATATTTTATTCCCACTTTCTTAATTTATCCTGCTATAAGAAACCTTTAAATCAAGTTTAAGTTGTCTTTTCTGTGTACGTCGTTAATTTGCGTGCACACAGAATATTTTTAATTGGTCTTTTGAGTTGATGTGTGCCAAAAATTTACAAAGTTAATTTTTGTCTGAAATTACCACAAGTACACAATATTTTTCCCAGTTTACTTAATTTACCCTGCTATAAGAACTGCTTTAAGAAATCGTTACTCAAATTTAAGTTGCCTTTTGTGTATACGTCGTTAAATTGCATACACACAGAATATTTTTAATTTGTCTTTTGACTTGTGCATTCATGTATGCCAAACATTTACGCAGAAGTTAATTTTTGTCTGAAATTACCACAAGTACACAATATTTTTTCCCCGTTTACTCAATTTACCGTGCTATGAAAATTGCTCTAAGAAATATTTAATCAAATTTAATTTGTCTTTTGTGTGTACGTCGTTACTTTGCACACACACAGAATATTTTTAATTGGTCTTTTGAGTTCTGCCTTTATGTGTGTCAAAATTTACGCACAAGCTCAGTTTTGGGTGAAATCATAAAAAAAAAACCAAATAAATTTTTTTAGTTTACCTAATTTACCCTCCTATTAGACATCCTATAAAAATTCTTTAATCAAATTAAACTTGTCCTTTGTGTGTAAATCTGCTGTTTTATTTCAAGACCAGAGTGACGTGATGAAAAAAAAAAGTCTTTTCTTCCACGTAATACACTGCTTCGCGTTAAAAGGGCATTAAACGAGAATGCCATCAAATTAAATTTATATTACTTTCAATTTTAGTTTCTATTTGGTATTGTGGAACGAAATACAATTTTTTTCCCTATCCGAACCGAAAATTTAAAACTTATTTTCTTTCCTTCTTTTTTTTTTTATTTTTTCCATCTAACTCAAAGAACTGGAGGAAAAAAAAAAAGAAAATTAGATAAAAAAGTTTTTCGCAGATTTAATACAGTTTAAATTAGTTTCTTTTATCCAATTCCTTTCAAACTACATTAAACGAGAAAAAGCTGTTACTTATAGTTTTTAATATGTGAGCCGTTTCTTAACTGGAGGCTGAAGATTTTTCGAGGCTTTTGATCTGGGAGCCTTCGATTAATTTCGGAGATAAATTCCTCCCCGTGTAATTCCTTCTTTAATGGCATCTAATATTGGATTTTCTGATTAAAGAGGTAAGAAGGGAAATGTTTATTTTCATTCATTATGAACATCATGATTTGATACGGATTTTTGCTTCCTCCCCCCCGAGGAAGATTTTAAAAATATCGCTGACGCACAATAGGAACAGACCATATAATTTTTTTACGGTCAAATAAGTTTTAATTTACAAAGGGTTGAATATAGTAACCTGTAATATTTATATTTCAGTATTTCATGTATCAGATAAAAATTACAATGCTTGATATCCTGAAAAATGAAGCACACACTATATACAGTCTAACCCCGTTATAGCGAACACGATATATGGCAAACTCACGGATATAGCGAACGAAAATTTTGGTCCTGCCGTGTTCCTATTGTACGTAATTTAATTAGTATTGTGTCAGTTTATTGTAATCGATTTTAGACTATTTAATACATTAATGATCAATTTGAATAGATTTTATCATTTTTAATACATCGTTATTGAATACACATTGCAACTAATGAGTTATATATTTTGTGAACTCTACCATTTTTCTTAAAGGTTCGGATATAGCGAACCACCAGATAAAGCAAACAAAACCTTTGGTACCTTGAAGTTCGTTATAACGGGGTTAGTGTATGACTGTCTATATACACTGAAGTGCCACTGAATTAGGGATACCTACCTAGTAACGAGTTGGGCCGCCTCTGGCCTTGATAACGGCTGCCACACGACGAGGCATAGATTCAACAAGTTTCTGGAAACGTTCCACGGGAATGGCTTGCCAAATATTGGCTAAAGCTGTACATAATTCAGTAAGGTTCTTTGGTGATGTGTGATGGCCTTTCACGCCTTGTTCCAAAACATCCCAAAGATGCTCAATAGGATTTAAGTCTGCGCTTCTAGGTGGCCAATTCATGACAGAGAAGTCAGAGGAATGCTCATCCAACCAGCCAGTAGCCAACCGGGACTTGTGAGAGGTACAGTTGTCTTGCTGGAAAACTCCATTACCGTGCTGATAACAGAACAGCATAAACGGATGGAGGTGATCACCTAGCAACTCTACGTACCGAATTGCATTGAGGAAGGTTGGTACACGCACCAAAGATCCCAAACTGTGTCACGAAAAAACACCCCAGACAACGATTGAGCCATCATGCCCTTGTACAGTTCCAGCCAGGCATGCAGGATCCATGGCTTCATGAGCCTGACGCCATATTCTCAGCCTCCCGTCGGCGTTAAGTAGTCGGAATCGAGACTCATCACTCCATGCTACTCGTTTCCAGTCCTCTACACTCCAGTCTCTGTGCTCTCTTGCCCAGGCAAGACGTGCAGCCCGATGACGAGTATAGAGCAATGGTACACTCGTAGGTCGACGGCTCCAGAAACCCATACGGTGAAGCGAGCGTTGAACAGTCTGTTTACTGACTGTACGACTGGCACCGCCATTAAACTGGGTGGTAATTTGAGCTAATGTTTGGCTTCGCTGGCTACGTACAATACGCCTGAGCCGTCTCTCATCACGCACTGTCAAGGCTAACTGTCCTTTGCAGTTTGCCCGATCGTTAGTTTTTTTTTCCACCATTCATGTATTCTTGGTATACTCTTGACACTGTCGACCTTGAAAATCCTAGCTATCTGACGATTTCGGAAATTGAATGGCCCATGCATCGCCCACCTACGATTTGTCCGCGATCGAAGGCGTCTAAATCAGGCAGTTTACCCATACTGGCAATTCCAACAACTAATTAGGAACAACCACAGTACGCGCTATATATGCAGTTACCACAGCGCCCTCACTTGCGCATATATGATGCGCAGCGATACACAATTTGTATAGGCTTTGCTGTCCCTAATTCAGTGGCACTTCAGTGTATATATATATATATATATATATATATATATATATATATATATATATATAGTCGAATCTCCATATATCGAACTTCGACATATCGAAATTTTCTATATATCGAACTCTTAGCAAATCTCAATGTTCATTACATAGAAAATTTGTTTCTATATATCGAAAAAATCTCTATATATCGAAATTTATTTCAAGACAAATTGGGAGATTTTATTCCTCTTTAGAATAAAATCTCCCAATTTTTGGCATTTGAAATAATACGTCGTGGACTTCAATTCGCGGAAAATGTCTCTGATTAAGTTTTTAGTGGACTGAATAAATACGAACATTTCTTTGGACTTTCCGCAAAGCTGGCTATTCAGCAAGATATTCATAGTTTTTTTTCTTTATAAGAATGTAACTGTGATCATTGTAACCACTGTCTAGATCATTGTTTTTTAAAAGGTATGTAGTGCTCAATAAATCTTTCATATTAATTCATTTTTAGTTATTAACTTTCATTTAATGGGATTCGCATATAAATTGGAAATGGAGATTCGTATATGAAAATTAGCTTTATTTTTTTCTAGGTGAATTATGATAAAACTAAGCTGAATTCTATATATTGAATTTTTGTCCGGCAATTTGCTACTTCGATATATGGAGGTTCGACTGTATATATATATATATATATATATATATATATATATATATATATATATATATATATATATATGTGTGTGTGTACTAGCTATAATGCACAATGGGTCAACCTTTAATATAGTAGACAGTTCCACACTTAAAAACAGATTTAGTAAGTCATTACTATGAGCGAGACGACCGACGTCTTCCTCAGACAACGGATCCTCACCTATCTCTTGAAGTGAGTAAATGTGAAAAGGTAATTGTTCATGACTTCCAGTCCCGAAATTCCCAGTGTGGATCCTTCCTGTGGTCAGAATTGTCATTGGGTCAGGAAATATCTAAGTTACGCATTCCCTTATATGGAAACGCTCTCTGAAGAATGGTACGCTGTCCTATACCCCTCGCTCTGTAGGCTCCTTGCAGGGCTGAATATGGTCGGCTCCAGTTTTAGCTCAGGCCATTGGACACTACAAGGGTCAGGTTCCGATTTCTGTCCTGGTGCCACCACAATTTTGACCGAGAACGCTTAAGGACATAATCTGGTAGGCTAGTACTCTCCTAACACCCCTACAAACCACGAGGAGGTATTTTTCAGCTTTCATATTTAAAACCCGGCTTAGACACGAGAGCTTTAAGTGGCCTTGTCGGGATTCAAACTGAGCACCCTCAGAGCCGACTTCTGATGCGCTAACCATTGGGATGCCCTGAGCCCAAGGAGCTAAAGATTCAACGCGTATAAAATTAGCTTCAATAACTTCTAATACAAAGAACGAATTCAAGTGGCTCCAGTGATGCCAAACCCAAGCAAGTGTTAACAATGAATTACTCGTATTATTTTGACTCCGATATGACGAATATGTTTACTCTAAAAAAAAGAAGGCTATAGTATTGGTTACAGTAAAATAATAGGTCCTAATTTTGACTTTTCCCTGTTATTACTTCTTAGTTTCCCATTATATAAGGCTTTTCTATCCAAATGTTAGACATAATACAGAATTAACTATTATTCAATGCGTTGATAATTATTAATGTATCATAGTTGCTTCAATAACATTGATTGAATGGGCTGTCTCAATATTAGTAGTTACCATACGTCTTTGCTGTTGACTGATTCAGTTGACTGATATCAATCAATACTGTCATGGATTAAAAAGTTAACAAATCGAACCTTTATGCCTCCTACGTTAGCAAGAGTGATAACTAAAAAGAGAAAATAATAATTAGGTAAAAAATTCATAAGACTAAACTTCAAAATCGTGAAAACTATACAGTGCTCTATTTTATGCATTTGTTTTGTATTAACTTAGATCCAATTAATTGCTCCTAGAATATGGCGTATTATACTGATAATGATTAAACGAGGTTTCTGTAATTATATATAAGTGGTTTCAAGAGCGTTTTGCAACTATTGTTTGTGAATTAATAGTTAAAACATTCATAAGAATTAGGTAAATTCATGCAATAAAATGACAAAAACTAAATCTATTTTATTAAGTTTTTTAATAACAGAGATGCAGTTAATTGTTCATAGTTTTGCTATTATCTGAAAGTGAATTTAAGAATATTTTTAAACTGTTGTTTGCAAAATAATTACGTAAAACATTCATAGAATTAGGTAAATACATCCAACGAGATAATGAGAACTAAACATTGTTGTATTTTATGTATACGTTTTATATAAAATTAACTGAGATCCAATTAAATTGTTCCTAGACTACAGTGAATTAATTTCATAATGATTACTCGAGGTTTCTGCTATTGTCTGCCATAGATTCCAAAAAGATTTTAAATTGTTGTAAGTGAAACAATTGGGTAAACAATTCACAACGATTCGATAATTTTTTGCAACAAAACTATAGAATGTAAATAGAACTCTGTTTTTTATATTTGTTTTGTATTAACAGAGATTCAACTAAATGTTCCCAAACTACAGTGAATTAATTTGATAATTATTACACGAGGTTTCTGTTATTGTCTGTAAGCGATTTCAAGAACATTTTGAAATTTTTGTAAGCAAAATAGTTGGGTAAAGAAATTTGTAACAGTTAGGAAACTTCATGCAACAAGACAATGAAAACTAAACATTACTCTGTTTAAAGTATAAGTTTGTATTAACTGAAAGCCACTTAATTGTTCTTAGAATACAGTAGATTACACTGATAATGATTAAACGAGGTTTCTGTTACTGTCTGTAAGCGATTTCAAGAACATTTTGAAATTTTTGTTAGCGAAATAGTTGGGTAAAGAAATTTGTAACAGTTAGGAAAATTCATGCAACAAGACAATGAAAACTAAACATTACTCTGTTTAAAGTATAAGTTTGTATTAACTGAAAGCCACTTAATTGTTCTTAGAATACAGTAGATTACACTGATAATGATTAAACGAGGTTTTTGTTACCAAGACAAGTTGGGGTAACTGTCCCATAGATTTTCAGTTTCTTCATATATTACTCTTTTAACACATTAAAATTATACTAAGATGTATAATTTTGAAAAATCTTTGCATTGCATGCATTTTAGTAAGTCTTAGGGAGTGTGTTTAAGCTATGATATTGATTTTTATTATATATGTTATATATAAATATTGTATACATTTTTAAATACAGGTGAGCCCAATTCCCCTGATAAATGGTGTAAGTGGACCACCCAGGTCTATTTCTCGTAAGAAACAACAGAATCTGTGATTGGGTAACTGGGTCCAATGCCTGTATATCTATAAAGAAAAAAAAGTTCTACCCCCCTTTAAAAGCAATTTTTCAAAGCTATACCAATGTTGTAAGATAGATTGTTGCGAACAACGGGAAAAAAATATCCCACAGAGTGGAATTCCCACCTAATATGTAAAGGAAAAATCTAGAAGGGGATGGTCCAGTTACCCCATGGGTCCAGTTACACCAACTTACCTTATCTAGAATCGATTTCGAGAACATTTTTGTAAATGTTGTTAGCCAAATATTTAGGTGAAAAATTGGTAAGAATTACACAAATTCGTGCAACAAAATGAGAGCTGAAGAATGTCATCAATTGGGATCCAATTAATTGTTCCCAGAATATAGCGAATTAAACTGATAACTTATGTTTGTGGCGAAATAATTGGGCAAAAAACTTATAGCAATTAGGTAAATTCATGTAACAAAATAATGAAAACAAAATATTACTCTATTTGAAGTATAAGTTTTGTATTAACTGAAAGCCATTTAATTGTTCTTAGAATAAATACAGAAGATTACACTGATAATGATTAAACGAGGTTTTTGTTACTATCTAGAATGGATTTCAAGAACATTTTTTTTTAAAACGCTGTTAGCAAAATAGTTAGGTTAAAAATCTTATAAGATAAATGCATGCAACAAAAAGATGAGAAATAGCGGTCTTTTTTATGTTTCAGTTTTGTATTAACAGCGGTTGAGGATTAGGTAAATTCATCCAACAAAATAAGGAGTGATATCACTGCTCAATTTTATGTAAAAGGTTAGTAATAACTGAGAACCAGCTATGTGCTCCCGTTAAACTGAGGATTAAACTGATAATGATTTATTAAGGGAAGTTTTTGTTATTATCTGTAAGCGATTTTAGGAACGTAGAAAGCTTCCAAATTCCTTATTACGGGTGAACAAAAGCAAAATATCTGCCAGGACATTTTTGTTTGGTTTTCATAATATAATTCCCTCGGATAAATCTCGAGAATACCGTTTAAGATTAATTCATTTTCCAAGATTTTTGAAGTAAATCCCCATAAAACTTTTCCACAAGATATATATATATATATAAAAAAGCAAACTATTGGAGCACATGTTATTTTTTTTTCAACCAATAGGGAAACTACTTTATCTCGCGAAAAATTTATTTGATTAATGCGCGTGTTTTAAACAAAATTACTTAACCAATATATTTTCAGCAAATAAAAGCGACGCCGTCGGCTGAATGTTTTTCGTAGCCCTGAAGAAGAAATTTCCATTAGCAGGGTGAAGAGAATGAAGAATTGCCGACCCCCTTTTTCCATATGAAGCTGTATCAGAAGAACGGCAAACCTATCATTCTATCGAAATTAATAGTTTTAAAAACCGCGTGCTCACGTAGTTTTCCTTTTATAACACAACAACAACGGGGTGGAAAGAGAAAAAAAAATTGAGAATAAATCTAGCAAAAAATTGACCGATGATGTGTCTTGGGCCTAATCATTCAAAAAATCGTTCCGTGCAAATATAGAAAGAACATCGAACGAAGAACAAAAAAAAACACACTTTATGTATCGACTGTTCTCTTATAATTCTGACACTGAACTGCTCTGATTGGTCTCCGGGAAGCACGACGTAGAATAAATGATGATGGATGATTGGCTGAAATTTGGAACGCTGGAATTAAGTTCGAGTTGAGATGCTGAAGTCCTTCATTAGAACCCGAAAATGCCATCTTCAAAAAGATGGAGCACCTCCGAAATAAGCGAGCGGCACGACAACGGTGGAACATTTAAAACAAAATGCTAACAGCTTTATTTTCTGGAAATGGTTTAGTGAAATTAAGTAATTATTCCGAAGAGTGGCGGGAAAATGTACGGTTCATTATTCCACGCCGTGATGCCATTCTCGAATTAAAAATAAATGAGTTCATGTAGAGTATACGATGGGGGGGGGGAGAGACGGTTTCCCTGGAATCTGGTTCTAAAAGGGTGTTACAATTGTATTTATATATTTTCGTCACGTGATAATGTTGATGGATGCGTTTAGGACAGAATGAACCGTACCCGCAGCTAAGTTGTAATTATATTTCAAGACGTTGCAGCTACTGTTGCGATGTGTTTTAGGTTCACAGCCGGAAAGTCAAAGTTTCACTGTAATTATCAGTTGTAAAATTGAATTTAATTCCCTCTTTTACAATTTTTTTAACGATAAAGGCTTTAGAATCACGAGAACACCTTGTATATTATAAAACTTAATTTATCTTTTTATTTTCACTTCCTGACTCAGAAAGATTGAATTTCCATTAATTTTTCTTTTCATAAAAATAAACATCCTGCGTCAATGTACTTTAATGCAAATGAAAATTTACTTAGAACTTTCTATCTGAAATCGAAGGTCAAAGTTTTAACGTAAATATGTGTTACACAATGCACTTTCGAGCGTCTTTCAGAGTTTTTAATTTATTTAAAGATAACTGATATCAAAGAAAAAAAATTCCTAAACAATTGCCTTTATTAAACAATATCCGTAAAGAAATTTTATTTTCTCTTCATGTCAAGAAAAAATAAAGGGCCATTAGCTTTTGCTGTTCATAAAAATAAACATTTTGCGTCCATGTACTTTAATACAGATGAAAATTTACATAGAACTTTGCATCTGAAGTCGGAGTAAGGTCAAAGTTTTAACGTAAATATGTGTTACACAGTTAAATTTCATGCTTCTATCACAGTTTTTAATTTCTTTAAATATAAATGATATGAAAGAAAAAAATTGTATCTAAACAATCGCTTTTATTAATATCCGTAAACAGTTTTTATTTTCACTTCATGTCAGGAAATAACAAAGTGCTCTTATCTTTTGCTATTCATAAAAATAAACATTTTGCGTCAATGCACATTAATGCAGATGGAAATTCACTTACAACTTTGTATCTGAAGTCGAAGTAAGGTCAAAGTTTTAAAGCAAAATCCCCCATGTACTAATAAAAGAGAAAGCTTCGTTAAATTAACATTATGCCTATTTAGTGTATATGCATTACACTCATGCATTACACATACACATTATATACTGACTTAATACTACAATATTACAATATATATCTTATATATTGTGTATATATTATGAACTGTACATTACTATACGAGTACATTATATACATTTATACGTCATATACTGTATATACATTATTACTGTATATACATTATAAATATTTGTTGTATATGGGTATAGGAATCTCCTAATTTTAGGGAGATTGTTGACATTTAATGATAGATCGTTTGACCTCGCACATAGATATTCAATCCCTTTGTAACTTTGTAAGTTTGTGTGCAATTTTCCCGTTGGTATTTTTCAAATCTCAAATTGGTATTTCCTAATGTCATACTTTTGGAATTCTGCTGTTCTGTCATACATCTTATATATATATATATATATATATATTGTTACGAACTTTAAGAGTGTATGGTAATCTTGCCAATTATGAGAATGATCGCCAAATTGGCGATGGATTTGGTGATTTATTTTGGTCACCAAATTTGGCAATATGGCGCCAAATGGTCGCCAACCTTCTGGGTCTTTCCAGAAGTTTCTGGAACTATCTAGCTGGTTGACCGATAGAGGGCTCTTTGGAAGTCTATAAATATGCCTGGCATTGGCATTGGAACTCAGTGTTCTTTTCTGCTGAGAATTAAATGTATTGAATGTGCGATAGGCGAGTATTGTATTGAAGACTCTGTTATCCTGACTTGTGTTTTTAGAGTTTTCTGCTGTATAGAAGACAGTTGTTGCGTGTTCTCTCTTTGAATTCGTGTATGCTCCTGAAGAATTTACAGAATAATAAATTTTATTTTGTGTGCACTTTCTGAAGAGATTTTATTCAATCCTATCGAACCCAGGAAAACGGAACTATATATATATATATATATATATATATATATATATATATATATATATATATATATATATATATATTGTAAACCTGTTAATCTGAAGGTCCTTATCGCAGGTTCCTTCATTATAAAAAGCTATTCGAAATCGGCTTAGATACCACATTTGGCACGCTCATGAATCTCGTAAAAAGCGCCAAATAAGTTGGCGATTCTTCACCTATCTGCCTTGGACTCGACTGTCTATGGGCGCCGTTAGATTTCGGTCAAGTAGTTATCTCTCTTCAAACGAAAAACCCCAGGCATCTCGAAAGCACGGGAGACGTGATTGTCTTGGGATCACCAGTATAGAGCTGAAGAATTTGGAGTCAGAAGTGAAATAAACATTTTTTATTTACCAGAGAGAATATAGAAATCAGGTACAACCGATGCATCAATTCATACCATTTTCTTTTCTTATTTTTTTTTCCAAGCCAAAGAATAACATCATATATAAAAATATGGCACGTTTGCTATTTTCTTCACTTCGCTTCAGCGTGCAGAATAAACACAAGGTTTTTACACGTGCCTTCATTAATTTATAAACCCGCTGGTGCTGACATCAAAGTTATTATCTTTTTCTAACATACTACATACAAGTTTTAGAAATAAAAATAAATGCAATATACTTCGAAAGTAGCACAATTTAAACACATTGCACAATAAACACAGCAAACACTTAGCGAAATAAAAGTAATACAATGAATGAATAGTATTGTAAACCTGTATCGTCATTTCTTTTGTGGCATATTGAAGGTGCTATCACTCACCTTCATTCAGTCCCAATTAAGATCGGACGTGAGTCTGACATTAATATTAATATATGTATGTGTATGTGTATGTGTATGTGTATTAGGGCGGAGCGTAAAAAAAAAGTTTTCGATTTTGTTTTTGCCCTAGTGCGGAAAAGTTGTGTACTGGTGGGTAGGTCACGTATGCAAAGTTTTGGAAAAAACAAAAAATATCTTCCGTCTCCATTTCGGCCGTGAATTTTAGCAGAATTTTACCATACAGTTAAAAATGTGTATTTCCATTGTTTTGCATGCAGCTTTTCGCTTTTTCTGAAATAAAATTCAGAAAAAATCCCAGAATTCACAACGGGGAGGTGGCTGCATTGCAAGTTCCACCCGTGCCCACCTATCCACCCAACCATACCTTTGCCCTTGCAGTTATTTCGGTTGTACTCGGTACTAGCATTTGGTTTCAAATGGTGGCATAGCTTTTTTCGACTCTGTTCGGGTTCTAACTAAACCGTCACGCTTATTTTCTCCACACACAGCCGCAGAAACCTCTGTTACTAGTTTCACGATACGTTCAACACTTTGGGTGTGGCAAGGAAATTTTAGGCTTCCCAGGTGTTGAGCTACAGACTCTCCACTGGAAATCAAATTTCTGAAATCATCTTCTGTCAATTGAGAGTTCCGTCAAATTACATTTCTGCCAATCAATGAGGTCTATATATGAAACTGCCTCGAAGTTGAGTGACGGAGTGTTGTAGTGTCTGATTCTTTCCCTTTTTTTCCTTTCTTGCCCGTAAAATCCTACGTAGTCCAAGTTCTGCAATGGACTTTCTGTCGTCTGTGATCATTGACAAGATTATTGCTTCCGGATGGCCGAAATAGCCATTTCTCTGGATAATGGGATCGACCACAGTCTTTAAATCGTTTTTAAGATAGCGTGAGACGTTTATTGTCTGCCACAAATTTCGTGGACCATACGTTCAATATGGATTTAATTTGACTGTAAACCACATAGGTGGGCACACTTTCATGATGAACTCTGCCAGAGTTTGATGTTGGTTTGAAGGCTCTGACGAGCTAATGTATAAACACTTTATTCGATTTGTAGTTGTTAGCCAACGTGCATGAGTCATTTTCCCAGGGTGCTTTTGTGACAAACTTGATCAGCAGTTTCTATTTGTGACAGCTTGACAAATATCCCAAAGCTATCGCTTGTGTGTGCTAAGATCATTTATGTCGATTTTTGGAAATTCCATCGAAATGTCCTCAAATTTCACAACTGAGAGGTTTTTACAATTTGCCAGTGCTTTCCCAATAGGACCAGAAAATGCATTAGGGTCACTCGTTCCACCATCCAAATACTGCACTAAATGTCGGAGTGGCAACTCATTTGCGTGTAACTGGCAGATAAACCAGTGAAGGGTTTCCCAATGGCTTCCCCAGAAAGGCGAATCACGTCGATTTTATAGCCAGTATTAACGTTTGTTCCATCGCACCCTATTGCTACTAGTTGATGAATGTCAATATTCTTATTTTCCATGAATTGCAGCATCATTTGAGAAATACTCAAAGCTGATTATGAAGTCAGTGCTATGTCTGCAAGGTACTTGCTTCCAGGTTCCTTAATAATTGTAACGTGTTCTTCTAGGACTGTTCTTTTTTTTGGTACATCTTTCCCCCTACGCTCTCTTGCATTAGAGTTTTGTTCTTCCTTCCGTCAAAATAAAGTCCCTTCAGTGGTTCCAGCTGCCTTTCATTTCTTTGCTGATATTCTTTTCGAATTTTTTTCCTCTCTCTTCTTATTTTATGTCTATAAATTGCATTTAAAGTGTCTTTTTCGGTAATCATCCCCAAATCTTCTAAAACAGTGCTTGCAATGATGGCTCCAGCCCGATCTGAAATTCCGGTTCTGTCACAAGCTGTAGCAACTGCTGGGTATCGGCTTGATCTTAACGTCTTTTTACCTTCAGATTGAGTCATCCTGGATGTGGATGGGGAAGGCTTCAAGTGATCTATGTCACTATCGAAGTTATGTGGATTCACGTTAGAATCTGAATCAGGATATGTGAGCCTAGATGGCGTAACAGATGGCGAAACGTTTATTTTAAGACTCGCTGCTTCTGTCTCTTTCTGTTTCCTATCCGCTCGTTTCCTCAGCTTTCAGTTTCTTTTAAGTCAACCGCGCCTATGGACATTTGCCTAAGTTGGACATTTGCCCGTTGGTCTATAAGAAAAGTTCTTTCCATTTTAGGGATCTTTTTATGCTTTGGGAAAGAACATTTGTTAAAAGAAACAAACTTACATGAAAAAATGTCGAACAATTTCCGTGAGTGTTTCACGAAGGTTTTAAGAATCGTTTCTAAAGTTGTTGTTGACAATGTTTACATGCCAAAATATTTCTTTATCTTTCTGCACGCAGTGTGTCCACTGCTGCCTTTCTGTATTAAGTTTCGACATACCTCTGTATTTTATTTAAGAACAGAATGACGAGTTGCATACAAAACAATGGAAATACACATTTTTAACTGTATGGTAAAAATCTGCTAAAAATCACGGTCGAAATGGAGACGGAAGACATTTTTTGTTTTTCCCAAAACTTTGCATACGAAACCTACCCACCAGTACACAACTTATCCACACTAGGGCAAAAACGAAATCGAAAACTTTTTTTTTACGCTCCGCCCTAATGTGTATGTATATATATATATAAATATATATATATATATATGTATATATATATAAATATATATATATATATATATGTATATATATATAAATATATATATGTATATATATATATAAATATATATATATGTATATATATATATATATATAAATATATATATATGTATATATATATATATATAAATATATATATATGTATATATATATAAATATATTTATAATTACAGTTGGTTCTTTGTTTAACGACTTTCAAGGGACCGTAAAAAATCGTCCTTAAGTAGAGATCGTCGTTAAACAGAATTTGTGAAAAAATAACATTTCCCTTCACACTTTACAGGCTTCGGACTGTCAATATGTTTCTTAATATATCGGCGTGTTTAAAAATGTTATTTTTATTATCATCATTATTTTATTCACAAAAAGTTATTTTAAATTACATTGAAAAAAAAAGAGTACAAACAATACAATAAATTATGTTTTAAAAAATTCAAAAAGTGTTGATTGCTTCATTCGCCTTGTTTTCGTTATTCTCTTTTCCAGATTTTCTAAAATGTTAAATGAGTCACCTTCCATTTTCGATGTAATATAGCGTCGGAGAACATCTAGACCAGAAATTGCATCTCTGTAAGACGGTGGCAGTGTCTCGTTTTCCGTGTGTTCAACTTCACCTTCTTCGTCTGACACTGTGTTTTCGTTTACAATATCTTCATAAATTTGTTCTACATTTATGAAATCTGTTATTAAAACATATTTATCACAATTGTAAAAATCTTGAATTGAAACATCCTCATCTTCAACAAGACTTCTCCATTCTTCAGGGGCAATGTCATCTTCGTTGATTTCTACATCCGTACTTTGTAGTTCCACTACAAGTTCTTTGTGAATTCCAGCAACGCGAAAGCAGTTTTTTATAGTGGATGAAGAAACTTCTTTCCATGCTGATGTTATCATGTGCATTGCTTCCAAGATGGTAAATTTTCTAATTTTTATACTGTCAGCCGAATTGTTTATTAATTCCCTAATTAAAGACTTTCTGTAGTATGCTTTCACACTGCGAATGATACCCAGGTCTAATGGCTGCAACTTGCTAGTGCAATTAGCTGGTAAAAAATGGATTTTCAAATTTGTAAGTCCAGGGATATTTGGAGTATGTGCAGTGCATCGGTCGATTAAAAGTTCTCGATGCATTTTTGCATCAAATTTTCTAATCCAGTCAAAAAAATTTTGTGATGTCATCCCCGATTTATTGTTAATACGGTACTTACAAGGGTTCCTGGTAATATTCTTAAAACACCTTGGTTGCTTTGATTTGCCTATAACTAGTGGTGGAAATTTCTCAGATCCATCCGAATTAGTGCACAGTAAAACAGTCAATCTTTCTTTACTGTGTTTTCAACCAAAATACTTTTCGCCCATATACATTAATGTTTTATTAGGCACCATATTGTAGAATAGGTCCGTCTCATCTGCAGTGAATATGTTCTTCTCATCATATCCATCTAATATCCCCTTCAGCACTATTTTCCATTCATCCACTATTTTTTCATCTACGGAGCCACTTTCGCCAGATATGCTTTTAAATACAAGCCCGTATCTTTCTTTGAACTTTGTTAGCCAACCAGCGGAAGCCTAAAAATTTTGCAATCCAAACTTTTCTGCCAGAATAATAGCATTTTCTTTAAATATCACTCCGGAAATTGGAATGTTAGATGCTCTTGCTTGATGAAACCATTGCAGGACTGCCTTCTCAAACTCTTCTGATCGGCCACATTGAATTTTCTGCCGTTTGGATTTGGATCCCAAACCAAATTTTTGTGCTGCTTCAAGAATTTTCTCTTTGCTTGCTAAAATGCCTTTGAGAGTAGACTCGGGTAGCTGAAATTGTCTTGCGAATTGGACTTTTGTTATTCCAACACTTTCTTCCCTGTTTTCAATAATTTTCACTTTTTCGTGTAGCGTAAGATGCTTTCGCTTTGATGCCATTTTGCTCTGCTCACCTCGTATTTGTACTGGAATGAGCTCCTACACACAACCATGATTTCTCTAAACATAAATACGTGCTTCCCAGAAGGAGTGAGAGAGGGGTGCTTTTGGACAGTTCGTAAATCACATGACAACATGGTAGGTACAATAGAGTGATTCCACACCCGCACTAAGAAATTCAATCCACCAGGGAAGAATGTTCGATCTTCCAAAAAACAGTAATCCCCTCCCCCCTCCACTGCAACAAGTCTATGATTGCAACAAACATAAAGGAAATTCCGGGTCTGTTATTGAAGCCAAATTCCCCCACAGAAAGTAACCCTCCTCTCGATAAAATGTCGAAGAAAAAGTTTATCATGTAAGAAAAAATCGTCGTTAAATAGAAACAAAATCGTCTTAAAATAGAATTTTTTTACGTCGGAGGGACCGGGACCGGGAAATATCGTCTTTAAATAGAGATCGCCGTTAAGTAGAGCGTCGTTAAACAGAGAACCAACTGTATTTATATATATATTTATATATATATATATATATATATATATATATATGCATACAGAACATGTGATTGAAATAAAATGGTGGTATCGTTATCTCTTTGATAGATTTTCATTTCTTCATTTTCAAATTCACCCAAATTTTCTCTAAAACACTTTATGCAGTAATGTGCCTTAGGGATGTCAAACAGACGTAGAAAATATAAAGAATTGAATAAATATCATCTAGGAGTGTATCAAGAGCGAACCGCCTATTTTCATTTATTGTTTTTAGCACAAAGGGGCAATTGTTATTATTTTGACTAGCAAGTATTTCTGCCTTTTTCGAGTTTTCGAAAATTTCCAATAAAATAAGTAATAATACAATATGCCTTGACGACGTTTAACAAAGGAAGAAAAAAATGAAGTATTTTATCTGAAACACCTTCGTGGGTATGGAAGTTCATGAACTGAGATTTTTGTTTGGTTTTTAGCTATATTTTGCCTATTTCTATTACTTCGACATATCTGCGGAAAAAAGGAGTACAGGAATACCTTGGCGACGTTTTAATGGAAAAACAATTATCTTATTTTAGGGATCACACCATTGTGCGTATTTAATATCTCGAACCGACTGAGCTTCAGATGCACACAACACATAGAATAACCCTTCAGAATTCGTGTATTCTTCTTACTTAATGGTTTAGTGTGACAGTTTAGCGTAAGACATGTACAAATATTGTACCAAATCCGAGGGACGGGTAGATATTTTAAAAAATGAATTTCAAATACAGAAATAAATATACCAGTTAAAGCAATTGAATAACAGAAATTTTATAAACATTAAAACTTTAATACACTTTTTCACAACTTGCAGAAGTAGACAAATAAGAAAGTCAAATCTTCGCTGGAAGCTGAATAATTCCAGCACCTAAGAACTTTTCTTAACAAGTAGGGATTTAGAGATGATAATTAATACAATATAACAGTTATTAATAAGTAGCATACGACCTCAACAATCTTTTCCTCTAAGGACCTCGAGTTAAACCAGCCGAGAATACATTGGTACAAGAACAAAATATCACCTATGGAAATACCTCAACCGATCGCAACAAACCAACTTTCTAACAGATCTTTTATTCCAGACTCTTATTCACCTAAGAAACAAAACCCATGTTGCCACACCGCTCAACCAAACCATTTTCCAACAATAGACCCAAGAGCAGGATTTATTACTTTCTCCATGGTAGACGCGTGCACGTGCTAAACCATAGTTTTATTTAATGTGAACTCCAAAACATCGCACGCTGGCAATAACACGCCAAGTTGGCCCCAAACCGTAACAGTATTGTACCAACTTAAAACTTAGTTTTTAATATAAACAATGGAAAGAAAAATCAGTCTCACCTGGCTCTACAACAAGAAACACAAAGCCTGTGAATAATTACCTGCTCATTCTATCTTATTATAGCATATCATACCTAACAAAGAGCACAATGTGAATTTCATTCTGATGATGATTCACTTTCCTATTGGAACACTTCGCAAAATTCCTATTAATGGCTCCTATAAATTCCTATGAATGTATCCTGCAGCCGGGCTCTCCTAGTCATCTTACCAATGAATCCTCCCTTATCCACCAATGATACGAAAAGCTTTGCTAAACCTCCATGCCAGAGAGACCTCAACGCATATCTCTCATTTATGTCATTATAAAGATTTTCTAGCTGCATGAAACCTAGGGCACAACTCCTCAGCCATACCAAAGTATCCCACCTGATCCACTAGAGGTCGCAAGATTCGGTCAATATCCATGCCAATGATACTTCATAATATATCAATCCTTTTGGTCGTTAAAAACGTTTTATAGCGGCTAGAGCATGAAAGCTATGGCAGTCATCTTCAGCCTTATCAAGATATCATCTGTTATGCACCACAGGACCCACCCCCCAGAAAAAAGGCCAACAACCAAGCCAAAGACACCTCAGCATATATACCTCCTATAAGTCGTTAAAAAATGTTTTCTAGTAGCTATAAAGCATGAAACCTTAGAGACTTCTCCTCAGCTTTACCTTGGAATCCTCTCTTATCCACCAGAGGTCCCCCAAACAGATCAACATCCATGCCAAGGACAACTTAGCACATGTCCCTCATTTAGGCCATTATGAACATTGTCCTGTAGCTAAAAAGCATGAAGCCTATAATGCGCATGTGTCAAGTAAGTGAGAAAGTGCGTCAAGTTAAGTCAAGTAAGCGCCCCAAAGGTCTAAAATTGATTTGAAGCATAGGTTGGTGTGAATGAGGAAGGGTTTAGGAGACGGGTTCGTGTATATATATATATATTATTTCAGGAGTGATTTGCAGTACACTTTAAAAGTACGTTGCTTTTGGCAGTACAATATTTTGGGCACATTACAAAAATTTCACTAAGAAACTTAACTAGAAGAATAGGAAAAAATGTTTAAGATACATCAGGGGGATGCGTAATACAGGCAAACTGTCTAACCAGAAACATTACACTCTGAAACAGGTAGCTTTTTAACCTAGGGCAGCATTCCATTTTTACGGTGTAGCTTACAGATTGTTAAACCATAAATTATACTAGAAGTAACACTTATCTAGAAGGTGCAGCAGAATGGATTTACCACATTTCTGAAGGTCACTGGTAAGGGTGTGATGGAGGTAGGGTCGCAACAGATCCGGCGGAATTTCTAGTTGTTAGCAGCCACCATGAGTTGGTCCGGTGAACAACGCGGTTTTGTTTTGAGGCATTTTAAAAGAAAAACTGTTCTCTAACTGGGACACAGAGGGCAGTTAGGACGTGATTCGGGCTGTATGCAACTGATGCCATTCCTTATTGAAAAATAATCCTGCAATGGATTTCAAACGTGAGAGCAAGTGGGTCTATAAGTGGGTCAACCAAGTGGAAGATTAGAACACCTGAACATGTGCAACAAGTCAGTAAGTCCGCCATTCATGAGGAAGTGGCCGCCATTTCCCTATTGCTGACAAAGGGCATGTTCACATCGAATCCATCAGCGTCAGCATAAAAAATTTTAAACAATCACTTACCAAGCATTGAGCCATTAATCAATCAGCGCCAACGGAATATTTAACCCTAACGCTAACGGTTTATATGTGAACAGGCCCTAACAGAGTGATGGAAAACGACTTCGGCAGTGCTTCGCAAATAGAGGACGCCACCTGGGTGATGTTGTTTTCAAAACCTAGCGGAGAAAAACTAGAGTATAAGTACAGTAGAACCTCGTTTATTCGGCCCTCGTTGATCCGGATCTCCGGATAATCCGAATCAGATTTGTAGACCTTTTTTTTTAAACTAGCCGCTGCGCGACCAGCATGGTCGCTTTTCGTTTTATATTTTCTTTTGCAAAACAACTCAACTGAAAGTAACGAATGTAAGGAATGTAACCATTACCTGTCATATCATAAATATACGTTGTTAAAGTGTTTTCTCTATAAGGCTGATTCTAAAACAACGTGATTAAAAAATATGAATTTCCATTACTTCAGAACAAAGTTAAAGATAAGACTGAGAAACCCAACACTAATGATTTTAAAAATTACATCCCTCTATGTATGTACTATTTTTCAGAATTTAAGATATCTACACTTTATCATTACATCAAATAAGAAATTTTTGGGAAAAAAATTTTCACTTTAAATATGGAGTAAAAATTTAGCAAGTACTAAAATATAGTGTGGATTACATCACTCTCTGTATGTACTATTGTTCACAATTCATTTTTCTATACTTAATCATAACACATAATAAATAGTTGGAAAAATTTCTTCACTTATGAAAATGGAGTAAAATTTCATCACGTACAGAAAAAAGTGTAGAAAATTTACTATTACTGGCTCTCGATTGCTATCCGGCGACGGTTGAGCCTAATTTCGCTATCATTTATGCTCTCTTTCACGCCTCTCTCTTAATGAATGATTTCTTCTTCGCTTTATTTCTTGAGACTGTTCCCGAATTTAACTTGATCTTGCAGCTCGCTTTCGAACATTCCTGATTTCAGTGCGTAATTCCATGTTGACACGCGGTTGCAAATTGCGGACGGCCAGGAATGTTTACATCTGGTAGTTGCAGCCGTTGCCATACGGAGTGTAGAAATATCGTCGATTTTTGTGCCACATACCTACGCGTTTTATATATATAGATTTAATGTACAGCCTGATCTTTAACATTCATAGCAGGAACCTAACTATAAGTACGGCAAATATTCGCTTTTTCGCTTGAATCAATGTACAGTTCCTGCATAGATTCTACAATAAATTATGGTAATTAAATGATTTTTGTCGAGTTTATGAAAGCTTTACTAGACTTACCAATTCTCTGTTAAGAAACGAAGTGAAAAGTAATTTTTATATTTTTTAATGTCTTGTAAACAATACTATGTAAATTTGTTACAAAACATACTTTTATATCGTAATAAACGGTAAGTCTGCTTAGTTAAGGATTTTTCTTTGCTTATAATCCATATTACCGGGATTATCAGGATTGCCTGTGGTCCCAGTTAGTCCGGAAAATCAACGTTTTACTGTACTCTTCGAAAATATAAACTTTTTTCCTGTAAATTTCGTTTATTTTTTATTACGCTTTGAAATGTTGGAGTCGGTTCTTCCTGTATAAGTTATGTGTAATTTTACCTTGTTTGTTTTTATTTTGGTAAAGGAAGCAGGAGAAAATATCTGTATTAGAAAATTTCAAATCCTGTCACAGTATTTCTCGGAAACGAAAACTACAAACCGTTCTACTTGACAAAAACAATTACTTATGAGTCTCAGATGGGAAATTACTCTAAATGAATAAAATTTAATGTTTCCACACCTTCGAGACAAATAAAAAGAAGCAGGGGACTGGATAAAAAAACCAATGCGGCAATATTCCCCATCGCAAAAGAAGGTTTTCGAGCTCCACCATTTTACCTTTTATTCTCGGCTATTGCACGCTTTTCAGTCGGTAATATTTTCCTTTTTGAGCTTTTATTCTACTTATTGTTTGGCCCTTTTCAGATGTTATTATTGTTGCTGGCACTTTTGCTTTCCCGGGTACTTATTCATTCAGAACAGGTTAAGGGCGAAAGGAGATAGTTCGTTAATATCCTTCGACGCCGCGGCCTTCTTTATTTGTTATTATTTTTGCATCGGCCGAGCTTATTTTTCAAAAATTCTCCTGTGATGAATGCTTTCAAGTGTTATCTGCGTTCTTCCATCGCTGGATGTTGTTATTTGATTTTAAAGTGCTCATTCATTGTGCTAATGAAGTAAGTGCCGTGGAGTTTGAAATTCTGCAAGTAGATTTATATTAGCGTAAGTAAACTTTTGGTGACAACCTCATCGAAAGAAGTTATTGCGCAAATTATATATATATATATATATATATATATATATGTGTGTGTGTGTACGTACATATATATATATATATATATATATATATATATATATATATATATATATATATATATATATATATATATATATATATATATATATATATTTATTTTGAATAATTACAAGATAAAAAGAACTTTTTATATACCATGTTTTTCAATTTTCTGTTGAATCATATAAACTTGACAATTCTATGTATTAATAAATTCTTTTTTAAGATTTTTCGATGAATTATCCCATCAACTCGAAAGAAAATGAAGTTAATTGGAAGTTAACTTGCGTTTAACTTTTCGTTCCCGTTCCGTTCGATAGATGGCTGCACCAGTCTACAAAACAAAATTAACTGAAAATAATAAAAACATGGTAAAAATCTGTTTAAGATGGCTAAAAGTATAAAAAAATACATTGTCATAGAGTTCTGAACTATTCTAAAAGTTTCAAATGTCTAGCTCGTCAGGAAGTTAGTTAAAAATCGATTGCCAGATTTGTACTGGACAAACACAGAAGCACACACACAAACAAGAAAGCAAGTTAATAAAAACATGGAAAAAATATCGCTAAATTTTCCATATTTTGTTGTACGGATATAGCAAGTTATGGATTTAAACAAATATTATTGAATTAATAAAAAAATTGGCTAATTCGCAATAAAAGAAATGAATTTATCACTTAAAACGAAATCGTTGGTGATTATGCACAAAAACTAGCGATTATGTATCCTAACAGGATTTCTCATTTTTACCGTAAAATAGGGTAGACCGGGGCATGCTGGCCATATGGGCACGTTGGCCTGTCTGTGATATTTTGCAAACTATCCGATAGATTGCGTTACAAGATCAGCGACGTATGTCTTAGCACGTTTTCTTTCACCCATAACAGCGTCAGCAGCGAAGAAGCAATCATGCAAAAGCCACTTCAAATTTTCAATGAAGTTTTTTTTTGCACTAATAAATGATCGTTTCTGATTGGTTTCTAAATTAAAGTTTCACTTAAGAGAATAGCAATTTAAAAGATCGTTGTTCAGAGCTAATTTTCTGCTTATTGTTTTTAAAAAATATTAACAGAATATTTGATACAACGATGAAAATCCAAAATGACGATATAGGGCAAGTTGGCCCATTTATTACGGGACATGTTGGCCCAGTGGCCCGAGATGCCCCTCACTCCAAGAGTTTGTTTTCTACATCCATAAGGCTATAAAAGTCAATAAAATTGTCAATAAATCATGAGAAGACTGGATTCAATGTACCTGGTGCAAATGTTGGGCACATGAATCATGTGTCACTGGGGACACGATATTTTATGTTTGTATTCATTATGATGATGAGAAAGATCTATGAAGGCAGTAGTTAAGTTGGACAAAATATATTTTCTTGTATACCATTGTGTCTTTTATGTACCATATTAAAATGATATTTTATGCATTTTTTTCATTTTCTTTAGTGATCCGAAAATCAAATCAACTTAGAGGGCTAACCTTCCCCGTTGGATGGGGTAGGTTGGCCCAGTTTCTTGATGTCCTGCTAAGCTTCATATAGAAACTATTAATCAATATTTTTCAAATTTTCTCATACTGGGTTATGCTTTAAGATGTGCTGATTGTACAAACTCAAAAATAAAAATTTTAATAAATTATTTTTTAAAAAATATTAAGAAAAGATGGGTCAACCTGCACCTGTCTACCCTATATATATATATATATATATATATATATATATATATATATATATATATATATATATATATATATATATATATATATATATATATATATATATATATATATATATATATGTGTGTGTGTGTGTGTGTGTGTGTTAGTTACAGCTAAAATATTGAAGTCGTAGGGCCGAAGTGGTCAAACTTCAACTAAATACAGATTCATATATAAAGATAAATTTATATATGAGAAAGACATCGGAAATCTTCCCCAGACGGGATATCCTGAAGAGGGGGAGTGCAAAAACGCAAGTAAACATCCCTTCAGTCCCAAAGTTAACCCTCCCTGTGGTCAAAATTGTCAATAGATTAATAAATTCGAGTTCTGACAATGCCTTGTATGGATATCACTTCCATGTCAAAAAATGCTATGCTGTTTATTTTCTCACAGGTTATTTTTAGCTCATAGCTCGCCGTAGGGTAATTCAAAAGTTACGCCGTCCACAGCGGTCAACTTATACGGCAGGTGTTATATTCTAACGTCCGGTCGCCACGATAGAACTTCGCTCCTCGCCAGCTACCGGAATCAAAGCATCCAATCGCAATATCGCAAAAGACGGTTAGATTCATACCTGGTTTATTAATAGCACTTTAGATTTTAATATTTTATCTTTTTTGTGGCAACATTCATTGACAGAAAAAAACTCGCCGTAGGGTAAATATCAAAATTTCGAAAAATATAAAAGGGGTTGATAATATTAGTAATTTATCAGACAAATTAAGGAATGAGTTGGCATAACATATATAACTAAACTCACGGCACAACAGTAAACTGTGAACTAAGGTCAGCGGTGTCCATCTCTGTTTTTTTTACTGTGGGATTGGGGTGCCATATCTCACATGTCTCAGTTATGTGGTCAGAATGACGTAGGCTCCCCCTAATTTAGTTCCCAAGCAAGCTTAGTCCTCATTTATCGATCCACTCAAGGGATGAAGTCTGAGTCGACCTTGCCCAGTCGACTCAGCCTTTCATCCCAGGATCGAACCCTCGACCTGTGGCGTGGTATCTTGAAGCTTTTAACCACTACGACACAGGATGTCATATACAGGTAACACTCCTATAACACGGTAGATAGTTTCCAAGAAAATGCCGTGATGTGTGAAACCGTGTTATATGAGACCCAGAGCCAGTACAAAAAGTGGGGTTACGTCCCGAAAACTTATTAAAAAACTTTTTTTTTATAAATTCCATATAAGAAACTAAATTTTTATTAAAAATATCAATGTATGTATAATACAAAACGAAAAGAAACAAAAATATTATTTTCATTTAATGCGACCTTAATTTAATAAATTCTTCCTCTTCACTGTTCAGTACAATCAAACGAGCACGTGTTTTCGGTTGAACGATATCACCTTCACTTTCAGAACCTTTTTCTACATTTAGATATTTTGCACCTTCTATCCTCTTTAAAAAATCTTTAACGTTGGTTTATTTGCTGTTCTTACAAGGTCATTGTGTATTCATGGTATAGAGACAGACAATTTTGCAGCTCCCTTTAAAATTTTCGGCTTCTTTCAGCGGAAGGATCTGAATTCAGGAAACGTGATTCAAGATTTTCAGCTAAGCGTAGGCCTTCTTGTAATTTTACAGAGTTATAAATGAATAATTTATAATTTTTTTATACATTTTCATGTAAAGCCACTGATAGTTCGATATTCCTTCCCGTCATTATTTTAAGATAATTTAGTTTTTAAATGTGTTAAACAAAAATCATGTTATCTAGTGCTGTAGAAGAACAGTGTTGTACAAAGGGTTTCGCAAATTTTTTATCGTGTTAGAGAGAAACCGTGTTGTAAGAAAGTCGTGCTGTAGGAGGGCTACCTGTATCTGTATATATATATATATATATATATATATATATATATATATATATATATATATATATATAAGGCCAAAAAGAATAAGTTGATTTTCAGTAATTCAATGTGTACAGAAATGCACCTCGTGTAGCATAAGCAGGCAGCATGAGGATCTCTGCTGAAAAACACACAAAAAACATGCAAATGCGGGGTATTTCGTGGAACGCACTCGCAAGGAATACCGAACTACGATCGAAGCAATACCAATAATTGATGCTTTCACCCTCGCCTTCGAGTCGGTAAAAGAAATAGCAAAAATTCCCGAAAATATTCCCCTACCCAATAACTAATGATGTACCGAACTTAAAATTGTTAATCACTTTAAAGAATATGGCAGGCGCACTCGAGGGCCCCAAAGAAAGTAGGAAAAAAATAAAGGTAGGGAAAAAATCCACTCAAATAGCTCAAAAGAATGAGTTGTTGCTTGGGGTATTTGTTTATTTTTATTCAGCGTTTAAAGATGATTGGTGGTATGCTAGAGCGCCTAGCTGCGGGCTAGGATCGTGCATGGGCCCAGACGAGCGACGGCCCAGCCTAATTTCCAAGGTCAAGAAACGAAATGCGGCGAGTTTTTGATAAGCGGTGGTATTTGTTTTTGTTTTTTAATTTGTTTGGAGTGGTTTTTTTGTTTTTTGTTTTGCCTTGTTTTTGTGGTAACAAAGTATCAATAAGATGCTGATTTTATTACGAAATTGAAAGGATGCTAATCAGTAAATAGTTCAGAGGGGGAAAAAATCTCTCTTTTCTTTCGACGTTTGTGATAAAGAATACAATGAAACTTCTGAGTGGCGGCGAGTAATGGTTCCGAAAAAAGTGGCCGTTTTGAGGGGTGACCGTGGAAAAAGGGTTTCTTCCTTAACATTGGCTTCAATGTCTTTAATCGGTTCTGAACAAAATATGGCCATCCATATGGTTTTATATATATATATATATATATATATATATATATATATATACACACGCACACACACACACACACACACACATACATACACACATACATACACACACACACACTCACACACACACACACTCACACACACACACACATCATATATATATATATATATATATATAATTATATATGACGATATCGAATGCAAGCAGGCCACATGCGTTCTCCTTGGTGCCTCCAGACACGGATACGTGCATCATGATTCTGCACGCAGAACCGGGACTCGTCTGAAAAGACAACGTCGTGCTAGTCCCTGTATCCAGTTTTGTCGTTGGACGCACCGCTGTCACCGCACGTCTCTATGCTGCAGTGTCAAGAGAAGCCGCAATAATGGTCGCCGTGCAGACAGTCCGTGCTGCACGAGACGTCGTCGCACTGTCCGTACGGATACTTGTCGTGCTGCAAACAAACCCATTTCCCTGACTCAAGGTCCGTAATGTGGCAATACGATCCTGTAAGGCCGCCCTGACAACATGTATGTCCTCTCCGACGTTCGTGGTGGGTGGCCGATGAGATCCTGTATGGCGTTCAGTATGACCTTCTTGAACATATCGATTCCATATACGCATGACAGTCGTTGGATTCCGACCAATGCGACTAGTAATATCGCATAAGTATAAACCACACTCTCGATAGGCCACGATCCTGCCGCTATCGAATTCCGATAGGTGCCGATACCCGTTTCCTCTTCTTATACGAGGCATAACACGACACAAAAAACCAACATTATTACAAAAATCAATGAATAAATTATTTTATTTATTACTTTTATTTATTTTATATATAAGTATATCTATATATATTTCATGAGTAGTTTTCAAACTGACCGACCAATTTGCTAAACCTAGGATAGCATTTAGTAATTTGCCATTCATAAAAATTTGCCAAAATAGTTTTACTAAAGATGTATTAATGTAAATGTACAATATATTTCTTACATAGAATTCACAATAATTGCTTGATAATAAACTTTTATCAATAAATATATTGAAATTTGCAATAGTAATTTAAATAATTTGAATGTGCGCCACCGAAATTGAATTCACGAAACTGGATTTGGTATTATCTAAAACAGTAGCTTTAAAAGTTTTAAATTATGCACATAACTCAAAAAACTTTTATCTGCATTTCCTTCCTAAAACAATTTTGTTATATTATATCAAGACAGTTTGCATACAACTCAATATTACCACATTTCAATGGGTTCATTGTATTATATATATATATATATATATATATATATATATATATATATAGTATATATATATATAAACAGGCACATAGAGAAACAAATAACTCGAAAACCATAAATTAAGATTCAAACATAGATCTGTAAATGAAGAACGATAATTATTCAGCAAGTGAATAAATATCTGCGCATAGATCGTTAGATGAAATAAATGTACGGTTTTACATGCATAAAATGATCGGTAAATGTATTTCTTACAAAAAGATAAATGAAGCAAACCCTATCTTGACAGATATAGAAAAAAAACTTTTCTCTCGACAACTCCACCAAAATATATTCAAATGGAATACAACTATCGTCCCGGATATACATACATTAAACTACCAATTTTTCCTTATTGTATTTGATGTATTAGAAATCCTTTCTTATCGTGATTGAAAATTATCACTATAAAGTTTTCAGGTAAAATGCAATTTCTGATGGTATACAATCAGAACATTATATATATATATATACACATATATACACACACACACACATATATATATATATATATATATATATATATATATATATATATATATATATATATATATATATATATATATATATATATATATATATATATATATATATATATATATATTTATTGTAATAAACGGGGTGTGAATACGAGAAATCTAAATTGGTAGGACCACACAGTCGGCATTGTGAGCAGAATTTATGACGCCTCATGGCGCCTGTGAGCAGAGCATCGGCAGTGCACAATTACACGGGCAATAAAAACATAAAATAAGTAAGAGGACAGCAGCCATAAATCGAAAATCAAAGCTTAGGAAACTGGTGCATGAGGAGTTGAGAAATTTCCCAGACGAGGAGAGGCGCCCAACATAATTAAAAATGCAAATCATAAAACATGAACCAACCTATGAACTAAGTGGCTCAGCCCCCAACACAATCAAGAGGCGGGGCGAGCAAATAGGAAGCCAAAAAGGCAAGAACCAATCATAGAAAAGAAAAGAAATATATATACATGGTGTGAAGCAATTTTAAGAGAGAGCCCCATGACTTAAACAAAATGAACAAGAAATAACTGAGCCACCGCTTGGCCAACGAAATTACGAACAACAGAATATCGCATGCGAGAGTGAGCCATACGAAAGGAAGAAAAAGAGACGAAGTAAGCTGCTGCGTGAATTAGAAGGATCCCTATGCAACGCAATTGATGAATCCACGAGAGTACATAAGAAATATAACGCAAATATATATAACTACGGCGTGGCGATGAAAGTATGCTGAAATAAGGTAACCAACGAGTAAACACTACCGGAGGGAGATTTGATACAAGGTGCTATGATGAATACGTCGATGACCAACATCCAGAGCTGACTGACCCGTGAAACAACCTAAGAGAAACATCGCAACCCAGTGTTCGAGATCCATCCCGAGTTATCATCGATCATTGACTTTTTAGTATCAATATAGAACTCTTTCGACGAACTCAGTGCACAGTGACTTTTAAGCATTACCGAATTTAGGTGTGCTGGTGTTGCAACGTGAGTACGCGACAGTGCCGACAACCAATGTGTGAACAACGAACTGTAATTGCCCGCATCGATCTGTTTAGACGGACCTAGTGTACCCGGACTATCGAGTATCACCAAACCTTATGTGCGCTAGTGGTGTAGCGAGACTAAGCAACCGTGCCAGCAACCCACGGGTGAGCATTTAATTAATTATATCTATTTCACATCCCGTTATTACATATCGCCTCTTAACCCACAAGGGTCGGCTTGCTTTATTTGTGAAGATGAAATGTTTATAAATATAATTGAATATATCATATTGGATGATTCTGTATTTAGCTCGAAGCTGTATAAGGAATCTGTAAATACATGTGTGTAAATAAAATATATATATATATATATATATATATATATATATATATATATATATATATATATATATATATATATATATATATATATATATATATATATATATATATATATATATATATATATATACATATATATACACACATATATATATATATATATATGTATATATATATATATATATACATATATATACATATATACACACATATATATATATATACATATATATACATATATATACACACATATATATATACATATATATACCCAACAAACACAAGACTGACGGCAACTTGACGGGCCGGTGCTGGAGGCGCCGGCAGAACGATAGGCTCGGGGGAAATGATCCGTACCGTTGCCGGGTGACTTACGAATCTCCGACGGGGGATCCCGTATTGTGTACCCTTTTGAGGGCCGGTGACGGTTGGATGGTAATCGACCCGAAACCGCTTTTCCTCTACCGTCCCGGAATTGGTGCTCCGATTCGTAACCAGAAGTAGCTGAAATCTGCATCAGAATTATGGATTTGAAAGGGAAGGCGAAGATTAAATTAAACAGACTTTTCAAAAATATTTATTTCATTGTTGTGAAACTTGTTTTACGCGGAAAATTCCCATAATTTTCCTTGTATGTAAAGATTGTATTCTGTGTGTATGTTTTTAACTCCCTAGAAGCTTATAAAAACAGATAAAAATTAGTTTCATTGTTTATTTTTATATATTACTGTAGAAATTAAATATCTACTTATAAATGGGTCCTTCTTGCACCACTCTTTATTTATAAGAGAGGAAATAGTGATAAAATTTGTATTTTTTAAAATTTCTTTTATAGTATATTAAAATAATAATATATATTTTTGTAGATAAAATATTCAAAATATATTTTTCAGGAAACTTACATATTCTAAGTATTTCTAATTGCTAGATGCCATTATAAAACAACTGATTTTGTAGAATTTTTTCTCGAATTTCATCGTATTAATTTTACAGTAACATATTCTTATAATACACATTTGGATGAAAGAAAAGGAATTTTAAATTAACAGTTAAAATAAACAAATCACACATATTTAGAAAAACATTAATGTAATGTAAATAAAGGAATCACGCCATTATTCAATCCAGTGTTCACCGCAGTTCCATCACATCCAATTGCAGTAATGTTAAGTGTTGGTCGTAAATATATTTGCAATTGCTTAATTTTCAAGCATTTATTTCAAACGGGTTTGATTTTGATTTTTAAACGCGATGTTATACACTATGGCTGTGTTGTGATATAGACAATAGACCGTCTAAGCTCATGAAGTACCTGAGAGAGCTATAGGCTCGGTAAGAAAATTACGGGGCACTCTATTCATTTTGAGATTGATTCAACAAGTATGATAAATAATAAAAAAAGGGAAAAAAAAGATGAGACATAGCAAATTTGAAATTGATTGTGTAGGAATTAAGATTAAAGAATTAGGTTAAGATAAATTTTAAAAGATTGTATTTTAAAATTTAAGTCATGAATTAGTTAATTATTTAGAACTTCCTAGAGTTTAATTTATTAAATTACTATGATTAATATAAATAATGTAGTAAAGTTTTAGCTTGAAATTTACGTTAAAAATTAAAAATTCCCTAAAACTTCGGAGAGGGAACCAAAGATCCTGTCATGATGATTCTAACTTTTTTCACTTCATAAGTATTTTCTAAGTTGACCTAATAATTGCAATATCTTTGTAATTTCTCTTCAATTCACTTAAAAACTTACTCTTCACTTAAAAAAGAGGGGGAGGAAGTCGTCGTCTGTGTTTTTAGCTCCCCAGAAGCTTATGAAAACAGAAAAGAAATTTCTCAGCTACCAAAATATGTTATCACTTCATAAGTATTTTCTAAGTTGACCTAATAATTGTAATATCTTTGTAATTTCTCTTTAATTCACTTAAAAACTTACTCTGTATTCATTAAGTGTCATTCCTAATCTTTTCACATAATTTTCTAATCGTTTGATTATTTTTTTGCGGAACACCCCTTTGTTTTAACCATGAAATTACAGAGTACTGTAGCTTCATGGTTTTAACTAACTTTGAATTCAAACTGATCGCTCAGCGCCATTATTTTTTTTCGGAGAAGAAAGGCGTGTCGTATAGTTTGAATGGCAGCTCCCTCGACCAATGGGCAACAGATAATACGCAGCTCAAAGCTGCCTCTCGTGACCTCAAAATGCGTGACTGGCGCTATATTCGTAACCCTAAAATTTTAGATTGCACGTGTTTAAGGACAATATACCCAGAGAAAATTTTCAGGGTAAGTTGAACTTTTATATTTATTTATATAAGTATTTGCTAATTAAATTAATATTTAGAATTGTAATTTGTACGCACTATTTAGATTTTTATATCCTTTAGAAAGTATAAAATACATGACACAAATATCAATTCCAAATCTACATAGGTGAAAAATAAAAATGTATTTTCATTTCCAGTATAATATTTTCCATTTTACTTCTTTAAAGAAATTTGAAAGAAAATTATAATGAAATTTTTTTTAATATGTTAATCCAAATTAAACATTTTTTTACTACTGGATTGATAAATCAGTTACACATGATTCCTCCATAGTAAATTCATGCATAGTATTCAATGCATAGTATTCCTGCATAGTATTCAATGGTGAAAAATTGTAAAATATATTTAATAGGAAAATGGACAATTTTCTTATTGCCAGGTATCAATAGGCAACAAATTATCCGTGTCTAAATGTTAAAAGATGGATTCAAAAACATTCCACATTATAAAAGATTCTAAAAATGAACTTGTAAATCATACAAAAGGATCTATTGAATTCCTTATCAAATTGTGTTTTGAGTAATCTTTATAAAATACTGTGCATTTTATACATTATAAAGAAATTAAGAACAAATATTCTTAAAATTTTTGTGTTCATAATTTAAAAGAATGTATTTAGTATAATTATATATTTTAATTTAAATACTAAACACTAATAGGTATTTTTCATGTATAATCTTAATAGCCTTAAAATATAATTTTTTTAAATTCTATTAATAATGTTCTATGTGTACACTCAATTGCTATATATGTATATGTTATTCCTACTGGGTGAAATTCCTTTATTTTAAGTCTATCGAGAGTAAAGATATATTCAAAATTTCAAAACCAGATCAAAATATTGTTTAATCAGTATCCACATGTCAAGTAAATATTGAAACAATAGCAAATATTGGATTTTTTTTTATTTTGAATATCTCATTAAATAAAAAGCTTATTTAAGGAACATTTTGAATTTCAATTGCTATTAATCAATATTTTGAACTGGCTTTGATATTTAGATTATATTTCTACTCTCTCTGAAGATATAAAATAAAACAATTTCACTCTTTAGGAATAACATAATGGTGCATACTTTTTGCAACTGAGTATATATATTCTTGCAATTGAGTTTATATATATTTTCAAGAATTATTAATTTTTGTAGGTATGTGAACTCCATTGTATTCCTGAATTCATTCAAATATGGTCTTCGAACTACAGGTTTATATTTCAGATTTATTTCAAAATTTTGTAAATTTAGATCGTTTTAGAGTTTTAAATTTGTGTCAATATAGATGCCACGTGCATTTAATTTTCTAATTTGTATCGTGTTTGAAATCACTTTTATCAGTGTTATTAGAGATGAGGGCACTGAAAATTATTCCAAAATAGACTATTTAGATACATAAACTGTTTCTTAAATTATTAATTTGCATTCCATGTTTTTAAATTATATATTTATAAGTATATAGATTTGTAGATTATCAGAATGTGTACATACAAAAAATTGCTTTATTGTAATAGATATTGTACGATAAGAGTTTTTATAAATCTGAGAATGTTCTCAATAACTATCTATAAGCTGTTCATCTCTAAAGGTCTTTTGGAAATTATTTTGTTGTCATGCTGTGCAAAATAAATGTGAACTTATTGGCTTAAAGTATATATATAAAGGGTAAAATTAGTTTCTTTTCCCCTTTTTATATTAGTGATAAGCAAGTTTATAAAGAACTCTACTTTTCAATACTTCTTGGTTTGATAAACCATTAAATTTTTATTATGGCATTATAAGAAAATATTGGTTTCTTTACAGAATTTTGAAACTGGAATCTAACTTCAGAACTTCGGGCTTGAAAGACAAATACCACTTGGATCTCATAACTCGTGTAAGTTTTTGTTTAACGTCACTGAGCCTACCTTTTTTTATTCTCGAGATATACTTTTATTTTCAACAGTGGACTTGTGGCCAAAATCACTGTTTTTAATATTTTTTTAGATTTATTTTTAACTAATTTAAATTTTTCTATGAAAAAACTATAAAAATATTTATTAAACAACTAAAAATTTCAAATTAGTTTTTTTTAACTTAGACGCTAATCTGAACTTTCTCATAAACTTTGGTCTCAGTAATTTGTGGATAGAATATTGATTTTCTTTATTTATTCTTTTTTAACTGTGAAGCTTGTTGTTAAGGTTTTAGGTGAGTGAGAAAGTGCAGTCCAGGGATTTCAGTTAACATGACTCCCTGGTCATGTTAACTCTTGGGAAAAAACTTGAAAGTCTTTAACTCTTGCCAAAAAAAGAGATTTATATTATAAAAGTATAAAATGCCAAGGTTTATTTAGAAAATATAAAATATGTTCATGGACAAAGTTTGTTTATAAAACTGTAGATAAGACATTCATTGTGAGTTGTGGTTTATTATATCAAAATGTGTGTTTGATAAGTGAATGAAATAACCCTTTCTTAATAATGGAATAGAACTCCTGTATAATCAATGAATTCACGGATACAAGATACAGTTCCAAAAAGCAAAACGCCTGGTTTACAGAGTCTTTTATAATAACAGAAAAATGATATTTATATTATGAAAATGTGAAGTGCCAAGCTTTATTTATTCTTAATGGTTAACATTAAAATTTTAAAAATATTAGTTAAATTTTAAAAATAATTAGAGGTTCGTTGATAATTCATTACAGAAGTAGTAAAAAGGAAATTGCTTTTGGATGTATTAGATAATTAGTTAATGGGCTAAGTAATTTTAAATTTTGGTAAAATTTAATTTTATGCATACATAAATTTTTCTCTCTGTTAAACATGTTTATTCCATTTTAAGTCTTAATACTTATACAAAGAATTTGGATTAAATGAAAACAGTAATGAGTGATGGTGAAAATGTATTAAATGTGGTAATTGAATTGCTTGATGTTCTAAGACATAAAATTTCTCATCATCAAAATACAATAATTGACTTCTTGACTGAACAACTGACTTTATTATTAAAACAACTGACTTTATTATTAAACAATATCCTATTTTGCTACCCCCTTGTTTAATTATATTATATAATCATCCTTCAAATCCTAATAGACCATTATTTTATATTTTTGATCCTGTACACATTCTGAAGTGTGTCAGAAATAATTGGCTGAATCAGAAGAATTATGGTCAGTGTATGCATTTTATTGATCTTAATGATCATAACTTAACTAAAACTGTCTCTTTTAGAACCATTAAAAGTATCCATTCTTTAGAGGATGGACAGATAGTGTTATCATAATATGTGTTTGGATAATTATATCCAAACACATATTTAAACATAATATGTGTTTGGATTAACTTTTAAAAACTCCATCTTCTATGGAGAGACAAAATGTAAAACTATGCCTTAAAATTTTCAATGACCATTTTGTTGAAGGGTTGAAATTGCTTTCTACACATACTGATGAACCTTTTTGTTTAGAAACATCTGAATATATTGCAATCATTATTAAATGGTGGAAGATAATGAATGTGTAAAGTAAGTTAAAAGGGGGTCATAAACGAGATGTGTATTGTGAGCCTTTGTCATCTAATGCATCCAATGAAAAGGTTATGTACCTACAAAAATTCTTAGTTTGGCTTGATACTTGGAATTCTCTTAAATATACTTCTGGCTTTTTAACTAAAACATATACCACACTTTATCACACTACACATGCTGTACTTGAAATGTGAACATATTGTTGCAATGAATTGGGGATGACATATTTCTTAACAGGAAAAATTCAAACCGACATTATTGAAAATAGGTTTGGAAAGTTTCGCCAATTGTCTGGGTCACAATACAACATCTCGTTGACACAGGTTTTCGAAAATGAATCGAAGCTTAGACTTCAAACCCTAGCCCCTTAATTTTATAATTTGTATCGTGTTTGAAATCACTTTTATCTGTGTTATTAGAGATGAAGGCAGTAAAAAAAAATATCTTTAGTATTTTATCTTAAATATATCTATTATGTGCTTTCTTACATGCACATGCACACATTAGCCAGTTAAGACATAACTATGTTTTACTATCCTAAAATTAAGAGTTAGAAACTCATTAAATCTAAACTTTAGTTAAGTGTATGTCTGGGAACTAGTACCTCATCTCGTATATGGTATGTAAACTGGAAAAATTCTGAATTTTTCAAAAATTCTTATTAGTACTTTTTTTTCTCCCCATTGATTCTGAACTCTTCAAGTTAAGCATGAGCTTTGGGTTAATGAAAAAAATCATAGACAGCATCTGTTTTATGTTGTTCTTTAAATTGTTGCATTATGCTTAGAATTTCTTTTATTGCCTTGTCAAATATTTGATTGTACTAAATTTTTTAAAATTCCACTGAGCATCTTGTTTAGCTGTTTAAAAAATGGGGGGAAATGCATTGTAAATTGTCTTTACTTTCTCAAAGTTTCATAATTAAATATGTTGATAAAGTTGTGCCTGAAAAATAACTCAACTGATTCTGAACATCAGTTGGAGTTTTATGGAAAGCCAAATTATATGGAAAGTTATACAATAGTTAGTTGAAATTGTTTCTTGGAAGTTTTGTGAGGTAGTAATCTAGTTCATGTATATTAAAGTCTTATTTAAATATTGTGCTAAACATATTCAGCACATTGAAAGTCTGATTACTTCTCAACTTTTAATCACCAGGCAATTTTTGGTATTAAATTATATGCTCAGTGCATATTCCATTATGTGTAATTTTCACTCAATCTGATTTGAAAATTCATGTGAGGAGAAATTTTTCTGATTATAATTTAACAGCTTGCCTTGTGTTATTATATATTTATTTTTATTCATTTCAGAAAGTCTGTTGGACAGTGTCTAATATTACTGCTGGTAATACACAAGATTCAATGAGGTATTTAAAAAAGTCATGTATTTAATACCTTTTGGTTAATGTAATGTTACTTCAAGTAAATTTACTGCTAAAACTTAATTTTATTCTCTAGTTGAGTGCAGTGGCATAGATTATTTTACAAAGTGCAATAAAATACTTTTAACTTTTCAAACCGAACTTCTAACCAGAATTTTTAAAAAAAATTAATAAAACTTTTAAAATTGAAAATATTTTCATGGATCTAAAGAATCGAACATAACACCTGTATGGTCAACTAAGTCATGGATAAAAGATGCAGCCCTAAAAGCAAAAGGCCTGGTTTCTGTATACTTTTATAATAATAATGTTACAACAGTATACAGAAACCAGGCTTTTTGCTTTTAGAACTGAATCGTTTATCCATGAATTTGTTGAATATATGGGTTTTCTATTCCATTGTTAAGATCTGTGAAAATACTCTCATTAGCAAAATAAACTTAAATTTGGGTTAGAAGCTTGGTTCAAAAAGTCTAAGTGTTTCTTCACGCTTTATAATATAATCTATGCCATTTCACTCAACATTGACAGCTAGTCAATATTACCCACCTCATTTTTCAAATTAACCTAGACTAATCAAACAATATATCATAACAATTGTTTAGTAATTACTGAATCTAAATAGTATATTTTGAATAATTTTTTACTGTGGTTATCCCTAATAACAGCTGCTCGCAAATAAAAAATATTTTATACTCAGATCTCCACCATAATTTGACAATTAAGTAACAAAAGATATGCTCTATTAAAATACTATGCAGAAGTTAGTATCCCAAATTACTTTCTACCACAATTTTTGTAAAACCAATTACTGTGAAAGCTACATCATATAATAAATGTTTACTTTATTCATTATTATAGTAATAGATTAGTTAAAGAGTATTCACCCATTTCACTAAATTTCTGAGTACAGTACGACATTCAATCCTGTCAATTAAATGATTAGTTATTACAGATATAAATAAAATAGATTAGAATGCCTTGATAGAGTACAATAATTGAAAGCTGACTGAGAGACTTGTTTAGAATGACAACAAAATTTTCTCTTTACTATCGAGAATCACTCTCACATTGAAAGTAAAGAAACACAAGAATGAAGATGGAATACTATATAAAATCTTAAATTTCTAAATCTGACCCAGCATCTGTATTAATGCTCTCTATGGCATGTTGTAATCAAATTTAGAAATTTAAGATTTTGTATGCTAATGTTTTACTTAGCATTATTGTGTTTCTTAGCTTTCTATTCTTAGTGTCTTTTCTTAGCTTTCTTTATTCTTGTGTTTCTCTACTTTCAACAGCATTATTGTCAATAGTGAAGAGGAAATTTTGGTGTCATTCTAGACAAGTCTGATTCAGCTTTCAATGTTGAGCTGAAATTATGCTCAACATTAAAAACTTATTATTGTACTCTTATCAAGGCAATCTACCCTATTTTATTTATATCTATAATAACAAATTAATCGACATGGTTGGATTTTCTACTGTACAGAGAGAAATTTTGTGAAAAGGGGAATACTCTTTAACAAATATTTTATAACTATTTTCTATTAGTATATTTATTTAATCAAGTAAATATTTTTTACATGATGTAATTGGACAGTATGTAACTTTCACAGTATGTAATTGGTTTTACAAAAAAAATGTGGTAGGAATTTACTTCTTGGAAGTAGTTATCAATAAAATGACAACAGATTTAAAACTGCACTCATGTGTTGGGTGCTGTTTTATATCAAGTTTTTTTAAACCCCTGTCTCAGGATTTATATTTCCTAATTGGATTTATTTAATTCTACTTTATCAACAATGAATTTTTTCAACTACTTTCAACAATCAACTATTTTTACAACAATAAATTACCCTTTAATGTACAAAACTATGCAAAAAATAATTTTCTTATCTGCAGAGCATTTACTAACTCTACATCAAAAAATAATTTAAATAAATTCTTTTGATTCATAAATTATATCAGGGGATGGGAGTCATTTTCCTTTCACATAAATTTATGAACTGATTTTCTCTTTCTTTTTTTTCCCTAGATGCTGTAAAGGTGGAGTCAGAGGTACAGCGAAAGGATCCTGTTTTGTAGAAAATATAGAAAAAAATTGTGTAAATGTGCTATGTACTTTCTAAATAAACTATTTTTACTTTAAACCAGCTCTTTTCTGTATTTAAAAACATGTGTGTCTATAATTATTTCTCAAAATTACAATAGAAGATATTACTATCATAGTACTATTTCTCAAAAATAGTACTATCAAGTGTTGGATATTGAAACACCAATATAATATAAAAGAAAATATTTTTTAAAAATGACTTATAAGAATTTAATGAATTACTCTTTCATTCACAAAACTATGCAAAAAATAATTTTCTTATCTGTAGAGCATTTATTAACTCTACACCAAAAAATAATTTAAATACATTCTTCTGAGCAAGTTTTCACAAGCTCACAAAGATGGGTTTCATCATACACACTACACATTACTCAGGTTTGAAAAATGAATGTATCAAATTTATGTTTATAAATTTATCAAATTATGTTAATAAATTTTATACTGGGGAAGTACAAATTTTTGGGGTTAATTATTAAAGTAGTACTGTTTTACATACTATAATCTCATTCTAAATTAAAAAAAAACAAACTGGAACCTTAGATCGAATGGAAAGATGATTTAGCTTTAATGGTTGGTATTAATGTTATCTTAACTTTCAAATTTGGGTAAATGTATCTTAATACAAAATGAGGTTTTGTTCTAACAAGTAAACTTGTGATTCATATGCAAATTTTTAGGTAATAACAAAGATCAGTATTTGGTAATACCTAAAAATACATAAGGCAAAACTGGAAAGAATACTAGAAATATGAAGGCAAAATAATAATAATAATAATAAAAGTGAAAGGGTTGATATCAGAGGTTAATCGTCAATGAAATAAATAATAAAAATAAGCATATAAACGAAAGGGTCCTACGCAAAACTTTGAAAAACTGACGGCTGTTCGATTCTGGTAGCATGCTGGCATGATGCCCGGACCTAGGGCACATTGCTGTTTACGAGATGGGTAGATGACGGTATGTCGACACCAATTATTGCTCCCGTAACCGGCCCGTCAACCTCCGGTTACGCTCCGGCTATCTGTCCGAATCGATGGCTTAATCGCGGCTGCCTAACGGTTCGCAGTCGGATGAACGATGGCTCGAATCCTACCGGAACCGGCCCAGCAGTCGACGGGGTAGTCGCGGGCGAGAGGACACAGCCGTGACGGAAATGATACTGACCTAATGCGCCGGCCCGGCAGTGGTGAAATCGGCTGGCCGGAACCTTCCGACCCCGGCCCAATGCCTCTGTGTTTGTTGGGTATTATATATACATATATACATTTACATATATATATACATAAATATATATATACATATACATATATATATACAGTTGGTTCTCTGTTTAACGAATTTCAAGGGACCGTGAAAAATCTTCCTTAAGTAGAGATCAACCTTAAACAGAATTTGTGAAAAAAAAACATTTCCCTTCACACTTTACAGGCTTAGGACTGAATATATATCTCTTAATATATTGGCGTGTTTAAAAATGTTATTTTTATTATCATCATTATTTTATTCACAAAAAGTTATTTTAAATTACATTGAAAAAAAAAGAGTACAAACAATACAATAAATTACGTTTTAAAAAATTCAAAAAGTGTTGATTGCTTCATTCGCCTTGATTTCGTTATTCTCTTTTCCAGATTTTCAAAAATGTTAAATGAGTCACCTTCCATTTTCGATGTAATATAGCGTCGGAGAACATCTAAAGCAGAAATTGCATCTGTGTAAGACGGTGGCAGTGTCTCGTTTTCCATGTCTTCAACTTCACCTTCTTCGTCTGACACTGTGTTTTCGTTTACAATATCTTCATAAATTTGTTCTACATTTCTGAAATCTGTTGTTAAAACATATTTATCACAATTGTAGAAATCTTGAATTGAAACATCCTCATCTTCAACAAGACTTCTCCATTCTTCAGGAGTAATGTCATCTTCGTTGATTTCTACATCCGTACTTTGCACTTCCACTACAAGTTCTTTGTGAATTCCAGCAACGCGAAAGCAGTTTTTTATTGTGGATGAAGAAACTTCTTTCTATTCTGATGTTACCATGTGCATTGCTTCCAAGATGGTAAATTTTCTAATTTTTATACTGTCAGCCGAATTGTTTATTAATTTCCTAATTAAAGACTTTCTGTAGTATGCTTTCACACTGCGAATGATACCCAGGTCTAATGGCTGCAACTTGCTAGTGCAATTAGCTGGTAAGAAATGGATAGTCAAATTTGTAAGTCCAGGGATATTTGGAGTATGTGCAGTGCATCGGTCGATTAAAAGTAAAACTTTTCTCTTTTCTCGATGCATTTCTGCATCGAATTTTCTAATCCAGTCAATAAAAATTTGTGATGTCATCCACACTTTATTGTTATTGCGGTACTCACAAGGTTTCCTGGTGATATTCTTAAAACACCTTGGTTGCTTTGATTTGCCTATAACTAGTGATGGAAATTTCTCAGATCCATCCGAATTAGTGCACAGTAAAACAGTCAATCGTTCCTTACTGTGTTTTCCACCAAAATACTTTTCGCCCATATACGTTAAGGTTTTATTAGGCACCATATTGTAGAATTGGCCCGTCTCATCTGCATTGAATATGTTCTTCTCATCATATCCATCTAATATCCCCTTCAGCATTATTTTCTATTCATCCACTATTTTTTCATCTACGGAGCCACTTTCGCCAGATATGCTTTTAAATACAAGCCCGTATCTTTCTTTGAACTTTGTTAGCCAACCAGCTGAAGCCTGAAAATTTTGCATTCCAAACTTTTCTGCCAGAATAATAGCATTTTCTTTAAATATCACTCCGGAAATTGGAATGTTAGATGCTCTTGCTTGATGAAACCATTGCAGGACTGCCTTCTCAAACTCTTCTGATCGGCCACATTGAATTTTCTGCCGTTTTGATTTGGATCCCAAACCAAATTTTTGTGCTGCTTCAAGAATTTTCTCTTTGCTTGTTTAAATGCCTTTGAGAGTAGACTCGGGTAGCTGAAATTGTCTTGCGAATTGGACTTTTGTTATTCCAACACTTTCTTCCCAGTTTTCAATAATTTTCAATTTTTCGTGTAGCGTAAGATGCCTTTGCTTTGATGCCATTTTGCTCTGCTCACCTCGTATTCGTACTGGAATGAGCTCCTACAAACAACCATGAATTCTCTACACATGAACACATGCTTCCCAGAAGGAGTGCGAGAGGGGTGCTTTTGGACAGTTCGTAAATCACATGACAAAATGGTAGGTACAATACAGTGATTCCACACCCGCACTAAGAAATTTGATCCAACAGGGAAGAATGTTCGATCTTCCGAGAAACAGTAATCCCCCCCCCCTCACCCGGTTTTTTCCACTACAACAAGTCTATGATTGCAACAAACATAAAGGAAATTCTGGGTCTGTTATTGAAACCAAACTCCCCCACAGAAAGTAACCCTCCTGTAAATAAAATGTTGAAGAAAAAGTTTATCATGTAAGAAAAAAATCGTCGTTAAATAGAAACAAAATCGTCTTAAAATAGAATTTTTTTACGTCGGAGGGACCGGGACCGGGAAATATCGTCTTTAAATAGAGATCGTCGTTAAGTAGAGCGTCGTTAAACAGAGAACCAACTGTATATATATACATATACATACATATATATATATATATATATATACATATATATATATATATATACATATATATACATATATATATATATACATATATATATATATATATATACATATATATATATATATACATATATATATATATATATATATATATATATATATATATATATATATATATATATATATATATATATATATATATATATATATATATATACATATACATATACATACATATATATATATATATATATATATATATATATATATATATATATATATATATATATATATATATATATATATGTATATACACATATATACAGAGGCTGTTCACACATTTTTAGACGATGTATATTGTATTCACAAAACTAAATTACATAAAATTCTTGTGTTTTAAATGTTCTATTTGACATCCTGTATTCTGAACTATGTTTCGACATCGCAATTTCCAGGATAATAATGCCTTTTGAAGTGTCAGAAGAGGTATTCTATCCCATTCCTCCTGAACAGCTTTCCAGAGTCCTGTAAAGGTTTTGGGACGACGTTTGGATAATGCAGATTTTAAAAGTCCGAAAGCACAAAAATCCTTAGGTGATACATAGGGAGATTTAGTAGGGATATCAGTAAAGTGTATGGCCTTGATACTAGTTTTATGTTTCATTTCTTTTAGGAAATTTACAGTGGATTTTGATGTGTGACTGCTAGCTTTCTCCTGATGGAGTCTCAAAGATTGATGGCACTGTGGGTAAAGCGATGGTATTTCATTCAGAAAAATTGGCAATAAAATATGTTCCTGATAGCATTTGGAGTTAATCTTGACAATTTTTTCCACTCTCTTTAATTTAACTTTCCATTATAAGAAAAACCACCAACATTCATGAATCCCTTAGAAAACTTTCTTTCGATTCTTTGAACCATGCACTTAAAATTTTTTCTCCCCTTTTATGATAATAAATGGCTCTTTTTTTGTTGCAATCATTTAAATACACCCATGATTCATCTATTATGACAATTGTTTTCCATTTTTCTTTGGATAAGTGTTTCTGATATAGAATTCTGCAGCGTGTCCTGCGTTCAGCGATATGATTTGGAAGAAGACGATGCACATTGCGTTTTTTCGATTTCTTAAGATTTAAATCAACGTTTATCATTTTGTTTACAGTGGACACCGAGCATTTTAATGATTTTGCAACTGTCCTTTGACTAGGGGGATTTTCTTTTAACATTAAACAACGTACCTTTGCAATAATCGAAGATGTCCGTTTTTTCCTTGGATATTTGTTTGGAATTTTTGTCAAACTTGAGGCTCCAATTTGACGTTTTTTTCCTTTCTTTTTGATGATATTACCTATCGACGCTTTAGATATCACTAAATCATGACTCTCACATCGTTTTTGGATAACGGAGTATGAATATTTCTTTTCGGAAAGAGCATAAATGTAGCCTTCGAACCACTTCTCTGTTAAAAACGCCATTTTGGATAAAAACAAAATTTTCAAGCCGCAGACGATAATTTTGACTTTTAAAAACATAGTACAATAGCAATTATTTCTTTTGCAGCAAACGTTTTTTTATTACCGGTTATCAAAATCGTCTAAAAATGTGCGAACAGCCTCTGTATACATATATATATATATATATATATATATATACATATATACACACATACATATATATATATATATATATATATATATATATATATATATATATATATATACATATATACACACACACATATATATATATATATATATATATATATATATATATATATATATATATATATATATATATATATATATATATACACTCACTTCCAAAAGTTTAGCACGGAGCGGCAAAATGCGAAAAAATGGACAAGTACTGCTTTGATTGACATGAAATGCTGCAAGTAAGTCGTTCTATGTTTATTCATGAAACAAAACAAAGAGTTACATACAGAGGTAAAAAAATATTAAATTTTCATAAATTATAATATGACGTCATATTTGCGTCATTAACAAAATGATGTTTAAATGCAAAACAAACAACACAAACTGGCATTAATAGGGTATGTGAGGAACTCTTACCTTCATACAAAGTGTACAGCGTGTGATCATGCTTGTTACAAGTTGATCAACCATTGCATAGTCCAGTAATCGATATTCCTCCTGTAGGGAAGCTTCTAACTCTCTGAGAGTGGCTGGAGGTGGGAAACGTCTACATAAAGCACGGACGAGGGCATCTCAAAGATTTTCAATTCGATTAAGGTCCGGCGAGTAAGCCGGCCACTCCATATGCGCAATCTCCTCACTCTCCAGAAAGTCGTCAACGTTGGCAGCTCTAGGGGGACGAGAATTATCGTCCATTAAAATGAAAGAAGGACCAACTGCTGCAGCGTACAGTTTCACAGTGGAGTCTAGGTCTTCATCTCGATACCGTACAGCCGTCACAGAACCTCTCCTGTAGATTTGAAGGTCGGTGCGATATCCCAATGAAATCCCTGCCCAGACCATGATGCTTCCACCGCGGAATGCGTGATGTTCGGTGATGTTCTCGGACCGATTGCGTGTGACTTGATCCCTCCAGACCCTTACACGCTTATCATCGGGTTGTAGGGCAAATCTGGACTCATCTGTGAACATAAAGTTGCTCCAATCAGACACAGTCCAATTCACATGCTGGCGGTACTACTTTAATCGTGCCCCTCTGGGTTGGACGGGTAAAGGAACACTAACTCGTGGTACCCGGGCGTACAGACCATTAATGTGTAGCCTTCGACGGACAGTAGTGGCAGATATCCTCTTACCAATGACAGCTGCAACCATAGATGTCACACGTGAGGAGATCAATATTCGATTCCGCTTGGCTACAACAGCAATATATCGATCTTCCGAGGGAGTCGTAACCCTTGGACAACCGGCTACAGGTCTTAGGACAACTGTTTGGCTGGTTTGGAATTGTTTCCATAATCGTGAAATTACAGAATGATGAACGTCGAAGAAAAGAGCAACATCTGTGATAGACTGTCCTGCTTCAATGCATCCGACAGCCCGACAGCTCTCATAATCTTCTGTTCGTCTTCTGGAAGCCATAGAAACACGTATAGCTTGAAAATAAATAGTACGAATATTCTAAACACCTTTTATAAGCACTTACATGCAACTCCTGTAACACTTCACAATGCCGGCTTCTTATACGACTAACTGTTTTGCATATTTCTCGGCGCGAAACCGTGATTGGCTGTTACCTAACATATTTGCATACTTCCTTCTACCTTTGCAGCAAATTTCAGCTTTTTAATTCAGATTGGGTTACGGAAATTAACATTTTCCTCTCCGTGCTTAACTTTTGGGAGTGAGTGTATATATATATATATATATATATATATATATATATATATATATATATATATATATATATATATATATATATATACATATATATATATATATATATATATATATATATATATATACATATATATATATATATATATATATATATATATATATACATATACACATATATACATATACACATATACACATATATATATATATACACATATATGCATACATATATATATATATGTGTGTGTGTGCATGCATGTACGTGTATATTTATATATATGTATATACGTACTGAAGTGAGAGTTTATATATATATATATATAAATATAATGATTAAAGATGGAAAGAATCAGAGCAAATTAATCAAACAGATTAATGAAGATTCAGACGTAGATCTTTAAATAAAGTACAATAATAATTTATTTAGATGGTCATGAAAAATTCCAACATAAATCTGTAAATGAAATATATGTACGTCTTTACATACATAAGATGATCGGTAAATGCCTTTCTTACAGAAAGATAAATGAAGCAAACCCTAACTTGACAGATACAGAAACAAAACGAAAAAAAAAAAACTATCTCTCTGCAACTCCACCACAGGATATTCAAATGAAATACAATGAACGCCCCGCATATCCATTTATTAAAATAACAATTATTCCTTATTGTGTTTGATATATATACTTTTTTGTCTTCTGTCAAAAGCAGCAACAAGCTCTATTTTTGCGTCAGATTGAGCTCTGAAACTCACGAGCCCTGCGCATTAATGGGGAGCATGTTCGGAAATTGAACAGCAGCTGCTAAGTGGGGGGGATTTAATCGAGAGTAGGATCGGTTTTCATGTCTTTTTTTGCATTTTTAACTATCAAGCGGGGAAATGATGCATTGTCCTTAATGACGTAATCGAATTTTGTTTAGTGTTTAAATTGTGCTTGCTGTAGTTATTTATTTATTTTTGAGTGTGAGTGAAGGAACACGTTAATACCAATTATTTCTAGGACAAAAGAATCAGTATGTGATTTATTAAAGTTAGAAGTTACTCTCAGTAGGTCAAAATAAGTTTATATAAGATTACGTATAGTTACGTTCCGTTCAATTAATATATATATATATATATATATATCCCCTCCTTTATTAATTGTCTCACCCCACTATTATTAATTTTCCTAATTTAACATGTATTCTAAATTATCTTTGTTTCAACCTGAATAAAACACGACACTATTTCAGAAAAGAAATCGAAATAACCGACTATTCTATTCTCTTCAATGCACGCGCGGTAAAGGTATTTTTAGACATGATTCAGAATACCGTGATCTCGATTCCTTCTTCAAAGAATCATGCGACTTTCGATTCATATACCACATGATCGGGGTCAGAGAATATTAAGAATTATAAACAGCTAGTGCCCTCACATTATATAAAATGTTAAACAGCGATTTTCGCGCGCTTTCTGTCTGTTTCCTTGCCCTGTCCTGGTGTCGTCCTTCTCTTGGTTTGCTTGCTACCTTCGCGCGATGTATGCCGCCGCTGTCCTTTCCATTATGTGACGCTGTGAAAGGCAAAGTGGTGTAAGTCACATTTTCAACTTTTTTTATTTGAGGGCAAATATGTAATCTCCATGTTCAATTTATAGTGGAATTGCAAATAATTATTATTTGCTATAGTATAATAATTATTATGAACTATAATTTGTTCAATTTATAGTGGAATTTTTTGTAGTTTTTACAGTAAAACTCTTTTGACTTACACCACTTTGCCTTTCACCGCCTCATGTGGTGACCAGTATATTCAAGTTCCGGCAGGTCCGGGCTAGTGTGTTCGCGTCCTTTGGTCAAGTTACATGTTCTTTGATGGCTGCTGAAATTTCCTCCATCGATTTGTTACCGGAATAAATCAATTTAATTTTAATCAATTTAATCAATTTAATAATGGTTGATTTGCATAAGCATACGAAATCAATGGTGAATTCTGGGTATAAAAGGATGAGGTCGAGTGAGTATCATTCTTTCAGTTACGATGCAATTAAATGACAAGAACGTGCGTTAATCGTAAAACTTTTTTTTATCAAAACCAGGGAAATGCTGTTGTAGCTCCTAATGAATTTCGACGTCAAAAGAAATTGCGTCGGGGTCCAATGTCTCCACAAGGCGTGAGAAACATAATATCTCGATTTTAAATTGATGGCCCCCGGTATTTTCTATAGAATATTGCATATATATTATTCTACCGTTAGGTAGCAGTAATGAAGCGATTGGCATCATGGTTTTGGGGAGATAACGTGAGTTGTTAAACCGTGCAGATCTTGCAAAGAGCGCGAATAGTTGGAGCGATTCATATGGGAATATCTCTTGCGGCAACCACCTGGGTTTTGGGGTGTTTCTAGAGCTATGGCATCGAATGTCGTGATAGCATACAGAATGCACAGATAAACATCTTCTGCGGAACGGAATAGTGGAAGAAAGGGAGAGATGAGTGAAAGAAAAGGACGAGTATTGAAGCGGATTGTGACTTGTAAAAATAAATCAACTGCAACCAGATTTACCATAGAGCTCGATCTGCATCTACAGGTTCCCGTATCAGCCATTATAAGTAGGAGGGAACTTCACAAATAAATCATTTACGGATGCGTAATAATTCCTAAGCCACTTGTAACAGGTGTGAATGCAAAACGTCGTTCACGATAGTGCCACGAGCACAAATAGTGCTCATGGCACTATCGTGTGATATGTGATATGTTCGTGGCACTATCAAACGATGTGTGAAAGAATGTCGTGTGGTCAGAATCATCATTGGTCCCATTGGTCCCTAAAAGAGGACGTGCGCATTACTGGAAAACAACCAAATAATTATATGATACTGTTTGTCTCATGCAAACTATCAATCAAGGATACGAATCTGACATGGTTTGGGCTATATATATATATATATATATATATATATATATATATATATATATATATATATATATATATATATATACCAGGTGTTTCAAAAGTTTGGTGCAAAAGTTAAACGCGGCTGAAAAAAAGAAAAAAACGATGTATAGGTCCGAGAGACATGCAGTTTGATGATAAATATTCCCCGTGGTACGGGATTTTGTATGACACGAAAATAAAAGCAGTTCAAATTCCAGACAACAGAGAGCGCTGCTGCTGCAGGGAGGGGGGGGGATGACAAAAAAAAAGAGAGTCAATAATTGCGAAATGAGACATTTTATGCCATCCTGATTTACATTCTTGGAAAAGATTTCGGGAACTTAGTTTATACTGTCAGAAAAGTAAATGATTTTCGTTGTAAAAGTCAAGCATTTTTTTATGTATATTTTGAGCAAGAATTTTATGTGTCATTGTTATTTACAGGATGGGAAGACCCTGGACACTATCGCTCTATCATCGGTGGAAAATGGCCGTACTAGTGTATACTACATTACGTAAGTCGTTACGCGTTCTCGTTGCTCCGATTGGAATAAAAATATAACCAACTAGCTGTTTCCCCGGCGTTGCCCGAGTATTTATTTATCTCAATTTTTTTTTATTACACAGGTAAAGGAATGGATTCTACATATAGTGTGAAATTTAAGTAATTTAATTTACAGGTATTTAAAAGTAAATATTGTATACAAATGATAAAGGAAAATTACAAATTCACTCTATTATTAATGTAACTCAAAACTTGATTTTAAACAACATTTTTAATTTCCTATATTCCCCTCAGTGACTCCGAAACTATGGATTCGACGCTACTCTCGGTCATTTTGGACATTTTATATTCACCCTTTCTCCCCCAGCCTCCCCTCAATACTGAGGACGGCTGAACTCTCAATTAAACGGCATCGGAAGTGTCCCTATTCATCACAGCGACCCTGAAAACTATGGATTCGACACTATTCTCGGTCATTTAGGACATTTTATATTAACACTTTCTTACCCCCCCCCCCCCCGCGCATCTTCCCCAATGCTGAAGGGGGCTGAACTCTCACTTAAACGGAATCGAGAGTGTCCCTATTCATATCAGTGACCCCTAAAACTATGATTTCGACACTATTCTCGGTCATTTTGGACATTTTATATCCACCCCTTCTTTCCCCCACCTCGCTTCCCCCAAGTGCTGATGGGGGCTGATTTTGCTCTTAAACGGCGTCGGAAGTGTCACTATTAATCTCAGAGACCCCCAAAACTATGGATTCGACACTAATATTAGTCGTTTTCTATTATTTTTATATGTGCCCCCTGCCCCCCTAGGGGTGCTAGGGGTGTCTGACACCCAGTGTTTCCTGCAGGAGTGAGAACAGCATCTGTACAAAATTTCAGCTCAATCGGATGGACCGTTCGGGAACGTATAAAGGACACACAAAGAAACATTCTCTTTTATATACATATAGATAACAGAATATACCCTCTTTTCGGTCGGGCTAAGTGATATATCGACTGTATCCATACATTTCCATTCAACTGATGAATTGTAGTTCTGAATTAATGTTATTACAGCAAAAGAAATCACTTATTAAAGTGAAAACGTATTAGATTTTGCATCGGAAGATGAAACAATAATTACTGCGTATTCCCAAAAATTAAAATAGTAGAATGTACAAAATACCCGGGGAACGGACGAATGATGTGTTTTAAGAATCTGTCAATTATGTACGACCTTGATTAATTTCTAACTTGCTCCTTCTAGATTTTCTCATTTCCAGAAATGTTTATGTTCTGTAGATATTAGACACCCAGTAACATAGTAATTATTTCCATGGATACAAGGTAATGCGTGATTCGTATAATTGTGATTTACTTGAAGATATGTTAAAGGGCATAAGATTTCATTTCGGTACAGAGGCCTAGGTATAGCCCAATATCACTGATTAAATCCTAAATGAATAATTCCATATATTAGGAAATCTGAGGTACAGCCAATATATGAACTAGATTTAAACGAAAATATAAGGTCTAAATAGACGTATTCCTAGACGTTCTAAATAGACGTATTATTGTGAATTCTAGTAAATTGCTATGAGCCCCAAAATGAATATTTATTTTTATAAGATAACTTAACATATTATATCAGTCCATTCCCGTGGTTCAACAATATAAAATAATTATGGCTATTCTTTAGAGAAATTTTAAGTGTAGCATATGATAATAACATTTTACGAGTATGTTTGATTCTCATCCTTCAAAATACACAATAGTTTGTTCTGTTATCATTGGAGTTCACCCATGTAAAACCGTATCGTCATTTTTCTGAAAATGAAGGAGTTTTGCCATGAAGGCGACAATGAACCTTCAGATTGACAAAAATATGTCTCCAAAACGATTTTTTTTTCTTTCAGAAAATGATTTTGCAACTCATCAGCTTTAAATTTTAAAAAAAGTATGTTGATCCGATTATTATTAACCGAGTTAAAAGTATTTTTTTCAAACGTAAACAATGGAAATGTTAGTCAAATTAAAACTTTAAATGTCATTTTCTCAAAACAAGTTTCATGTCCTTTCGGTAAGTTCAAAATGCTCCATGCGTCATAATTTTTCTTGAATTTTCATAAAATTTCATAAAATGATTATTTATATATGTTAGAATAAAACTTAGTAATCAATTCATTATAGTATTTTAAAACAACTTAAAATTTTCACAATAAAAGAATTTTTTTATAACATTTTACATAAAATGACGTATTTTTATCGATTTATTTTCTAGTTTTTATAAATATGATTGTAAATCAAATATTGCTGCTAACTTTCATTACAACTATATAAAGATAGCTTAAGAGCGAAAATTAGATATCTGAGACAAAAATTAATGCGCATGGAGCATTTTTAAATAGAGTAATTAACAAACTGATTTTTATTAATATCTTGATTAATTACATTCTGATTTTTTTAAATTTAGAATTTCCATCCCTAAACAACACTGTATAAGTATACAAAATTTCATAGCAATTGGTTAATAAATATAAAAAAATAGTTTTTCATGGTCCATTGTCGCCTTAATAAAAGTTTCCTACTTGAAACGACAGATGGCAGAAGCAGTTTTTTCATTAAATACGTCCTCTTTCGTCAAATTTAATACAAATAATTTAAAACTTAATTATAAAGAATAATCTATCAAAGACAAAAAAGACTACATATGGATGTGTTGCTATGGGTGGATTTTAAACGTATTTCTCTTTTTTACGTTTCCACTCATTCAAGGAATAGTCTTTGAAATATGGCTTCATTATGCACCCTTTTTGATGTATTGCATAGAAAAACACTTGTTTTATTCTGTTTCTACTGGTACTATATACTGTTTATGCTACATTTAATTTCAGACAAATAAAATCAAAATTTTAACATTATATAAATTACTCTTATCCGAAAATCATCTTATATTGAATTCTGCTCAGGGTATTTAATAGCCAGATAAAACACGGGTCACTAAATTTTAACGCAGATATAAAATAAGATGTCTGATGCTTTAAAATAAGAAACGGCCCAGACAATTCAACGTGAAAGATGTCTGCGTTTAGAAAGATTTTCGTTTTTCCCTTATTCCCCCAATTGAACGATCGTTCTGGAAATGACTATTAGTTCAACAGACGGGGGCACTCCATTACAAAAAGATGCGAAAGAAAGTAAAAGATTCCAAAAATGTTGATGAAAGAAATATTATATCGTTTTCTCTCTATCTGGGAGGATAAAGATAGATGTCCTGACATGCAATTTTCCAGACTCCCCTGCAACATACGCGTATACGTTTTGCTTATATTGCAAAAAAAAAGTGCGGATAGCTATATCTATATATTGTTTTAACTTCTCGTATTGTTTATTTGCCAATAAAATTGATAAATGGCACGCGCAGAGCTTTAAGTCAAAGCGAAAATTTCTTTCCGATGAGAGCAAAGGTAAATATTTGATTTTTCTGTTCTTTGGAGATAGTGGTAGAGGAGTCTGTCAGTTTAAAGGGAAATTTCTGATAAGTATATATAAAAATGTTTGCCTTTTTATTGTTTATGAAACATGCGTTATACTAGGGACATAATTCAGTCTATCCTCGATTGTTGTAGCATTAACTTTCATGGCTTAAGGTAGCCGACTATGTTGAAAAGTTTAATTTGGGTCAAATATAACAATTTTTCTTCGTTCTTTAATTGGATAGATCAGTTACTTTGCTATACAAAATAGGTTTATTTTTGTCTGTACGTTAGTTAGAAGCCGAAATATTAAATATTTTATAAAGACTAGAATACCGGAAGTGGGGATTTAAATCACCTGAAATGGCCGTTTATTACAGGGCCAGAAACCTGTTAACAATTAGTACAGACAGAATTTAATTTTTTATTACAATTTTAGTAAACTTTTAATGAAATAATTTAAGTAAGAACACTTTTGCAAACTGTGTGGCAACGTTAAATTACTTCACATAGCTTACATTTCTAAGCACATAAAAAAATGAAAATGCATTTTTCTCAACATTGATATATGACCATTTTTTGCTGACTTCAAAAGTGATTACTCAAAATATTATTGTTGAAATTTTATGAAATTTTGTGTGCCTAGTCTTCATATCGTTTCCTATATGCACTAAAATACTTTTGATTGAATGAATTTTTTCCAATTTATGACCTATTTTTTCAATAATAACGTTGTAAAATTGGCAAAAAAATTCATAATAAATATTCGATTATTCATTTCTTAATATAACTTTAAACTTTTAGTAGATTTTCTAGACAAAAGCATGTAGTTTATTTTATAACGTTCATTCAGATAAGACTGGCTGTTTTTAATGTAGCATTTTTGAATTTTTAAAAAAATTTCCTTAAAATTCTACATATATTTAACGATTTTGAAAAAAACATAGCAGTTTATTTAAAAAATTGACACACTCTTCAATTAATCTTTATTGGAATTAAATCCAAACGTGTATTGAAAGTGGTGCCTACACGACGTGTTTCTAAAACAGTGCTCCGAATGTGTTCGGATACCTTAATTATTAGGAAGTTTCTTTCTAATCATAATTCAGTCGAACCCTGCTGTAACGAACTTCAAGAGACTAAAGTTTTCTTCGCTATATTGGAACCGTTAAGAAAAATGCTAGAGTTGACAAAATGTATAACTCATTAGTTGCAATGTATATTCAATAATGATGTATAATTAAAAATGATAAAAAATCTATTAAAAAATTATCATTAATGAATTAAATCGACTAAAATCGATTACATTATACTGACACAATGATAATTAAATTACGTACAATAGGAAAATGACGGGACCAAAATTTTCGTTCGTTATATACCGGGTTCTCTATAACAGGGTTCGACTGTATATGAAGTATTTTATCTATTAGTATTGTGTTTACTGTTATACAAATTTAAATTCAGTCTAAAATAATTTTAGACTAATGAAACTGTTGTAGCATTAACTTTCATGGAACAGATTATTTTCAAGTTTGATTTCAATAATAATATATGAATTTTATTTTATGTATTAAAATTGTATTTACTGTTACAGTTATATAATTTTAAATTTAGTCTAAAATAATTTAGACTAAAGTTACTGTTGTAATATCAACTTTCGTGGATTAGATTATTAGCAAGCTTGCATGCAAAAATAATATTTCATATTTTTGTCTGTTATTGTATGTGTTGTTACACGCATATAGTTTTAAGTTTAGTGTAAAATAATTTTAGAGTAAAGTAATTGTTAAAGCATTAGCTGCCTTGAATTTGATTATTAGTAAGATTCATATTGATAATAATGCTAATAAGTTTTTTTATGAACTATTATTGTATTTCTGTTATATTCATATAATTTAAGAGTTTCTCAAAAGTAATTTTGCATTGTTTTGTTTCAATTGATTACATAAGTGCTCTATTGGGTATTACATCAGGATAGGGTGGTTCCCCTTGGCACACTTCTTGGCGCGATTGCGATACATACATACATTGATACATTGATACATTGATACATAGAAACATACATATATACATATACATACATACAAACATACATATATACATATATACAAACATACAAATATACATACATAGAAGCATTGGCACTTTATCGCCAATTTGGCGGGGACTCCCTATTCTGTAGTGAAACCCTCTATTGTTTCGAATACGACGCTCGAGTATACTGTTTAAGCTTCATTTAATTTCAGACAAATAAACTCAGAAGTTTAACATTATATAAATAACTCTTAACTGAAAACAGGCTTATATTGAATTCTACTCGTGGAATTTAATAGCTATATAAAACTCGGGTAACTAAATGTTAATGTAGATATAAAATAAAATGTATGATGCTTTAAAATAAGAAACGTCCCAGACAATTCAACGTGAAAGATGTCTGCGTTTAGAAAATTTTTTGTTTTTACCTTATTCCCACAATTGAACGATCATTCTGGAGATGACCATTAGTTCAACAGACGGGGGCACTCCATTACAAGAAGATGCGAAAGAAAGTAAAAGATTCTAAAAATGTTGATGAAAGAAATATTACATTGTTTTTCTCTCTATCTGGGAGGATAAAGATAAATATCCTGACATGCAATTTTTCAGACTACCCCAACATAAGCGTTTACATTTTGCTTATATTGCAAAAATATGTGGATAGCTATATAAATATATATATATATATATATATATATATATATATATATATATATATATATATATATATGAATATATATATATATATATATATATATATATATATATATATATATATATATATATATATATATATATATATATATATATATATATATATGTGTGTGTGTGTGTGTGTGTGTGTGTGTATTGTTTTAACTCCTTGTATTGTTTATTTGCCAATAAAATTGATTAATAGCACGTGCAGAGCTTTAAGTCAAAGCGAAAATATCCTTTCAAGAAGAGCGAAGGTAAATATTTGATTTTTTTGTTGTTTGGAGTTAGTGATAAAGGATTATGTCAGTTTAAAGTGAAATTTCCGATAAGATTATAAAGCATTTCTTGCCTTATTTGTGTTTATGAATGATGCGATAGACTAGGGACATAATTCAGTAGACCCTCGACTTTTGTAGAATCGACTTTCGTGGATTTATTCTTAGAATGTATGTTTTCAATAATTAAATAAGAAGATTTTTATCTATTAGAATTAAATAAAAATTAATATTAAGATTTTACATTAATATTAAGATTGGTATATGTTGTATTAACTATTATACTTATATAATTTTTAATATTGACTAACACAGTTTTACGTTAAAATAAATGTTGCAGCATTAACTTTCTTGGATTAAACTATTATAAAGTTTGTTTTCTATAATAATGTATGAAGATTTCTGATCTATTAGTTTTGATTTTTCTGTTATATAATTTTAAATTTCACTTTCATTGATTCCCATTTAGTATGTTTGTTTATAAACATAATATATGAAGTTTTTTATATACTAGTATTTAAATTACCCTTACACTTTTATAATTTTAAACTCATTCTAAAAATTTTTAGACTAAAGTAGACTTTCTGGGACAAGATTATTGGGAAAACTGATTTCTATCAATATATATGAAATTTTTAATTTCTTACAGTTTTACTGTATGGTTTTTTGTATTTACTGTTATTCTTGTACAATTTTAAATTTAAGAAAAAATAATTTTAAACTAAAGTAACTTTTGTAACATGAACTTTCAGGTATTTGATTATTAACAAGTTTGTTTTCAATAACAGAATATGAAGAGTTTTAACTATTAGCATTGTAACTACTGTCATACAATGTTGAATTTAGTCTAAAATAATTTCGCATTAAATTATATGTTAAGGTATTAACTTTCGTGGATTAGGTTATTAGCAAGTTTGTTTCCAAACATTATAAATTAGGTTTTTATCTGTTGGTATTGCATTTACTATTACATTTATATAATTTTAAATTTAGACTAAAGAAATTTTTGTAGCATTATCTTTCTTCATTACATTATTAGTAGTTTTTTTTAAATAATATTATAGGATTGTTTACCTATTAGTAACGTTTTTACTGCTTATCTGCATAATGTTAATTATTTCAAATAATTTGGGTCTAAAGAAATTGTTGTAGCATTAGTTTTAGTGCATTAGATTATTCGCAAATTTGCTTCCAATTATTATATAAAAAATTCTTTATCTATTAGTATTGTATTTACTGTTATACAGTTTTGTATTGTGGCTGAAAAAATTTAGGAGAAAGTAATTGTTGTAGTGTTAATTGATTGATGATTTGTAGTGTTAATTGATTGATGATTTGTAGTGTTAATAGATTATAAACAAGTTTATATTCTAATTATATATGATTTTCGTCTATTAATATTGTATTTACATTTACATTCATATAATTTTAAATTTTGTTGAATAGAATTTTAGACAGAAGTACATGTTGAATCATTAATTCCCGCGGATAGGATTATTAATAATTTCTTTTTTATTAGTATTATTTTTGTCTATTAGTATTGTATTTAACTTTCATGGATTATCTTTCATGGATTACATTATGGATAAGTTTCTTTTCTTATAATATATGAAGACTTATCTATTAATTTTGTATTTAATGATACTTATAAAATTTTAAATTTTGGCTAAAGAAATTTTAGACTAAAGTAACTGTTGAAGCATTAACTTTTGCAGATAAAATTATTCGCACAATAATAATATATGATGCTTTTTATCTGTTAGTACTGTATTTAGTGTTATACTTTAAACAATTTCAAATTTGATTAAATTAATTTTCAAATAAAGTAACTTTAAATTAATTTGAACAAAATATATATATATATATATATATATATATATATATATATATATATATATATATATATATATATATACATTTAAGACCAATGAAACGTAAGCCACAATAAACATGATTTTTCATCTGATCCTAATGTTGTTTTATTTATAATTGCATTGATTCCCGAAAAGAATGACTTCAATGGCATATGACACAGACAGATTTCAATAGAAATAATTTATAAGATAAATCCCAGACGGAGACGTGAAACCTTATTCTCATAAAAATATTAAAATTCTTCTTTTCAAACGACCAATAAATTCTATGATGAATTAGTATTGCGCACATATATTGTTACTGAACTACAGCACTTTTTTTGTTTGTTTAGCACTTGCAATTTATTATTATTACAGATCACTTCCAACTTTTTATGTTTAAAACTTAAGCCTTTCAATACGAGTTCAGAGAACCAAAATATTCCGATAGATTTCCCGTACATTACATTTTAAGTCATAACATATTCCCAAAATGCATGACCATTTATAACGTCATAAATAGGCCAATAAATTTTGCTTAATCCTTTTCAATGGAAAGAGAAAAATATCTCTAAATGGTTCCGCTGGAGGTGGAAGCCGGTGATAAAATGATTTTTCGTCGATTACCGGAAATTTTTATTCAACGGACACATTTTGAAATTTTGTTTAAAACCAAAAAAAATTAACATTAATGTAGTTAATACTCTGCAATTATCCCCAAGAAAGAATTACATTGTACGTTTGGCAAGAGCATAATATATTACAGTTCCTTAAAATATTGTGTAAATGTTGCAGCTAGCCTTGAAAACTGTATTATATATATATATATATATATATATATATATATATATATATATATATATATATATATATATATATAAGGGTGGCCCTTATTTTTCAACTTTGTTTCTTTTTATGTCCCACCCCATCTGTTCTTTCCAACTGGCCTATAACTAATACCAGAGAAAAATCGGGTCATTCGCATAATTCTAAGTGGTGCCAATGTCACCATTTATATAAAAATTATTGTTTTTCCAGAAATTTAACAAAAAAAGATATAAGATTTTATGCACGTTAATAAACTAAATAATATCAAATGTACACTAAAACATAGTTTTGAATAACCCACCAGCACGTAGGATTCACGATAGGGGGTGCAGTACACGCAGTCCGGGAACACGGACGTGTTCTAGATGTCGGTCATAGTCCGGGAACATCACGGCGGACCACGGCGGTTAGTCATATTTAGTATTGCGGTGTCTTCCAAATGAAGCGGTAGAACTTGGTGTGTTAAAAATGGAGCAAAAGGATAAACTTCGTAATCATATATATGAAACAGAAACAAATCAAATATTAGGTAGCAAATTACCTTCTATTAAACATGTAATTCAACTGCATGCTATTTTTAAATATGAGATGCGTAAAATTAAGTCTGCATGAAATTGCCCGTTTAGTAATTTCTGAAACTGCAATTTTTTGGTAAAAAGCACGAATACAATTTAGAGAACCTCAACACTGCATTGTTAAATTGGAAGCCCTATATAATGAATGGAGAATGCTTCAAAAAATTCTAAAAGAAAGAGCGAATCTGAGGAGCAAGGAGGACCTAATTGATATTGCTCATTCTAATACCTTGGGAATTATTACAATAGATGAAGACAGACAATTTCTCATCTCTCAGATGCGGAAAGGAAGAATTGGTGTTTTAGGGGGTATTCATAAAAGAACTGATGAAAAGGAAAAAATAGTTTCAAAACGTCATAGTGCAAAAGAATAGTGACAAAAAAAAATTTAAGAGGATACAAAAATGATTGAAACAATGGAGGACATGATTACGTTGGGTTCCACAAATCAGCCAGGTCCATCCAAAGAATGCAAACATGGAAACATTAATTTTAATAACACCAAGTTGGTAGGAGCTCTTGATAAATGCAAGTTAAGTGACAGAGAATCTGTTCACATTTTAATGGCTACTGCAGAAATTTTGAGACACAACACTTAAGATCTAATTATAACTCGAACATCGATACAGCGATGCTGTCAAAAGCTTCGTACCGAGCGTGCTTTAGTAATCAGAAATGAACGTCTGACGTTACAGTTAGAGTTCGCTACCGTCCATTGGGATGGAAAGCTGCTTCCAGCAATAACTAGAAACAAGAGGGTTGACAGGCTTCCACTAATTATTTCAGCTAACGGACAAGAGCATCTTTTAGGAGTCCCTCAATTGGCTTCTTGCAGTGGAGACCACAGCAGCAGCTATTTACAACTTGCTTGCTGGAAAAAAAACTTTTGGATACAGTGCAAGCTTTGTGTTGTGACACCAGTGCGTCAAATACTGGAAGAACAAAAGGTGATTGCGTTTTATTATAACGAAAACTGGGAAAACATCTCGGTACTTTTCTGTTAGCCGTGCGCATTTGGCGTGTGCCCTAACAAGTGTCGCCATTGGCGAAGATGAAAAGTTGCCAGCCTAACAATTTACATTTTGAAGAAGTATTGTACCACACGAAACGTTGGACGAAGAGGGCGGATCAGCGGGTATAAATCACAGAGAACATGATTAAGATCAGAGACCCAGCTAAGTAACGCCAAAATTTACACGAATAAAAATTGAAAAATACTTAACCACAAACTATACTTGCTTTCTTCCCAATCTTACAAAAGATTGAGCAATTGTGATGAAGGACCATGGGGCGATATAAAAAACACACTGAGGAACGGCACGCCACCATTTGCAATCCTACCTAGCTGAATTTCTGTGGTGACAGTCCTTTTGAAGACATCTTGAAGGACATTAAAGATTTTTGTTCTCCTTACTAAATGAATAAAATATTCATGGTTACTTATATATTTTGTTTATTCACGCACACGTATTACGGGAGTTATAATTAATTAAGCAAAACAACTGAAAATGCGACTTGTGAACCCTATTTGGCGGTATATCACTTCAGCCCGGCTAACGGAAAAGTACCAAAATCTCTTATACCTACCTTGCAGACACCATATATATTGATTGGTTTAAAAGTCTGTTTTTGAAGCATGCATTGCTAAGTCGTCTGGACCCAAAACAGGATTATTTACACGTTTTCAACAAGATTGGGCCAATATAGATAAGTCTAAATATACTGTTGGAATCGATAATAAATTTTTTGTTAACAGAATCGGTAATGACATACGATGCTGTGCGAGATATGCATACGAGATTGTGCTTCATTTTGCAATATCGCAAGTTGTTATTCACAGACAAGAGACGATTACAAAGAGCTGCTGCGGATAGTTATTATATTTTTAGGCGGACACGAAGCAAATGAAATTACATTTCAATTACTTAAATCCTTTTCACAATGCCAGGTGTATTGCGAAAGCTATTTATCTCTTGGAAATATTTATTTTTCGAAATGAATTTCATTTGACTCGGCAGGAATTGCAAGGAATGAAGGATATTTGTATATTTATTGTAAAAATATACATAAATGCTTGGTACAATGCTCCCTTAGACTGCAAAGCACCATCGCAGGATTGGATGTTTTTAAAGGATCTTTATTTTTACAATGAAATAAATCAAAAAATTTCCGAAGAAAGAAAACGAAATTTGTGGACATTTGTGGTACCATACTTAAGAAATAGTGGCTTTAGCATTTTTTGTTGATACAATTCCTGTTGAACAAAAAGTAAAGATGGCAAAAGAATTTAAAGAAAAATAATCATCTAATTGTGACTCCAAGCATTTACATTTTGATTTAAAGGAAATGACACACAAAGGACTACATAACTGAAAACTACATAACTGAGAATACACAAAGAACTACATATGTCAAAAAGGTCATTCCATTTTTTTGAACGGTTTAAAATATTGTCCGATTTTGTTGCTTGTGATCCTGCGAACTGGAATTCTCTTCATGATTATCAACATGGTCTTACAGTAGTCAGAATCCTTACAGTTGTAAATAATATCGCAGAAAGAGGTGTGAAGCTTATGTAAGAAAGAATACAACAATATTATAACATACGGTGACGAGCAAAAGCAATACCTACTGCAAGACATAAAAGACTATCGGAGCCATTTTCCATCTTGCTCAAAGCATTCTTTATCGAAAAATTATTGAACCTTTTACTATTACAATTTAATGTTATAATCACTTGCTTTTGTGTTAAGCAGTTCTAGGCACTATTTTATCTATTTTTACACCGAAATATTTGTCTTAAACTTTAAAAAAATTGATAAAAGTGTTATACCGAAAATTTAGGAATTTAACTAATTTATTTCAATTTTCATCTCCCCCCCCCCCTTGAGGTACGTGTTATTAATAAATAATTTTTTCAAAATTTTTACCAGTTACATACTAGCCCTAAAGGAAAAGAAATAGGAGGTCAGACTTATAAAAATATAAAGTTAATTTTTTGCCTATATGATAAGGTCCACCCTAATATATTTAAATATGTATATATATATATATATATATATATATATATATATATATATATATATATATATATATATATATATATATATATATATATATATATATATATGAGAGAAACTAAATTTTCGAGAGAGGATTCAAAATTTACTTTCAATGAACCGTACTTTGTAAACTGTTGTGTTCTAACCAAACGAACTATTTAATTCGGTCTTAGGGATGCTTAAGAAACATTAACTGCCATAATGTTTTACTTTATTTTTCTTTTAAATGAAATTTCGAAAATTTCTCGTTGCATAAAAATTTCCTCCAATCGACTAAAAATCACTTTATCTCCGGCCTACATCTCTTGTGGATTTAGAGATTTTTTTCTTTCCATTGAGAAGGATTAAGCAAAATTTATAGCCTATTTATGACGTTCTAAATGGCCATAACTTGAATTTTGGATATATTTTACGACTTAAAATGTATGGCGAATGTCTCTGAATAATTGTTTTAAACATAAAATTTCGAAATGGTCTGTAATAATGATAAATGGCAAGTGCCAAATAAAAAGGGTTGAAGTTGAGTAAAATTAAATGCACGTATAAATTATACCTCTAAGAATTCACTAGTAGATTGGAAAGGAAAATTTTAATATTTTATAAGAATTTGTTTTCATGTATTGTAAATGACTTATATGTTAATACTAATTAAATTTGTCTGTTCCATATGCCATTGTAGTCAGTCTTCGAGAATTCATGTAATTAAAAATAAAAAAGTTTTATAATTCAGGTTTGTCGGTGCTTACTTTTGTTTGTATTCAAATAAATAAATAAATAAATACACACACAAACACACGCACGCGCACACACACACACACACACACACACACACACACACACACACACACACACATATATATATATATATATATATATATATACATAGAGAGAGAGAGAGAGATGAGAGATGATACGTGAATTTGATTGATACAACCGTTTTTATCTATTAATGGTAACGGTTGCTCATTCACAGCTATATTATAAGATTGCATTAATTAGTTTTGGTAAGTTTATAATTGCTTTCCTTACTGCGCAATCAATATTAATCAATATATATTATCAAACCAATGAATCGAGCAATTATCAGCAATCAGCGTTTGATTCATTAAAATAATTTCATTAGGTATAGCAATGAATTATCGCATCTAGTTTTTGTCAGTATATGCATTCGATTTTGTCAAACCTTTGTATTTCTGAGCGTGCGCGGTAACTGCGCACAAAAATGCATACCTAATAAGAGCAATTAGTAAATGTAACCGACACGTTTCGAATCTAATGCAACTACCATTTATTACGTTCATATATCCCAATGGCAGAAATCGAATACAAATTTTGGCGTAACTATTTGTAACATTTAAGGAGGAAAGGGACCTTCAACCTCATTTTAAAAGAAATTATATATATATATATGAAATGATAACTAAATTCTTGTAACGATGAGAACTGATCGGTGAAGTCGAAACATGGGTAGTCGTTACCGCAGCATTAGGCGATGGAAGTGGTCGACGAGTGGAGGCAGTCACTATGGCGAGAAATTAAGATCCGACGCCAGGAAAGAAGAGGCGGTTTGGTCCTAGTACAGTTTTTTATTCTTGGAAATGTTGCTGGACATCTCTTAACAGGATACCTTATTCAGAACAGTCCGGAGGCTGCCGGGATAGCACAGGATAAAGCAAAAGAACGTAAAGCTAAAAGTTGTGCATGTTTGTCGGACTCGAGCCGACGACACAACACCCGCGAAATCCCTAGGTTCACGCGCTGAGTAAGGGCGCGCTGGACTTTTAATTGGTTGAAAATTGACACCTGACTTTAACGCGTCATATGGGGTGATGGTTTTCGAATGTTCCAAGACATTCGATCTTATATAACTATTGTCCGCACGTGGCTTTTAGGGGGAAAACTAATAGCTTAATTTGGTATATCTAGATAAAAATCAAATTGAGGGATAATGTTCTGTTGCGGTAAAACAAAGTTAGTGAAGGGAAGGGTTTATCGTTTCATATATATATATAATTAATATTCTTTTCTACTATACTGAAGGCACTTAGAATGCACAAATAAGTATTTTGTGGGAGAATTTAAATAAAAATCTTCAAAATATTATAACTTTTCAAAATGTGAATTAATTTTCTTCTCATTTCTTTCAAATTTCGCAGGATTATTAATTGAATATTTGCCACAAAACTGTGCATGATTCTCTGAAAACACAAATATTTTTCAAATTTATACACCATGAAATAAAGGAAAAACATGCAAAATTAAAGAAAATAATAACATGCAGATTATTTATGGCTTTAGATTCATATTAAACATACACGTATATATATATATATATATATATATATATATATATATATATATATATGTGTGTGTGTGTGTGTGTGCGTGTGTGTGTGTGTGTGTGTATTTATATAGATATATTTATATAGATATACTGTAAACCAACAAGCCAACATTAAAAAAATTAAGTTTCTTTTAATGATTTGAAATGCACGTGGAGCATTTTGAATAAGACTAGCATTTTTGAAAACATTTTTGAAAAAATCTTTAAAAAACAGATATTATACTCCCAAAAATCCTTATTGTCAATTCTAAGGGTCTTCAATGCAGTAACAAATATTCCAAAGTATTCTCATGTCGTATATAGACTTAAAATTTGAAATTTAAAAAAAACGAGTTTGAAGTTCCATTTTCCGCTTAAATAACTCAACTGAAAATAAAAAACGCTATTTATTTCAGGTATTCGATGAACGCTTACAAATCCCTATTTTTTATAAATAGTTAGAGAATATAGATTTGCAAGGTTTCATCGAATGAAAATTAAATTAAAATTAATGGAAGATTTAAGATATATATATATATATATATATATATATATATATATATATATATATATATATATATATATATATATATATATATATATATATATATATATATATATATATATATATATATATATATATATATATATATATATATATATATATATATATATATATATATATATATATATATATATATATATATATATATATATATATATATATGAAATAATAACGTCCACCTTTTTCACCTAACGCGCATTCTAAATTATTCCCTTTTCAATAAAGCAAAGTCCCTTTTTCCAAATTGTGACCAACAAGTAAAAGAATTAATTAACTAGTTTGCTCTTTAAGGCATGCGCTGAAAGTCAGACGCCTGTGATTCAGGATGATTCAGAATCCACGTGCCTTGCTTAGCATGTTCGGAGTCTTGACTTATGGCTCAGGTGGTGAAATCGGATGATCGGTTCTGGACAATTAAAGAAATGTTAACACCTAGCGTCACGTTAGCGCCCCCATGGTTGAAAAGATGGGACAGAATTTTTGATCTCTCTGCTCTGCTTCCTCGATTCTCTTATTAATCTTGTCCTGTCTTCGCGCTGCTCCGCTGATGTCCGATATAACTATGCAAAGTCTGCCTTCTGAAAGCTCCCCGGCAGGGACCAGTGGCGTTGCTATTGTGTGTGTCCGGCCATAAATGTACATGTGCTTTGCTGAATGTCTGCTGAATCATATATTCCAGTTTTTTGAATAAATTAATTCCATGGATACTGTTCGGGCGTCGCGTCTCTGTTCTGTGTGTTCATCAATGCCCCTCCCCTATGTGGTTTTGCCTCTCCGATGTGTCAACGGTTGTCCTGTAAAAGTGTTCTTCTTTTCACTCCGGTTACGACTAACTATTACGTGAACCCATCTCCTCTACATAGGGTAAAGTTAAAGTTTATCGTGCCTGAAAGCCGATATCATTATATATTTAAAAAAAAATAAAATATATATATATATATATATATATATATATATATATATATATATATATATATATATATATATATATATATCCATTACATTCTTCCTTAAAATGCAACCTGAAAAGGAAAACTAGCTCATATTTACATGGCTGGAGCTAGACTCAGCCTGAAAGGAATTAAAATTTTGAAGCAGTCGGGTCGAATCGTTTTATTACAGCGATAAAAATACGTCTATCCATTTCAGATGCTCGGAGCGAAGTGCATATCACCTTTCAACCTTACGCGCGAGACGCGAGGTACATGTGGCTGTTATTTTTGAAGGGTCAGCAAAAAATTGGGGCTGGCGATACGAACTCACGCCTTTCTCTAGACGTATACACGTGTAGATATGCAAGGCATGCATTTTATGGGAAGCTCTGTTGCTATGGGTTTGTAGCGATAAAGTAAGATTACTGGGTATTGGATTTAGGAAAGGGAATTTAAATGATAGAATGGAGGGCCTAATATTTAATTTATTACACACACACACATACACACACACACACACACACACACACACACACACACATATATATATATATATATATATATGTGTGTGTGTGTGTGTGTGTGTGTGTGTGTGTGTAAGTAATAAAATAACTCGGGAAAGTTCCGATGTTTTGTCCATAGGTTGGTCGTTCTCAGCAACACGAATGGCTGGCGTATGGAGGGAATAGTTAAATTCGAAGCCATGGAAGGAAGAGTCAGTTTGGTCATATTACGATTTTTTATTCTTCGAAATGTTGCTGGACATCTTTTAACATGATTACAACCATCCTCCACAGATACCGGGGAAACAGGCCCCGACAGCGCCGACACTGCGAGATATGGACGGAGAGCTAAAATTCACGTAATGTTGGGTTTCTACTACGAAGACAAAACCTCACAAGAGACACTCTGATCTCGAAAAGTAGAGTCGAGCAAAACTTTTTATTGGCTGAAAGGTGACAGCTGACCCCAATCACGCCATATGAGATGATGCTCGTGTCAGACGTCGAATGTCGTGGAATATTCTTCGTTATATAACCTGTAGGCCCGTGGCTTGTTTAAGGGAAAATAATAGATTACTTTGGTTATACACAGATCAAATTCAGAAATGAGGGACGGTGTTCTATTGCAGTAAAATAAAGTTAATGAAAGGAAACGTTATTGTTTCATATATATATATATATATATATATATATATATATATATATATATATATATATATAAATATATATATATATATATATAGATATATATATATATATATATATAAATATATATATATATATATATATATATATATATATATATATATATATATATATATATATATATATATATATATATATATATATATATATATATATATATATATATATATATATATATACAGTGCTACCTCGATTTACAAGTGACCCGACTTACGACTAATTTGAAATACGAGTAGACTGTCGGCAGATTTTATGCCTTGAGTTGCGAGCTAAAATTCGGGTTACGAGCCATCTTCTGATACCCCACCGCTAGTTTTTGGAGCGAACGCCATGTAACGTTCTCGTCAAATGAGCACACGAAGAACATATATTTTTTACAACCTCTATGTACAATTTTTATACAATTATGTACATATTATTCTAAGACTACCTTCCATTCTTAAACCGAGAGATTAACTCTCAACAAATATCACAAGGGACAGCTTGCTCTGCCCACACTTGATGGGCCCTCCGAAACCGAAAAGCGTCCAACCTCTTATTTCAAAACATTCTGAAAGAGGGAAGGAAGCAGGCCTAATTGGACAAATTTTTATCGAAAACCCCTGCAGATGAAAGTGGGGAAAGCGTGGTGAAAAGGGCAAAAATCAGCGAATAAGATTGAACTATTCAGTTCATCCTTCCTCCGCCACCTCCGTCAGCCTCTTCATGTCTAAGTCGTCTGATCTCCTCAGTAAATGTTGTACATTATACATAATAAAACCAGTTTATTGGAGTACAGTCTATTGTATTGTGTTTTTATACATTATGTCATTTATAAATACGTTTTTTCTTACTTAAAAACATGTAACAAAAACTTGCAGTGTTTTGGGGGTCCCTTGAACGAATTAATGGCATTTCAATCCATTTTAATGGGGAAAATTGATTTGACATACGAGTCATTCGATTTACGAGCTCCGTCACAGAACCAATTAAATTCGTAAGTCAAAACACCACTGTATATATATATATATATATATATATATATATATATATATATATGTGTGTGTGTGTGTGTGTGTGTGTGTGTGTGTGTGTGTGTGTGTGTGTGTATGTGTGTGTGTGTGTGTGTATGTGTGTGTGTGTGAATACAGTAAAACTTATTTCCCCGGCCACCTCTCTAAACGATCATATTTTCCTCAGAACCGATTTTAGATTCCATAGAAGGAATGTTACGGAAAAAACCTCTATCCAACGGCCCCTAGAAACGGACACTCTTTTCTGAAACATTACTGGCTGCCATAAAAAAGTTTCACTGTATACATATCTATCGATCTACCGATATATATATATATATATATATATATATATATATATATATATATATATATATATATATATATATATATATATATATATATATATATATATATATATATATATATATATATATATAATGTTAAAACATTAATTGAGAATTTACAGGGGGCATCGAAATAACTAATTTCTAACGTTAAAAGCCATGATTATTCAGAGTCATTCAAATTACACGCGTCTACGAATGCATAAACTATAGGAGTTATTAATAGATTTGGATGGCCTTGGGGAGAATCAAGAAAGGGGAATCGTAGGCACTCATTGCGTGGGAAGTTGTTTTTGGAGTTTAGATTGGGTTTCGAGCGAAAATTAATTGCAAACTTAGCAAAAGGTCCTACTGGAACATTCGGAAGACGTCAATGAGCATACGAAAGAAGGGTGGACGCCTTGAAGAACAATAGAGTTTTCGGCAGAGCCGGATTTGCATTTGGATTGAGCAGTCACGCGTCGCGAGGGATGAAATGATTACTTGGCTAACTAAATTATGTGCGGATTGAATTTGAGGGAAGTTGAATTAATTGTTGGAATAAACTTGTTGGATATAATTAATTTGTAATCATTTACCACGGCCTATGTTTACTGACTTCAATATTATTAATAAGTATTAGGGAGTAAATGAGAGGGATTTACGATATAAAGAGCACGCTTCGGGCCGGCATATAGTCAGGTTCATTACATTTATATATATATATATATATATATATATATATATATACAATAACTGGAAACCACATTACTCCAAAGAAAATTAGCATTTTTAAAGTACATTTCTAACTATTCATGACACTTGGTTAAATGTGATGTTGCTGCATCCAAATTATTTTTTTTCCTTCCCATTTCTAGAATTAAACGCGTATGTGCTCCTTTGGGGAAAATGTTTAGACACATGAAAGAAAAATCAAGCTTTTCTATTCACCATGAATATAAAGAAAACCCTTCCCCAAAAGTTCAACGTAATGCCAGGAGAATTTTAAATGATGCCTTCAAGTAAGAGAGAAAAATGTTTAAATTTTTGCTCCATTAACAATGCAATGCGTAAATAATTCAACCAATATTACTCTCCCTTAAACAGAAACGGCGTCTTTTTTTCTTGCACATTGCTAGGAGTTGCACAATTTTTTCTAACGTTTATGTTTTGTATAAACGTTGACATTAATATTTGACTTGGGATATTTAAAGAATAGTTTAAATGTTATATAAACAGAAAATGCTTTAGTCATTATGCTGCGACTGTCAACTTTCACATGAAAAATGTGGCTAGATATATTTATTGCATTATACACTTGTAACTTCTTTGTGACACAACTTTTCTGAAATCTTATTTAAGAAATACATAAAGTTTGTTAATTAAGATTACATGTAATGTCATATAGTTAAAATTTACAGGTGAAAACATGCAACTTACAAATATCTAATTAGTTATTTATATAAATTTAGGTCTAAAAATATAAAATTAAACTATATATATATATATATATATATATATATATATATATATATTCTCGATGTTTGTTTACGGGCCGTGTATAATATAGTCAAGCAAACATGTTTTATATAAAAGTCTGAAAGTTTTCATATTATAAAGAATAGTAATGCAAAAATATGAAAGTTATCAGTAAAAATAATGAGAGGTGGTTTTAAATTCAATGTGATTTATTTACCCGATTGCTATATACGAAGCGTTAAGTAGTCTTCCACCGAAGTTATATAGGACAAAACACACAGTTTAACGGTACAATAGCCAATGCGAACCTAAAAGCATGCTAATTTTGTTACCGGAGGCCATTATCGTAAGTTGAGAGTCCTCACAAACTCGGTTTTCTCCCCGAGCATAAATTGCAGATATGCAAAACATTTACAGTAAACCTTCGATGTACTATGAATGATTTACTCTATTTCTCGGAATACAGCAAAGTAGGTCTATCGACGTACGGAAAATATAGTCAGTATTTCACAAGAAATGTAGTGTGTAGATTGTTTTATTTATATATATATATATATATATATATATATATATATATATATATATATATATATATATATATATATATATATATATATACATACACACATACACACTGCTGGCCACCCAAATTGCAACACCAAGAAAGACAAGAGATATCACAACAAAATTTATTTTGTAGATAACATGTTGACCAAGTATCAAATGGTTAAATTTATAGACTTCTGTGAAGTGTGGTTCCTGCCAAAATCAGTAGTGATGTGACTGAGCGATCCGTCACTGCCATGCGCGCAATTTGCCTGTCATCACGTGAAGTGGTGCGCTGAGGTGGATGCGATCGAACACGCCGGTCCGTCGTACCCTCCTGCATCCAACGATCACATATCCGCATTACAGTTGTTTTGTTCCGTCCAACACGACTACCGATTTCCCTGAAAGATAATCCACAATCTCGGTAGGCCACTATCCTTCCTCTGTCGAACTCGGATACTTGATCAAAAGATGATCGCTGTTTTCGACGAGGCATAATTGATCGTTTTTTTGAAAAAACCCGAAGAAAAACACAATTGCCGAACTTGAAATCTTCGAAATCTACAAGCCTTAAATAGCGCTTTGAAGTGGCGCCACAGGCGCGCGTGATGTGCGTCTGCGCTGAAATTCTAATCATTTGCATATCTCACCTCCGCTAATGCATGTTGTAAATTTCATGTTATTTGCATGTTTCCTTCAGGGTGTTGCATTTACAGTGGCCAGCAGTGTATATATATATATATATATATATATATATATATATATATATATGACGGCCAGTGACGTAGTGTTTAAAAGCTTCAAACTGTCACACCACAGTTCCAGGGTTACATCCTTCGACTTGGCAAGGTCGACTCAGCCTTTCATCCCTTGAGTGGTTCGATAAAATGAGGACCAAGCATGCTTAATAACTAACTCTGGGGGTCCCGCGTCAGGTTAACTACCTGACCAATGCATATGTTGTATGGCACTCGAAACCCACGGTCAAGAAAGCAGAGATGGACACCCACCGGCCTTAGTTCACACGGACTGTTGCGCCAATGAGTTTAGTTTGTTTGTGTGTGTATATGTATATATATATATATATATATATATATACATATACACACACACTGTGTTGACAAATTAAGAGGGGTGATAGTACTCAACGAAAAGGACGATAGTTTCACTGCAACCTAGTGCCGCATTCCACTCAGTGTGCCAAAAAATTGTAAAGTTCAAAGCACTAGTTGAACTTATGTAAAATGTGAATCAACGAAATCATAAGCCAATACGACGGCTACCTCGCAACGTGACAGCTGGCGTTGTCGTCCTGGAAGTAACATGGGTTCAACCCGAAAAACTGCAACAACGTAGGCAGCACACTGTTCCAAAGGCGTCCAAAAGGCGTCGGCGTTAACCTTACCATGAATTCAGACCAAGTGTACCAGTCCATTCCAGGGGAAACACCCCCGACCATAATTCCACCTCCACCGAACTTTACTGGGGGTACAATGCAATTTGGCATGAGGCGTTCTCCAGGCAGACGCCAAACCCCAGACCCTCCCATCCGATCGGTAAAGGGTGAACCTTGATTCATACCTACACAGAACCCGTTTTCACTGATCTGCGGTCCACGTCCGACGTGCTTTGCACCATATTAACCGAGCATCGCGGTTGAACTTTGTGATCAAAGTCTTATGCGTGGCAGCACTACCATGAATAACCAAGCAGATGTCCTTCCTTGCGGATTGTATTCACCGAAATAACACTCCTGGATGCCTGTTGAAACTCCTGGAGTATGTGGGTCATCGGTTGGGTGCGGTTCTTCCGAACTTCTCTGGACAGTATCCGTCGGTATCTATCCCCCAGTTTCTTGGTTCTGCCGACTCGAGACACATTCCGACAATAACCGCTCACGTTCCACTTCGGAATCCCATAGGCCACTGTCTATTTGGGGTAATTCAACTCACTAGATATGTCCCTTAAGGAACGGCCCTTTCTGTGATACCCGACGATTTTATCGAAATGAGATAACGCTGCACTTCGTGGCATCTTTCATGCGACTAATACCAATGTTGTTTCCTACACGGTATTTAACAGAGGGCGACACGTATATCAGGACGGCAGATATCGTCATTTACATGGGGTCAAAATATTTATTGGTAGACAGTGTAGAATATATATATATATATATATATATATATATATATATATATGCACAGGGGGATTTTTTTAAACTGACACTACTCAGAGCCATCTGTAGCTCGATGTATGAGACGGAATTCTTCCAAAATTGATAGAGCGACTAAGTACGACATGGGAAAGAGTTTCCGTGGAAAAAAAATTTATTCGAAAGTCACCGATAGGGGAAGATATGGTGTTGTTTTTGACCGGAGCACCCGAGAATTTGCAAAAAACGTAAGTAAAACATCAAAATGCAAATTCATGACGACGTAGTCTACAGCAGCGCCAATATTTTGGCCTATAATGTGCGGAATCTGTTGAGCCTTCGCTTTAAAGAAGAAAGGGTCTTCAGTCGCTTTTTTCCACTCGAATGGATACCTCGCTCTCTGGACTTAACTCATGTGACAATTTTCTGTGGAGTTATTTAAAGTCTGAGGTGTACCTTGGTGAAGTCTCGACGACCGCAAAGGATAACATATCCTGGACTTTTATGAACATTCCTGTTGACATGTTACTCTCGGCCTTTGAGAAAGTAGTGTTCAGGATGCAATGCGTCGTCCACCGGGACGGTGGTCACATTGAAGGAGAGAGTAGGGAATTTGCTGCATAATGTGGTGTTGCAGTGAAATTTCTTAGTTATTCATTTGTCTGCTTACAACTTTTTCGGTATTCATCCCTTATCTTTATATCTCGAAATACTGTCAACTACATAGTCGTGAATTTGTATTTTGATGTCTCAGTTACCTTTTATGCAAATTCTACGGTGCGCCGACAACAACAATGCCATATCTTCCCCTATCGGCGACTTTTAGAAGTATTTTTTATTTTGTCATGGAAACTCTTTTCCATGTCGTCCTTAGTCCGTCTATCAATTTTGGAGGAATTTCGGTTGATAGATCGCGTTAAAATTGGCTCTTAGCAGTGTCAGTTTTAAAAAAATCTCTCTCTCTCTCTCTCTCTCTATATATATATATATATATATATATATATATATAATATCTGTTTTCATAAGAGACTAACGACAATATTCTTAACAACATGTTATCAGTGTACTGTTTTATGATTTTGTTTTTATTTCGCTCAATAAAAAGGGAAAAATTGTCATGAGATAGATATTCTTTCCCCCCATCCAAAACTAAGAATTAGAATTATGAGATATACTCGGATAAACACTCAATAGCCAAAACATTATGACCACCCCTACATTTTGCAATGAATTCGCCTGGATGACGTGGAAGGCACGTGATCAGGTGGAAGTGGTATTTAACTGCTGCTGGAGAGTCTGAAGAATCATTCTTTCACTTACTTCTGAGTGTGATGGGAAATGCTGCGGATCTAAGCGACTTTGATAGAGGGAAGATTGTAATGGCTCGAAGGCTCGGAGCAAGTATTTCCGAAACTGCACGACTTGTGGGTTGTTCGCGACCTACAGTTGTTAGTACTTATGCAAAGTGGATGAATGACGGTGAAACCAGCAGTAGACGACATGGTGTTGGACGTCCACACGCTATCAAAGAAAAAGGTCGTAGGAGACTGTCTCGCATGGTGAAGCAAAACCGGAGCCAGACAGTGGCTCAGCTGACAGCCCAATGCAATGCAGGGCCAAGTAGAATAGTATCTCAGCACTCTGTTCAGCGGTCACTGTTGGATATGGGGCTACGCAGCAAACGTCCCACTCGTGTGCCTTTGCTGACCAAGCGTCATCGCCAACTGCGCCTGCGCTGGGCCCGGGAACATCGCGACTGGTCCATGGATCAGTGGGAGAGAGTTGCCTGGTCAGATAAATCACGGTTTGTCATTCATCACGCCGATGGCCGTGTCAGGATACGCCGTCTTCCAGGCGAACTGTTGCTCCCTCAATGTACAGTAGGTCATACACAGGCCGGTGGTGGCGGTATTATGCTTTGGGGGACGTTCTCTTGGGCGTCTCTGGGACCCGTGGTTGTGGTAGAGCAGACCATGAATGCTACAGGGTATCTGAACATCACTGCGGACCAGTTGCACCCTTACATGGCCTCTGTTTTTCCAGCTGGAAATGAAATGTTCCAACAGGACAACGCCCCGTGTCACAAGGCTAAAATTGTGTTGGAGTGGTTCCAGGAACATGATGCTGAATTCCAGTTAATGTCCTGGCCGCCTAACTCACCGGATCTCAATCCGATAGAACACATTTGGGATGTCATGGGACGGCATCTCAGAGTTCAAAGACCACCAATTCGCAATATCTCCGATTTGCGTGACCGTTGCTTAAACATCTGGTACAATCTGTCTCTGTCCATCTACCAAGGACTTGTGGCATCCGTGCCAAGACGGGTTGAAGCTGTGTTGCGCGCCAAAAATGGGCCAACTCGTTATTGACAGGTGGTCATAATGTTTTGGCTCTTGAGTGTACTTTCTCACTCTGTCAAGGAAATGTAAATAAAGTTTTTGTTCCAAAGACTCTTTCATCGCTTCCGTTCATATTTCTGGCGGCTCTTGCGAAAAACGACATGATGGGATGTAGCATGTGTGGGACTAGGTGATTATTACTGAAGCACTTTTTGATGCTGTAGAAGCATGTGACTAGCTGAATCTACTGAACTCCTTTTCTTTTCCTATATCATTCATTGTATGACAATGGATATCATAGAGTGCTGAAAATTAATTTTTGGATTATTTCTGAAATTTGTATAAATCTTCGCATCAAAGAGTACGTTTTCAGTAGCACTCTCAGTGAATATTTGTTTAAGCTTTGACAAGAATATTTTTTTCAGAGATTCTAAAACATTATTAATAACGAAATATTGCTAATATATGTCACTGTAAATGATAATGAAGCGAGATTAATGAAAACAAAAACTTATTTTGTCCAAATCCCTCTAGAACAAAGCTGATCGAACATTACACTATGATTTCAAAAGAATATTTGCTTAATCCTTTCAGGGGCAACAACCTGCACCGTTTGAACGGTGCAGATATTTTACCCGACTTTTTTATCCAGAAAATCTTGAAATATTTTTCCAATTAAAAGTTTCCAAATGTTTTTACTTCTTTAAACTGACAACAGGTTTCAGTACTAACCACTTCTATTCTCATTTAATTGGAATACATTGAATGCAAGTGAAAAAAGTCTAGATTTAAGCGTTTGCACTGCGCAAACGGTACCTCTCAAAGGGTTACAACATTCTAAAGTATTCTATTTCCTATTAATAATGACATATTGCTATGTTATATCCTTATAACTTATGGGAAACTGAAGTTAACTTTAACAAACACTATTTTTAACTGAATTCCTCTTGGTTTTTATCTTCAAAAACTGTGTTTCAATCAACTCATTAAGTGTCAAATCTCCCATTTTTGGAACCCTCAATTATAATTTTTTTCTCAGTGTTATATTTAGATATCTACAATTTTTTTTAATTTGCTTATTAGTAGTAAAAAGTATGCTGTGAATTTTCTCAGAAGGACAAATTTAAAATTTCTTTATTTTACAGCGTGTAAATATAGTAAAACCTCTTTTATCCGAGCCATAGGCAATTCGGACAATCGAAAATCCAGATAATACGGGTAATATCGGTAATAAGCAAAACAAAATATTTAACTGAACAGACTTATCCCCCCTTAAGTCTTTTTTACGATAAAGTTTATTACGATAAAAGCTATGTTTCACTGTGAACATTTCACTGAGATTTGAAAGGAATATTTGCTTCAAACGTTCAAACCATTCATTTACCTGTTAATGAAGTATTGCTTAGCTTTTTTTGTATTACTGATGAGGAAGTCAGGTTAATATAAGCAACAATTATTTTTACCGGATTTCCTCTTGAGTTTTTTTTTTTCAATGAACATTTCACTAAGATTCAAAAAGACTATTTGTTTCACCCTTCTGAAGCATTCAATTTGCTGTCAAATAAGAAATTCCTGGGTCATATAGCAATGATTAATGAGAAAGACAAACTAACAGTAATGGAAAGTAATTTGAAAGTTGTTTTTTTAAATATTCCACTCTTATGATTAGAGAAGCAGATGAATAACTGAGCTTCCTTCAATAAGAATTATTAAATTAGTTCCTACACTTCAGAAATATGTCGTAAATATATCAGCAATTTCTAAGCAAAAAAAAATCAATATCCATAATTATCAGCATAACATATTCTCCTTAAATTTTCAAAACGTTTACAGATGCTCAAAAGTAAAATGTATCTTTAGGTGTACACATTAACCTATACACAACATTTTTAACATTTATTATTTGTAGCATATGGTAGTTTAGATCAGTCAGAGAATATTCATTTTTATGAGAGCTCGTACGTATTGTTTAACGTATTTCATTACTTTAAATTTAAAGCAACACAATGGTTAAGAGCTCTAAATTCTAACTCCTCTTCCTTTATAAAAAATATATATCTTTACATAACTTTTTAAACATTTATTATATTTTTCGTATGCTAGTTTAGATAATTCAGGGAATATCCATTTTTATGAGAGCTCGTACACATTGTGTAACGCATTTCATTGCTTTAAATTTGAAGCAACACAATGGATAAGAGCTCTAAATTCTGACTCCTCTTCCTTTATAAAAAATGTATATCTTTACATAATGTTTTAAACATTTATTATATTTATCATATGCTAGTTTAGATCAGTCAGGGAATATCCATCTTTATGAGAGCGTATTGTGTAACGCATTTCATTGCTTTAAATTAGAAGTAACACAATGATTAAGAGCTCTAAATTCTGATTCCTCTTCCTTTATAACAAAGATATATCTTTACATAACTTTTAAAACATTTATAATATTTCTTATATGTTAGTTTAGATCAGCCAGGGAATATCCATCTTTATGAGAGCTCGTACGTATTGTGTAACGCATTTCATTGCTTTAAATTTGAAGTAACACAATGATTAAGAGCTCTAAATTCTGACTCCTCTTCCCTTATAACAAATATATATCTTTACTTCCAGTTACTTCACCGTAACGTTTTCTGGATATTTTTCCCTCGCCAAATTACTTTTCTTGTCAGACAAGTTTCAAAACAGATTTCTAAGGTGTTAGACAAACTTCGAAAGTTTACCGGCGCCAACTTCCAGTAATTATTTTTGAGTTACTTCGTTTTTTTTTCTACCCCGCCAATCTTTCGGTCGCTATCATTCTTTATTTTTACGTTTACACATCTTTTTTTTTCTGTGTTGTTTATTTGTGGAGCGTAAGGCTCTTTCCCCAGTGAGTTTTTAAATCAATTTTTCCCTCCTTATGTGATTTTTTTTAAAAACATATTCACACCACATCGTTTTTTCCGCCTTTCCTCTACTATGTAACACATTACGATAACTCTGTAACACATTTTTAGATAGTAGGGTTTAGGATATTAATCAAATTTAATGAGTTACTACAATTAGTTTGATATTATATTGACATTTTATATAAATACTTAACATTAAATACTGGATTCTGTATGAAGATATATATACAATACACACACACACAGGGTTATAAGGCAAATATAAACCGATTACAAAATTTAGTATTTTCCATAATTACAAACAGAAAATTATAATTAATATGTCATTGTAAAGGAAAAATGTTAAATTTCTTTTTCACAGGTGTTCGATAAGACATCCTTTAGTCACCCGTATAATATGCCATGTGATATGCCATTTCTTGCCAAACACATTGGAATGTTTCACTATTAACTGTTTGTAAAGCATCACAAATGCGTTGCTTAAGTTCGGGCAAACTTGTAGGCAAAGGTGGTATGAAGACAAGATCTTTGACATATTTCCAAAGGAAGATGTCACATGGGGTTTAGTCCGGGGACCTAGGAGGGTAGCTGTGTAGCCTATGGTCGCAGTGCAGCCGATGATTTGGTCCTACACAGCTACCCTCCTGGGTCACCGGACTTAACCCCATGCGACTTCTTCCTTTGGGAATATGTCAAATATCTTGTATTCATACCACCTTTACCAAGAAGTGTGCCCGAACTAAAACAACGTATTTGTGATGCTTTACAAACAATTAATAGTGAAACATTACAACGTGTTTGGTAAGAAATGGCATATTGTATTGATATTATACGTCTGACTAAAAGAAGTCATATCGAAGACCTGTAAAAAGAAATTTAAAATTTTCCCTTTTCAATGACATATAATTATAATTTCCTGTCTGTAATTATGTAAAATATTAAATTTTGTAATCAGAGGATTCATTCCTGATTACCCTGTATATATATGTATATATACCGGGTGGTATTAAAGAAACTTTGCAGATATATGGACCTCTAGCGGCTGTTGCGTTCAACCTATAGAGATGAGATTTCAGATACAGTTATTCAAACGTATGAGCTCGGAATTCTGAGAACAGCAACAACACAGTGACGCTCACGGTTACGGTTATAGGCATAGAAACTCGAAATTTTAAAATGGCAACGCCCACATTTCCCCGTCGCAAAATGCTCAGAGCATGCGAAAACCCTAAAGAGCGTTGGAACGGTACGTGTATCACAAAAAACGGACGCGTTATGCACGCACAAAAACAGTACTGCGACAGCCGACAAAGACACGATCGGGGCGCACGGAGGAAATTTGCATATGACAGAGGCTAGAAACCAATCACAGAGCACCTTTCGCCAGATATTCAGAGTAGAAAACAGATAAAAAGCTCTCTGATCGTGTTTTTGTTAGCAATTCGCAGAGCTGTTTTTTGTGCGTGCATAACGGGTCCGTTTTTTTGTGATACACGTACCGTTCCAACGCTTTTTAGGGTTTTTGCATGCGCTGAGCATTTTGCCATGGGAAAAAGTGGGCGTTGTCGTTTGAAAATTTCGAGTTTCTATATCTCTAACCGTAACCGTGAGCGTCACTGTGTTGCCGTTCTCAGAATGCCGAGCTCATAAATTTGAATAACTACATCTGAAATCTCATCTTGATAGGTTGAACGGAGTGGCTGCTAAAGGTCCATATATCATTTTTGTAGTCCGTTCGCAGAGATGATTTTTGTGCGCGCATAACGAGTCTGTTTTTTGTGATACACCGTTCAACCACTCTTTAGGGTTTCCGCATGCACTGAATATTTTGCGATGGGAAAAAATGGGTATTGCCATTTGAAAATTTGGATTTTCTGTACCTATAACCGTAAACGTGAGCGTCAATTTGTTGCCGTTCACAGAATCCCGAGCTCATACCTCCAAATAACTATATCTGAAATCTCATCTCGATCGGTTGAACGGAACAGCCGCTAGAGGTTCATAAAACGGCAAAGTTTCTTTATGACCACCCTGTATATTTGGTAACACAAATCAAACTGCATACTCATTAAAACCTTATTAATTTAGATTTTTCGATAGACGTAATTTTCACAAGTTGGATTCCAAAGTTTAATCATAATTAAAAGACTATTGTGGTGTAAACAGCTTATAAATTAAAAATATCAAATACACTGCTGGCCACCCAAATTGCAACACCAAGAAAGACAAGAGATATCACAACAAAATTTATTTTGTAAATAACATGTTGACCAAGTATCAAATGATTAAATTTATAGACTTCTGTGAAGTGTGGTTCCTGCCAAAATCAGTAGCCAGAGTAACCGCCATTGTTGGAGATCACCGCTGCCACACGCCTCGGCATTGATTCAAAGAGACTTTGGATGAGTTCTTGGGGTACAGCAGACCAAGCAGCTTCCACACGTTGCCAAAGTTGATCTGCTGTGGCAGCTGGGGATGGAATCTGGGTCAATCGTAGAGCAACCATGGACCACATGTTTTCTATCGGCGAAAGATCCGGAGAGCGAGGCTGCCAGGGAAGCAATTCAATCTGGCGATTGACGAAGAACCGTTGGACAATGCGTGCCACGTGTGGTCGCGCATTATCCTGTTGAAATATGGCTGTGGGCAAGCCCTGAAGGTAAGGAAGGACAACTGGCTCCAACACCTCGGAGATGTAGCGCTGGCTGTTTAAAGTACCGGCAATGCGTACTAGAGGTGTGCAAGAGTGATATCCAATACCGCCCCATGCCATAATACTCGGTGCAGGACCAGTGTGGCGGTGCATAACGAAGCTGTTCAGCATCCTCTCTTCACGGTGTCTCCAGACTCGAATGCGACCATCGTGGTGTTGCAGACAGAAGCGTGACTCATCAGTAAAGACAATTTCATTCCATTCTGCCGTCCACATCCTTCTGTCATCGCACCATTGGCGGCGGAGACGTCTGTGGTTCTGCGTCAATGGTAGACAAAGCAATGGACGTCTTGCGGACAGACCACTCTGATGTAAACGGCGTCGAATGGTACGCGCAGACACTGGATGATGCGTTACAGACTGCATGTGATGTGCTGTTGTTCGTGATGTGACTGAGCGATCCGTCACTGCCATGCGCACAATTTGCCTGTCATCACGTGAAGTGGTGCGCTGAGGTGGATGCGATCGAACACGTCGGTCCGTGAATCCACAACCAATGAATCCACAATCTCGGTAGGCCACTATCCTTCCTCTGTCGAACTCGGATACTTGATCAAAAGATGATCGCTGTTTTCGACGACGCATAATTGATCGTTTTTTTTAAAACCACAAGAAAAACACAATTGCCGAACTTGAAATCGTCGAAATCTCCAAGCCTTAAATAGCGCTTTGAAGTGGCGCCACTGGCGAGCGTGATGTGCGTCTGCGCTGAAATTCTAATCATTTGCATATCTCACCTCCGCTAATACATGTTGTAAGTTTCATGTTATTTGCATGTTTCCTTCAGGGTGTTGCATTTACAGTGGCCAGCAGTGTAGCTTTGTGACGCCAAAAAGCACAATTTTATAATTATAGAATAACTGAAGATACTAGTGGATGAAGGTGTTATATCACATTTTTTTTTCAAATATAGTTCTTTTTTTGCATGAATGAAGCGAGTAATGTATCTATCTCTCACAATGCATCCTTTAATATCAATTGATATATATTGAGAACCATTATATTTATTAGACATTCAATGATGCTCTGTGATAAATATACATATAACACTTTCTTACATGCAAAGAAGCAATTTTTGAAAATTTGTGTCATAATACCATCCTCCAGTCGTGTCTTCAATTATTCTGTGACAACGGTATCTGTTGATAAATCTTGAGAACCATTATACATGTTAGATATTCAATGACGCTAGTTAGACACATAATACCTTCACCTATACAAGAAAAGACACAAAACTGTGTCCCTATTCACTGTGTCTTCAATTATCCTGAGACAGTAATAACCAATGATACATCTTGAGAACCATTATGCATACTAGATATTCAATGACGCTATGGGGAAAATAGACACACATCACTTTCATCCATAGAAAAATAAAGCTATTTTTGAAAAATTGTGACAGAACACCTACAACCCACGTGTCTTCAATTATTGTGTGACAATGATATCAGTTGATAAATCTTTAGAACCATTGTACATGTTAGATTATCGGTGATGTTTTATGATAGATAGGCACGTAAGACCTTCCTCCATACAAAGGAAACACAAAAAAACTCTATACTAAAAAACTTGGACATAACACCTTTATCCATAATCCTTTTTCTTAAATTATTTGGGACAATAGATTTATTTTTATATTTCACTGATTTCTCATGGAGCTAGAACAACTTCTGACATGTCTTAAAAAAATAAAGCGAAAGATTTTGACAAATGGAGATTTGTCTATTGAAATACTGGTTCTAACCACTTTTGATGTCTTACCTGTGTATTAAAGACGTAGAAATAATTCTGAATTGGTAGACATGTACTGTATATAGCATTCCAGAGATGAAGACATTTATACTGAAGGATGTGTTCTTGTATTGTTGTAAGCCTGTGACAAACTATACTGTTAATGAAATTTTGTTTTTAAATACCCGAGGTTAATTGTTTCTAATCCTGTACATGGTCTGAACCTATCAGCAATTCCTGTCTGCCCATTGAGATTAGAGTCAAGAACAAAAATATTAGTGGGCGCGGTAGCCCAGTTGGCAAGAGTAGCGGACCAGTGATCTGAACGTCCCTGGTTCGATGCTCATCGCTGCAAATCTACCGCCGTGTTCACTAATGGTGGCCGGGGCACGTGAAATAGGGCGTGGCTACAATGTACTCCAAGTTCTCAAATTTACCTCTGGAGGTGAGGGGTCAAGTGTTCCGGTCTCGTCACTTGACTCGGTTCAAAATTACGGGATCTTTTAGCCAAGTCGGACTCCGACCCTTGTGGTGCTAATTCAAAACAGGAGCCGCACCTTCATCTCCCATAGCCTTCGGGACTTGATCTGATGTTGATTTTGTCAAGGGACATAAGCAACAACAACAAAACTATTAAGTCTATGACATCACTGTGTCTTTGGGCACAAATTGAGGTGACTATAAACCCGAGAGTCCGCATAAAGGGACTGATTTTCTTGTATAATCTACCAGTCCAACAGGGTGAAGATGCTTCAGGGGATAAGTCGTGCCCTTTAAGCTCACTGAAGTCGTCAGTGCTTATCTGTCTGGGTATATCCTGAGGTTTCTGGGAAATACTCAGAAAGTTCCCTTTTTCCTCTGAAGTATTTATTCCAGAGTCTTTATTTTCTAAATTTCTTTATTCTTGCGTTTATAATTCAGTTTCTACCCTTCAGTTTCATGAATCAACAAGGCTTGGGAAGAGAAACCAATCTACAAACGTTGTTGTCGTTATTAGAGCACCGTGATGGGATAAATCGTAACTAGGTCCAACGAGATGCTGCAGAGCTGAGAGGTGCGACACCTGTATAACTCACGGCAATCGGGCATTACAAGGGTCAGAGTCAGACATTTCTGCCCGTTACCACCACAATTTTGAGGGGACTCACTGACCTTAAATCTTTAAAACATTCGATGTTTTTGAAAAAATATGTGTTAAAGCCTGATGATTTCTGAACAAAATAAAGCAAACCGCATGAAAATATTCCGCTTAGTTCCGGAGATACTGATATTCTAAATATTTAATTACTGACCAACCTTATGGTAAGAAAAATTTTAAACTCATTTTTCTCAAAATGTAATTTTGCATCATTCCCCAACTGATATCTCAAAAACTATAAAACATAATTCCATGAATTTTTTATCACAGCATAATCATGTTATATTATTGCGTCTGAACTAGAATTATTGCAATCACTGCACATTTGTTATTTTTTCAGGGGTAAGTTAATGCAAGAATTTAATGAAATTTTAAGTATATTTTGCGCAGTTTTAAAAAATTTTAAAAATATTTTAATGAAGAATGTTTTATTTTCAATTGTATTTTAAATTATTTATTTTAAATATGAAGCAGGAATTATAAATTTAAGTGTAAATTTAATTTCATAGTTCTGCGCGCAAGCCAGTATATATTAAAAATACTTAAAAAACAAGGTATATCTAAAGCATTTAAAAAAATATATTTAAAATTATTTTGAGAGTTGAAAATTTGTTTATTAAAATAAATATATCAATTTATCATATACATAAAATTTGGAAAAATTGGCAGTAAATTGAAATAGTTACAAAGAGTCAAAAAGTATGAAAATATGCCTTATTTCCTCGATTTAAGGGTCGTGAGTCCCCTTAATCTAACCCCTAAAGAAACCACTCGGACCAGCTTACAGACTTAACGCGCCCATACCCGGCTTAGGCATGTGGATATCTAGTCGGAAATTGAACTGATGAACCTCAGTGCCGAATTCTAACGTGCTAACCATTAGCTTTCCCCGGACCCAGCTAGATGTAGAATCTGCAAGAGTAGTGGATCTACCTTTTGCTTGTAAAATTTCCTTAAATGTGGGTCAACAGAGGTATTTATCCATTTAAGGCGAGGTGCATTAAGGCTGCTGTGTACTAATCCTATTTGATTCGTTCACATCAATGTTTACCTATGGAAAAAATGCGAGAGATTGGCTAGAAGGATTTTTTTTAAAGTTGCATTCCATAATATAGAAAGAAATTTTACACCTTGGGGCATTTTTCGTTTAAAATAAATGCAAACAATATTTAAAATTTAAATTATTTGGGGGAAATCTTCTCTAGTGTGTTTTAAACGTTTATAAATTCCATTGGTGGACAAAATTCATAAAATGAATCCTGTTGCGAGGTGCATAAAAGTTCATGATCTCTGAAAGTACCATTTTTATTGGATTATCAGCATTTATGTAGCTGTCAATAGTAGACACATTTTCTCCATAGGTTAATAAAACAATAAATACCAAACATATAAAACATTAAAAGATGCCAGTATTTAACAGACAAATGGCCAATATTGTGACGGCGAATAATTAGTGTTACTGCAGTGCAGATGTGTAAATTATAGAGAGCCGTAAATTTGATAAATTTAGAGTTAAAACTATTAAATAAATAAAGGAGTTAAAATAATTAAAATAAAGAACTAGGGGTTACTTTATCTGGACAAATAGTAAACAATATTTGCTAATTAGTTTAAGATGAAGTTTGGAGGTTAGCTTATATGAAAATAGATTGGAAGACATGACAGGGTGGCGGGGAGCTTTCGCTCTAGTTACCGGATCCTTGGTTCAACAGTTCGAATACAGCAAATGGTACCGAGTAACAATAATGAAGAAATGATTAAAATATATAATAATGAGACAACTGAAAATCACTTTGATGAATTTTACTAGTTAAGATACTAGTTACAGTTATTATAAATTCTTTATGTTTATTTATTTATTTCGTATTAAGTATTACTTTGTTAATTTACTTTGAGTTGTATAAGATCTTATGGAAACCTGTTTGAAAAATATGTAGGTGTTGGTATCCGAGCTGGATACATATCATTGTAATATTATCTTGTATTTCTTTTTTTAAAGAAAAAAAAGGAAAAATGGGACGAAAGCTGAGTGTAACACAGGATTACTTTAAATAAGGGTGGGGGTATTTATAATGTTCCAATTTAAGTTACTCTTGAAATTGTCATAAGTATTGCTTGTAAAATAAGTAATTTTAGATGTAAAAAAATATTCTTTCGAGGGATGAGTTTTAATGCCTAATTGTGGGTATGATGGTGGTGGTCGGCGTTGCGTTTTAGTGAGTGATAATACAATGGTTTTGCAGTAAAGAGCGTTCAAAGTTTAATAGTCAGTCTCGGACCGGCGTTTTTGGATGTCTGGTTTGTATCGCGTGTGAGGGGCGAACGGTAGAGTGCATTTGATTAAGTGGACGTAGGGATATTAATCTGGGTTAATTTAGCCAGAGGATAGTTGTGTTGGGTGTTCGGACAGGAGGGTCCGAAGTAGAGCAGCCACTAACGGGTCGGCCAGACATCAGAAATTGGCTTGTGCCTACTTGGCGGGACGCTGAAATTCATTCTCGACTTTCTCCATAGGTTAACTTAAGGTGAGAGAAACCAATAGGGTGAGTACACACCAGTTTTAAAGACAGACTTAGGTAAGGGCAGACGTCTTTATGTGTAATGCCAAATTATCTACTACTGTATACCCATGTATAAGTTTGTTAAAAACAAATTGCGTTATAAATAGCTTTTTGAATAATTGATTGAATTAGCAATTCTTACGTTATAAAAGATTGGAAACTTGAAATTTATTTTCTGAAAAAATAAAATTTTGCGGGAAAGTTTTCTTATCTATATTCTACAACCATAATATGCAAAACTGTATCATTACGTATTAAATCTTAACATCACTTTAGAAATGTCTGCTAAAAGAACGTTGAAAATGTCTCATTCATAAACAAAATATAACTGGAGGGAAACAGGGACAAGGTCAAAATAAAAGTGGACAAAAAACTCAGTAAGTTTCTAAAATAATTACTTTTGGCAATTGGCGCCGCTCAAGTTTAAAGCTATTTTCATTTACTCTGCTAAAAGGCGAGCTGTACTAAAAAATCGTTTTGCGCTCTCAGAGAATGTACAGCACAAAAGAAAACTCTTTTAGAGTAACCACGTATATGAAGAAAATGAACTAAGTTAAATAAAAATATCTATTTTTTGACTCTCACTTTAGAATTTCAAATGTTTTAAAAGGTATCGCATTTTTTATTCTTTCTATTAATGGGTATATTTTTAAAGGCTTTATCACATAATAGAATAAAACTTTTCGCAAATTCTTTTATATTCAGATACTGGAGGATTGAATTTGTACTTAATTTTATTCTGCAGTAAAAATTGGGTATATACCAAATATTGCCTTATACATACATATATATATATATATATATATATATATATATATATATATATATATATATATATATATATATATATATATATATGGGTTTTCCAAAATTATGCACTACACTGAAAAAAGTGAATTTCGTTTTTGCTGATCAATGAGCTAATTGCACAAACAGCCACCACTATTTTTATAATGTCTTTTAGATTATAACCTCAAGACTGCATTTTCTATGGTCATTCACTATGCAAGCCTACGTTGAAAGGCGTGGCCTACGGAACGTAGTTAAATCATTTGTCCTGATGGTCCTGATGATTGTATTTTAAAAGTTGCTTTGCAATCGTATTTAAAAAATTTTCTTTGCAAAAATTATTTAAAGGTAGAGACAAAATGAACAAACTAACAAGAGTCCCAAAACGGGGAAATTATAGGTACGTGCTTATTTAGTACTAGCCGGGCTTCGTCCGGCTAGGCTCGGGCTTCGCCTAGCTACGCTCAAGCCATCCGTGTAACATATTTATGTACTTCGGGCCCCACAAAAGAAAAAAAAAGCCTACAAATGTATTAAATTCAAGTGAACAAATTCGTTTCAATTTTCATTCCCGTCGCTGCCGACAGATGGCTGTACCACTGCCCCAAATGATTTGGTTACTCAGCAGTGAGTGATTTTAGAATGAAAATATCTCTAAAACTATTTAATTAACAGAATAAGTGTAAGCAGAAAAAATTATCAGTTTTCGAAGCTCTTTCGAAATATGTAACATTTATGTACTTTCATGAGAAAAAAAATACACCGATTTTCCTGTATATTTGTCGGCCATTTTGTTTCGAGGAGTGGCCCGCCCGGATGAGTTACGGTCACGTGATCCTACATCCACTTGTCCCTTTATTAGTATAGATTTCAGTAACCACAGTTGCAAAGTTGTTGGGTGTATCGAGAGGTACTTCGTCTAACTTCTTAACAGCGTACAACGTTCTTCGCAAAACAATGTCTGCGAGACACAATTGTGAAAGAAAAATGGAACTTACTGACAGAGACAGGAGAAATTTAAAAGCGATGTTTTGCCTCAAACAGAAAGACCACTGGGACAAAAGTGACCGCGGTGCTTAATATGCATGTTCAGGATCCAGTTTCGACTCATACAGTGACAAGGTAATTGCGTAAGCAAAATAATTACACCAGAGCTGCTTTTCGAAAACCCCTTATGCCACAGATCAATGCAGAACTTTGACTTCAGTGGTCTCAGGAACAGAAGATATGAAATTCTGATCAACTGAAACGTGTATTGTTTTCATATGAATCGACATTCACACAATTCTCCACTACTAGACTTTTATATGTGTGGAGAACTCCGGCATATCTTACAACCCAAACTGTCTTCTTCCAACAGTAAAACATAGATGAGGTTCCGTCATGCTTTGGGAGGCCATATCATGGTTTACAGCAGTTCCCATTATCACCTTAAAAGGAAGGATAACTAGAAATGACTATTTAACCATTTTTTACGAAGATGTCTACTCAATGGCCAAATATTGCCTCCTCTAGGACACTACATCTTTGCCCCTATTCACAAAGCTGGAACTATTAAATCATGGTTTGAGGAACAGGATGTTGAAGTTGCTCACCTACCCTGGCCTGAAAAATCACCAGATTTGAACCCCATCGAACCATTGTGGTCTATATTGGGAAAAATAATGAGATCCCGTTGTCACCCTCCTGCATATCTCAAGGGATTGGAGCGATTTCTCCTTGAAGAATGGTGTAACATACCCCTTTTCACCATGCAGGAGTTGTAAGTATCAATTCCAAGGAGGATTGAATCAGTTTTAAATAACAAATGGACTTCCAACACCATATTAGATGCGTAATACCTGCTTCTACAAGGTGTTTCCATTAATATAGATAACTCATGTATATTTTTCTGCACGCTTTAAAATTTGAGCACATGAAGTAGAGCTGAAATGGACTGCAACAATATGTGTAAATCATGCAATTATTGTATTTTTCAGAAAATTACAAGAAATGGAAACCAAAAGAAAACAGCATATTTTTCTCGCTTCAAAGCATGTGTATTAAAAAGATTAGTGTAATTAAAGAAAAAAAAACTGACTTTCCGTCTTTCAGCAAAATGTTTAAGTCGTCTTTCCGGATAATCTTTTATCATAGGGTTTCTTCCAATTTCTAGAAAATAGTATTACTGAAAGATTACGTGGATTTTGAGATGTAGAAAATAGAGTGTTTCAGAATGATCTGTACCAAAGATATTTTAGAGATTTTTCTCAAAACATATTTCTTCCAGTTTGCATTTATGAAAGTTATTTTGTTTCCGATCTAAAACATTTTTATTTTAAACATTACTAGCAGATATTTTTTTTTTCATTTATATTGTGAAAAACCTGTGAGATATATATATTGCTAAAATGTCCTTCAAAGTTGGCTTATTACCCTTAGACGACAAATTCAGTGAAAAACTAAACAACTGAATGATTGATATTGAATAGAAATTAATTAGAAAATGAATTAGAAATTTTTCATGTGACATTCCTATTTAGTTTCACATGTAGGCTCAAAAAAGAATATTAAAATTTAGAATTTAAAAAAATTCTAAATATACGGGCAAGATATTGCTCCTGCTCAGTTTTTATATATAAAATACTTAAACGACTTAACCTCTCTACATAACACTAAAACTATTCGATTCTCTCTCTTTATATATATATATATATGTGTGTGTGTGTGTGTGTATATAAGTAAGTAGTAAATTTTAACCACCTATGATCGCCTGTAAAGCGACTTCTCTCTCTTTATGGAAACCTTTCCGTCCTTCACCCCTTTGCCTATAAAAACTCTCTGCACCATTTCCTTGGAACCCCTCTTTGACATAATTCTATATTCGCGCGCAACGAGAGACACGCATTGCCTTGGAGACGAGTAACATGTCGCTGTTTTCATGGAATAAATTCCTTTGTTAGTCAATCAGAATTGTATTATTTTCGGCCATGATGTGTTCACTTATTTCAGGAGAAGACCACTCGGGACATTTCACACACACACACACACACACTTACACACACATATATATATATATATATATATATATATATATATATATATATATATATATATATATATATATATATATATATATATATATATATATATAAATATATTTATATATATATATATATATATATATATATATACATATACATATATATACATGCATAGACATATATATACATACAAATACATATATATACATACATATACATATATACATACACACACATACATACATATACACACACACACATATACATACATACACACATACACATATATATACACATATATACATACATATATATATATATATATATATATATATATATATATATATATATATATATATATATATATATATATATATATATGTAATGATAATAATAGGTGTAAGCTCGGGGTGTAGTCGTACATATAATTTGGCCGTTGAAATCATCAGTTTTGTAGTCGTAGCTAAGGCAAATGGAAACTGTGGCGGGGCGAAGCAATGGCCGGGATCCTCAAACATTTTGTATCCATAACTTGCAATGAAGTAGCGAGTGGCGAGGTAGATGGAGAGGGCAATAAAACACCTCGGAACACATCAGGAAAAAGGCAGCCGGTTCATACAAAGTCTTTATTTCCGACACTGTTTCGTAGAGCATCAATTGGATTTATGGGAACACATCGCGCGACACTGGCCGGGAAGGGGGCGCAGCCCCACCCGTACAAATTTGACAGGAACGAAAACTACATGTTTTCTGGCTGTGAGCAAACAGACAAAGAGCTACAAAAAGCGCGCAATTCTCTCCCGAGTACGGGTCTATGAAACTTCTAATTTGTCAGAAACTAACACGTGATTAAGTCGCGTCATTTGGGGTAACGGTTTTCGAATGTTCTACGACGTTCGCGTTATACAACTGTTATGTAATGCTCCGCGCCTGGCTTTAGGGGAAAAACTAATAGATTGATATTGGTTGAATATAGGTTGCAATCCAAGGTTAAGGGGTGGTACTCTGTTGCGTTAGGATGAAGAGTTTTGAAGGGTGTGTTAAATAGTAAAAAGGGGTTTGAAATTTATTTCATATATATATATATATATATATATATATATATATATATATATATATATGTATATATATATCAAAGGACATTTTAAGTTACCATCATAAAATTGTTTATTTCTATTTTAATATTTCTTTCTTTTAAAGCAACTGAATTTTTATTTTTATTGTAGCTACCAATTTTCGCGGGGCATAAAAAATCTGTAAATAATTCTGCGAGAAAAATATTCATAACACCAAATAAAAATTTCCTTTCATTGTATGACTATAAAATACCGTTAGTTGAAACTCCATTAGTCGAGAGGCGAAAATGCTTTGTGACTACTTTACGCAGCACTTTATTGGGACTATTTTTGATTCGCTGGTGCAAAGAAGGAAAGAGAAAAATGCATGTCTGTAATCTGATACGGCATTTTTTTCCAACTTTTTCCTTCATGCATTTTTTAAAAGAAACTCAATGCACGAAGCCCTCTCCGACACACACTCAAAAAAATATTAAAGATCCGTATTCGTTTAAAGAAAAATGAAAGTCCGTTCAAAACCCCGAGAAGAGTTCAAAATTCTGCAATAACATTTATGAGATGTAATTTTGAGTTTTTTAATAAAACTATATGTATGTATGCATGAATGTATGTGTGTGTGTGTGTGTGTAACAATAACTTCATTAACCCTGTCTTACCACAACGGAAAATTTTCCCTCAATTTCATTTTGATCTAGATATACCAAATTAAGCTGTTAGTTTTCCCCTTAAAAGCAACGCGCGGGTAACACTTATATAAGATCGAATCTCGTGGAAAATTCGAAACCATCACCCCATATGACGCGTTAACGCCAGGTATCAAATTTTGACCAATTAAAAGTTCACCGCACCTGTACTCAGGGCGTGAACCTAGAGTTTCACGGTCTTCTGAGCGTTCGCTCCAGTCCGTTAACATGTAGAGTTTTTAGCTCTCCGTCTATATCGTCGCAGCGTTTCGCTGCCGGGGTAATTTCCCGATATCCGCGATGTACGTCCAACTCCAATTGATGTTAATGGAAGCTTTCCAACAAGAAAGTACCTCTTAAAAAAGAATAGAAATGCGATGGACTCTTCGTCTCTGGATTTGATTGAGTTGGTCTTTTCTTTGGCCAGCCACTCGTGTTCATGAAACAAACACTACTACTCCCCGGACTGTCCGAAACGCTACGACTTCCCCGTTCCGTTATCATTTCACCGAATTCATTCATCATTACTTACTTACACACACACACACACACACACACACACATATATATATATATATATATATATATATATATATACTTGAACTAGCTTGAACAATCCCCGGTTGACATGCAGGGTCCATGGATTCATGACGATGTCTCCATTACTGTACACGTCCACCGCCCGATACAATTGGAAACGAGACTTGTCACACCAGGAAATGTGTTTCCAGTCATCCACAGTCCAATGGAAAATTTGGCGGTCCCAGGTAAAGCGTAAAGCTTTGTGCCGTGCTATCAACAACAAGACATGAATGGACCTGAACCTCCGAAAGCATGACGGTCCGTTGAACAATTTGCATGTTGACACTTGTTGATGTCCCAGCATTGAAATCCGCATAAATTTGAGGAAGTGTTGAATGTCTGTCTCATTGTGGGTTATTCATCATTCGTCGATGGTTCAGATGTTTCAAGGTCTTTTTCCGACCTCCTGTCGGAGATTTGATGTTTTACCGGATACCTGATACCTGATATCGTTACATTCGTGAAATGGTCGTGTGCGAAAATCAAAATTTCATCGCTATCTCAAAGATGTTATGTCCCTTCTATCTTGCGCCGACTATAAAAGCGTAATATAAGTTCGTACTTAATTAAAAAATTTCATATTTTAGCGTCGCTCAAAGTACTAATTTTTTTTCATCGAAGTAAATACTATGAAAAAGTAAATTCATAATTATCTTTAAACATATAAGATTTTGAAAGTTTTAAATTATTCAGACATGAATATGTTTTTAGATATCAGAAATTAAACTTGAATAAAATACATACCTTGTCATTCAAACACAGTTGGGAATTATAAATTATAATAAACAATTACAAAAGGTGACAAAAATATTTTCTGCGGAACGCAGGGAAGTAACTCTTGTTGGTATATTAAGGACAGGTTTACTGTACTTTAATTTCAGGTTTTCTATCTATTGGCATTTTGAACTTTATGATTAAGAAATATTGATAACGTTGTTAACCTTTGAAAAGCCAAATGTAGCACTGATACTCTTAGATTATATATATATATATATATATGTGTGTGTGTGTGTGTGTGTGTGTGTGTGTGTTTGTTTGTTTGCTGTGTAAAGAGTGTCAATTCCAAAATCGTAGTTTTGAGAACAACGAGTTAGAAAAATACGGCTATTGTAAATTCAGATTTTTATAAGTTTAATTTTTAATTTTTTTTATATGTAAACTTTTACAATTATTTTTTTTTGAGTAAACAGTGTTAAGTCCTTGATTGAGCCATAACCACTGTAACACTAACATGTTTGTGTTTTGTTTCACATATCCCAAATTTTCCCTGTTGAATAAAAATACTTAGGAGGGGAATTGGACTTAGCTTTCTATACCCTGCAGTAGCCTTTCATTTTTCAAACATGCCTGATATATATATATATATATATATATATATATATATATATATATATATATATATATATATACAGAGGCTGTTCACACATTTTTAGACGATGTATATTGTATTCACAAAACTAAATTACATAAAATTCTTGTGTTTTAAATGTTCTAGTTGACATCCCTTATTCTGAACTATCTTTCGACACCGCAATTTCCAGGATAATAATGCCTTTTGAAGTGTCAGAAGAGGTATTCTATCCCATTCCTCCTGAATAGCTTTCCAGAGTCCTGTAAGGGTTTTGGGACGACGTTTGGATAATGCGGATTTTAAGAGTCCGAAAGCACAAAAATCCATAGGTGATACATCGGGAGATTTAGTAGGGATATCAGTGAAGGGTATGGCCTTGATACCAGTTTTTGTTCCATTTCTTTTAGGAAATTTACAGTGGATTTTGATGTGTGACTGCTAGCTTTGTCCTGATGTAGTCTCACAGATTGATGGCACTGTGGGTAAAGCAATGGTATTATATTCAGAAAAATTGGCGATAAAATATGTTCCTGATAGTATTTGGAGTTAATCTTGGCATTTTTTTCCACTCTCTTTATTTTTAACTTGCCATTATAAGAAAAACCAGCAACAATCATGAATCCCTTAGAAAAACTTTCTTTCGATTCTTTGAACCATATACTTAAATTTTTTCTCCCCTTTTATGATAATAAATGGCTCTTTTTTTTGTAGCTATCATTTAAATACACCCACGATTAATCTATTGTGACAATTGTTTTCCATTTTTCTTTGGATAAGTGTTTCTCGTGTAGAATTCTGCAGCGTGTCCTGCGTTCAGCGATATGATTTGGAAGAAGACGATGTACATTGCGTTTTTTCGCTTTCTTAAGATTTAAATCAACGTTTATCATTTTGTTTACAGTGGACACCGAGAATTTTAATTATTTTGCAACTATCCTTTGACTAGGGGGATTTTCTTTTAACATTAAACAACGTACCTTTGCAATAGTCCAAGATGTCCGTTTTTTCCTTGGATACTTGTTTCGAATTTTTGTCCCACTTGAGGCTCCAATTTGACGTTTTTTTTCCTTTCTTGTTGACGATATTTCCTATCGACGCTTTAGATATCACAAAACCATGACTCTCACATCGTTTTTGGATAATGGAGTATGCATATTTCTCTTCGGAAAGAGCATAAATGTAGCCTTCGAACCACTGCTTTGTTAAAAACGCCATTTTGAATAAAAACAATACTTTCAAGCCGCAGACGATAATTTCGACTTTTAAAAACATAGTACAATTGCAATTATTTCTTTTGCAGCAAACGTTTTTTAATTACCGCGTACCAAAATCGTCTAAAAAATGTGCGAACAGCCTCTCTATACATGTGTGTGTGTGTGTGTGCATACACATAAATATGTATATACATACATACATGTTTTTAGTTTAGTTAGACAGAAAAACATTTGTTTATTTACTATTTTGAAATCGTGCACACACAAAAAAATAAAATCACATGATAATATCCATCATTAATAGGTTTTTATTGACATCCTAATTGCATTTACTATGATCGTCATTCTACATATTGAAAATTAACACAATAAACTTCAATGATGCCAATAAAATCAATGACATCACTGTTTAACCAACGCCAGCGACACTTCATTTCTTACGTGGAAATTGAAAGTGACTTGGTATACGAAATCCTTCCTGCATAAAAGACTATCACAAGAAAACAATAGTTCACCTTTGTTTCCCACCGACTTGCTTGCATTTAGTAAATATCAAAGATGAAATGTGATCAATACTCAGTGAAATCCTTTCAAGCTAAATGTTCAATGTAGAGATATCTAATCATAAAGCTTTGAATATTTATGAACGTGCTATATATTAAAAGATAGTAAGCTATATAACGTTCACATATTGTTATCGTGGTTATATAGATATTTAATAGGATTTCCCAGGAGAACAAGTAAAATAATTAGAACATAAAAAGAACTTTTTATATACCATGTTTTTAAATATTTTGTTGAATCATATAAACTTGACAATTCTATATATTAATAAATACTTTTTAAAAATTTTTTGGATGAATTATCCCATTCACTTGAAAGAAAATTAAGTTAATTGGAAGTTAACTTGCGTTTAACTTTTGGTTCCTGTTCCGGGCGATAGATGGCTGCACTAGTCTACAAAAGAAAATTAACTAAAATTGAATTCAATTCTGCTTAAAGATGGCTAAAAGTATTAAAATAAAGCATTGTCATCCTGTTCTGAGCTATTATAAAAGTTTCAAATATCTAGCTAGTCAGAAAGTTAGTTAAAAATCGATTGCAAGATTTGTACTGGACAAACACACAGACAAACAAGAAAGCGAGTTAATAAAAACATGGTAATTATGGAATAACTCAGATGTTATTGCTTCCAAAGCATTTTTTTACCTGAACACATATGCACGCTTACAGACGCATACATATATACATGCTATAACGCCCAGTTTACGCCTCTGTGAGGTGCGATAATAGGGGCAGAATCCTAATGTAGCTCTGGACGTCTCCAGACACGTTTTCCGTGGTCGCCAGGATACAGTTGGAAACGGCACTCTTCATAAATGACTGTACGTCCCCAGTCATTGTAGTTCCATGTTGATCGAGTTAAGCCCCAATATAATCGGACTTGACGGTGAACAGGGGTGAGAGGTAAGTGGCGGGACGATCGTTAATTTCGCTCTTTCAGTCGTCTGTCAATGGTCATGTTGGATACTTGACGCTCAAATCTGCAGCTGTTGTCCCACTCTTGTCAATTGTGGTCAAGTTGGATACTTGTTGCCCACGCTTGTCAATAGTGGTCAAGTTGGATACTTGTTGCCCACTCTTGTCAATTGTGGTCAAGTTGGCTACTCGTGTGCTGGTCACACGTCGGAGGGCTGACAACGGCGACTCCGGTTCTGTAACAGCTGATCTCAGAATCTCCTTGTCTTCCCATTCTGTTGTGATCTTGGGTCGACCGCAACTAACTGTCCTGGCGCTCAAATCTGCAGTTCTTGACCCACTCATGTCAGCATCGTCGAATCGCTGCATCGCTTCAGTTCAGATGTTGAACGATTCTTCGATCTGCCCAACCAGCTTCTGTCAATCCGATGACACGCCCTCTTTCAAACTCTGAAATATGTCCGAAATTAGCAAGAATCCTACGGGGGCATTGTTACAGTCGATGTAAAATATCCGCAGGTGAAATGCAATAGAAATTTCTAGCATCAGATCGAGAATAGCTCCATATGTACTCCTGCTAGATACTCAGTTCTGATGCGCTGGAACTCCCGCGATATATTCATTGGACATCAGATTACAATTATTAGCATGTTAAGTCGATTTTTTTCCTTCTAAAATTTCATTATAATCGGACAATTCCTTCTTGATGCCTCAAATTTTTTATAATAGAGTTCATATATATATATATATATATATATATATATATATATATATATATATATATATATATATATATATATATATATATATATATATATATGTACACTCATGTCCATAAATGAAGGATAATTCAGAATCACACGGAAATGGAACTCTAAAGTAAAAATTTCACCTGTAGAATTATCACACACATCTTCAAGAATAATATGCAAATTGCAGGAATCCACCAGGTGACGCCGATAGTACGTCACAATTTCGAGAGTGTGAGAGGGGGTATATAAGGAATGGTGGCAAAGAAGTAAAATTGTTCACAAGCGTTCTGTAAGTCGCTCAGTGCAATAACCGAATAGTTATGACACAGAGGACGCACGTGGAGGATTTTTTAGGTGGTTGAATTATCGGCCGCCTGGAATGTGGGCGTACTCAGATGGAAGTATCCGAGGAACTTGGGATTTCCCAAAGTGTCATCTCTATAATTTGGCAACGATTCCAAGATGATGGAAATGTCTACTGACATTTCCATCATCTTAGAATACAGTACAGGTCACCTCCGAGGTACAATGCAGAATTAAGACCGGTATTTCGCAGTAACTGCCAAAAGAAGAAGACGGAGCACAGCATCCGACCTGTCTCGTCAGCTATCTGCAGCCACGGGTACCACAGTTTCAAGGCAAACCGTGTACAGCCGTTTGGGAAATATTGGTCTATATGCTCGCAGGCCTGTCAGATGTGTTCCGTCAGATGTGTTCCGTGTGGCCTGTCAGATGTGTGTCAACTAACTGTCGGCAGCGATTTGCCTGGAGTAGAGAACATGCAATGTGAACATCGTCACAGTGGGCTTATGTGATGTTTTTGACGAGTCCACGTTTAGCTTGCAGTCTGATTCACGTCAGACTTTCATATGGAGAACGCCAGGTACCCGGTACCACCAAGACAACATCATTGAACGACACCGTTACAGTGGTGCAGATTTGCCCGTTTGGGGTTGAATTATACTGGGCACCAGAACAGATCGGCATGTTCAAATGGGAGCCATGAACGTCCACATTTATCGGGACATCATTCTGGAACAACATGTACGTTTTTTTAGGGGTGCCATGGGCGCAGAATTTGTGTTTATGGATGACAACGCCCTCCATAGGCCACGTACGTTCTCCTTGGTGCCTCCAGACACTTAAAATGTTCATCATGATCTTGCACACATAACCGGGACTCGTCTGAAAAGACGACGTGGTGCAAGTCCCTGCATCCAGTTTTGTCTTTGGGTGCACCTCTGTCACCGCGCGTCTCTATGCTGCAGTGTCAAAAGAAGCTACAATAATGGTCACCGTGCAGAACGCCCATGCTGTTCCAGATGTCGCCCCACTGTACGTGCGGATACTTGTCTTGCTGCAAACAAGCCCATTTCATGAATCAAATTCCGTGATGGGGCTGTACTCTCCTGCAAGACGGACCTTACAACATTTCTGTCCTCTCGAGTGTTAGTGGCGGGAGGCCGTTGAGATCCTGCATGGCGTTCAGTATGACCCTCCTGAACCCATCGATTCCATATTTTCATGACAGTCGTTGGATTCCGAGCAATGCGAGTAGCAATATCACGGAACGTTAACCACTCGCTATCTATAGGCCAAGATCCTGCCGCTATCGAACTCCGACACGTGGTGGTAGTCATTTCTCTTTCTTATACGAGGTATAACACGATCTTCTCACAAACAAACAACAGTCAAATGCGATTTCCGAATGAGAAACCCGCTGTGTAACTTTTATTTTTTTACAGAGTTTGAGATGCCGTTTCTTCCTCCAGATTGCGCTTATAGGCTAATTATCTGCATATCCCCGCATCTTCTTCCTTTCATGTGAATTTGACGTTTGTATCATACCTCCTTCATAGTGTTGCAACTTTAAAGGCCAGCAGTATATATATATATATATATATATATATATATATATATATATATATATATATATATATATATATATATATATATATATACGTAAGCAAATAGATACTTTTCTGCAAATTTAAAATTAATATAATACACTTTAATGAAGCCAATAAAATCATTGACATCAATTTTAAACCAACGGCTGTAGCATATAACTTCTTGTGTAGAAATTGAGAGAGACTTCATATACTTCACGCATAACAGTCTAACAGAAGAAAGGTATAGTTCTCGTTTATTTCCCACCGACTTGTGCATTTAGTAAATATCAAAGATGAAATATGATCAATACCCTGTGAAAGCCTTTCAGAGTAAACGTTCATTGTAGAGATATCGAACCACAAAGCTTTGAATATTTATGAACGGGGTATATTTCAAAGAATGTTTATTTATATAACGTTCACTTACTCTTCAGCAATGTAGAAATATTTTATAGGATTTACCAGGGGAACAAGTGAATTTATAGAGTTAATCTCGTGTTATTGATTTCAATAGATATTTTACCAGAACACCCACACACACACCCACACACCCACACACACCCACACACACACACACACACACATATATATATATATATATATATATATATATATATGCAACTTCAATGATATGTTATCACGATATATGTGACTTTGAACGTGGCGTTGTAGTAGGTGTACGAGAGATAGGACATAGCGTCTCCGAGGTACGAGGAAATTTGGATTTTCGCGCACTACCATTTTACGAATGTACCATGGTTATCAGGTATCCGGTAAGGCTTCAAATCTCCGACAGCGGTGCGGCCGAAAAAAAGACCTTGACTGAACGGGACCGTCAGCGACGAGAATTCTTAAAAGACATAGACGGGCAACACTTCCCCAAATTGCTGCGGATTTCAATACTGGGGCTTCAATAATTGTCAGAGTGCGAACTGTGCAACGGACCGTCATTGATATGGGCTTTCGGAGCAGCAGGCCCACTCGTGTACCGTTGTTGACTGCAAGGCATAAAGATTTACCCTCACCTGGGCACGCCAACACCTCCTTTGGACTGTTGATGACTGGAAACACGTTTCCTGGAAAGACGGGTCTCGGTTCCAATTCTATCGGGCGGATAGACGCATATAGGTATGGAGACAACCTCATGAATACATGACCGTACATGTCAACAGGAGACTGTTCATGCTAGGGGGAGACTCTGTGGTAGTATGGGGCGTGTGCAGTTGGCGTGATATGGGATGATACGTCTTGAGACAACTCTGACTTGTGACGGGTACGTAAGCATCCTGCCTAATCATCTACCCCCATTCATTTCCATTGTGAATTCCGAAGGACATGGACAATTCCAGCAGCACAATGCGACATCCCACACGACGAGAGGTGCTACCGAGTGGCTCCAGGATCATTCTTCTGACTTTAGACACTTTCATTGTCCACCTAAATCCCGATACATGAAGATTATTAAGCATATCTGAGATGCCTTGCAAAGTGATATTCAGAAGAGATCTCTACCCCTTCGCACTGCTAAGCACTTGGGGCCTGCCCTGCAGGGTTCATGGTGTCAGTTGCCTCCACGATACCTTAAAACATTAGTCGAGTCTATGCGACGTCGTGTTGCAGCACTTCTGTGTTTTCGTGGGGACAGTACACGATATTAGGCAGGTGCACCAGTTTTCTGGCTATATATATATATATATATATATATATATATATATGCAGACATAGAGATACTGTTCTGCATATTGGAAATTAATAGAATAAACTAAGCCTACAAAAACAATTAATTCACTGTTAAACCAACGGCTGTGACAATTCAATTCTTTTGTGGAAATTGAAAGTGACTTAATTTACTGAATATTTCAAGCACAAAATACTAGCACAAGAAAGCAATAGTTCACGTGCTTTTCCCACCGACTTGTGCATTCAGTAAATATCAAAGATGAAATATGATCAATACCACGTGAAAGCCTTTCAGGCTAATAGTTCAATGTAGAGATATTTAATCATAAAGCTTTGAATATTTATGAACGTGTTTATATTTCAAAGGATACTAAGTTATATAAAGTTAACTTATTCTGCGGCTTTGTACAGATATTTAATAGAATTTCCCAGAGGAATAAGTAAAACTATGGATTAAATCACATGTTATTGCATCGGGCGCATATTTTAACTGTAGGTCAATTTTGCCGATTAGGTTTTTGAAGCACATGCAACGAAAATAATGCGAACATGAAAAACTACTTCTTGTCTGTAGAAGTAGGCAAATTTGATTTTTTTGTTATAAAATCAAAATTTTCTACCAAAATTTCCACCTGTTATGAAATATACACACCCTTGTCAAACGCTCTTTTCGTGCAGAGGAAATAAATACTGTAAAATGCTATTTTATGAATGCTACTGCATAAGTAAAATCATGGCAAGTTCAAAACATATATGGTCAAACACTATCAGTGGATTGAACACGTTTTGAACTACAAAGGATTTATGTTCTCTGAATGGTTGCGTAAATCTGTTTTCAATAGACAGGGGGAAAAGTTCTATTTTGCAATTTCTCCAAATTTTACTTTATCGTTATTTTTTTCTTAATTTGGTATCTAAATATTTTAACATTTTTATCTTTGATTTTAATTTTCTTGTACATTTAATTCATCTTGTTTACTGCATCTATACCAAAGGATTAAATGAACCACGCATATGTGAAATGCCTACAGAGACAATTACACCTAATGTCCTTCGACCTGATGTAGAAGTATATTATTTTTCGTAATTTCTTTCCATTCTTACTTTTATGCTATATTTTTTTTAAAGTTGTGTATTTTATTAACGCGTTTTCCACAAGTTTTATGTAAGTAATACTTAAAACACTGGTTAATCGTAAGAAAATTACATTTCCGCAATCTAATGTCCTTCGGTTTTATGAAGAAATACGTATATCATTTTTGTTATGTGCATAACTATTTTCCATTCTTATGTTCATACCAGATGTTGAGAATATGTGTATTATGATAATTCGATTTCCATAACATTCATGTCAATAATACTTAAAAAACTGGCTTATCATAAGAAAATTTCATCTTCAACTCATGAATACATCCGCCTGATGAAGGAGTACATTATTTTTTCTTAACAATTTGTCATTTTCATACTAGATTTTTAGATGTGTATTTTGTTAATGCTCTTTCCACAAGTTTCATGTCAGTAATATTTAAAACACTGTTTAGTCATAAGAAAATTACATCTCAACACCTAATGTCCATCGGCCTGATTAAAAAGTATATTATATAATCGTAAATTTTTTCTATTGTTATTATTATACTAGATTTTAATTAAATATATGTTTTATTAATGCGTTTTTCAAAAGTTTCATGGAAGTTATACTTAAAAGAACTGGTTGATTATAAGGATATTACATCTCAATAGCTTGCAAAAATTTGACATCAATAATATAAAATTTATTCGCAAATCAATATTCTTGGTAGCGAAACTATACCTAATATTTATTTCTATCAAAAGAAAGAGGATTTATTTCACTATGCTATTAAAAATAAAATATACTAAATAAATATTGGAATAATTTAAAAAAGGCCATTACTTTCAAATAACAGAGTGGACGTTTTTTTTTAACATTTTTGCAGATAAAATAATACAATTCTAGTCCTGGCTTCTGAATGTTGCTTGAAAAATATGTTTCATTAATCAACTTTTACGGAAGAAAATTTTTAAAGAAACAAAGTTATACAGGGTCATTAAAATTTACAGATGCAATTTCGCAGAAATAATATAAATTACTGTAAAAAAGCGAATTACTACGTTTATTAAGTACTTCGATTTCTTCTGAAGTTTCAGTTTAAAGATTAATAATAAATAAATAACTGGAAAAAACTTTAATGATTCCAGGCATTGTGTTTTATTATCAATTAGAACTAATTTGAAGGTATATTACATAAAACTATATTTGAAATAGTTAATGCAAATTTTAAAGAGCAATTAGCTAATGGCAAATTCACATTATTTATACTTAATAATAAATATCCCATATCATCATGTTTAATCATAATATATAGAAATTTTATTAATCTAAAGATTTACAGTTTAATTAAAAAATTAGAAATCTCTCTTTCTTTAAATTTTACCATTGATCAACGTAGTTTTGATTCGAAAGTAAAATAATGTGTTTAAATTTTTATACTACTAAAATTAATGCTCAAAATATTTTTATTGCACTTACTGGTTTTAAAAGCAGACATCTGAATATTTTTTGAAATGTTAAATGAAATTATTAAAGAACTGAACAAAAAGTAGGGTAATTATTAAACAGTTGAAATGAAAAAGTTAATATAAAGCGTTTTCAGTTTAAATATACGATTTGAAAAGGTTAGCGTTTATTACATAACTTAAAATTTAATGACAAGATGCAGTAGTAGTATCAAAGAGGCGGAGTTTAAAGCAAAAATATATCATTTCTATCGTACAGCACATTAGACCTAGGTTTCTCCCCTGCTACGGGCTCCACAGAAAGCCATGACCTATGGTTACGCTGAATGGAAAAGGAATTCTGGTAGCGGAATTTCTCTCAATTTTTACTGGGGCCTGACAAAGTGTCACATCACAATTCTCTCGGGGTTATAATTATACGTTTCTTTCTGACCATTCCTGGCTACGGGGCGTAACCTACCTCCGTGCCCCCACTTTTACTAGTCCCATGCACACCGACACTTTTTATGACTTGGAGGCCGGGGCTTTTCTGCGTGTGGCATTTTGCTTCAGTCATAAACTTCACTCACTTCTCCACTTTCTTCATTTACTTATCGTTGCGCCCTATCATTTCTTCCTATCTTCTTTTTTTATCTTTTTCAATTGTTTCTATTGCAATGCATACTTCACAACATATTCTTCATATCCCCCATTTTTCTAGACAATGTCACTACCCCGAGACAATCGTCCAGCCCACTTCGGATAGAGCCATCTTCCATCGCCGTTGAACACAAAAAGTCCGTTGAACACAAAAGAAGATTTTAATGAACACACATAGGGTAAGTATGCCTAATATGAGATCCCATGTTATAGGACGTATAAAGTTCTGCCGCCTGGTGACTGGGGCGTAAAACAGTAGTCTGTTGCATCATTCGTAATCAGTGAGTCAGTTGAGTGTTTGAAAGCGCACACAAAGGTGCAGTAATTTTTTTCCTGTTTGTGTGCTCGTCGATATTTTTGCATCACCATTTTCATTGACTGTTTTCACCTTTAAGGTAAGACTCTTATTAAAACTGTTAGTATTGGATATGTAGCTATAAATGTGGAGTGTATACATGTCTGTTAGTTTTTAAGATAACGTCAATCTTATCCTAAAAATTCATTGGCGTGTTCAACAACATGATCGTGCCCAATATGAGACCCCAAAGCATGCCTAATATGAGATAGGGTCTCATATTAGGCATTTTAGTTTTCACTCTCACAGCCTTGTTTCCTGAAGCTAAAAAAGCAATTACGCCCAGGCGATATCAACAACCATGTAGCAGTAGTGACAATGTGGAAGGTATTAATCAAACAACAAGTTCAAACCAGTTCTTAGTGACTCCTGAAGAAATAAATCCCTTGCCTACGTTACATGAGAAAAACACCTCGAAATCAAGTAGGATCCATAAAGCCGATATTATCACATCATCGCCCTATAAAAATAAATCGATTGATAGCATTAAGAAAAGAACTGCAGCATATTCGAAAAAAACTTCTTTTCGTACAAGAAAACAAGAAAGTAATAGACCTTGTTGAAGCGCAAGGGAGAAAATGCACATTTCCGCAGCCAGCAGGAGTGATGTCGATTGGCCACGCCTCTCCCTTCTCCTTAAAAACGATTAAGAACCATCGATAGCACGACTTCTTCAGTTAGAAGCGAATTCTCTCAAGCTGCACCAGTGTCGAAGCACACCATTCCAGTTCGCTAGACTACCGACGACCAAGCCTCGTCCGGATAAACCCTGCTGCTACTGAACCAAGTGGGACTTCAAGTTTTTCGTTAAACCAAAGGTTTTGGATTTTAAGTTTGCGTTCAAGTGACGACGTGTACATAGTTGTATAAATGAAAGATTTTTTAGTACTCCAAGCCTCGTTCTACCAAGTTCAGGAACGCTGATCGAACAGACCTGAAAGATAAGAAATCAAAGGATAAACAACGAAAAGAAGATTAAGGTAAAAATGAATAAGGAAACAATAAAGGGAAAAGGAAAAGGCAAATGGGGCCCTACATGAAGGGGAAAATTAAGTATGGATGAAAATGCAACACTAGTTAAAAAATAGAGAACGAATAAGCCTAATTATAGCTATGATGACCTCAGCTCATTTGAAGATGATGAAAAACTATCTCTCCATGACAACAGTGATGATAGCGGTGATGAAAACGACTCTGAGTGCCTTTTCTGTGGTTGTTTATTTTCAGAAGACAAACGGGGAGAGCAGTGGCGTCAATGTTAAAGGTTTTTCAGGTGGGCCCATGAAGATTGTAGAGCTGACGAACTTTTTATTTGTACACAATGTAAAAAGTTTGAATCTAAAAACAAAAAGTAAACTGAACCTGTAGTGTAAACCAACTAATTTGGTTAAAATGTCACTTTTCTTTTTCACTTATTAGTGTCTATAGAAAACTTTTATCTAATTATTGTGTACAGTTTTGTTTTTACGAACTTTTCAGTAATTCTAATTCCTATTTAGAGTTGGAGAATGGAGGTCTCATATTAGGACTACTTTTTTCAGACCCCAAAAATGGAACACTTGTGTTTATAATTTCATACAAGAAAATTGTAAGGTTATTTTCAATTTTCTGTCATTTCTTATATGTAGTAAAATATATGTATTAAAAGGATATCAAATTGGTACTATAATCCATCAATTACTTTCCTAGTTATATATGAAAATGAAAAAGGGTCTCATATTCGGCATACTTACCCTATAACACCTTTACACCACAAACGACATACATACTAGATACAACAAATGCTGGTTATCTACTGTTCGAAAACAAAACATTTCCTCTTCTGCAGGTGTACGCATGCGCAATAATAAAAGCAAAGTTCGCTGCAAGATATACATTAAACACTGAACTCACAACAAACAGGACACACGACGAGGTTTATTAAACTAAAATATATTTATTTTCCATAACAATTAAGCAGCATAATCACAGTACTCATTATTTGCAGGCAACGTGAAAATTAATGCGCTTGTAAACCCCGGCAGCTATTTAGCGCATAACAGAAACCTTGCCAAGAGTATGCCACGCCACTACTTGTAAATTCGCTTCGCTAACCTTTTTGTCTATATTTCGACTACTTTGAAAGGGGATCACCAGGTCGTCGTGACGATTACTAATTACAAAACGCCTTCAATGAGTTTCGCGACGTCCAGCTGCTGTACTCAGCTGAACGACAACCAATCTTTACTTATTCAAGATTTTATTTCGTGTCTCACCTCTGTTCGGACCCGCCTCGTGTCGCCTCTCGTCTGCCTGTCGTGTGCATTATCTACGCTTGTTCGCTTCCTTAAATATCTGCCCATTTCGCTGTTCATATACATTCGAGTTTGTTTTTTCTTTGAATTACGTATTTAAAATAAATGGAGATTTACTTTAACCAGAGGAGGGGGGGTTAGTTTTGATTCAATACCTCACAAATCTCCCGGCCTCTGGTTCGATTATAAAAAAATAATTGCTTCATTTTATTTTTACTTCTCTCGGTGGCACTATATTATTACAAATATGTAGCTATTGTGAAACGTTTTGGCTATATGCATACAAACATGTTAATGTAAGTTAGATATATTGTTAAAAGTTCACGGGATATTGGTTTCTTAGCATCAGCATTTTTGCTGAGGAAAAGCATACATAAGGCGAAATGAATTGTAATAGTATAAAAAAAAACAACTTGGTGACCAAATCCTTGGCGCTTTATGTATAGCTTTCCAAAATTGACAAATTCCAGTCATCCAGTCAACTTTGGAGAGATTCATCCACTTTGAATATACGTAAAAACTCTATGAAGCCGTCAAACACTTTAAATTAATTTTTTATTCTTTCGCTGTTTAATATATGGGAACACTTTCTTTGTACACTTTGCGATTGGTCTGATTAAATTTCAAAAGGTTATTTCGACGTTAAAAAAGATACAGCTTCGACGTTTAAACATTAGCCTCCGTGGTCAGAAAAAAACAGATGATCTCTTACGATATTACAGTTTCTGAGACCGTTGACTCATGATCTCCATTCGTGACATTATGCAATACAATTTCTTGGGTCTCCATGACTAAAAACTTTTCGGTTTTCGTCGTATAACACTTTTTATAATGCTGGTCTATATGTCTATGCAGTTGGAAATTTCCCAAAACTTTTCCGAATTAATCAAATGTCTCTTTATTCAGTTCCATTCGGCCTGGATTAAGGCTGCTGTGCTAATCCTGTTGGATTCACTCACCTCAATACTTACCTATGGAAAAAATTGTCTATTATTTCTCTATTTGTCTATCAGCTCCATAAATCCAATAAAAATGGTATTTTCAGATAGCCTGAACTTTTCTGCCCCTTGCAACAGGATTCATTTTATAAATTTCATTCACCGAAAGAACCGAGGAGCGTTTAAAACACACTAGAACAAATTTCCCCCCTAATAATTTAAATTATAAAATATTATTTGCATTTTTTTAACGAAAAATGTCCGAAGGTATAAAATTTTTTCTCTATTATGGAGTACAATTTTTAAAAAAAAATATCTCAATCCAAGTCGTCATTGGTTTTACACATTTTCTCCATAGGTTAACAGAAAGTTGAGTGAATTCATTTGAGTTAGTATATAGCAGCCTTAAGCATCACAAAGAAATCTGATAACTGTTTAAAAAACCTGAAAAAAATTACGGCGTAAGGGTAATATCTATAGGGGTGATATATCTTTCTTCCTATCCACAACTTCTTTCGGTAAGAAACTTCAATCTCCACTCGTTTGCCATACTAATGATTAGTAAAACCGCTGTTACCTTCTGGAGACCGATATTTAATTAATTCTTAGTTTTCTTGAAGCCCTCAGTTCTTACGCAAAAATTCCTAAATTATAATTTGCTGGTATATAACTTCATTACTATTTGAAACTTGGAAAGAATACAGCAAAATTCGAAAGAATTCATTTTCGGTGAATATAAATTGTATATTGGTTCCTAGAACAACTGAAAATTTCCTAGTAGCAAAACTAGATATATCAAGTGTTAAATTTCCTGATTATGTGAAACTAGCAGATCCAAGTTTTTATTTACCCAGCCAGATTGATTTTTTGATCGGAAGTGAACTATTTTTTGAATGTTTGAAAAGTGAAGGAATTTATACGGAAGATGGAAATTTAATGTTACAGAACACTAAGTTTGGTTACATAGTAATCGGATATTTACAACATGTAAAATATAATAATTCTCGTAACTGTTGTTTACTTAATGAAACTAATTTAGATAAATCACTTAAGAATTTTTTCGAAGCAGAACTGATACCGGAAGATAACATTGAAATGATTAAAAGTGCTCATGATAAACTATGTGAACAACTTTTTTTAATACAAACAGAAAGAACAATTAAGGCCGATACATTGTTCAAATGCCGTTTTCGAAGAATCCTGATTGTTGAGGTGATTCCAAACAAAATGCCTTATGAAAACTTGATTGTTTATAGAAAAGATTAAGTCAAAATCCCAAATTCTTAGAGCTGTATAAAGAATTTATTCATGAATATTTCACCTTAGGCCATATGGAGGAAGTTTTAGAAAATGAAGAACCGTAAATTGTATATTATCTCCCTCACCACGGTGTCTACAGACCTGACAAGGAGACAACACCTTTAAGAGTAGTATTTAATGCTTCGTCTGTTATGTCTTCAGGAGAATCACTAAATTCATTATAGTTGAAGGGAGGTATAATCCAGGATGACCTTTTTGCTGTTCTACTTAGATTTCGAAAACACGAATATGCAGTTACTGCGGATGTAAGAAAAATTTTCCGGCAAATTTTGATAGACGGTTCTCAACGCTATCTATTGCGCATATTTTGGAAGGAAGGGATTAACGAACCTGCAAGGACTTACAGACTGTGCACTGTTACATATGGCACGACAAGTGCTCCATTTTTAGCAACGCGATCGCTTAAATAACTCGCCATTGATGATGGAGATCAATATCCACTAGCAGCTTCAGTTCTTCCATCAGATACATATATGGATGAGATATTAAGGGGACAATCTGAATTTTCCAAACTTAAGGAGCTACAGTCTCAGTTAATAAAGTTTTTGAAGTCTGGAGGTATGGATTTACAGAAATGGTGCACAAACCACCCTAGTTTATTAACAGATCCATCTCAAATTAATCAAGAATATGCTACTAAATCAGACTCTAAATTATATGTTGTAAAAACATTGGGTATTCTGTGGAAACCTAAAACTGATATGTTTACATACACGGCCAAGGTTAATCCTAAATTGAATTACACTAAATGAGAAGTGCTTTCACAAATATCCAGAATATTTGATCCTCTTGGTTTAATTGGTCTGGTCATTGCAAAAGCTAAAATCTTCTTTCAGCAACTGTGGTTACTGAAAATTGCATGGCATAAACAACTTTCAGAATCTTTGGCTAAGGAGTGGCATGATTTTTCCTTATCACTTTGGAATCTGAATGAATTAAGGATACCTAGATATTGCCTAACCAAGACACTTGTACGAATATTTCTACATGGATTCGCAGACGCCTCAGAAAATGCGTATGGTGCAGTTATCTTCATACAGTCTATAGCGTATGGCAACACTGTAAAAAGTCAATTACTCTGCAGTAAATCAAGAGTAGCACCAATTCGAAAGGTAACAATCCCGACGTTAGAACTAAATTCTTGTCTACTTGTATCTCAACTTATGAGAAAATGTTTAACATCATTACATCTACAAGTTGAATCAGTGTTCTTATGGTCAGACTCAGCTATCGCTCTTTCTTGGATAAAAAAATCACCTCATCAACTAAAATCTTTCGTCGGGAATAGAGTTAGTAACATTCAACGACTGACTGAAAATTTCCACTGGGGTCACGTCTCCTCCAAGCAGAATCCAGCAGACATTATTTCATGGGGACTAGATTCTAAAGACTTTTCATCAAGTGTTGTGGTGGAAAGGGCCTACATTCCTACAAGCGTATATTATTGTTCCAAAGGATATTCCTGACTATCCTTCTACTTAAAATGAACAATATTTAAATGAACTCAAAGGGCACTCAGATAAAACTCTAATTCTTACAAGGGACAATTTTTTATGCATTTTTAAGTTTAACTAATAATTACTTGAAATTAATTCGTATTTTGTCATATATTTTTAGAATTTTTAGTAATTGTAAGACAAGCCCACAAATTAAAAGGACCGTTCACCGCCAAGAAAGTGAGGTGGTCTGAGGTATCTATAATTAAATCCGTCCAGGTAAGATATTTTGAAAAAGAGATTATTAATCTTCTAAAGGGAGAACCTGTGCCTAAAGGTAGTGTATTGCAAAATTTAAATCCATTTTTAGACGAAAACAACATTTTAAGAGTTGGAGGTCACTTAGGCAATTCTGACTTAAAGTTTGATCAGAAATACCCCATTATTATTCACAAGAGTAATAAATTGACTCGATTGATTTTTGAGCATTTTCACAGGAAGAACCATCATGCAGGTCCACAAACTCTCCTATATACCGTACGTCAAGAATTCTGGCCAATTAATGGCAGATTGGCAGCAAGGAAGGTAGTTAACGATTGCATAATTTGCTTTAAGCAAAACCCTAAACCTGCTGTACAGATTATGGGTAATTTACCCTCTGATAGAATAACTCCTAACTGTGCGTTAGGCGTAAACGTAAAGTTACCGGCGTAGATCTCTGTGGACCCTTTTCTATAAAAATTCCTTATCAACGGAAATGTATATTGGAAAAGATTTATGTTTCAATTTTTATTTGTCTTGTGACTAAAGCTATTCACATGGAAATAGTTTTGGATTTGACATCAGAGTCCTTTACCGCATGTCTTAAAAGATTTTTTGCAAGACGAGGAAAAAGAGCGATAAGTTACACGGATAACGCCACGAATTTCATTGGGGTATGTTCTGAATTTAAAAAAAACTGTACAAATTAATTCAAGAGCCTAATGAAATTCCCAAGTTAATGCTTGGAAACTATTTGTTCTCAGAGCAGGTAACTTGGAAATTTATCCCCCCTAGATCCCCAAACTTTGGAGGATTATGGGAAGCAGGGGTAAAATCCTTCAAATATTATCTAAAGCGAGCACTTGGTAATACTAATTTAACCTATGAAGAATTTTCAAAGGCCATTACCCAAATAGAGGCTATTTTAAATTCGAAACCTATTTTCCCATTGTCATCAGACCCTAATGACTTTCAAGCTTTAACACCGGGACATTTTTTAATAGGACGCCCGCTAAATTCTATCCCCGAACCCGAGCTTGTAGATATAAATGACAATAGACTATCTAGATGGCAACTAACAACCAAATTAGTGCAAAGCATTTGGAAGAGGTGGAAGAATTATTACTTAATTAACTTACAACAAAGATCGCAATGGAAATTTGAAAAAGATAATGTAGAGGGTGATTTAATTTTAATCAATTTGGACTATATTTCCCCCTCAAAATGGTCCATAGGTAGAATTAAAGAAACCATTAAAGGCACAGACGGTAATGTTTGAGTACTGGTAATACAAACTCCCACTGCTGTACTAAAAAGACCTATATCAAAGATATGTATTTTGCCAATGCAAAATTGAACTTTCTTATGTTTACTTCTTTTTTTTATTATTGTATCTTATATTAGTATAGTTATAATGTGTTGTTGTTTAATATTTTGGTTTTTTGGTGTATTGAAATGTTATTTGAAGGCCGGCGGAATGTTTCGTACTGACCACGGCAATTTCCGGCGATTGTAGCGCCACCTTTTAGTTGTATGAAAAACGCTCTAGTGTGAAACTTGTTCTAAGTGAGTAAGTCGCGTCGCTTCCAGCCGCCATTTTTTCAAACCCATGTTGCGGCACCGCTTTCAATAAAATTGTTACTTACTACAGTCCACTTTGTATTCCCTCCGTTACAGAATCGAAAGTTCAGAAAGTTACAGAATCTCCGTTACAGAAAGTGTTTTTGGGTTTTATATGTTATATATATATATATATATATATATATATATATATATATATATATATATATATATATATGTATGTATATATATGTATATATATATGTATATATATATATATATATATATATATATATTTATTTATTTATTTATTTGTGTGTGTGTGTAAACTTTCACTTATCTATAGTATTTAATATATACAATGGCTGTTAATTTCAAATATTAGATCGAATTATTCTTATTTTTAACATTAATATATACTGAATTTCCCCTAAAGTTATTGCTATATAGAAATGAGAGATTTTAAGTAATATTAATTTATGATGAAACTGGATATTCCTGAAATAACTATCCTGAAATAACGTAAATTCGTTTCTTTTTTAAAGAAAATTATATAAATACATGAACCCTATTTGAGTTTAGAAAAATACAGCTCCTTTTCAAACAGCGTTTCCTCTTTGACCGAGTTGATGGTTTTAAGAAATTTTCCTGAAAGGACATTATGGATGAAAACGGTACTAGAGATTTTATTCTAAAAAACATTCAACTTTTTTATTGCCATTCTCTTTCAAAAATGATCTTATCTTGAAAGTTTTTTACTCGTTTTTTTATATTCCAAAAAAGGAATATAAACACTTCTTTGAAATGTTTATTTTAAACGCTATCAATTCGAGCGGTAAAGTTTTACTCTCTGATTGCTTTCAGTGAAATATCAAAAGAAAAATTTCTTTTTAATTTTTTTTTCGAATTTTGCCCCAAATTTCGAGGTTTAAGTAAATGCTGTTTGTGCATTACCATACACTATTAACAATTCGAAACGGAATGTTGTGTTTTTTTAACTGTGACTGTAAACAAAAAATGCAGTTCAAATTTCAACTGCTAAGTACTGGAGATTGATGCCCCTTGACAACAAAACTCTTTTCGAGATATTAGTTTGATTTATTTTTATTTTTAATTGGAATACATTGAATTTCCCTGGAGAAATTGCTATACAATAGTAATGGATTTTAAGTAACATGAATATATAATTCGACTGCATATTCCAGAATTAAATAATTTTTGGGGTTAATCTGAAAGGAAATTATCTAATTTAATGAAACCTCATGTATTTATAATATTTATTAGTAATTTACACCATGTATTACTATGTAATAATATAATTATTTTTTACCTATTTTTTCTTGTGAATTCTTTCAGTTATCTATGAACTCTAACTATTATTACGAATTTTACGATTCTATGGTACTCTAGCGAAATATGACATTTATCGGCAAATTGGCGATGGATTTGATGACTGATTTTGGTCACCAAATTTCGCGATATTTTACCACATTTGGCGATATGGTGCCAAATGGTCGCCAACTTCCCATCTAGACATTTCTGGAAGCTTCTAGAGATATCTAGCTGATGGACCGATAGGGGCGCTTGGAAGTCTATAAATATAACTGACATTGGCAATCGAACTCAGTTCTTTTTTACTGTGAATTGAAAGCGTTGAAAGTGCGTTTGACATTTATTGTATTGAAGACTCTAGTATCCAGACTTGTTGTTTGGGGGGGGGGGGGTTTCTGCTGTATAGAGGACAGTTGTTACGTGTTATCTGTTTGAATTTGTGATTTGCTGACTTATTTTTGTCACCAAATTTCGCGATATTTCGCCACATTTGGTGATATGGTGCCAAATGATCGCCAACTTGCCGTCTAGACTTTTCTGGAAGCTTCTAAAGATATCTATCTGACTGACCGATAGGGGGCGCTTGGAAGTCTATAAATATAACTGGCATTGGCATTGGAACTCATCTCTTTTTTACTGTGAATTCAAAGCGTTGAAGGTGCGTTTGACATGTATTGAAGACTCTGGTATCCTGACTTGTGTTTTTTAAGGGGGGGGGGGTTGTTCTGCTGTATATAGGACAATTTTTACGTGTTTTCTGTTTGAATTTGTGTATGCGCCCGAAGATTTTACAGAATAATTAATCTTATTTTGTGTGCAGTTTCAGAAGAGATTTTATTCAATCCTAACGAACCCAGGAAAAACGTAACATTATTTACTTATACAAAATGGTGGTAATTCGAAACATTAGTTGAACTATTTTTATTTTTATTGGAATATACTGAACTTTCTCTACATAAACTGCAATACAACAGAAAGATATATTCAGCAATATTAATTTATAATTAGACTGAATATTCCTGAAAAAAACTAAGGTAATTTCGTTTCTTTTTTTAAGACAATTATATGAATACATGAAGCCTATTTGATTTTAGATAAATATAGCTTTCTTTCAAACGGTCTTTCCTCTTTGACCGAGTTGATTATTTTAAGAAATTTTCCTAAAAGGACATTATGGATGAAAACGGTACTAGATATTTTATTCTAAAAAACATTCAACTTTTTTATTGCCATTCTCTTTCAAAAATGATCTTATCTTGAAAGTTTTTTCCTCGGTTGTTTCTTTTTCAAAAAAGGAATATAAACACTTTTTTTTAAATGTTTATTTTAAACGCTATCAATTCGTGCAGTAAAGCTCTACTCTCTGATTGCTTTCAGAGAAATAGCAAAAAAAAAAAAAAAAAAAAAACATTTCCTTTGAATTTTTAAAAAAAAAATTTTGCCTCAAATTTTGAGATTACAGTAAATGCTGTTAGTACATTAACATACACTATAAAAAAATCGAAACGAAATGTATTGAGATTTTTTAACTCTGATTGTAAACAAAAATTGTAGTTCAAATATCAACTGCTAAGCATTGGAGAGCAATGTATGTTGAAAACAAAAGCCTATTGATTCTCAAATACTTTGTTTTTTTAAAGAATATTAATTTTAATTCTTAATTTAAACCACGATTTTTGAAATTTTTGATTTTTTTGTGCTATATCATAAGACCTCTGTTATCTTACTTGTAGTATATACAATCGACGCTCAATATGTATTATTTAATCAAAAGTTTATCCCCGTCTTCTTGAAAAATACCTTTTCTTTAAAGACTAATTCGTTTTTATAATTAGCTCTCATTTGCATTTAAAACAATCGTATTATATTAGAGTTCAATTATTCCATTAACTTACAGTTGATTTCTTGCTAGTTCTATGTATCTATCTTTATCTACATCTATATACATATATATGTACATATATACATCCATACATATATAAATGCATATGTATACTAACATATACATGCATACATGCGTATACCCCCCATATATATATATATATATATATATATATATATATATATATATATATATATATCCATCCTTACATACATAAATGCATATGTATACTAACATATACATGCATACATTCGTATACCCCCCATATATATATATATATATATATATATATATATATATATATATATATATATATATATATATATAACTCACTTAAAAAGAATTTCACTTTTAACGAAATTCGGATATACGAAACAGAAGAAAGATAATCATATGGTGACTTCTTGGGCCGAAATGTTGTAGTAGGGCTTGAACAGCATCAAATTCACACAAACGTTCCAATTGGTGGATATAATACGTTTATAAACTTGTACACAATATCTACAGCAGAGGTTCCCAAACTTTTTTTTCTCGTGGACCACTTTCAAAGTTTTACTATTTTCGGTAGACCCCTGCTGATACATTTCTACTGTATTCCCAAAACTCCTAAAAAATATCACCCTAAATTGGGGGTGTTAAGATGAAAAAAAAAGTAGTACATTTTCTTGTGTCCTATTTATTAAAATAATACTTGTGGTTATACAAAATTATAAACATTTATTATTACAAACAATCAACAATTGACAAAAAATCAACAATGAACTCTGAAATGTAAATCAACAATGAACTCTGAAATGTAAATCAACAATAAAAAATAGTCATACTTTTAATGATACGGATGTACTGGATGAATTAACAGCAAATTATCAATATTTGGCTTCAGTTTTGTAAGAAGTAATCTCAAATCTCCCCGTTCTGTGATGTTCAATCTGCTCCTTTTTTTGTTAACAGGTTGGTAACGGCACTAAAACTTCTTTCGACAAGATATGACGAGGGAAACGCTATCAAAAATTTTCTCGCAATTTCCTACAGCCCAGGATATATTTCGGGGATTTCTGCCTTTAGCCAAAATGTTTGATGGCCTTTTTTAAATTTCACCTTCAGTTCCTCGTTGGTGCTGAGCTCAAGTAGCTCCTCTTGTAATACCACATTCGCCTCTTCCGTTTCATCAAATGGGGTTATGATCCATGGTGGTATTTCCATCGTCAGAATATTTTCAAATCTATTTTTGAAGTCATCATGCAGGGTACTTAAATGTTGAGCGTATGTCTGAATATCCTCATCAAGACATTCTATCTGTGACAAGTGCGGAAACTGGGAGAATTCGCGCCGACTAATATTTTGCTTCATTAATTTCAATTTACCAAGAAAAGCCGAAATTACACCCTTTGTTTTTATTAAATTAAGGCTGTCCCCTTGTAACTGCAAGTTAACGTCATTGAATTTTATGAACAAATCTGTTAAGTCCTCTTTATATTTGATCAGATTTTCTTTTAAATCTGGTGCTTTAGTTTCCAGAAACTCTATCACTGATTCGAAAAGTGAGTAAAATCTCGATAAGCATGCACCTTTCGACAACCAGCGTACTTCAGTATGTAAGAGCAGTCGTTGGAAATCTTCATCATTTTCATCGCACAATAGTGCAAATAAATGGGTATTCAAAGCATTGCTTCTTATTTTATTAACTGCGTTAATCACAAATTGAAGCGATTGATGCAATCTATCACTCAAATCTTTCGCTACAAGGTGTTGTCAGTGGATGACACAGTGAATTGCAATTAGTCCTGGTATTATTCTTTTAAGATGGCTTATAAACCCACGATATCGCCCGAACATGGCAGGAGCTCCATCTGCTGCCACCGAAATAATGTTTGTAAATGGAATAGATTTTTCTGTAAAAAAATTACTCAGGACATTAAATATCGATTCACCTTTAGTGTCCAACTTCAAAATTTTTGCGAATAGCAGTTCTTCATGGATTTCTTCGTCCATAACAAATCGAACATATGCCAATAATAATGATTCATCAACATTTAAGTAGACTCGTCCAATTGAATAGAAAAATGAGTGGTTTGCAGATAATTACACAAGAAGGTTTCTATATCAGAGCTCATTTCATCAATACGTCTTTGTACAGTGTTGTTACTTAAAGGAATTCTTTTGAGTACGTCAAATGGAGGTTTGTGCAGAACAGTTTTTAAAACCTCTTCAATAGCGGGTAAAATTAACTCTTCTCCGATGGTGTGCGGTTTTCCAGATTTCGCTATAAGCAACGAAATATTGTAAGATGCCCGCAAGCCATCATCGTTACTTTGAGACGTTGAAGCAAACATACTATTTACGGTAGGTCTCTTTTCATATTTTCCATATTTTTCCTTCAATGTTTGAAAGTATTTCAGATCTTTACCTATTTTTTCAGGATGACACCTTCTTAGATGGTCTTCGAACTTCGATGGTTTCATAGAGTCATTGCTCAGAACTTTGTTGCATAAAAGACACATGGGCAATCGTTTGTCTGCCGTTGATGGAAGAAAACCAAATTTCGAATAATCAACACTGTACTGTCGACATTTCTTCTTAGATTCAGCCATTTTACGTATCAGTTATGACCTGTAAAAAAATTTTTGTTTTTGAGGCGATTTTACCAGAATATGGCTATTATAACACAACAGAATAGAATTATTGCAATAATGAAAAAAAATGCCCGCGGAAACACCGCTCTTTTAATTAATCGCCGTCGTCGCGTAAATAAATATTTTTAAACAAAAAAGTACCTAGGTACCTAAAGTTTAATCTTCCCTGGCTTTTTGTTCTTTTATAGAAGTTTTGAATAATCTCTAGTATTTAATTTTTACTACATAACTACCTACTACACTCAAATAGTAAAACAAATATAATATGATTGATAAATTACAATATACAATAAAAATATGTATAACAAATAGGCAGATACTTACTTTTTCCGGCACTGCAAACACTGACATCAATTCACTCACAGTCACACTTTTATGTTCAAAATCCCGGAAACAAATGAGTAACGTTTTGTTCTTGGCATTCGTATTTATACTAATGTAGATTGCAAGCACAGCGCAAGTCGCATTTCATCCCTTTGCAGGTCTAAACAAGCATCCCGGACGAGCGGGCGCACGGGCGGCACTTTGCAAGTCTCGACATGTGGTGTACACTTGTACTATTATCTATTGTTCTATTCAATTCTGTGTTTGAACTGAGTCTCGAATGTTTTTGAGCACCTACCTAGTGAATGATGCTACCTGCCTACGTTGATAGGTAAATCCAAGCCAAAATTTTTGTTCTTTATTATGAAAACCAGAAATTTTTTTGTAGACCCCCCACTTACAACTTGTGAACCCCTGTTTTCTTTTCACGTCTACGTGGACCCCGTGTGGTCTCCTATGGACCCCTGGGGGTCCACCTGGACCACTTTGGGAACATATGATCTACAGTATTCATATCGAGTTGGGTAAAATTTAGAAGTATAAAGAGGGAAAGTTATTTACATATTTACAACGAAAACGAGAGAAAGTGCGTAGAGTCCTGTTTACCGCGTATCCAACATGCAAAGTGACGCGCACTTCGTCTCCAGAACAATAGAAAGTTAGTTTCGTTTGTCCTCGTGATCATCTGTGGGGCAATATGCCCAGTGACACCTAGACGCTACTCAGAAATGGAAGTAGTGGTATAAGGGGAAAGACTATATTAAAGGTATTGGAATAATGGAATAGAATTACTAATTGGTGGGGAGCTGTGTGTGTGTGTGTGTGTGTCAGCACCAAAATCTATTGTATAAGTGTATTGAATTTCCAAAACAAGTTAGCCTTCCTTAGACGTTTGAGATATTATTTTGCATAAATTAACTCGATAATGAACTCATCTTCTATGTGTGCAAATGGAAAGTGAGTCAGACTAGATATAATATAAATAATACCTTAGGGGATCCTACTCATCCATAATAGAATAGCGGTTCATATTACTATTCAGTTATCTTCTTCAGGCATCATACCTGCAGTTTTTCGGTAGGCTGTTCCATTTCATTTGAAGAAATGATGATTTATAATACAATGGTAAACAAGCTTCATCCTCTGATACGGTTTCACCTTTTATGAATGAGATACTACCATAGAATACACCCCTTTACACGCGAAATAATAATGTACTGAACCCTACAAATACGTTATCGATGTTTACTTCCTCGAAATGTATGATGCATTACAAAACAAATGTTCATACCATGAGGACGGGAGCTTTTTATGTAGATATTACCGTTGTTCATTTTGTATGTTGTAACTAAACGTTCTTATTGTTTTGGGGAAATACTAGCCGTGCCGAAAAATTCTGTAAAAAAGCCCGTATTGAGAGAAAACTTGTTGAAATTACTTTTTTTTTCGAAACATTTTACATAATATAATGTTCAAGGTTTATTTAATTCGAAAATCTTGTTGAAAATTATTATTATTCGGATCAAGTTTCAATAAATTCTTACGAAAAAATTTTATTGCTAGAAATAGTGCGCATGATTTAACTCAACAAGAGCACGTGCTTTATTGATGCGATTGGATACAAATTAATGTCTCCGTAATCCCATCAATGAGTGCTCGCTATAGAGATACATTAATATTTGTCTGCGGTCCACAAGCTCTATCTATACAGAGGCATTAATTCATAAACTCTAGACAAAAAAAAGGTCGCACTAAGAAGGGATAATGCAAATTAGATACAAATTGATATGCATACAGGTTTCGACGGAAAATGTCAAATTTTAAAGTTTGGCGGCCAGTGAATGAACATGTGATGCTTCAGCGCATTTTAACTACGCAACTGGCAGGATATTAAAGAGGAGAAATTTCATTCCAGGTCATAAATACTTTGCGAATCTCATTCCGTGTACTCAGGTATACAGAAACTATGCCTCACATACAAGTGAACGAGCAATATGCGCAGATGTCAGCATTTGAGAGAGGGCGTATAGTTGGGATCAAATAAGCCGGTTAGTCTAATCGGTGAATCGCTCGACATTTGGATAGGAGCGATGCCAATATTAGACGACGCTGGCAGGAATGGGTGAACCATGGCGGAACACAGCGTCAAGAAGGAAGCGGTCGGCCTAGAGAAACGACAGAACGAGAGGACCGAAAATCGTCAGAGCGGCACTCACAGCCCCAGATTCATCATTATCATTGATCATAAGTGAAACTGGTGCTTCAGTGACCACAAGGACCATTCACAGGTTTAGAGAAGGAGGTTGAGCTCACGGTGCCCCTTGCGCCGACTACCATTGACCTTTGTACACCGATAATCCCGTTTGCAGTGGCGTCGGGCACATTCGACCTAGAATGTCACTGACTGAAGTAGAATTGTCTTTAATGATGAGTCCCGCTTCGAATTGAGCCACGATGACCATCGAATACAACAGACAGCGGTGGAATACCCACCTGACTGTGTTCCGAATAAAGGTCAACAACCAGAAGTGATGGTCTGGGGTGACCTTTCATTTCATAGCATACCCCTTTGGTTGTCATCCGCGGCACCCTTACAGCACAGCGGTACGTCGACAATATTCTACGCCCCGTTGTGTTGCCCTCCATATCATGCCTGGGCTTACAATTCAGCTAGATAATGCCCACCCGCACACGGCGAGAGTTTCTACTGCTTGTCTTCGTGCTTGCTCAACGCTACCTTGGCCAGCAAGTTCACCGGATCTCTCCTCATTGAGCACGTTTGGTGCATTAGGGGAATAGCCCTCCAACCATCTCAGAATTTTGACGATCTAAAGCGCCAATTGGACATAATTTGTCACGATATCCCACAGGAGGACATCCGCCACCTCTATCAATCAATGCCTAGCCGAATAACTGCTTTCATAAAGGCCAGAGGTGGACCAACGCGTTATTGACTTTTTCACTTTGTGAAGCTCTTTCTCTTTAATAAATCATCCAATTCTTCTGAAATTGTAATAATTTGTTTTTCTGTACATGTACATCACACCTACCGATTTTTGTCCCATTCGGATAACACCTTCTTGGTTCATCATTTTTTTTTGGTCTGTAAGTGTATTTGTAGTCCACAACCTCTGGATATCAATTGTATAAATTAGCCATTGCTTGTAGCCAGAGATTTATTGGCCATAGATATTAATTCACGTATCTGGCCCTTAAAGTGTTAACTAATTCCTAATACTAGAATTCTTATGCCTTCACATACCACAGTTTTTCTGCAACAACTTAGGAAGAAAAGAGTACAGTCATTTGGTAGTTTTTATACGAAACTAGAGGATTTTTTTCAGATCGGTCAGAAAACGATGCGATTTCACATTAATTCATGTCTCCGGTCCACAAGCCCTAGCTATATGAAGACATTAATTGATGTCTCCGGTCCACAAGCTCTAGCTATACAGAGACATTAATTCATGTCTCCGGTTCTTAAAGTGTAAACCTATAGGGATTGCCGAAATTCATCTACCCTCACATATCGCAATCTCCACAATTTAGGATGAAGATCTAACAGTATTTTTTAAATCAATATAGATGATTGTTTTTTCAGATCGGTCAAAAAATGATACAATTGGACATAATTCATTTCTCCGGTCCTTATGCTCTGGCTATATAGAGACATTAATACAAGTCTCTGGTTATTCTCTATAGCGCTGGCTATAGAGAAATATTAATTCATGTCTCCTTTATTTAATGTGTTAACCAGCAGTGATTTCCAATATTCTTCTACCTTCACCTAGCACAATATTTCTACAACAACTTAGGATGAAAAGAGTACAGTTGGTTGGTATTTTTTATATTAAAAGGGATGATTTTTTTAGATCGGTTAGTAAACGAGGCTACTGGAAATTAATTAATTTCTCCGGTCCACGATCTCTAGTTATAAATAGATATTAATTCATGTGTCTTGTACTTAATGGGTTAACCAAGCGCGATTACCGAAATTCTTCTACCCTCATGTACCGCAATCTTCCTACAAAAACTTAGGAAGAAATTAATACAGCTAGATGATATTTTTATACCAAAATAAATTATAAAAACTGTCAAAAGGACAATAGTGATAAATTAAGAAGTTTTTTTATTTAAATCATAGTGAATAACATTTTGGCATTTGGAAAATCTTTATATTTGTCACAAGTCTATAAAACCAACAAAAAGCAGTAGTTTAAAGAAAATATACGATTACAAATGTTCTGGAGAAAATAGCATTTGGGTACAAAAGCACCTAAAGGCCTCACTAGATAGGTTCTTCAGGAAAGCCTTTCTAAGTAAATTCTACTCTCTGAATGCATTCTTTTGAAATATGAATTATTTTTAAATATCCTTTGGTATTTCTCAAAAAATTCTTCAGAAATTTTTCAGACAAAATTTAGAAGCATTTAGAATATTTTGAGCTATCTAAACTTTCTCCTACGAAATTTTTCCAGAAGATGGATGGACTTAGAAAAAAATTGAGATCCTAACATCATCTTCAAAAATATGGGCACTGAAAAGAAGTTTTTGAAATCTTTTCTGAATTTTTCTTATTTCCTAAAAAACTTCTCATCACTGCGTATATAAATTTTTCTGTCAACGATTGGATGTCACGTGAATTTTAGCTTGTTAAAGTCTCTTACTTGATTTCGGCACACATGATGTACGAGTAAAATGAAAGGACACTTTGTCCATGCAACGCGTACACGTTAATAGCGCACTTACAACGAATATTTTAAATTCTCTTAGCCTAACAAGATCGATAATACTAAAGTTCAGTGGATTTAAATTTTATGTCCTTCAAAAAAAAAATTCTTTACCGTTTTTCCAACGATGTTTTATTAGACTTAAGAATCAATATATGACATTTTGACTCCCCTATTCTGGAAAGTATCACTTGTAATGAAATGATACTTGTAAGCCCCTTTATGCACTTGACATAATGCAGGTATGGTATGACAGTTGAATATCGCCAAAGGATCATAAATGGAATTTTTTTTGTTTCTTACTGAAATCCCAACTGCCTTGTAATTTCAACTTCCAGCTACCAGGAGAACATCATAAATACTATGCCAAGATTAATCTCCCCCTCCCTTTTGTCAAATTAAGCCTAGATTTAATATTTTAATCAAAAAAATGCGTGATGTGTATTACGAGAAATTTTTATTGTTCCCATTCAGAGAAATTCAGGGTAGGCCCCTCTTGGTAAGATGGGATGACACTCATGGTAGAACGGTAGAAACAAAGGGTTATTTTTTTACTATATATATATATATATATATATATATATATATATATATATATATATATATATATATATATATATGTGTGTGTGTGTGTGTGTGTGTGTGTGTGTGTAAGTAAACTTGTTAGGTTTACATAAGATTCGATTCACAACAATCGAACTTTTAGGTGAATAAACTTAAGAAACCGCTTAAGATATGCTAATTACGGCATACAAGGTTGGTATAAATACAAAGCAGCTAGATTTAAGAAACGGTGTGAGAAGGAGCTAGGAAGAGTCGAGGGAAGTGAGAGGAAGTGAAAGGAAGGGTAGAGCTGACGAAACGAAGTATCGAGCTGGAGCTATGCTTAGTGTCTGGTTCAATAATAGTTGAGTTTTGCGAGCAGCCGCTCGAGGCATAGTTAGGTTGCTTCAAACCTACGCCAGTTCTTGTTAGGCCCAAAGTTTACGTGGCATCACTGCTGGTTGACTTTCAAAGTATCTGTAAGTATTTCCAAGTCTATTTTTCTTGAATGAGTAGTTATACAGGTGAATATATTGAATTATATTTCCCTTGCATGAATGCTATATATATCTCGTACTAGTAGTACGTATGCTTTATGCTGAAAAGCAAAATCTATATGTGCAAATATTTAAATAAACATTGTTGTTATGTAAGAGCTGTGTTTGAATGAAATTATTTAGAGTGCCACTTCCAGATATACATACCCAAAGTCAGGGTAGAATTGCAGATTCTCTATAAACTTACAAAACTAGTTGTTAATTTCGAATGCTTCTATAATATTGCTGGTGTCGTACCTAAGGCAATGGAAAAAAGGAAACTTGATACTATCCAGTCCAAAAGTATGAGACAATGCAAAGGCAACCTTTATCAGCTCTTTCGAAGGAAGAATAACAATTTCGGGATTATTTGGAATGAGGGATGGGAAATTAAGTACATGATCGAAATTTCACTGTATCACAGAAGTTTTTACAGATGCTATAAATTCGGGGTAGCCAGGATGGCTTTTTATACTCTAGAAATGTTTAGTTTTTAGTCTGGCTATTACTGAAGTAACTTTTCTTTAGCAATTAACATCTGCTTTTAGTGGTTTATTGCAGAATTGGGGGAAAGAGTCTACTCTTGGCTACTGCATTTGCGTCTGCCATGATATGTAAGAGTCTTGCTAGGGCTTATTGCTTCCTTAGCAAGGAGATCAATAAGGAGATCATTACTTCCAGAATATGCATTAAGGCTTCTGTATGCTAACCTCTTTGGATATGTTCACCTCCATGTTGACCTGTGGAGAAAACGTGTCCAAGGATTGCCAAGTATACAAGAGTTTTGCTAGAGCTTATTGCTTACTTAGCAAGGATATCAATAAGGAGATTATTGCTTCCAGAATACGCGTTGAGGCTTCTGTGTGCTAACCTTATTGGATACACTCACCTCCACGTTGACCTGTGGAGAAAACGTGTCCAAGGATTGCTAAGTATGCAAGAGTCTTGCTTGGGGCTTATTACTTACTTAGCAAGCAGACCAACCCTTCGATGCCTACGTGGCTAAGATGCATTGTAGCGTGCATATGGATTCACTTTCTATTAAGTTTTCTTCCAGAATACACATTAAGGTTGTTGTATGCTAACCCTATTGGATTCGATCCCCTTAATCTTAACCTATGGAGAAAACGTGTCCAAGGACTGCCGACTTGGTTTGAAAGATTTTTTTAAAAATTGTACTTCGTAATAGAGAAAGAAATTTGACACCCTGGTGGTATTTCTACTTAAAAAATGAAAATATTTTAAAATTTAGATTATTTGGAAAAAAGTCCTAATATAGGGTGCTTTAAATACTTTGGTGGACGAAATTCATAAAATGAATCCTGGTGCGAGGTGCATAAAAGTTCAGGCTCTCTGAAAGTACCATTTTTATTGGATTATCAACATTTACGTAGCTGTCCATAGTAGACACATTTTCTACATAGGTTAACACTGACGTGAGTGAATCCAATAGGGTTAATACACAATGGCCTTAAGAGTGACGATTTTGTTTCGTACAGAATTTCATTCCTATGTTCTTAAGATTCCTGTCAAATTTTGAAGAATTAATTTTTGAAAATGGAAAAATTCCTTCGGGAATTTTATAATTTAATTTCTTATCTGCAGTCATATAAATAAATAAGCAACTGAAGACTATCAGAATTTTTCTTAAAAATGTTTTAAAAATTCCACATTATAAATAAATTGGCTTCCCAGTTTATAGCATAAAAAGAAATGTAATATTGTAATAGAAATTATAAGGGTTACTCTAAATGTCTGACATCCATTTATGAAAACTATATTCTTTATTCGGATTATTGGAATCTCATTACCGGAATTGATATTTTTTTATTAGTGAATATCTTAACGTTGGAATCGAGAATATTTCATTGCATAAATAGATACCAGACATTTATAGCAACGTTTGTAATTTCTTTTATTGTATTAAGTTGTTTTTAAATTATACTCTAGAGAGCTTAATACTTTTATAATGCTGTATTTTTTAAAACTATAGGATTAAAACAAAATCTTTTTGATTCTGATAAGGTTCCATTATTCGTTCATTTATTTAAAGGACTATAAAACTGCATAATATTTGTAATGGGAGGTCATTTCAACGTATTAGAGTTTGACTACATATATACACTTCAAAGTAATCCCTATACGTAAAAACCAAGAATGGCAGATAATGCTCAACTTAAAGAAAACGATCAAAATATAAAACTGGCGAAGAAAAGCCAAAGAAATCATTTACGCGTGTTTTTCTCTGATTTGATTGGCACGGCGAAATTTTTCTTTTCACTTAGACTGAGTAAATAGCGTTAGGCACGTCAAAGGATGAAGGAATTTGCGTCTCTCTCATGACGTACGTCCATTTTCTTGTCTATAACGCATTCAATTTACATTTCAAATAACTTAAAGGGCTTCAAATTTTTTGACCAGTTATCTTTTTCGAAATGTGAGACACGTTATTTGCTTTTTTTTATTTATTCATTCGCAGTTTCGTTGCTCTTCGTGCATGAACAGATAGATGTGTAAAATGATTTATTTTCTATTATTAAATGATTTTTTTTAATCTTAAAGTAATTTGCAAAGAAATTTTTTATCATGCGTTTAATTCAGGCGGGAATTTAATCTATTAACAGCAATTTTTATATCCTAAATAAAAATTTAAAAAGTGAAGGTGGGATTAAAAATAAGTTTAAAAAAATAACATTGATGCATATTTTATGGAATGATTGAAAGATAATTTTTCACGTTGTTACCATAATAATGAGGATAATTAATGGTCTTTATTCAAATTAGTCACTTAGGAAAAACACGACTGATCATTATTAAATTTATTCAGGGCAAAATAAATAAACAAAAAATGTGTATATAAACAACTAAAGTTTCCAATTTTTTAAGGTGTGTAAAAGGGAACCTAGTGAAAGATTTATCCTTTAGTAGTTTGGATCAGTGGTGTACACACTGTGTGTCGAGATCCACAAGGGAATCTCTAAAAAAACTGGAGAGAGTCACAGATTGTCTGAAGTAAATTTATATTATATTCAATTATTCAATTAAAAATAGGCTTCGAATTTTCTACAATCGCATATTTTCAATATTTTAATTAAATTGTTTAATATGTTAAAAAATGTGATAATGATAATTAAGGTGTTAAACAGTCTTATAAGAAAAGCTTCTACAGAAAAAGAGATATATTGCTTCCATTTGCTTCTATCTATATGTGTGTTAATAGGTTTTCAAATTTGGATTTTTAAAACAGTTTGTCAAAATTGACTTATATAGTTTTCTTTTTTGTTAACATTTTCCAAATTTCATAAATTTGGCTTCTACTGAAATTATTAGTTGGGGGTGCAGTGTTTTATATTTTTTATGTAAAGAAATTGAGTCGTGTTCGAAAAAAAGTTTACAAACCACTGGGTTAGATGATTTACCTTTTGTTTATCCCATTATCTTTGACCAATTTAAAAATACCTTAATATAAATCAGACAGCAGCAATGAAAACGTAGGTCGTAATAAACCGTTTCCGGAACTCATTCAAAGCAATACAATTTAGTATCTGATGCACTGGAAAGACAAAATAAAGCATATATGTATTATATATGTGATATTTCGAATTTTGGAATAATTTATTTCAAAACGATTCTCTTGCGTTGATGCGACCATAAAGATTCAAATATACGAAGGTGGTACCTGTAATTAATAATTCTTTTTCGAGCACACAGGTGGTTGACATGAAATGCATGATTCGTTCATCAAAAGCTTGCTATGATATATATTATAAAATAGGAAGTTGGTATCTATAAGAAATTATTATTTTTCAAACACAAAGGAGGTTGACATAAAATACAAGATTAGTTCATCATACGTTTGTTATGATAAACTTTACAAAATAAGAAAGTGATACGTAAAATTAATTATTCAGATTCAGACAACATGAAGTTGCCATAAAATATAAGGCATGTTTACCAAAAGCAAGCTACCATAAAGAATACAAAATGAGATGATGGTACCTAAATTTAACAATTCAGTTTCAGATAACATGAGGTTGGCATAACATACAGCACGGAACTATTTTTAAACAATACTATACACATAGTAGTCAGAGGATACTCCATCAGAATCAAGTTCGGTGGTCAGCTGTGTCGTTTAGTTGCGCAGAGCACTTGTAAAATGTTTACAATACGAAGTCTCTGACTTCCTTGTATCATTTTATAATGTGACGATTGAAAATATCGAGACGTGGAAGATGGTAATTTGAAAAATGTTTGACTTCGAAATGGAACTTTAGTTGTTTGTATATATCAGACACACCGCAGTGTTTAAGGAATTTCAGGTCAACGAATTTGGGTGTAGTGTGTTGCCGGATGTGTCTAAGAGAACGAAACTTAACATGCTTTTGATAATTTAGGTATGCTTCTTTGATTTAATGTGTAATTCTTGACACATGTTCATTGTTTTAAACTTTCATTTGATAATTTAGCAAAAATTAATGACCAATGACCCCTATTTAGAAAAATACTGAACATACATATTATTATAACTGATACATATTATTATATATGATACATTTTATTATACTGATCACACATATTAGAAAATGCTGAACATATATCAAATATAATATAGTCTTTGCATAAGATTTATGACCAGTCCCGAAAAGTGATGCACAAACCTTGTATTTATGCCAACCTCATATTGTCCGAAGCAGAATTATTATATTTAGGTACCACCTTCGTATTTTGTTATCATCATCTTAATCACCTTAACCATCATCTTAATCATCTTAATGTTATCATCATCTTAACATTATCTTTTGTTTTCATCATCTTAATGGTAAAAATAAGCTTTTGATGCCCTTTTGTTTCATGTCATCTTCATGTTCTCCGAAAACAAATTATTAATTTTAGGTACACACTTCGCATCTTATAATCTTTAGGGTAGCAATCTTTGGATAACAGATCTTGTATTTTATGTCAATCCCATGCTCTTTGAAACTGAATTATTAATTTTAAGTACCATCTTTATAAAATCTTTATAGTAGCAAACTTTTGATGCACTAATCTTGTATTTTATGTCAATGTCCTGTGTGTTTGATAAAGAATAATTAATTATAGGTACCACTTTTGTATTTTGTAATCTTTATCATAGCAAACTTTTGATGAACGACCCTTGTATTTTATGTCAACCTGCTGTGTGTTTGAAAAAGAATTATTAATTACAGGTACCACCTTCGCATTTTTTAATCTTTATGGTCACATCAACGCAAGAGAATCGTTTGAAAATAAATTATTCCGAAATTCGATATATCACTTATATAATACATACATGCTTTTTTTTCTTTTTCCAACGCCTCAGATACTAAATTGTATTGACGACATTTCCGCCCACCTAGAACTTTTCTTGGCTACTTTATTAAGACGTTTATACATATACCGAATGAAGGGTAAGGAACGACAATGTCCACTAAATGTATACATAGCACGGAACACATTTATTTGCTTTTGCCACGGGTCACTCACTAGGCGGTACATCAAAGGAAGTTCATTTACGCTTCTCTAACCGTCGTTCGTTGTATATGTACAGAACCTACAGTTCAGCTTGGAATATTTTTACATTTTGCATGTAAATTTCCATTCGAATGGGACACTTAAACTCTTTGTTCGTTATCGGAAACTGAGTTCTGAAATATAGCACGTATGTATTGTAGTCATTCTCTGTCGTTAGAACCCATTTAATTGAGCCATTCACAAGCCAAATCGGTTAAGTCCATTGTTTGAAATTTTTGAAATTTTAGTGTCAAAGCACTTGATTAAACCCAAACTTTTTACATTGATAAGAAATTTTCCAAATAGTAAGGATTAACATCCCTCAATGACAATATTTTTGGTCATAGAATATAAAGTCATTATTTTAAGAAGCCAATCAAGTTAAGTCCATACTCTAATGTAAATTTTTGCAATAATGCAATTAAAACGCTGAAGCAAGTACTTGATGATAACGGTCAAACGTTTAGTGTTGTTTCATCACAAAAAAGCAAACTAAATGAGTCAGTGACAGTCTAACTGACGCAAAAGAAATTACTTGGGAATAATTAAACTATAAATTACTTTCTTTAGTAAACAATAATTTGAAGACTGAATTGGAAGTTACTAAATTTTTTTCACTTGCTCAAATCCCTTAGACACACAAAAATTGAAATTATAATACGATGACTCCAAGGGTATCTGTCAGGAATGGACTCCTATTTCTTCCCCTCCCCTATTTCTCTCCCGATGACTAACTGACCGGAACTGCTTGCTTAGGGGTGGTTGAGTGAGGGGGAAGGAACCTGCTTGACGGGGAGTGAAAAAAAGACTGGTTCTGGACATTTTCGCTAAGAATTTCAGAGATGAAAGGTCGGGAGTACGAGGGATCGCCACGTGGAAAGTGGCTTGCACGGGATTTTACTGTTCAATGAAAATTTGTAATGTATATGTGTTTATAGTAATGTTTGGTGTGTCCTAGTGGAAATATATGTCTAATAAATAATTTTGGGATTAAAGATCGTATCTTGATTTGTCAACCGTGTAATACACTCCCACAACGAAACGTAACGGACCGGTTAGGCTTCATCAAGGGAAAGGGATCACCCTTCTACAGTATTCTATCTTATAGATTTTATATGTCGTGAGATAAAAGCTATATCTGCAGTTATGCATTCTACAATGTGTAGCTGTAATTTATATTTTCAGAGGAATCTTGAAAAACAGTGAATATTATCTAATCACTTTTTGAAAAGAAAAGATACAACCTTTGTGCTGGAGGAATAAACTGGAAAACCAACGTAAATAAAGCACAGATAGCAATAAGATGCAATTATTTTACATACGGCCGTTTCGAAGCTACAAAGGAGCTTCTTCATCAGTGCAACGAACTTAGTGGCAGCTCAAAAAGCCGAAGACTAAGCGACCAGACCAGTGCACACGCACTTAAATAACCCGCGCTTGCCGAGAGCCAAAGACACGAAGCAGCGGATATACCGAAATAGGGCAATCAGAGCCACCTAGTGTCAAAAAGATGGGGAAAATTCATTGTTTATTTAGCTGTGTTGGCCTGTTTCTTTATTTGTTCAAATTTTCCTTTCTTTTTGCCACTATATGGCGCTGCTGGCCCAATTTTGGTCTCTCCTCTGCTTCGTGTCTTTGGCGCTCGGCACGCGCGGGTTATTTAAGTGCGTGTGCACTGGTCTGGTCGCTTAGTCTTCGGCTTTTTGAGCTGCTACTAATTTCGTTGCACTGATGAAGAAGCTCCTTTTTACCCTCGAAACGGCCGTATGCAAAATAATTGCATCTTATTGCTATTTGTGCTTTATTTACGTTGGTTTTCCTGTTTAATCACTTTTTGTTTGGTGGACTTAACTCATTTGGGCAAGTGAGCGGCCCAGTTATATCAATTCTCTACGCGAACAGGAAAGAACAGCTGCGCAAACATCCGGTTTGTTGTTGTGAACGACCGACTGAATTTGAAACCGAATGCTGAATTTTCTCGTTGACATTTGGCCCAATCTGCTTGTTTCCATTCGTTAGTTGTATGTATACTCGCCTTTATGGGAGCACTTTACAGTGAGCCAGTTGTCTCTGAGGTTTGGTTTGGTTTGGATCTCTACGGTCAACTTTTTGCTATACGAGGTCTAATTAGACCGGGACCTACAGTTTAACGCGCTTCTTATCGGCTACAGACATCCAAGCCAACAATGGGATTCGAACCCACACGATCTGAACCGAAGGCCAGCGCCCTAAGCATTTGATCATCACCTGATTTTGAAGAGCATTACGGGATTCAATCCCAATCCCACTCTATGGAACCTCGGGACGCTAACTACTATATTTTGTGGCCGACTTACAATACATATAATGTTGTTGACATTTTGACTTTATATAACAACATTCAATAGCCCTTTGAGGACGGTATTACTCTATAATCAGCATTAGAATGATAATTATTACATTAGAATGACAGCAAAAAAAATCTTAACGTTATTAATCATGCGAGACGTACAGCGGTGTTTAATGCGGGTTAGGTATAAACTTCCCCCCGATTCGATGAATTCTAATACAGTATATCCCGTTGTCATTAATCATCAGATTGTTTGCATGTTATTCGGTTATCTGTCAAAATCAGCAGCGCTTGGACCAAGTAGACTAGAAAAGTTAATTACGCTAATTACTGTAATTTAGCCTGATCAAGGGAAATTGAGGGGAGTATGAATCGGTACGTGTACTGATGAAAGCACTGGTGTATCAGGGATCGAAACCTCTGTTTCAAAGGGACATATCGAAGGTATTAGAAAAAACAGAAAAGGCTGTGAATGACTGAAAAATGAATTAAATGATTTATCGAAATACTGTAATATATTCTTAGCCCTTGTCTTTAGATGACATTTAAATAAATCAGACACTAAGTGCAAAAGTTTATCTCGTATAGAAAAGCAATATTTTTAGGGAAGTACAATTAGCGATTAGAATTTTCAAATGCTTTTAAATAGTCATAAAGTGGTGATGAAGCATTCTTTGAACTTGCCAATTTTGGAATGTTATCGTCTTTTATTTGCTTAATCATTATTTATGCACATGCAAGCTTAATTTCCGAAAATGTTCTGCTTCCTTTATTATGTCTGTGTCACTTTAAAGTTTCTAGCAACCTTACAAAAATCGAAGTGAGTCATGTATACAGAATATATTTTTATTCCCCTTCTCTGCTTCGCGGAAACGTGACTTAAATTATGCTAATTTGTCATGTAACTTCTAATTCTTGTATTATGAACATCATATTATGCTTTTACTTTAATTGCAGTGCATATAAAGAAATACATATTTTATGATTTCTTTGAATGTAACTCGCAAACAATGCAGTCGGGAGGGAACTGTATAATTTCGCGTCGCAGCACATCCTCATGTTTGTAGCAAAGAAAAATTAGCCAGGCAATTTTGGTAGCTTTAAAGAACTTTCCTTATATTAGAATAAAATAAGAAAATTATACAAACATCGCAGGCATAAAGTTCAGTTTATATTTGAATAAAACAATAAAAATCATAAATTTAATAATTCAAGAATCATAATAATGTTACTTGAAGTGTGAAACATTCACACGTTTAAGAAATACTTGAAATTTTGTGTAAAGGGCTTCTTTCTGCTAAAATCTAGTGTAGCAGAAACATAGTAGTTTAGGATCCTCAAAATTAGTTTGCTTTGTTTTCACAAAAATGTATAGGCATGGATTTTTCTTTTTGTGTTCTGGAGTTAAAATCTGTGGACTTTGTAGAATGAACACTCTCATAAAAGAGTTTTCTTACTTTGCAGTTCTTAGAGGTTTGTAAAGAGGAAGATTTAATGCTTAAATAAGTTTTCTCCTTAAAATCGGCTAGATTAGACTTAAGTAAAGACATACCGGTATACGTATTATAATTTCTACTTTGAAAATATAGATAACCACTCTATAAAAACAAAATGCTGTCTAAGGTTGAAAAGATAATTCTATCAGTGGGAAATATTTATGGGTAGCGGGCTTATATATTTCTTTTCTCCTGTTTGCATGTGAAAATACTGCTTTTTCTTTAGAATTTTGAATCAAGGATTTTAATTGTTAGTCATAATGCATTATTCAGTTTTTTCTGATTACCACTTTTCATTATTGTTGCAATTTAGGAATCTCCATAGTAGATGCAACAGGGATCTTTTCCTGCTTGGACCTCAGAGGAGTTTAAGTACAAAATCTACAGCAAATACTTGTCCTTCTCTACGAGTATTTTTTCTTTCGAGGATGTTATATTGTCTAAAAGATTATATATATATATATATATATATATATATATATATATATATATATATATATATATATATATATATATATATATATATATATATATATATATATATATATATACATATATATAAATATACAGAGAGAGAGAGAGAGATTGACAGAGAGATAAAGAGAGATAGAGAGAGGAATTAAAGGCTTATAACTTCGAGAAATTCTGTCTCGTCATAAAGGCATCAGTCTTAGAACTCCTAACAAATACTAAAGATATTGTAGAACACAAGAATAGAACATAGTAAAGAGCTATCCGTTTTCTAACATTATTGTAAAATTCAATAATTCCCAACTTCCTCTGTATAACTCCCTCTATATCAGAACTTTTCTACTTCAATTTATCTCAGATATTGTTCATATCTGATATATTTCTCCTTGCAGTATAGATTTTTAATGAATATGACAAATTTTGTAAATATTTAAAACTTTTGTTTTGCAGTCTTAACTATCATTCTATGTGCACCATAGAGGTGATAAACAAGTTATAACAAAACAAATGTAATAATTACTGAGAGTCATTTATACGTTCTCTATAAAATATCCTAGAATCATTTGCCTCTTACAGTTCAGGACACGTTATAAAAAGTTATTATATTCCAGTTTCAGTTGGCTAATTTCAATGAAAAGAAAATTATCAATAAACATCCTCCATATTTGAAATCCTGCACTGCACGATTTGGGTTCATATCTCCATCCCTGATAAATTTCAACACGATAACTCGCCTAATCATTAATCATCTTATCGTTTGCATGTTACTCTGTTATCTGTCAAAGGATAAAAGTTAATTACTCTAATTACTATTATTTGGAAGAAATGAGGCGGAGTGTAATGGAGTAGAACATAATGAGTACTGTGGCAGACACTAAAACATTAGTATTGAATTCCATTTACCCTAGAACCCTCGCAGCATGCAGAAGTCAAAAAGTTTTATAAGCATCTTGAACCGGCACAAATGAAATACTAAAGGATAATTTACTTTTTTTTATTTACAGAAGGTCGTTCGCACTTTATGGAAACGATTTTGATAGTTAAGTTTTATGTATAAATTCCGTATTTTTTTAGGCGATTTGCTTCTATCTCATAGCCATACTTGGTGACAATAGCTCTAGCTCGAATTTTCTTGGACACTGATACTCAACGTATCAGAGTCGGGGATCTTCCTCCGAAGAGAAGATCCCCGAGAAACATATTCTAAAATCAGTGCAAAGTCTCTTCTGGCGTGAGGTTGACTACCTACATCTGGAGAGAACCTAACACCCGGTACCTATCCTCCACCATCTGTGGAAGGGACCGCTATGGAAGCGCAGTTCTCAAGGTTTGGGCAGATATATTGTTGGTTGGCCGCACATCTCTCCATGTGTTTGGCAGAGGGTACCTGACACTAGTGAGGGGGTATAAGGATGAGATCTTACAGCATTACATTCAACTTTTCAGGGGAGCATTTGGCCACGGGTTCATTTTTATGGACGTCCACATAAAGCTCACCTAGTTGACGATTAACTTGACTGTGAAGATATTCGCCGGATGTATTGGCCAGCTAGATATCCAGACCTAAACCCTATTGAACATGTCTGGGGCATTCTTGGGAGGGCAATTGCAGCTCGCTACCTCCCCCCCCCCCTCCGAGATCCATCCTGGTACTGGAAACTTGCTGCGGGAGTTGGACCGACTGCCACAAGGACTGGTCAAACTGCCTCGTTTACAGCACAGCGACGCGCTGTGGGAGCGGTATGACTGTGAGAGGGATCTATACCCCATATAAGAGTCACTTTATGTTTGATCTTGCAACGTGGGTTTTCGACATTTCTGCGATGATGAGCCTAACTGACGATTGTGAGTGCGTATCATGACGATTGCATGGTATATTTTTTTCTATTATATAGGGTGTTGATTCTCTTATACAGGATGAACATCGCTTCTACAGGACGATATATTTCGAACATATTTCTTATATTTTCGTAAATGAAAAGTCCACATTTCTGCATCTTTGTTTATCCTCTAGTTGACCAGGTTTGCTTTTCCGGTCATGCATTCCTATGTGATTCTCATTTACTTCTACCTCCTCCAGAAAAATGCGATATTTCCGGCCATCCAGTGGGGTTTGTAAGAGGTATGGTGCTATTAAGTAAACAGCGCCCTCCAGCGTCAGATTTGCTTGTCCAGTCATACATTCCTATGTGATTATTGCTCGTCTTGATACCTACTATCATCCCTATGAATTTGTCGGTCAAATTCGGCAACACCCTGTACATCTGTGTATCCATACCAAATTTCATTAAAATCCGCCCATTAGTTTTCCAAAAATTCTAGAAAATGTGAAAATTTTCTTAATTTTTCACACTAGTGTATTTCAAGCATGAAATTAATGCATGGCGTAGAAATTTTAGATATTTTAATATCTATGTTTTTGTATAGCTAAACTTTTTATTTTGAAAACACCCACGCTTTATTTTACTTTCCCACACATGCTTATTGTGTAAACATGTAAGAATACTTTGTGAAAGCAAATATCTTTTGCTTTCAAATACTTACTTAACCATTCAAAAATATACTCTTCTACGAAATACATAGCGATTAAATGACATAAAACGCCTTGCAAAAGCCTATTAAGGCTGTTTTTTTGTATCCAGGAATCCACATGAAGGCCATCTGAAAATACGGAACGCTTCAATACGCGTCCACCACAATCGGTTGCATTCGCCGGTCTACTTATTCTTTTCCCGCTACATCGAAATAACACGGGCTAAATTCTGCTGAAACATGCAATTCGAACCTCCTGAAATTTTCTTTTTAAAGAAACTTTCAATTTCCTGTAGATCACTATAAATTTCACGATTTCTCAAAATATTGTATTGATGAAAGTTGGAAGGAAACTTTGTAGCGCTCGTGTATTTGCATTTAATTAAGAGTCAGTATAATATTTGTTAGTATTTTGATTGTTTCCGGTGACATTATAAGAGGAGAAACGCTTTTCAGTACAGAGATACGCAAAATCACTTTGGTGACTGCCTACGTTGAAAATGCCATTTTTGACTATTTTGATCAATTTAATTTTTTTCAAGAATCTTGTAATTCAATCTTTTCTTTTTTCAAAACAGTTTTGATATTCATTCTACGTCAATTATAAGCAGAGTTATAGCTATTAAAAAAAAATATCGTCTAATACAAAATTTAAGTGACAAACAACTTTAAATGCGACCATTTTTTGACCATTTTGGTCAATTTTATTTTTTGCAAGAATCTTGTAATTCAATCTTTTCTCTTTTCAAAACCGCTTAGATTTTCATTCTACATCAATTAGAAGCAGAGTTATAGCTATTTTAAAAAACATCGTCTAATACAAAATTGAAGTGACAAACAACTTTAAAGGCGTTTTTCTCAGAATTATGTTTTTTAGCAAAAATCTCTACCGTTATCATGATATTTCAGATAATAATGCATATAATTTGATAAAATTTTCAGGAAATGTTTTAGATGCTATTGTTAATGAAATGACGTACAATAATTGATGTATAATAAATAGTTTTTTGTTTGGGGCTGTTTTTATAAGGAAAGTAATGACGAATTGGGGAAAATTTTCATATTGGAACATAAAATTGTCTGTATTATTTTTGCATTTCAAAATTTCTCTTAGATTGTAGGTCATTTTGAAGATAACTGTTATATGTATCATTTGTGAGAAGGAAATTAAAATAGTAGCATTAAAATTTTGTTCAGAGTGATAAGCGTTTTAGCTAAATTTCATTAAAAATTACTTCAAATTGACCAATTTATAAAAAAGTATGGTGTTTACAGGAAAGTTTTTTTTTTATTTTTTATTTTTAAATGCTGTTTTACCATATGAGACCAAAAAATCCTTAAAAAACAATTTTTTCAAAAAACTGGCTCTGAAAGTAGGCAGTCACCTTTGAGGCACACACCTAGTTTCAAAAGTACATTGTTACAAATTACTACCAAAGCTTTTGTGTTGCATTTATATTTTCATTTATTTTCTCTTTTTTTTCACGCACAAATACGTGGTTCATTGAGTGACTCTTTGGAAATCACTTTTGAACTGTTGTAAAACGTAATCGGTGACTTATAAAACTCTTCTTGAAACATAGCACGGGTAGCCAAACTGCGGCACTTATACCAGATTCTCAAACTTATACCAGAATCAAAATACCCAAATTTGTAAATAACGGAATGTTTAGCAAACCCCATTTTTGGTACAACTTATAGCTGCGAACCCTTGTGTTTTACTCTTAGGTTGATGAAAAGTCAACAACGCTCAATATTCTCAAATCAACAGTTGACTGAATTGGAACGAAGGACATGGGGCAACCTGGGTGGCAGCGCGGTGGGTTTCAGTATTTTCTTAACACGTGTATTTTCTTAAGTGATGGAAGAGTGAAAAGGATTAAAGTTTTTAAATTCGAGTTACATTTCTTTATACATGACACCATAGCTAATGAATGCATTTTTCTTACGTGATGTAAGAGTGCATAAATGATGTAAGCGTTAAAATGTTTGGATTAGTATAATATTACTTAATATATGACACTGCAGCTAACATGTGAATTTTATCAAGTGATGGCAGAGTGAAAAGGAATGAAGTTTTAAAATTCGAGTTACATTTCTTTATATATTACACCACGGCTAATGAATGTATTTTCTTAAGCTATGTAAGAGTGAATAAATGATGTAAGCTAAAGATTAAAATGTTTGGATTAGAATCATATTACTTTGTATATGACACGGCAGCTAACATGTGTATTGTCTTAACTGATGCAAGAGTGAAAAGGATTAAGATTTTAAATTAGAATCATATTTCTTTATATGCGACACTGCAGCTAACACATGTACTTTCACAAATAATGTGTGAAAAGGATTAAAGTTTTTAAAATTGGAGTCATATTACTTTATATATATAACAATATATATTTTCATCCGCTATATATTTTCATAAGTTACCGTATTTTTCGGACGCACCTTTTTACATAAAATAATAAACTTAAAACTGGGGTGCGTGTTTTTGTCTGACGGTCACACTAAAATAAAATAAATATATGTTATAAACACACCCAAATTTATAACATATTACATATATTATTTATATTATATATATATATATATATATATATATATATATATATATATATATATATATATATATATATATATATATATATATATATATATTTTAATCTTAAGTAAGAAACTGAAAATATCTTTGTATAGCTAACAAAAAAAATATTCTTTTCTTAAAATCCTCCCATAAACGTGAGGTGCGTCTTATCGTCCAAAACATACGGTATATAAGAGTGAAAATGATTAAAGTTTTGAAACTGAAGTCCGATTACTTTACATATGGAACACCGCAGCTACAGATGTACATTTTAATCAATTACTAGTTGATACCCGTCAAAACATGACGGCCAGGTAGTAAATAAATGTACTAATTCACAAATTATACTCAACACATCATTGCCAAATGTTGAAAATCCTAATAATGCGCAGAAACAAATTAATCTGCTTAAGCGGCCTCCTGCTTAGTGAGTATCTAAAGCCAGATTTAAAAATGTCACTGGGCATGCACAGAAGGCAATTTCTTTTTAAATTGCAAATTATCGCTAATTAAACAGTACGAAATAAACAATTTCTATGAGGTTTAATCTTATATTTCATAAACATAATTATCATAAATATAAAAATGGCAGAGAGAGATCTAGAGAGACTCCTTGAAATAAACGTGTTCATCATTAAAACATGGCACTGAGCATGCGCAAAAATCAATATTTAATTGTAAATTATCGCTAATTAATAGAAATTGTGGTGACAAAAACCAAATTTGACAAATCTACAGATTACAATCTTTCGTTTAAGACCAAAATGAAGTAAATTGATGCAGTAGTTTTCTCTCACGGACTACCCAAAAAGTCGGCTTAGTAACTTAAATATATAGATGTAAAGGTGTAAAGAATTGAAGGTTTTAAATTAGAGTCATATTACTTTATGTATGACACCACAGCTGACGCATGTATTTTCATATGTGATGTAAGAATGAAAACGATTAATGTTTTTAAATTAGGGCAATATATATCTTTCTATCCGGAGTAATGATTAATTTCTCTTGAAAACATTTGAAAAATCGTTCTTAAAACCTTCAAATATAATCTCTAAAACGTGGAATTTACGGAAAACACATATCCGTAATTAATCATAGTTTATCATCACATCAAACAAATAATTAGCTGACCGAACTGCTCGAGAAAAGTTTCCTGAAATTAATGAATCCCCCAAAACTTCATCTATCCTACCACAATCATTAAAAAAATATATCAAAACAAAATAAACCACCCAAACTTTAATTTATTCATAACAAAAGCTATCTAGATTTCTGGCGAAATAATCCCGAATTCTCATTCCTAAGTCTCTCTCTCTGCTCACGAACATTTCCTATCTGATAACCCCAAAAACAAATTTTCGGAGACAAAATTTATAAATTGCGCGGCATCGAATTATCCGCCAAAATACCTGTCAAGGATGAACGAGGTCTTGTCACCCGATATCTGACCGCGCACTTTTGTCAGACACTCACCGTGTACTGATGACGTGCGCCCGTCTCCCCCCCCCCCCCCCTCAATTCTAGAATTCGAACTCCAGATATCGTTTGGTCATTAATCATCCGAATTCGTATACGGCCTTCCCCCGGCACCCCCGCTGTTATCTGGACAAATCAGCAGCTTACGGTCCAGCTAGGGAAAAGAGTTAATTACGCTAATTATTCTACTAGGGCAGATCTGCGAACCGCGGAGCACGGGGTGGCGGGACGGGGTGTTCCAGGGGAATGCTGTATTGACAATGGAGCAAAATGCGCGCGGCGCGCAATTGTTCAGAGACCAAATAATTCTCCTTGTTAGGAGCGCGGGAGTGCCATAAATTATGGTGACGTATCACTCCCCGGCTTATGAGAGTGTTTAAAAAACGATGCAGGGGAGACCGATAGGCGATCTCTTTCTATTAATTAATCGCTAAACTATTTTATTAATGAACGGGATCACAAGAATGAAAAAAAAAAAACCATAAGGGCTTTTCTTTTCTTTTGCTTAAAAAAATGATATGAAGATTTTGTAATCAAATATCTCAATCAATATATATATATATATATATATATATATATATATATATATATATATATATATATATATATATATATGACAATCGTAGTTTCACGTCTGTTATTATTGAAGAGTTTGCAGTCACATATAATCCGGAAGGTAAAATGCAGCGTGGCGATAAATAAATGCACAGCTAAATAAATACATCGTCAGTCACTTAACCCATTTAGGACCGCTCCGTATTTCCTTTATTGGAAATGCACCAAACAGTTTTTTAACACTTCTTAGAACATTAATTACACAAATAAGTTGCTTCCATAAAATTAAATTTATTTTTACGAGAGTTACAAAATGTTGCGTTTTCGCAACATCAGTCCAAAGCGATATAAAAATTTTAAATATATAAAAAAGTTAAAATTATAAAAAAAAATTTAAAAAATCTTAAAATCTTTTAAACATTTCGCATGAAGAGGTACGTTGCACTTATTACATACAGTAATTGTTTGACATTTGCAGTGTTTACATTTTTTTGTTTATTTTCACTATTTTTAGTAATAATATGGCCCATACGGTCTTTCTGAATTTCGTTGAGAATTAGATTTTGAATTGAAGATGGTCTTCTAATATGTGAAGTTTCAAGTAAAACAGAATTCATCTGCATTTCTTCAAGCCTTTTTATCAAAGATATGGCTCTCTCCAAAGATATAGATCTCTGAAACTCTAATAAACTTATTTTAGAATTCATTACATCGATATAGAGTATCCATTTTTCCCATACAATATGCCATTTTTCTTACTATATTGCTTACTTTTACATTTATTAGAAAAAAATGTCGATTTCACCTGCAATGTCTTTAGGTGATTAGACATTTTCACATAAAATATTATCATCAATAGGTTCTTCATCCGTCAAATCCTCCGGATCTGGAGGGATAATGACGAATTATGGTTCATCATTAGCTTCTGTTCAGGACGATTCTGAAATATCATCATCATCTAGCGCATAAAAATACTCCAATGTCTCTTCCAATGTCAAAAATCACTTTTTTCTAGAGACAAACTTATCTGAAATGAAAAAATACCAATCTACTGCATAAAAACTAGGCAGCACTAATAATACACATTCGAACTAAGTTACACACATTGGACTGATGTTGCGTTTTCGCAACATTTTTTAAAATATGAATTTAGAAACATAAAAACAAAAATTATTCCTTACCTGTTGAAGCCATTTTGTTCTTTAGTCTCTAGTAAACTCGGAACAAGCATCAAATCGGAAATTTAACATGTGCTGCTATCTACGGTTATTATTTGAAATTAGTCATTTTTTTCCCTTTCAAAACACCAGAAAAAAACAATTTTTTACAAGTGCTAAAAGCGGACAAATGTGGAAACTAAAGATTCATTATGATCAATTAAAGAATAGAGAATAAAATAAAAATGATACTTCAGACGTACAAAGCTTAGAACATGCCTTTAAAAAATACAGAAATTAATGTTGCGTTTTCGCAACGCCAGTCTTAAATGGGTTAATTTCCTTTATTTGATGAAACTTCACGAAACCAATTCTCCAGAATAACTTCGGAAACCTGGCCCTCCGGTCATCTGAAAATACGGAACGCTTCAATACGCGTTCCCCATAATTGACTGCATTCGCCGGTCTGCTTATTCTTTTCCAGCTACATCGAAATAAAGAGCGCTAAATTTTGCTGAAACATGCAATTCGAACCTCCCGGAATTTTCTTTTGAAGGCATAAGCACTCTCCGACTTACGCCTTCTCGCGAATTTCTTCAGGGCTGCTCAATTCTATTAATAGCTCCCACGGCTTTCGCTGTCCGCACACACGCGCTTTTCTTATTAAATGGGAATAAACTGACGTATGACGCCTTAAAAATCAGATCTGCTCTGGAAGCCCACTTTAAATTCTTGTAATTTTACTACCCTCTCTAAAAAATCCTTTTATATATATATATATATATATATATATATATATATATATATATATACAGGGGGATTTTTTTTAAACTACTCAGAGCCATCTGTAACGCGATCTATTAGACGAAATTCCACCAAAATTGATAGAGGGACTAAGGACGACATGGGAAAGTGTTTCCGTGAGAAAAAAAAAAGTTCCAAAAGTCGCCGATAGGAGACGATATGATGCTGTTGTTGTCAGCACACCCGAGAATTAGCATAAAAGGCAAGTAAAACATCAAAATGCAAATTCATGACTACATAGTCGACAGCAGCGTTAGTATTTTGGGCTATAAAGATTGGTGCGGAATCTGTTGCACCTTCGGTTTACACAAGAAAGGATCATCAATTGTTTTTTTCCACGTGCATGGCCACGAGGAAAAAGCGACTCGTTCCCCGGACCTAACCCAGGTGACTTTTTTTTGTGGGCTTATTTAAAGTCTAGGGTGCATCTTGGTAGAGTCTCGAACTTGGCGACCCTAAAGGACAACATAACCCGGACTTTGATGAACATTCCTGGTGACATATTACGCTTGGTCGTTGAGAACGTAGTGTTCAGGATGCAATGTGTCTCATTGCAGGAGGGAGAAGTAAATTTTCTGCATAAAGTGGTGTTGCAGTGAAATTTCTTTGTAATTCATTTGTCTGCTTACAAATCTTTCGGTATTCATCTCTTATATTTATAGCCCAAAATACTGGCGCTGCTGTCGACTACATAGTCGTGAATTTGTATTTTGATATTTTACTTGTCTTTTATACAAATTCTCAGGTGCACCGACAACAAAAGCGCCATATCTTCCCCCATCGGTGATTTTGGAACTATTTTCTCCCACGGATATTCTTTCCCATGTCGTGTTTAGTCCCTCTATCAATTTTGGTGAAATTCCGCCAGATAGATCGCGCTACAGATAGCTCTGAGTAGTGAAAGTTTTTAAAAAATCACCCTGTATATATATATATATATACATATATATATATATATATATATATATATATATATATATATATATATATATAAATATATATATGAAACGATAACTTTCATAACCATTAAAGGAAACGCCTATTCAAATTTTTTTTATACTATCGCAATATGAAAACCCGTCATCTTGAAATCGACCTGGGATTAACCCAAAGTCACCTATTAGTTTTACCCCTAAGCCACGTGCGGATAGCCTTATATAACGCTTATATAAGTAGACATGTTCTAGAAGCCTGGCGAGATCATCATCCGAAATGGCGTGCTAGAGTCAGGTGTCCTAAATTGACCAATGAAGAGTTCAATGCACCCGTACTCCGGGCGTGAATCTAGGACTTCTGCGGTCCTTCTGTGTCTGCCCGTCGTCCTATGATGTCGCTGTTTTTGCGCTGCGAATATATTTGTTTTCCTGCGTGCTCTTCCGGCAGGCTCCGGACTGTTGAATGTGGTACCATGTTAAAATATGTCCAAATGTGAAATTCTGAAATAATTGTACAGCTAACCATGAAAATATTTCTGAAATAAAGACTGTGTTATGATCGAATGGATGCCTTTGTTACTTAGGCCCGGCTCCGTGTCTTGTCTCACGCTTCGTCACGACTACTCCCCGGACTGTCCGAAACGCTACGAGTTCACCAAGCTGATGTTCATGGCTTACATCGTTAATTCATCATATATACACTTTGAATGACGGGAATGAAATTTGCAACCTTTCCTCAATTGAAATTTCAGTTCAGTAAAGAAAAGAGAAATGATAGTATTTTGCTTGGAAATTGAACTTATGATACATAAATACCATTCTTTACAAAAGAAGATTAAAAAAAATTGTCTAATATAATATCTAATATTATGTCTATCACGGAACAAACACAAACTTGTTCAATCTTAAATTATCGCTGAGTGATCATCTAAAATTGAACGAAACTCATCTAACCTAAAACTGAGATGTTTATAGCATGACATTTCACTACAGGTTTCACTACTTAATCAGCTTGGGGCCATCTATAGCTACATGTCTCTGCTAAAGAAGTTGCACTGTGTATATATCTGCTAAATTGTAAAGAAAATAAGATTATATAAAAAATATCCACCATTAAAAAAAAATTAGGAATCATTGTTCATTATGAGTTCCTGCATATTGCAGTAATTTCCTTTGTAGGAAAAATAATTTAAATAGTTGTAAGTGAAAACCAAGATATGAAGACTAACACGTACTAAACAGTTACATACATATATACATATGTATACATATATGCATATGTATACATATATACATATGTATACATATATACATGCATACATCCATATTATATACATACATACATATATATACGTACATGCATACATATATATACATACATACATATTATCTGTATATATATATATGTGTGTGTGTGTATCAAGTATAGGAGGCGCTAATCTAGCCGGCCACCCATCTAAACGACCCCTATTTTATGATTGCAATAGAAAAAACTGCATAGAAACGTTGCGTTGTTTAAAGTACGCCTTTTTCATAGTTGGCGCTACTAGAATCCGGAGCTTTGTTTGACTACCAGGGTCACTCTTGCAGTGCGCTTATAACCTGAAGCACACACTTTGATCTTTCAAAATTTATGTTGGTATGCTTTGGGCCTAGGGGTAAGGGGTAGGGGGGGGGGGCAGTTGAGAATCTTTGATCTATACGAACCCTAAAAATACCAACAAGAATTCTTACAAAAACTGTTTCGAAATCTCATCAGCCAAAAACTCTTCTGGCTATCCTTCATCCAAGCCTCGTGTTTTGCATCGACATTTATCAATTCATATTCGGGAATCAACAGCCGCACGTAAGAAGAAAAAAAAAAGATGACTGACTGGGAAAGCAGCAAGCAAACAAATACCAGAGTGGAAGTATCGGGGCAAACCAGCCTTCTTCCCAGTCGTGATTTGGAACATCTGCAAGCGATCAAGGCTTCCACGGGGTTCGATGTGTCTTGTCAAATTAAATAAATAGAGCACCTCTCGGGGGGCATCTGTCAAATGGGCCAATCATTAATCAGCAGATATCGCAGCCGGCGCATTCGTCACACGAGCGAAGACTAATCAGGATCAGCCACGCTTACTTCTGTGATTGGTCACGCCTGGCGAAGGTGAATCCTGTGGGTCAGTCGAATTCCACCACATGACAACACACACAAGTGTTATGTATGATTTAGTGTTAGAGGTTTAAGGATATTCGGTGAGCGGGGCTATAATTCAAACGGTAATGGTAATAGGCGATATCTCTTGTTTTATTCCTCACGCATACTTCGGGATTATGAAAGCGTATATATTTCGCTGTAAGTGTATGGTTATATAATGTACGACGGTGGAAAAAAATATGTGTATTATTATTGAATCTATTACTTTTTATGTACTGAGGACTAAACTAATTAATGCACAGCTCTTGTTGTCAATGATTCTTTATTACCAACATTTACGTAAGCAATTACCTGATCTGACGATAAAAAATTGTCCTTAAACCTCGTAGCTATGAGCAAAAGGTCATTTGCGTGGTTTTGATTGAATGTAATATTTTTATCTACTAATAATTAGTAAACTATTGAATGTACAAGCGTTGTGTTCAATGATTCTATACTACCAAGAATAACATAATACATTAACCCTACATAAAAATATGTTTTTTTTTATTCGAAAGACCTAACAGCTGTGCATAAAAGGTCATTTGTGGGGCTAATTGAATGATATATTATCTAATTATAAGTAAAGTATTGAATATATAAGTGTTGTGTTCAATGGTTCTACGTTACCAACAATTATGTAAGATATTAACCCTACATAAATGAAATAAAAAAAATTCTACGTCTGGCCTAACACATGTGCATAAAACTTCATTTGGGGGCTTTTGATTGAATGTTATATTTTCTAATTATAAGTAAAGTATTGAATATATAGGTGTTTGGTTCAATGGTTGTACATTACCAAGAATTCGTAAGGCAGTAACCCTATATAAATATAAAAAAAAAAATTTCTACGTCAAACCTAACACATGTGCATAAAACCTCATTAGAGGGCTTTTAATTGAATGTAATATTGTTATCTACTCGTAAGTAAACTATTCCATTACCAGAAGAAGTTCCATTTTACCAGAAATCACGTAATGCGTTAATACAGAGGCTGTTCACACATTTTTTAGACGATGTATATTGTATTCGCAAAACTAAATTACATAAAATTCTTGTGTTTTAAATGTTCTATTTGACATCCCTTATTTCGAACTATCTTTCGACACCGCAATTTCCAGGATAATAATGCCTTTAGAAGTGTCAGAAGAGGTATTCTATCCCATTCCTCCTGAACAGGTTTCCAGAGTCCTGTAAGGGTTTTGGGACGACGTTTGGATAATGCAGATTTTAAAAGTCCGAAAGAACAAAAATCCATAGGTGATACATCGGGAGATTTAGTAGGGATATCAGTGAAGGGTATGGCCTTGATACCAGTTTTTTGTTCCATTTCTTTAGGAAATTTTCAGTGGATTTTGATGTGTGACTGCTAGCTTTGTCCTGATGGAGTCTCACAGATTGATGGCACTGTGGGTAAAGCGATGGTATTTCATTCAGAAAAATTGGCGACAAAATATGTTCCTGATAGTATTTGGAGTTAATCTTGACATTTCTTTCCACTCTCTTTATTTTTAACTTGCCATTATAAGAAAAACCAGCAACAATCATGAATCCCTTAGAAAAACTTTCTTTCGATTCTTGTACTTAAATTTTTTTCTCCCCTTTTATGAAAATAAATGGCTCTTTTTTTGTTGCAATAATTGAAATACACCCATGATTCATCTGTTGTGACAATTGTTTTCCATTTTTCTTTGGATAAGTGTTTCTCATATAGAATTCTGCAGCGTTTCCTGCGTTCAGCGATATGATTTGGAAGAAGACGATGAACATTGCTTTTTTTCACTTTCTTAAGATTTAAATCAACGTTTATCATTTTGTTTACAGTGGACACCGAGCATTTTAATGATTTTGCAACTATCCTTTGACTAGGGGGATTTTCTTTTAACATTGAACAACGTACCTTTGCAATAGTCGAAGATGTCCGTTTTTTCCTTGGATACTTGTTTCGAATTTTTGTCCCACTTGAGGCTCCAATTTGACGTTTTTTTCCTCTCTTGTTGACGATATTACCTATAGAGGCTTTACATATCACAAAACCATGACTCTCACATCGTTTTTGGATAACGGAGTATGCATATTTCTCTTCGGAAAGAGCATAAATGTAGCCTTCGAACCACTGCTTTGTTAAAAACGCCATTTTCAATTAAAAAAAAACTTTTAAGCCACAGACGATAATTTTGACTTTTAAAAACATAGTACAATTGCAATTATTTCTTTTGCAGCAAATGATTTTTTATTGCCGCTTACCAAAATCGTCTAAAAAATGTGCAAACAGCCTCTGATAGACATATAATTTTCTCTGCATAAGACATAATAGTTGTGCATAAAAGGTCATTTGTGTGATTGCAACTGAATGTAATATTATTATCTAGTTATAGGTAAACTAATGAATATATAAGTGTTGTATATAATGCTTCTATATTACCAAGAATTACGCAATGCATTAACCCGATATAAACATGAAATGTTTTCTACGTGAATCCTCGTAACTGTGCGTAAAAGGCATTTAGCTTGAATGTAATTGAATGTAATATTTGTTATCTACTTATAAGTAAACTATTGAATGTATAATTGTTGTGTCCAACGGTTTTGTATTACCAAGTATTGCATAATACATTTACCCTACCTATAAGTAAAATATTTTTTACGAGATACGTAATAGCTGTGCATAAATTGCCTTTAGCGGGCTTTGAATTAGGTGTAAAATTGTTAAACTGGTGCAGATTCATCTGCCTTCACCAACTTCTGACTGTTCTTTTGTTTCCAACTGCAAGCGATGTATCTGTTTAATCAAATGCTATAAATGGAGGCAAAAAATCCTCTGGATTTCTTTGAAAAAGCTCCAAATCAGATTTCAAGGTCTGCTGTCGTCCGCGTTTTTGGTCGATTGTGAAAGAAAACGGCTCCCATCTAGCCGACAGCTTTCTCATAACCGAATATTCCTGCAAAATATTATGTAGGCGCCATGATGAGAAGGAAACGGTCTTAGTCTAATGACCCTAGTAAACTATTAAATTTATGAATCTTGGGTTCAATGGTTCACAGTTAACAGCTACCACGTACCGCATTTATTTACTACACAAATAAGACATTTCAGCAGCAGTATTATTTCGAGACCAGTCCGCCAAAGAGGACGATAATTTTTTTACTACTGTAACCTCCCAAATTATGGTAACCCATCTGTGACATTTATCCGCCTAGCGTGGGGATTCTTTTATGTGAGATATAGAGACAACAAAAGGAACAGATCCATAGTTAGTCACAATTTTTTATTATATCTTCTTTGAGAGAGACAGCACAAATTGGGGCACATAAAAAAATTAACAGCATTGATTTACCATGACAGAATCATATTCGATAACCAAACTCTGTTGGCGTTCCGAGTCGATCTCACACGATATATTTATCCTGCTCTGAAGTTCGAAATCTACTGCTCTCTAGAGAAGAAAGCGCTCCCCTTGGAAGGCAGGGTTGCCGTACATCATCCCTGACACAGGGTTACCAGAACTTACACAAAATCTCTCTGTTCGATGCGACCTGGAGGAATTCCCCGGTACGCGAGAGGATGTATGTTTATTCCAATGTAATGGTGTCTTTCCCTTTTTTGCAATAAATAACAGTATTTACGCCCATTACACCGTTTACGCATTATTTGCTACATGAATTTCTACAGTGTAAATACGAAATACTTTAGGTTTATAAAGCTACCTGTATCAGGTTGTAAAGCTACTGTTTCGCTAAGTTACCAGTTTTGCGCGTGTTGTTGTTTCCAATCCCCTTGGTGTAGGAAAGTCTACACCAAGTCCAAAGGATCTAGGTCCTCAAATCCTAGTTCCTTGGTGAACGGTAGTAAGCAGCTTCACTTTAAGGCGAGGTACCACAAGGACTTATGTCTGACTTGACCTCGAATAGCATCGGTCCCGTAATTTTGAACCGATTGAAGTGACGAGACCGGAACACTTGACCTGCAAATCCAGGGGTAAATTTGAGAATATGGAGGACATTGCAGCACGTAGCCATTGCAGTTTTCCGTGTCCCACATGTTAAAGATATCTTCTTACCCATTTCGCCTTACTTCAGCTTTTGTAATATCCAAAACAGTATTTAATTTTAACAGTGTAATAACTATGCTGAAGAGGTTTTACGTGACTTTAATTACAGGCCATTTTTTTTTCTTTTGGCCAATGACTAAAGCCCTAAAATATAACTCACATGCTCAATGGCTCTACTTTACCAAAAATATGCAATACATTACGTACCTAACAAAAGATTGCTTCGTATAAAAAATTGCTCAATAACAGGATTAATTGTATAAATGGTCTTACGTAGTTTTAAATTGGATAAAATATTATCTACCCATAACTAAACCACGAAATATGTAATTATTGCGTTCAATGATTCCATTGTAACGAGAATTACAAAATTCAATTATGTAGCGTAAAACTTTTTCTTCATCAGACCATATAGTTTTGCATTAGAGATTGCTTATGAGATTTAGCATAAAAATAATAACACGTAATACATTTATTTGTTCCTTTAAAGGAAGAGAGATTATTCAATATAAATTCAATTAAAGAATCATTGTTCTTGGTGATCGATGCTTATCCATATGACTAATAATAAAGACTTAAAAGTATAATACACAGACGAAAGGTAAAAAATCTCTTGAGAACCAGTGTTACTTCGTATAACATTTGTAAAAAGTATCAAAAGATTATAGTGCTCATATCTGATGTGTATAACCAAATTTTGCACACTGTATATTATTTATCTGTTAGATCCAGAGTTCTACTAAATTTTATTGAATTAGATAGTTGTGCAAAATTCAATCTGTTTAAGGAGTATCACGTGAACGGTACTACAGCGGGATTCTTTTATACCTAAACACTTGGCGGGGTACGTTATTCGAATGCAATTTTATGATAAACATAATGAAATAACATAATAGGGGTATTTGCTTGATAATAAAATTAGAGAAATACGCGGAGGGGAAGTTTCATAAATATTTCAACCTACAACAACATTTATTTGTGGCAAAACTTTTGGCCAAATATCAAATAAGCTAATTAAAAATAGGCTAAAACACATATACACACCCACACCCACACCTACCCACACACCCATCCACACACACACACACACACACACACACACACACACACACACACACATATATATATATATATATATAATTTGGAACAAAGAAATAGAATTCTTTTCGAATAAACTCAGTGTGTAGGGTTCTCTTGCTGTTCTATTTCAAGGGAAATTTAAAATTAAATACTCGGCATTGCTGCCAATGCAAACGCGGCTAAATGCACAGTTTATGATTATAAATAGCCACCTACACAACGCAGTAATATATATATATATATATATATGGTTGTGTGTGTGTGTGTGTGGCTCGGTGCTGGGTTTCGGTGCTGAGGGTGCTACGGTCGAATTCAGGTGTGCGCCGTTAAAATACCTCTGTGTTTAGGCCGAATATGGGCATATTAAATCCGTAAACCGGAAAGATACTTTTTGAAGGTCAGTGAGAGTGGGCGAGGGTACGACCCCCCCCCCCCGGATGCTGCCCCTGGGAGTGCTCGATCAAAATTGCAGTGGCGCCTGGCTAAATCAGACTACGACCCTTGTGGTACAGTTATAAACCGGAGCCGCACCGCTCTGCCCGCTAGCCTATATGAATCTGGTCAGAAATTAATTCCGACCAAGGGGCATAAGTAACATCAACAACAACAACATATATATATATATATATATATATATATATATATATATATATATATATATATATATATATATATATATATATATATATATTAGAATAACTGTATGTCTACGGCATTCCCAAAAGAATCCAAAGCGCAGTTTATGCATCGTTTTGCAACTAATTAGAGAGTGGTGAACGTTCGCGAGTTCTATGTCTACAGACAATCATCCGACAAACCCTCAGTCAACGGGCACACTAGCGTTGTCTCAACTAACCTCAAAGTCTGGCACGAGAAATTTCCTGGCCATTAATCACTTGTGGCATTTCATATGTGCCATAAATATATATATATATATATATATATATATATATATATATATATATATATATAGAGAGAGAGAGAGAGAGAGAGAGAGAGAGAGAGAGAAACTTTTTTAGCCAGTAACCCCTTTAAACAACTATATTTTGCTCAAAACCGATAAAATACACTCCTTATGGTCAATGTTATCTTAGCCCTCTAAAAATGGCCACTTTGTTTCGGGACTATGATTGGCAGCCATAGAGAAGTTTCTCTGCATATATATATTAAAACCTTGTTGATCCGGATCAGATTTGTAGACATTTTTATTTAATGTTCACATTTGATACTAATTTTTATCTATGATAGAAAGAACTTTACTACAAGTACGCCAAATATTCGCTTTTTAGTTTGATTCAATATACAGTTCCGGCATAGATTGTGCAATAAAATATGGTAATAAGAGGCTTTTTGTCGAGTTTAAGAAAGCTTTACTAGACTTATCATTTCTTTGTTAAGAAATGATGTAAAAAGTAATTTTTATATTTTTAAAATGTCTTGTAAATAGTACTATGTAATTTTGTTACAAAACGTATATTTTTATAGCAATAAATGGTATGTCTGCTTAGTTGAAGATTTTGTTTTCTTATTACCCATATTACCCGGATTATCCGGATTGCCTATACTCCAGTTAGTCCGGATACACGAAGTTTTACTGTGTATGTATGTATGTATGCATGCATGTATATATATATCTATCATATTAACAATAAAATTTGTTACAAATAATGCAATTCTCTATAATAAAACAAAAAGTGTAGTGCACTTATAATGCTAACCGACCTTTACTAACACCAACGTATATGCTAACCGACCTTTACTAACACCACACACTATATATTTCAGAATAAATGTATATCTGCGGTATTCCCAAAACAATCCCGACTCCCACTTTACGCAGCGTTTTGCAGCTGATTAGAGAGTGGCGAACGTATATGCCTACAGACAATCATCCGACAAACCCTTCGTCAACGGGCGCATTAGCGTCTGTCTCCGCCAACCTCAAATTCCGGGCCGCGAGAAACTGCCAGGCCATTAATCACTCGTGGCAGTTCGAATGTGTGCCACCGGTTGTAGTTCCGAATCGACAACGCGCAGGCGCAGTTTTACCCGGGAGGAAAGTTAATTACTCTAATTGCGACCCGAGAGACGCCGACGGAACCAGTGGTCGAACAATGCCAGGAGTACGGCCTTACAATTTCATTCAGCCGGCAGAAAATATGCTTTTCAGAGGTCAATATTATAAGTTTCAGCCTCCAATGAAGAGCAACAAAAATCAATTATTATATATATATATATATATATATATATATATATATATATATATATATATATATATATATATATATATATATATATATATACAGAGGAATCTCGATCGATCGTTTTCCGAATCATCGTTTTTCAGCATGTGTCGTTCATTTCCTCCAGTCCCAGCGATTATATTGCTTTGTTATGTTCCCGCATTTATCGTTCATTTCAGTCGGTCCCTTGAAAAACGATAGATCGAGATTCCACTGTGTATATATATATATATATATATATATATTCTCTGTTTATGATTCTAAATCAACCTCTAGTAAAACCTACATAACGAATTTCAGAATAACTGGATATTTGCGGTATTACCAAAACAATCCCGATCCCCGAAGAGCAACAACCCCCCCCCTCTCTCTCATACATATATATATATATATATATATATATATATATATATATATATTATAACTTGTCTAGCTGACCCCCCTCTAAACGGCCATATCTTGTTCAGAACCCATTAAAGACTCCATACAGTTAATATAATGCAAGAATTCTCTATTCCCCGGGCACCCTTCAAAACGTCCTCTTTTTTTTTCTAATCATTACTGACCGGCATAGAGGTTTATAATGGCACCACAAGGGTATAACTCCGATTTAGCCAGGTACCACCTCCATATTGACCAAATGCACCCTCCGATAGCACCCTCAGGGGTATCTTGGGGATCTACCCTTTCCCACCCTGTTTGACCTCATAGAGGGCACTTTCTGGTCTACGGATTTAACGTGCCCATATTCGGCTTATACACGGATGATTTGAATGGCGCTTCTAGGGATTCGAACTGAGTGCCCTCAACGCCGAATGCCGACGCGCTACCAGTAGGCGACCTCAGTCTCTTGGAAAGTGCAATCGAGAGGTAACCGATCGATAAAACTGTAAATGATATGTAAGACAGCTGATAGGGTATGCCACAAGTTTAGCTATCTGGAAGTTTTTTTTTTACTATAGGCCAAATAATATTCCCTTTATTACAAGGAAAACCAGCCATCTGGAATAGATATGTATAACTTAATGCTTCTAGTGAACTAAATTTTCTCAGAGTCTGTGCAATTGTTGTGACGGTTTTTGCTTGCTAATAACTATTTGAAAATGCCTTGCAGCCCGTCTTCCCGCCCATAGCTTCCGATTCCTGGAATGGCTTTGTCGCAGTGTGTGTTGGCTGGGAGTCAATTACTTTCGCCACCTGTCTAGAACATTTTCTGCCGTATTGAGAGTCCTGGCCATTATTAATTCTTCTTGACGGACACCATTTTGTGGTCTGGCGGCTATCCTGGCGAGGTCACCACTTCCGATCATTATGTCTCAGTTATTAGAGGTATGATGTTGGCCAATTTTTCTTGGCAAGCTTTGTTTTTGTTGGCGATTATCTGGAGGCACACATTTTGTGGCAATCCTTACTTTATGAGGGCTGACCACAGGCGAATTTAGAGTTTTTATGCCCACTTTTGACAGGCTAAGGAAGTCTGTTCAATGTATTAGTATGTGAGAATAAAAGATTATTGAAAACGACTTAAACGTGGTGCTTTGTGGCTCCGGAATCCTGATTGTCCTGCAGAGCCGATTTTTCTTCCCACTTTCTACACAACGCAATGCCCGTCGGAAGAGAATGGTAAGGTCTCCATAACTCAGAGGGGTTAATTCATTCTTGCATAACTCTATCCATCGTAAAATTAGAAAAAAAAAAACTTTCGCAGATAAACATGTATTTTAGCATTAAATTTCTAAAGGAAGTGGAGTGTTTTCCTACGGAATTCAGCTACACCAACATGCAGGACTGCCACTATGAAGTGGCTAGCCTGCATGTTGGTGAATCCAGTGCTAGCTGATATATATTTTTTAAATTCTGAATAATGGCAGTTTCAAACTGACTGCCTCACTTCTTAATTTTTATTTTCTATTGCAGTGTAAAAATGAAAACTTTAAAAATGCAGGAACCTTAATACATTAAGTACACATTATAATATTGAAAGCAATTTACAGCTGTTGAAAATCTCCAAGGAAGGAACGATTAAATAATCTTTAACCAGTTCACACGACCAGCCTGATTTTGCATACGTGTGCACATCCTTCAAGAACAAGGGGAAACTATTTAAAACCGCGTCTTGTTTAATTCCAAAAACACCCTCTCCCCCACTTTCCTCATCAAGTCACGATAATGGCCGAAGAAAGTAACGCATTTTATCTAAAGCGATACCAGATTCATTTAGGGTAGGTGCATATTCATATGCCCCATTCATAATTTCATAAACTTGTTGCCTTTCTCCCAGAGATTGTATCAAAATAATTAATGGACGTTGTTCCCGCGTTCCCAGATTATCTTTCCCCGCCATCTCGTGCTTATTAACTTGTTTTCCCTTCTTTGGGGAATATAAGGGCATAAACGCTGCGCTGATGAGGTGTCACATCAAACATGCAGGGACAATATGTCAAAGAGCTCGGCAGGGCCCTGGAAAGCGCCTGCTCTGTTTTTAAACTCTTATCAACGCGAATTATTTGGGAGAGAGGACGCAACAGCAGAATTACAAAATTATGATAAAATAGGGTTTTTATCCCAATTAATTCGCTATTTTGTTGCGAATGATGAACTACAGTAATTAAATTAAATGTCTTTCTGATTTATTCCGTATTATTCCTCTACGTCAGCCGTTCTTAACCTTTCTTTTTCACGGACCACATACTCTGTAAAAATAGAATGCTGTTTCACGGTGATACGTTTCTGGGTAGCAAACTGACCTGCGATGGATATCCCTCCTTTATATCTTAAAAACGCTTTCGTAACCTTCTAGTTATAATTCTGTTTTTGTAATATGCCTAAAACAGCTTACATGCTTTGATACTAATATATATATATATATGTGTGTGTGTGTGTGTGTGTGTGTGTTTGTTTGTGTGTGTATGTATGTCACCACATGCATCCTATTTTAGGTATAATAAAAAGGTAGAAGTATACGAAACTAGAAGGGTACGAAATCATGCTTAAGGTGCAGATATGGGGTAATGTCGGTAACTTCCGAACGCATTAGGAACAACAACAAGAACACGTGAGAAGCAGGTGGGCCTAGTCTCCTATTTTTCAGGCAGTAATTTCCAAACTTCGGTGTACTGCTTTCCCTTTCTCTCTCTCTCTTTTTTGCATAACTCTTAAAATAACAGATCAGTAACGTTTTTGTACTATTAATTCGTTAATGATGTCCGTCACCAATGCAAAGTTAGAGAAATATCGCATGAAGAATTCCTCTCATCGATTATGCCTTGATAAGGGACCCATAAGGACGAAACCAATGCTACCTTTACACTGGGGATGTACATTTTGGTTTTAAGTAGAGGCGATTTAAAATGTAATAGCCAATGTTTCAGGAAAAGCAAACACTCGTCTCTGACCAAAGTTAGAGCAATCTGAAACCTTAGTACAACGCGCCTTTTGTATTTGCTGGTATGGATAAAGCATACTACTTCAATTTTCTGGAAAATACGAGGGTGGGCTGAAAAGTAATGCACACATGCTTGTAGAGTGCGATCGAAATGACCTTCAAAACCGCGCCAAATGTCATATGGAAGTTACATTCCCCCTCAATACTCATGCGCGGGTTTGAAGTCGTTGCGTTCATCCAGGGTATTTCGAAAAGCGTTAGAATGAAGACATGTTCTACTGCTATGTCGACGCGAGTTAAACAGCGCTCGGTTATCGAATTTTTAACCGCTGAAAAAGTGACTCCTACAGATATTCATCGTCGTTTAAAGGCTGTTTATGTTGACGATGCTGTTGATAGGTGTACTGTAAATCGATGGGTAATTTAAAATTTCGTGGTTGCGAGCCTGGAAAAGTCATAATTGTTGATGGAACACGCAGGGGACGTCCGATCACAGCCACAGACGATAAACATCGCAAACTCGTTGACGATTTGATTCAAAATGACCGGCGAATCACTCAAAAGCGTATCGCAAACCCTACTGGAATATACAAGGAATGTGTCGGCTTCATTATTCAACAATTGGGATACCGTAAAATCTGTAAACAATGGATACCACGCAGTCTCACAGACGAGAACTGAAGCGTCGGACTGGAGAGGCTCTGCGAAACCTGAAGTTTGATACCACACACCCTCCTTATTCCCCCAATTTTGCGCCTTGCGATTTTTATTTTTTTCATCTACTCAAGAGAGACCTCAAGGGTAATCATTGCACCTCGAACGATGAGGTGAAGGCAGCTGTCAAGTCGTGGATTCGAGAAAAGTCGGAAGAATTTTTCAGTGAACTTGTTACACGTTGGGAGAAATGTGTTAGCCTTAACGGTGACTATGTTGAAAAATAAATATATGATTTTGAAGCTTAAGAATTGTACTTTAAAGTTCTTTTTACCCGATCTCGATATTTCCTTTTGTTCGCGTTCTACAAGAATGTGTGCATTACCTCCTACGTATTTTTTGGAGGCCTATAGCTAATATATAATATTGGTACTTATATTTGAACCCAATTTGGTCGCTAAGGTACCTTCTTATTCATAACCTTTGAATTCATTACCCCGGATGTCTGCTTCTCCGCACCGGAATGCTGTAGCTAAGAAGCCAACATCCCATAAAGTCGTTACAAATTTCCTAAATTATATAAGCACGTAATCTGCATGTAATCAAACCAACGGCGGCTCGAAGGGGGGAGCAGTAGGGTCAATTGTCCCCCCCCCCCCAAAAAAAAAAGAAAAATCCCGGCGTATTTTATTTCATAGGCTAAAACTATATAATCGTAGACCTAATACTAAATGAGTTTAAATTTAAAATGAGAGGATGTTTATTTATTTTATATTTATATATATATATATATATATATATATATATATATATATATATATATATATATATATATATATATATATATATATAACTTGATAGCCGTCATTGCACCCCCAAAATCTTTGGACTGGAACCGCCCCTGAATCAAATAAAGGAAAAAGCATCACAGCAGCGCCTTATTTGAAAGAATAGTATGCCACCGAAATGAGTAAAATCGAAAGAGACAAATTTTGTCAGAATTGCACCAGACGTCCCGAAACTCACACTTAATTTCATTGCTGCAATTTGTGAGTAGAAAAAAAAGTGTTTATTTGCAGAAATATTCTTCAAAGTTTCAGTCAAACTGTGCAAAGTTTGTAAAACTGTTAAAAGTCGAGGTATAAGCAAAATATTTGAGTTAAGAAAGTTACTATGTCAGTCCATATACTTTTCAAAATATTAAAAAATATAAATAATTCCAGTTGTTCTAATATAAATAACTCAAATACGTCAAATTTTCGTAAAAGAAACCTGCAACTAGTTTTAATACAAAGGAAACTTTACTTTTTTCCATAAATGAGATGGTCAAAAGCAAAGAGAAATACGCAAAAAAAAGACGTTTTAGGTAACTGGACTTTTGTGATATCTTAAACTGTGGATTCTACATTGCTATCGAAACTTTTTTTTCTGTTTAGTTGTATTAAGGAAAGCCTATTTTGGCACCTAGATGAGGTTTTAGGCAGTTAAGTCAAACACCCAAGAACGGAAACACACATTTTTATAACAGACATTTTAAACATACATAACATTATAATTGCTACCTCCTATAGGCCCTACAGAGGAACTAAGACCCACGTCTCTTTGCCATAATCTGAAGAATTGATTTGAGATTACATAACACGACTTAAGGATACTGTGTACTAAGCCCATTGGATTCGCTCAGTGTTAAGCTATGGAGAAAATAAGTCCAAAGATTGCCGACTTGGATGGAAAGAATTTTTTTTTAATTGTGCTCCTTAGTAAAGAAAGAAATTTTACACCTTGGGGCATTTTTCGTTTTTTTTAAATGCAAATAATATTTTTAAATTTAAATTTTTCGGCGAATAAATCTGCAATAATTTGTTTTAAATGCTCATCAATTCCTTTGGAGGACGCAATTTATGAAATGAATCCTGTTGCAAGGTTCATAAAAGTTCAGGTTATCTGAAAATACCACTTATTGGATTATCATCATTTATGTAGTTGTCCATAGTCGACACATTTTCTCCATAGGTTAACATTGAAGTGGAGCGAATCCAATAGGGTTCGTACACAGCAACCTAAACCCGATATTACTAAAATCGGACTTGCCTCACTTTGCCTTTCCTCCACCCAAATATTAGATGACTGAATGTGTTACATTGGACCCAGTACTTAGTAAAATACGTTAGAAGTAGGTGAGATAACTCAATTTGTGTTCTGTCACGATAAATTCACATGGCACATAGTTATGAATAATTACATATTGACACCCGCTTTCTAGAAATGTTCACATCAGTCGGCCACGTGAGACTTAAGACTATATATAATTATGATCGTTTCAGTAAATGAGGCACATGATTCATAAAAACAAAATTTATATACAAGGTGCGGCCATTGATTACCAAGACTGATCTAATAACTTCAGAAAATATTACATGAAACACTATTTAATATATTTTGAAGTAACTCCCACCTGCCGTAATGCACTTCTGTGCTCGGCTGTATAAGTTTCGGAAACAACTTTTAAAGTCCTCTTTCGGAATGGTCTTTAAAAACGAATGATTTTACATGAAGGAAGGTGAACTTCCCTGTCCAGAATGATTATAACATACACCTTGGTGATAAATTAAAGAATATAAAAACATAAATTAAACAGATGCAGTGAAATCGCGTTAAAAGGTCACCGTTAAGGACTTGAATTATATCACCTTAAAAGCAAATGGATGACCTTATATAAACGACGGTGAAATACCATTCTCGAGAAATTACAATCTACACTTAGATAATAAATTTAACATGTACGTAAAATTGTAGGAGACTAGAAATATTCGTGTTACTTACAAAAGGACATTTTTAAGTAATGGGAGGGAATGAAAACGAAGCGAATAGTAAATCTCGTGTATGCTCCCTGTAACGTAAATGAAGTAGATTCAGTGAAATATAGTTAAAAGTTTAACCTCACGAACTTGACTAATATCACCTTAAAAGGGAATGACATTAGACGAATGTAGCAGATCTAATATGCTCGGAATGATTATAATATACACTCAAATAATCAATATAAGAATATATACGTGAAGTTTATAAGGAACAGAATTATTCATATTACTGGCAATAGGAAATTTTGATGCAATGGGAGAGAACGAAAGGGAAAAAACTAATAATAAATACCATTTATGCTTCTTGAAATGTAGCCAGGAGAAGACCGAATGGCTAGGGCGTTGACACCGGTTCAGATCAAGTGGGTTCGAGTCCCACAGTTGGCATGGATGTTTGTAGCCGTTCGGAATCGGAGTTAAACTGTTGGTACCGGTCTAATTAGCCCTTGTGTAGCAAAAAGTTTACCGTAGCGTTCCAAATGAAACGAACCTTGAAATGGAAACGAAACAAATACGATAAAATGTCGTCAAAAGTTTAGGATTTGACTAATATCACTTTAAAAATGTACAGCCTTATATGAAGAAAGATGAACTATCATGCTCGTTATGATTATAACATGCATCTAAATGATAAATTTAAAAATATATAAAAATGTAAATGATACAGTTACAATGAAATCTCGCTAAAAGTCTCCCTTACTGACTTGACTAATATCACATTAAAAGCGAATGACCTTATGTGAATTTAGATAAACTAGCATGTTCGTTATGATTATAAAATGCATCTAAATGATAAATTTTAAAAATATATATATAAATATAAATGAAACAGTTACAATGAAATCTCGATAAAAGGTCTCCCTCATGGACTTGACTAATATCACCTTAAAAGCGAATGACCTTATATGAATTTAGGTGAACAACCATGCTCGTAATTATTATAACGTACATCTAGATGACAACTTTTAAAAATATATAAAAATTAAATGTAACAGTTACAATGAAATTTCGCTAAAACGTCGAACTTACGGACTTGATTAATATCACCTTAAAAGCGAATGACTTTATGTGAAAGTGGGTGAACAACCATGCTCGTAATGATTATAATAAACATCTACATGACAAATTTAAAAAATATATAAAAGTATAAATGAAATTGTTTCAATGAAATCTCGCTAAAAGGTCTTCCTTACGGACTTGACTAATATCACCTTAAAAACAAATGACTATCTGAAAGGAAGTGAACTACCTTGCTCGGAATGATCATTTACAAGATGCATCTCTTCAACCGCGACCCACTTTCTTTAAATAAATAAACACTCGACCATAAAGAAATTTTATTATAAAACGCGGAAAATCTTAACCAAAAAAAAGAAGGGAAAAAAGTAAATTTTGACAAGCTATTTTTTAAATCGATGAACCGTAGATTTTGGGTACATATTTATTTTGCATAATAACAGTATACAATGTCTTGTTTACCTTCTTCCCTTAGTTTTGCGAAATCTCGTGTAACTAAAATTTCATATTTAAATATTAATATTAAAATTTTTTAAATTATAAATTTAATTTTTTCGTAAAAAAATAATATAGAAAATAAAATATTTCAGGTAGTCTCTTCTAACGAAATTACCGCGAGTTATTAACTTAGGATTTCCTAAGCTTTCATACCTTTTTTTATTTTTTTGACGTATTTTGATACTTTTCTGTTAACTGTTTACTGCTACTGGGTTTGGCGCGCTGCCAAAATTATAACTCGCGACGCCAGACATTTTTTTTTCTCTCCGATGGACCGTTATTGAGGAACGTAATCTTACGTTAAAATTAAGGAAGAGAAGGAGCCTGGTTCTCAGATATATGCACCTCAGGTTGTCCAATATTTGGTGAAATATTTGGGAGTACTACTCTGCTAGCATCTTTTTGGGTTAAGTCGTAATCGTCGTTAGCCACTCATTTTGAAAACTCTGACTTCCACAAAAAGGTAGATTTAACGGAAACAATGTAAGTAAAGCCTTGCAAGACTGTTTGATACCTCATTTAACAATATCATATCATATATGTCTTAACGTATAAATTAAAAAAAAAATTAAAATATGTAATTATTGTAAAGTTGATGCAAATTTTTTAATTAAATTGTCCAATATGATATAAACTTACGTCGAACAATCCGCGACCGCTCCAGTATTTTTCGCTACCCTCCCCCCCCCCCCTGTGGGGGAGACTCATACTTTGTGCACCACTGATCTATATGAGAGATTTTAAAATTATATAAACACACAAATGGAGAAAATTTATTATTTTCTCTTTCTCCTTCTCAGATATTCCACTCTATTTTCTCTGGTAACCTTTAACAGGTAAACAATTTTTTGTTTTAAAAGCAATCATTAATCCTTAATAAATCTATCTTTAAATTTATTTCATATTGTATAAAGAACTATCTTCAACATGATTGTTTAAATGCATCGAAAATTTCATTTTTAAGTTTTTTTTCCATAAATCTTTTGTTTGTGTAGTATGTATCGTAAATATAAATGCTTAATTAAGACGTGAATTAACTATTGTAAATATTAATTTCTGTATTGTAAATATTATACGTGCGTCATTTATTATTATTTTAAATTGTTTTACTTGCTAAGTAAAATGTTATGCATCTTCCCCACTGCCACTGCTGAGTGGCTCTAAACAAACTTAATCCTTCAAAATGTATAATGAAATATTCAGAGATCTTTAAACGTAGAAAGGAAGTAAATTTTTAGAAATTCGCAGCTTTGAAAAATTCTACAAAAGAGCCAGAGAAAAATTGTAAAGTATTCTGTTAAGAAAAATGCTGTGTAAATTTTCTGTTACGATCTTATTACTTGCATAAGTGCAGTCTACAAATATGCAATGACACTAATACTTTTTAATTGACTTCTAGAAATATTTCGCTTCATTTGACTCTGTAAGGGCTCTCACAAATAAGGCTTAGTTGAAGTACAATGAATAAAAAAAAATAAAGGAAAAAATTCTACAGAGAAGATTAAAAGAATATGACTACTCCTTAAAACTATTAAAATATACTACTTTGCTGACATAAGCCCATTATAATATTTAATTTCATTTTTGTATTATATCACAACTGTCTTTTTTTTTTAAATCTACCCTAGTCTTCTAATTTATTCAAACTATGGGTAGAAAGGCCAACCACCCATTAGTCATATACAAAGCGTCAGGTTAATACAAGGTGCGGCCATTAATTTCCAGGACTGATCCAATAACTCCAGAATGCGTTATATGAAATACATATCCATTAAATATGCTTCGAAGTAACTCCCACCTGCCGTAATGCACTTCTGTGCTCGGCTATAAAGTTTCAGCAACAACTTTTAAAGTCCTCTCTCGGAATGCTCTTTAATGTGGACCTCAACGTTTTCTTGATGGCTTCGACATCCTCAAATCTTGTTCCATTCAGCATAAATCTTTCAGTTTTTGAAACAAGAAAAAGTCTGCCGGTGTGAAGTTCGGAGTGTGTGGAGGATGCTGAATCTCCAAGACCTCATGCTGGGCCAATTTGCTGAAGGGAACAAGATTTGAGGATGTCGAAGCCATCAAGAAAACGGTGACGTCCGCATTAAGGTGATATTAGTCAAGTCCCTAGCGGTGACCTTTTAACGCGATTTCACTGCATCTGTTTCATTTATGTTTTCATATATTTTTTACTTCAACACCTAGATTCACGTTATTATAATTTGAAACATTATAATAATTGGAACATTATAATAATCACATTATAATAATTCGAGCCTTTTAACGGGATTTTACATCATCTGCTTCATTTATATTTTCATATTTTTTTTAAAACTTTATCACAGAGATTCACGTTATAATAATTCGTAACATGACAGTTCACTTTTATTCATATAAAGTAATTCGATTTTAAGGTGATATTAGTGAAGTCCTTAAGGGTGAACTCTTAAATATATTTCACTGCATGTGCTTCATTTATGTTTATGTAAGTTTTAATTTATCACCAATGTATATGTTATAATCATTCTGGACAGGGGAAGTTCCCTTTCCTACATATAAGATTATTCGTTTTTAAGTGTTATGTTAGTCCGTAAGGTTTAACTTTTAACAAGATTTCTCTGTATCTGCTTCCTTTATGTTATATATATATATTTTAAATTTATCATCTAGATTTATATTATAACTAGCTGAATATCCGTACTTCGCTACGGAGTACATTCAAATGAAATTCAACGATCAATGTATGCAATTAATGCCAATATATGTACAGTATGCCCACTAAAGTCCCTTCCACCCTCTTAACTTTGGAACGCTTGCTGCTACATTCATAAAAGTGGTGTCTAGGTATAGTAAAGTAGCCATGCGCTACTGAATGAAACCACCTACCGCGCCACCTGGTGGAAAACTGAGGAGTTAGCATTCCTATCTCGAAAACGGAATGAGAAAGGGGAAAAAAAAAGATTTACAAAGTTGTAGAAAATCATCGTTTTAGTACGAAAAGATACCTTGTGTATATTAATGAGAAGACTACAACGGTTAAAACGCGCATTTGTTTTTTCGTGATTTCCTACGCTGTGACGTGACAAAAGGATCTGAGAAAGAAAAAAAAACTGATTTTAACAATATACCTTTATTTGAGATGTTCAAACTTCTCACCGTCAGCTGCAATACACATTTGGATCCTCGTTTGAATCTCACGTTGCACACGTTGGGGCATAGAGCGTGACACGTTGGCACAAGCGTCCGTAATGCGTCGTTTAAGGTCCTGCAATGTTTGTGGAGGGGTCGCATACACCTTCTGTTTCAGGTATCCGCACACGAAAAAGTCCAGTGGAGTCAGATCAGGCGAACGTGGAGGCCACTCTTCGAAACCACCATACCCAGTTATTTGGTCCCCGAATTCCTTGACGAGGTACTGCTTCACTGGAGATCTCAGCTTTGGAATACTCAGCCATGACCACGAGCATCAACATACTACAACCCCAAGATGCTCTTTTATAGCTGTCTCAGGTGAACAGACATGACGTTTCTTACGTATTTGCATACTGAAAAAATTTCGAACACCAAGGGCAAGTTGCGTGGAGTTGGTGCGACACTATTTTACACGATCGACGTATTGTCTACTCTGTTTATAAAGACAATCAGTACAAGGATGAAACCCTCGAGGTTTGAACCGCGGTCCTTTTGATTGGGGATCAAAAGCGATATCCCACTGTGCACATTGCAGTGTCGTGTTTTGCCCGAAAGATAATCATTTCTCCGGGCTTGTGGCGGCCCAGTGGTACAGCGCGCTGGTTTTCGGTGCTGAGGGTGCTCAGATCGAGTCCCAGCGTTGCGCCACGAAAAATGCCTCCGTACGTGTCGTCCCTTCATAGGGGGTAATGCTGTCCGCCTATATGGTGCCCCCACAATAAAATGGACAGTAAAACTGCGGCGTAGTAAGGGCCAATGTTTGAATACAAGTGCCTCCGCATTGGATAAAAAAAAAATAATCATTTCTCCATTTTTTAAAGTTTCGTGACGTCACAGTGTAGGAAATCACGAAAAAACAAATGCGTGTTTTAACCGCTCTATTCTTTGCATTAATGTCCACAAGGTATTTTTTCGTACTAAATCGATGATTTTCTACAACTTTGTAAATCACTTTTTTTTCCTATCTCGTTCCGTTTTCGAGATAGGAATGCTAACTCCGCAGTTTTCCACCAGGTGGCACGGTAGGTGGTTTCATTCAGTAGCGCATAGCTACTTTACTATGACTAGACACCACTTTTATGAATATAGCAGCAGCCGTTCCGAACTTAAGAGGGTGGGAAGGGACTTTAGTGGGCATACTGTATATATATATATATATATATATATATATATATATATATATATATATATATATATATATATATATATGTACTTATAAAAAAATTGTAACGGATATTTTTATAGAAAAAATAATGTAGAAGGAAATATTCAATTTAAACACAACGGTCAATGTATGCAATTAATTTGTATGTTTAATATCCATAAAACGTACTACTTTGAATTCAATTCTTAAAAAACTTCCATCTCAATTTGTCTAGCGCTTTAATTTTATCTTTTACCATATTTCAATTTTTTTTTGTCAATTTATTTCATTGTTATGCACATGAAGCAAAATTAATTTAAATTATCAGAAAAAGAAAAGAAACCACGTAATCAACATTCAATAAATTAAATTATAAAATTGAATCTTTAAAAATTCACCCAAAATCAGAAAATACAGGTATAGATTCGAAAAAGATTTCATTTTAAATGAAATTTTACGATTTTACTCGTGATATAAATTTTATAACCCTCGCATTGCTATTTTAAATGCAACTTAAAAGAATGTTAAAAACAGCTTAAAAACTTGATTTTAAAAAATCTAAGAAGAATTTTTAAAAAAAATTTCTTAGTGCACCCCTACACTATAGGAAGAATGGCCATGCAAAATTGCAGCCTTTAGGGCCAGCGGTTTGGTCTGTGCGTTATCTCTCAGTCAGTTACGGAACTGTTTTATTTATATAAATTATTCCGGACGGGAAAGTTCATCTACCTTCATATAAGATCATTCATTTTAAAGTGTTATGTTACACGGTGAAGGTTGAAATTTTAACTGTATCTGCTTCATTTACGTGTCTGGGAGCATGAACGACATTTCGTTTCCCTTTCGTTCTTTCCCGTTGCCTCAAAAATTTCCTCCTGCAAGTAACACGGATAAATTCTAGCACTCCCTTTTCAACTCCACGTCCTCCTTTATCAGTAAAAATTTTAAAACCCCCCAAGAAGTGGCCGGACTCATTTATCGGGCCAGAGCCATCCCAGCGTTCGTCGCTCTTATCTGTCAAAATCAGCAGACTGGTAAATAAGCCATGGGCAAAAGTTAATTAATTAAGCTAATTTCGTAAATTGGATTGATTCTGCTAGGAATCCCATGCTCCGAGGGACGCGGTGGAAGGAAAGAGGTGTTCTGAGTCGTGAAATATTGCAGTCGGCGACGGAAAGAGGAATGAATAAGGAACTAGCATTTATCTCCGCTCGATTTCAGATTGTTTTTTTTTTGTTTCGTTCTCCGAAATTTTCTGTTCGTGTGCATTTTTCACTTTCAAGTGACGCGGTTTTGCGATTGATGCGAAGAACGTAATCTCAGATCCATATTATACATAAGTGTTGAAGGACCCAAAATAGCTAACTGAATTTTTTTAACGTAGGATCACGTTCCTCCATAACGGTCCCCCGGAAAGCAACATTTCACACATCCTACAACCGTCCGTCGTCGCGAGTTATAATTTTGGCAGCGCGCCAAGCACAGTCTGTATCGTTTGGGCAAGCAGTAAACAGTTAAAAGGAAAAGCATCCAAACGGAACAAAATTTTGACACAAACACAAACACACACACACATACATATATATATATATATATATATATATATATATATATATATAACAATTCCGCAACTCACTGACTCACTGACATACAACGCACAGACCAAACCGCTGGACCTAGAGGGCTGAAATTTTGCATGGCGATTCTTCTAATGGTGTAGGGGTGCACTAAGAAAGATTTTTGAAATATGCTTGGATTTTTTAAAATTAAATTTTTAAGCTGTTTATGTAACTTTTTTTATGTTTTCATTTAAAATAATAATTTGAGGGTTATAAAATTTATATCACGAGAAAGATCATAAAAAATCCTTTAAAATGAAATCATTTTTGAACCTTTACCTCGATTTTCTGATTTTGGTAAATTTTTAAAGATTAATTTTTAGAATTTAATTTATTAAATGCTGATCACGTGATTTCTGTTTCTGGTACTTTAAATAAATTTATCGTCACGTGCATAACGACGTAATAGACGGAAAAAATATTCTTTTTCTTTCTAATTCAGCAGAAGATTGGATATTATCCAAAAAAAAATAAATATCCCTCACGATTTTTTTATAATAAATGCGACGATCAATGTATACAATTGATGTAATTAATATATATATATATATATATCTTTTTTTTTTTTAATCGTAAGGGATATTTTTTTTTATAATAGCCAATCGTCTGTTGCGTTAGAAAGGAAAAAAATTTTTTTTTGTCTATTTAGTTGTTATTCACGTGACGATAAATTTATTTAAAGTACCAGAAAAAGAAATCAAGTGATCAGCATTTAATAAATTAAATTTTATAAATTAATCTTTATGAATTCACCAAAAATCAGAAAATCGAGGTAAAGATTTGAAAAATTTCTCATTTTAAAGGAATTTTTAAGGTTTTTTCTCGTGATATAAATTTTATAACCCTCAAATTATTATTTTAAATGCAAACTTTAAAAAAGTTACAAAAAAGCTTAAAAATTTAATTTAAAAAAATCTAAGAAGAATTTTTCAAAAATCTTTCTTAGTGAACCCCTACACTATACGAAAAATAGCCATGCAAAATTTCAGCCCTAGGCCCAGCGGTTTGGTCTGTGCGTTGTATATCAGTGAGTCAGTTACGGAACTATTTTATTTATTTATATGCATATGTATATATATATATATATATATATATATATATATATATATATATATATATATTTTACATCAATTGTATATATTGATTGTCGCATTTATTATAAATATATATTTTTTTCTTGGCATTATTTGCATACATTGACCGTTGAATGTACTCAGTAGCGAAGCACGGGTTTTCAGCTAGTATATATATATATATATATATATATATATATATATATATATATATATATATATATATATATATATATATATATATATATATATACACAAAAGACGTAAGCAACTATCAGTGATCCTACATTAATAACCTGCGGTAGTTTCGTTAGAAGAGACTACCAGGAATTATTTTTTTTCAAAATTGTATTAAGGCTGCTGTGTACTAACCCTAGTGGATTCGCTCACCTCAGTGGTAACTTATGGAGAAAATGTGTCCCAACATTACCGACTACTATTTGAAGATTTTTTTAATTGTACTCCGTAATAAAGAATAAAATTTGACACCTTGGGTCATTTATCTTTTTTTTTTAAATGTTTCATTTTTTTTAATTCGTTTTTTACAAGGTGTTTCAAAAAGAATTTCCCAATTTGAAATGAGTATATTATGAAAAATATTGAACATAGAAACTTAAAATTAATTTTATATTACATGGCTAATCATATTTTGTTTTTTTACAAACCAAATTGAAGGTGCTCAATATGCCCACCTTTGCATGCACACCATATTTCTATACAGTAGGCAAATTCATCAAAATTTTAAGAGCATGCCTGCATAGGGGAAACCCTTGTACCTAGGGCCATCGTGTACCTAGGGCCAACATGCTTTATTTAATTAATTATTACTTTACAGCATTTTTACTCATTGGAGTGAGTGACAACATTCTTTCAAATCATAACAGCCATTTATAATGAAAGTAAGATGAAGCTATAGTTAAATGGAAAAGAAAGTCTTGATTTGATGACCAAAACTAAATATTTTCACTTCAATTTGAAGTCTTATTGTGTGCAATTAAGTGCAAACTTATGTTTTAATGTATAGCAGATATTTTTTGTAATTATTAAAGGAAAAAATGATATAAAAACAAAGCTTGGTTTCTGCAGGTCTTTGGCTATGGAAACCATTTTGCCAAAAACAACATCTTGTACCTAGGGCCATCATCTTGTCTTGTACCTAGGGACATGGCCTCTGGTAGAAAAGAGGTGGACGAAAACTTGGCAGATGTAGAATTCTCACTGATACCCCCCAAAAAAATGAAAATCAAGCACAATTATTGAAAAGAGAAATTGATAAAAAAAAATGATTACGAAACCTGTGTTTGAAACAGAAAATTTATGTGGGATCATTGAGAAGACAATGGAGAAAAAACATACATTACAAACTGATGAAAAAATAAACATTTCTTCTTTTAAGACATTGCCTACAATTAGCATTTCTTCCTTACGAAGATTTTAGAAGTTGTGCATGAAAGAAATAATGCATAAAAATTATTTTTTTTTATTGTAAACAACAATTTCAGTGTTTGGAAATAACTTGCCCTAGGCACAATAGTGTTATTGTACATAGGGCCATTTGTAATTCTTTTTAAAATTTCAGTATCATTTACAAGTTTTTTTTTTCTACACTAGATGTGATTTTTATTTAAAGAGAATAAAGCACGTAATGTATACAAACTATTTTTATTATTGTAAGTTAGTTATAAGGAAAGTTACTGCCATTTGAAAATAGCCGGAACTAGGTACAAGAGTTTCCCCTACACTACTTCCACGGCTGTTATGCGTACACAGACAACCCACGTCTTGGAATTGTTTATACCATCGCCTTATGCTCCGAGAGGTAGGAACTTCAATCTACCGGGGTTTTGTCGGCGAAAATCTCACTGAACAGTTGTTATTGACTCACACTTTACAAAGCGTAGAAAACAAAATGATTTCTGTTGTGCAGTCGCCGTCTTTACAAACACTGAAGTGGCGGACGAAGGAGGAGCGTTAGCGCTACTTCTCGGCAACTGCGTGAAACTCGAGATTTCCCTGTTTCTGCCTATACATTATTTGATCAAAACGGATTAAAATATGAATAGTTGTGATTTTTTTAAATAGGATGATTCTTTTTTAAACACCCTGTATTTCAAAATTTAAATTATTTTCGGGAAAAAGCTAGTGTAGTGTGATTTAAACGCTCATTAATACCTTTGGTGGACGAAATTTATAAAATGAAACCTGCTTCAAGTTGCAGAAAAGTTCGCGCTATCTGAAAATACCATTTTTTTTTGAAGATGTTCTCCACACGAACATTTGCTCCACACGAACATTTGGCCCGATGAACTCAGTACACCTCTTTGGGTGTTCAGGACTGAATGGAGATGCCCAATGACAAGGAGATATCTTCAAACTATATTGGGATACTAGGAATCTTATGAACTGATGAGAGATGTCTGAACCCCTCTTCGCCTCTTGCTTCCTTGAACTTCTTATATTGCTTAACCCTTACAGGGGCAACAACCTAGACCGTTTGCACGGTGCAGATTTTTTTCCCTAATTTTTTTTAACCTAAAGAACCTTGAAAAATTTTCCAATTAAAAGTGTTAAAATGTTTTTACTTCCTTAAACTGATGACAGATGGCAGTCCTAGCCATTCTTCTGCTCAGTTAACTGGAATACATTGAATGCAAGTGAAAAAAGACTAGATTTAAGCGATTGCACTGTGCAAACGGTGCCGATGATGGGTTAATCCACCACTGCTGTTCTCTATGTTCTTTTATTTGCTGCTGTTCGCTGCTATTTGTTATATTTTGTGATATGTTATATTTTGTCTGTTCTTTTTTGTATGTGATGAGATCTCTGTATGTAATGGATTGAATTCCAATAAAGCCATATGGTGCAACAACAACCATTTTTATTGGATTATCAACATTTATGTAGCTGTAAATAGTAGACACATTTTCTCTATAGATTAAAACTGAGGTTAGCGAATCCGATAGGGTTAGTACACAACAGCCTTAAGGACACTTCCGTAAAGTATTTCAATCAGTTGATGGCGAAATTGTTTGGAAAATGGCCTACTAATCAAAATTAATGAGGGAATTTTTCTAAAGGCAATTTCAAATTTATATCTTCAGAAATGCATAAGATACAGCTCTTTGCCCTTTACCGGAAAAAAAGGTCTGATGATATTGCTAGTTTAGATCCTACACCACTAACATATGCCTGGCGTAAATTTTGGAAGGGAATTCAGTTAAAACGAAAGCATACATGAAAAAAAGGTTAATGATTTTAAAGGCATGTAAAAGCAACGTTTGTACATTACTGGAATGATTTGGACCTATAAAATATATAGTATTTAAATGAAAAAATGTTTAGAAGAACTATTTTTTAGAAGCCTTACTACAGCTGATCTAAATTATTATCTTCATTTTAATGAAAACATATTTAAGTACGGTACATGTAAAGAAATTCAGAATAGAAAGACGTGTATTTTTTTCTGATATTGTGTTTACGTTGGGTACGGGCACGTTAAATCCGCCCGCTGAAAAGTCACTCCATGCGGTATGTGGGTGGGAAGAGGGTACGAACCCACCAGATGTCGCTCATGGGTGTGCTCGGTTTAAATTGAGGGGACACCAGGAAGAAATGTTGGCTCACCTGTATGGGTCCCCATTACAAGAAACCGTCTAATCCTGTTTGGTAATGGACGAATGTCGGAAGACAATGTGGCTGACGCTATGGAAAAAAAAAACTTCCCTTAAAAAATTATTTTTTTTTAATATTTCGAATATAATGATATAAAATAAGGAAAGAAAAAAAATAGTGATAAAGAAATGAAAAATTTTATACATCGCTTTTTATCGGAAAAAGAACAGTAAACGGATATCATAAGATGAAACGCAATTCTACTGTGATTTCAAAAGTAAATTCTGTGTAAACTTATACATCCCCAGTGTACCCAGCAACCAGCTGCAACCATGGTTGATCCCAGAGCCTCATGGTCCAGCAACGGGGACCCCGGGACGAGGATACTCAGTTCTGATGGGCTCCCCAGCGTGAGATGGCCGAGAAGAACGCTCGAGTGTTAAACACTGGACAAGCGTAATTAATCTAATTTTTTGCTGGTGACTGAGAAAGTGTAGTCAATTAGCCCACATACTAAAGAGCTATTGTCTTTCTCCTTTTTTTCTGTGTACATCTCTTACTAAGGTGTGTCGAGGAATTTTTATTATCAAGATGTATATCTTGGCATAAGACACCCTTCTGATTAAGATGTGTCCCACGAACATTTTTATTTAGATGCGCAATATTACACAAGAAACCTCCCATATTAGGATGCGTTCCCCACATATTTTTATTTTACTGTATATCATTGCATAAATTACCCCTCTAAGGTTGTGTGTCGCATATTATTTGCGAGGTATGTATATTTGCATTAGAAACACCTCTGATTAGGATGTATTCCGCGAAAATTATTATTAAGATGTGGGGTAAGTATGTCGAATATGAGACCTTGCCTAATATGAGACCCCGGCTTACAGGATGTACCATGTACTGCCACCTGGCGACTGGAGCGTAAAACAGTAGTCTATTGCATCATTCGTAATCGGTGAGTCAGTCGAGTGTTTGTAAGAGCACACAAAGGTGCAGTATTTTTTTCCTGAATGTGTGCTGGTCTACTTTTTAGCATCACCATTTTCATTGGCTGATTTCACCTTCAACACAAGACTCTCATCAAAACTGTTAGCATTGTATAGGTATCTATAAATGTGGATTGTAAAACCACCGGTTTGTTTTTAAGCTAACGTCAATCCTAACGTAAAAATTTCGTTTGGGTGTTCCACAACATGGTCGTGCCCAATATGAAATCCCAAAGCGTGCCTAATATGATAGGGTCTCATATTAGGCATTTTTGTTTTCACTCTCACAGCCTTGTTTCCTCTGAAGGTGTAGAAGCAATGACGTCCTGGCGTTATATATAACCTTGTAGTAGTAGTGGCAATAAAGTTATTGATCAAACAACAAGTTCAAACCAGTTCTTAGTGACTCCTGACGAAATAAATTCCTTGTCTACGTTACCTCAGAAAAACACCCCGAAAGCAAATAGGGCTCGTAAAGCCGATATTATCACATCATCACCGTATAAAAATAAATTAATCGAAAACATTAATAAAAGAACTGCAGCATATTCGAATAAAATTTTGTTTCCTACAAGGAAAAAAAGGAATGTACATAAAAAATAAGAAATCAAAAGGATAAACAAGGAAAAGGAGATCAAGACAAAAAAGAAAAGGATAAGGAACCAATAAAGAGCAAAGGAAAAGGCAAAGATGCCCCTACAAGAAGGGGAAAATTAAGGATGGAGGAAAATACAACACACGTTAATGTATATCTTTGCATTAGAGATCCTACTCATTGGGATGTATACCTTTGCAATAGAGACCCTCTTTTTATAACGCATTCCATGCATATTATCATCATATAGATGCATTAATTTTCATTAAAGACCTTTCACATGAGGATGTATTCTACGTATATTAGTATCGAGAGGTTTATCGTTGCATTAGATACCCCTGTTATTAGGATGTATTTAAAGTACGTTATTATCGAAATATATACATTTACATCAGAGACCTTTCTTATTAGAATGCATTCAAAGGATATTATTAACGGGGTGTATATATTTGCGTTAGAGATCCATTAGAGATCCCTCTTTTTAGGATGAATTCCCCGCATATTTCAATCAAGATGCATATGTTTGCATTAGAAACCCCTCCTCTTTTCTAGCTTTTCAAGTCATCTTTACCTTGCGATTGCTGTTCTGAACTGTATAATGAAATTCCTAACCAACGAAAGGGTAAATGCGCTAAAACACACACACATACGTACCTTTCTTAAGCGGGAATTAAAATCCGAAAAGCAAATTATCTGTCATAAGTCTAAAAAATGCTTTTATCTAGACGATCTAGATATAGGTTAGGTTTGGAGTGCCACGGTCAACATTTTGCTACGCGAGGGCTAATTAGAACGGGGCCAACTACTTAAAGCCGATTCCGAACGGCTACAAACGTCCATGCCAAGAGTGGGATTCTAACCCACAGACTTTAGTACCGAATGCCAGCGCCCTAGTCATTAGGCCATCGTCCGGCATATATAGGTTATCGAAGGTTTTCTCTGTACTGACAGTACTTCTAAGTTTCATATAAAAGGCTACGAAATGGAGCATTTTTATTTCAGACAAATTCAATTCAATGAAATTTACACTAAAACAGTTTAAACTCATTTTTATAACAATTTTTCCGTGATCAAAATTCACAGGAGTTAATATTCATGCACGATGTATAATATCACTACATTCGAAAAGTTCTGGTTTTAACAAATTATACACTTTTTTCTTCCTGGGCTAACCATCGACGCATAGAGAGACAGAAAGAAAACACCTCTGTAAGTAACCAACCCTTACCACCTCTACCTCAAAACTTTAAAACCCAAGAGCTGTGCACAGAGTTATTTATCGGCCAGAGACACTCAATTGTACATTCCTCTTATCTGTCAAAATCAGAAGCTCAGTAAATAAGCCATGGGCAAAAGTTAATTAATTAAGTCAATTAAGTAAATTGGATTGATTTAACCAGAACGCGAGGCTCCGGGGGACGGAATGAAAGGAAGAAATGTTTTGAGTCGTGGAAGATTAGTTTAGTGAAGGAAAAGTAAGTAGATAAAGAGTGCAGTATGAAACTTCTATCTCCCTAACTACACCTTTGATTTTTCAGATTCATTTTGCCGGGGAGTGAAATTTGATTAAGGGTGAATTACACGAAAGCAGTCTCTAGTAACAAAATATAAACGCAATGTATTGTATAAATGCAATTTTTTTAAACAATAGGTTTTAAACATGTAAAAATTATTTTATACCGAGTACCCACTCGGTATAAAATAATTTTTACATGTTTAAAACTATTGTTTTATACCAAGTATCCAAATCAAGCAAAAGTTTAATAATAATTCCTGTGTGGTTTTATTAATTCAATACTAGAAAAAAAACATGTACAGCAATCACACGTTTTTAACAGCTACTGCACCTGCACACACACACATATAAGGAATTAGCATGGGGGATATATATATATATATATATATATATATATATATATATATATATATATATATATATATATATATATTATATATATTATATATATATTTATATATATTTATATATATATATATATATATATATATATATATATATTATATATATATATATATATATATATATATATATATATATATATATATATATATATATATATATATATATATATATATATATATATATATATATATATATATATATATATATATATATATATATATATATATATATATATATATATATATATATATATATATATATATATTTATATATATATATATATATATATATATTTATATATATTTATATATATTTATATATATTATATATATATATTATATATATATATATATATATATATATATATATATATATATATATATATATATATATATATATATATATATATATATTTTAGACGCCAGGGTATATATATAAAGTCACAGACGCGATTTTGACAGTAAATTCTAACTCGCTGTACATGCTTGCTTTAACGGTTGTAGTTGTAGTATATTTAAAGTATCGTAGTAAAGTAATTGAAGAGAAAGGCTTGTCGTATTATTGACTACGGTACACTGGCTTTAAACACTCCTCCAAGATCTGGGTATAAACTGATGCATTCACAGTTCCAGTATTAAGTTTCAGACGTCCAACCTCCTTTGCTGGATATGCCTTCCCAGATCATTCCACTCGCTGGGAATTTCACAGTAGGCGATATGCAACCTGGATGATAAGCTTCAATTTTACGTCTCCGAAATACCGCATACCGTCCGATCCACGTAGGTAAATCCGTAAATACGATCTAACTTATTCGTAAATGATTTTGTTGCCTCATTTTCAGGTTTTCATGTCCACAACAAAACGGATATTGCAAAAATAATTTCAATTCTATTTCCCCCTTTGTAGGTGCAGGCCTAACTGCCAAAATTTGGTATTAAAGTTTTGGACTGGCCTGGGAATAGTCATGATCTGAATCCCATTGGAAATTGTTGACATATAATGGGTACAAAAATTTCTGCTAAGAAGCCTTCTACTAATATTAAACTGCAGGAAAACAATAGTACGGTTTGGCCAGGATTACATTCACAAGTAGATATCTTCTATGTCGAACCACTGCAAGGCTGTCATCGGAGCTCGTGGAGGATTTACGAAATATTGAAGTGATCCTTATGCGTGTATATACATCTACGTACATGTAATATGACTGCAGTTATGAGAAATTTACAGAAGGACAGATGGGAAATTTACAGAAGTTTGAAGGACAGTGGACCTTCAAACCTAAATTTTTTTTGAATGGATTTGCTTGAAATTTGAATGTGATTAGTACCATAGATATGTAAAAGTGGTTAAAATTTAAAGATGAAATATTAATAATTTATGAATGAGGAATTATTAATTATATCAAAAATTGGCCTAATTAAAATTGTTCCATGCGCAATATGTTCAATAGATATGTTCAATAGATTCGTTCTATGTTCAATAGATCATAATAAATGATAATGTGTTTTTATATCTATTTAAAACATATTTCATTAATATAGAGATCATACTGAACTGGGTGATTTTACTTTGAAGTTCCTAACTAATCTTGGATTATCGAGGCAACCCTAAAGTAAAAAGTCCATAAATAACACATAGATTGTCCGAAATTTGACTAAGCAGTATACTTTAGAATAATTTCACAAAAAAAACTTCAAAGTTCAGTACAGCATGAAAAAATGGGAAATATTTAGAAAAAGGCTGAAAAAAAATTTTTGGCCCTAAATTTATATTTGTGCTTTCTAATAATAACAGGAATAGTAATAACATCAAGAAGAATAAAGGAGCAATTTTGGTATCCCTTGTACTTATTTATACATGGGCAAGAGGTAGTCTATTGGTAGCGCTTCGGCTTTCGCTACCGAGTGTGCTTGGATCGAATCCCGACAATAGCCTTTCAATACCTCCGTGTCTAAGCCGAATAGGGTCCGTATATCGGAAAGTAACTCTATGAGGTCACAGAGGGTGAGAGAGGGTACGATCCTCACATATATCACACCTGGGGGTGCTCGCTCAAATTTGATGTGGCACCTGGCTAAATAAGACTCGCTAAATAAGACCTGGCTAAATAAGACCTGGCTAAATAACACTTGTGGATTTTTATATACCGGACCTGGTCTGGAATATATTCCAACCAGGGGGAAACACGAACAACAACAACATAATGAAGGAATTAATGTTGGTATCCCATACAAATAAATAAATAAATAAATATATATATATATATATATATATATATTCATATATACATATGTATACTTTGAGACATATATAATGTCTACGAGAGTAAGCGAAAAACTTCAATCAATGTTTCACGCAATGTAATTTAAAATAAAATATCTGAATAATATTATTCCCTCATATACCATTATACATGAAACCACAAAAGAAGAGAGGCTAACGAAATCTAACTAAATATTTATGCTGCGAATCTAATGTAAAATAGATTTAGAAATACACAGCAATGAATCTAACATTTCAACCGCTTTCATTATTCGAGTTTCTAATAACACTATTTCGGGTAAAAGTTCTGAAAAATATGGAAATTATTTGAGAAGATATATGAAAATAGGAAAAAATATGAATTAAATATCATGTAGTGTAAGAAGTTTGCATGCAATTCTTTTAACAAAAATCTCTTTATTTGAATATAACCCGAGACTATTTTCTTTTTGTCTCAATGTATTTTTTCAGATGAAATCTTGTTTTTCAAATTAGTAAAACAGAAGGGATCATGTAATACTGCCATCATTTGCGATGTTAGTGAAAACATAAACCCAACGAGGAAAGGCTCTGAAATTAAAAGGATTCTGAAAGAAATACGAAACATACATACACACATTATATATATATGAATATATATATATATATATATATATATATATATATATATATATCCATATATATATCCATGTATATATATATATATATATATATATATATATATCCATATATATATATATATATATATATATATATATATATATATATATATATATATATATATATATACACACGCAATGTACGCTCTCAATGGCTGCCACTAATTGTTCCGAAAAAAAGCGGCCGTTGTGAGGGGTAGTCGTTTAAAAGGTATTTCTTCCATCCTATTGGCTGTGAGAAATTTTTTATTGGTTCTGAAACAAATGTGGCCATTTAGGGGTGGCAGGTTGAAGAAGTTTCACAATATATATACCGGGTAGCCATAATTAAACTGACAGTGCTCACAGTGTTTTGTAGCGCGATCTATTTGCGAGAATGACGCCACATTTTGTAGGAAGATTAAACAAGACGGGGGACGAAGGATTCCGCGAAAAAATAAATTAGTTCCAAAAGTCACCGCTAGGGGAATATTTGGCGCTGTATAATAGAAAATAGAGTGTTAACAAATGCAAATTAATACGGAATAAAATTACCTTTTATTATGCACATTTTCTTATTTAGTTCAAGTGCAATATGGCAACACTTTTAAAAAAGCGTAAAATCTACATAAACACCGATAAAGTCTCGTGATCTGCAATATCACGTACGCTGAGCAGAAGAAGAAGTTCTTTATTCAAATTTCACGTTACATCCATTGGCACAGTGCCAGCTGCTTGGGTTTTACAAGGCAATGTGTTACGTTTCGAATCAATCGGATTGAAAGTTTATGTGCAATGTCTCCTTCTTTAGTCGAGCGTGCGTTACTGGTCAAATTCTTTTATCTCAACCAGTGCAACGCGTCAGCCGCTCTTCGTGCTTTTAGAACGCACAAAAAAATGCGTAAAGGTAACCGTCCTGTGTCAGTTAATGGGCTAAAAGCAATGGTTGCGACGTTTGAGAAAACAGGTTCTCTGAAGGTTCAGTCAGGCAGAGGACGAAAACCTGTACCACAGGATACAATCGAAGTAGTTGCCGGGCGATTGTCGACAGAGGACCAGACAATATTGCTGCCACCTCTAGCGCTCGTGGATTAGCTCGGAATATGGATATGCCTTACAGTACGGTATGGAAAATCTTACGAAAGATTATCAACTTCTATCCGTACAAGATCAGCCGTATACAGGAGTTACTGTACCCCGACCATGATAAGCGATTGACTTTTGCTCTCACCTTTCTTGCCAGAATGGAGGTGGATGATGCTTGGCCGTGGAAAATCTTATGGGGAGACGAGGCCCACTTTTACCTGCATGGAACTGTGAATACCCAGAACTGCCGAATTTGGGATGACAAATCACCACATGCAGTCACAGAAATTCCCTTACATTCACCAAAGGTAACTGTTTGGTGTGGGTTCACAGCGGAATTTATCGTAGGTCCATTCTTCTATGAGAACATTACCTTCTATGAGAACATACACTGACATTCGGAATCTCAATCTTTGAACACTCATATCTGGGGATGTTACTGAGTTCAGATAGTTCACATGCCTGATTAATGCTCTGCCGGGGTACGATAAATTATATTATTTTCCTTTTAGGTTGCGATTTTGGAAAAGGGGTCGTACTTTATTAACAGAATAATTTAGAATACGCGGTAAATGTAAATTTAGAGAAGGCCGGGATTTCTTGTTACATATATATATATATATATATATATACTGAGTTTTATCATTATAAATTGATGATGAACCATTTTTCAGACATTCTCTGCCATGGCAGTTTCTCTCGATCTAGGGTTCATCTTTAATTTAAATGCTTAACAAATTCCCTCAACTCTTAAATGAATTTGGATAACTGATTTCACTTCAATTGAATCCTCAACCAACTGTGGATTAATTTACCGAGGGGTTACTTGAGCGTTAGGAAATGTCTCGTCTTATGGAATAGAAATTCATTTACGAAATTAAAGAGAAATCGATGTTTGCCAGTTGAGTAGAAGTAACCCGGAGAATATGATGAGTGATTAGAATCGTTAATCGGATTCTATACTGGTTGGGGATAATATAATCGAATTTTTGGGTACTGTGATGTGCCAGACAAGGATGAAAAGCAACCGGTATAGTGGAGTTAAAAATTTCTAAAGGGCTAACGAGGGAATAGCCTGCAGATTGGCATTGACAAAAGGATGTTATTTAGGATAAAATATTCATAAAAGTAAATTTTTTCGTTCAATAGTAAGTCGTGAACTTAATCACAGCCTTCAAACTACAAGTTATATATATATATATATAACTTCCACTCTGGCTGGCGCCAGGCTTGGTGTTCTTTGGTTAAGTACTTTAATACCAATTCATTTATTATTCTTCTGTTAATAATGGATTGTACGGTGTCTGAGTGTGTTTATTTAATAGATCATACTCATCAGAAACAATCCATTGGTTTTTAGACAGTATTGACACCGCTGATGAAGAAATGCTGTCAAAAACCGTATTCATACTTATCTTTACATGTTGGATGTTCCTGGCTTCATGTAGCTTTAGAGCTATTACTGGTTTTCTCATTCATCTTATTCTTATTTATATATATATATATATTGATTTATTTCTTTTATTGAAAATATTGGGCATCTCTGAAATGAATGATAATATAATTAATATAATATATATACATATAATATATATATGCATAATATATATATATATATATATATATATATATATATATATATATATATATATATATATATATATATATATATATATATATATATAATGTGTATTGGAGGTAAAAGATACTAAGTCACAATGTTTGAATTCCCCAGGAGAGATTAAAGAATTCCACTTTGTGCTTTTTACCTCGATAGGACACGGTGCCATTTTCGGCTGACAAAGTCTCATTTGTATAAACATTCACGTAACAGCTTTTCTCTACTGAAAATAGCGCTAAAAAATGAAGGAATAAAGTTAAACAGTCTAGTTTTAAGAAATGGATTTGGTGTCCTTTACCTCCGGTATATATATATATATATATATATATATATATATATATATATATATATATATATGTATGTATAAATTTATATATAAATAAATAAATATATATATATATATATATATATATATATATATATATATATTTATGCATTTATTATTTTTTTAATTATCTATTTAAGGTATCAGTTTATTATTATATTGTTGTTTTATCCCTTTAGAAGGACAATTTTAATTATTACACTGAACTCATAGATTATCCCTGGCTAGAAACCATATGGCGATTGTCTGTTGCTAGAAAATAAAGTCGTCTAGTTATAAATGGTCCAGTTTATTTTGACATCCTATTGTTACATCATTTCAGGAATCATTGATACGATATACGATGAGTTTCAGTGTGAAGGCTGAATGAAGTTGTTATTGTTGTTTCTTATGCCTCCTTGATGGAACACTCCAGATCAGGTCCAAAGCAGGGTTACGGCTTATTGAACCACATGGGTTATGGTCTGATATATCCAGAGCCAGTACATTTTTAAGTAGCATCCCCCAATGCCCCCATCTGGCGGGATCGTAACCTCCTCCAATCTACTACCATCACACGGAAGGACTTTCCGTCCTGCAGATTTAACGTGTCCATACCCAGCGTAGACATAAAAGCATTAATTGGCGATTGTCTTGATTTAAACCGAACACCTTCAGTGCCGAAAGCCGATGTTCTAACCACTAGGTTGCTAGGCCCATCCTGAATGGAAATATACAACTTAACATAACTGAAACAAATTCAGGCATTTACGTGTTCGAGGCTAATATCCGATGCTACATTCACACGATAACTGAAAATATTATGAATAGGGCCCATCTGGAAGTTATTAAGAATTTTATTTTCTCTGAAACGAGAGTGGTACAATAATATAACTGAAACAAATACAGGCATTTACGTGTTCGAGGTTAATATCTGATGCTACATTCACACGATAACTGAAAATCTTATGAATACGGCCCATCTGGAAGTTAAGAATTATGTTTTCTCTGAAACGATAGTGTTACAATAATATAACTGAAACAAATACAGACATTTACGGGTTCGAGGTTAGTATCCGATGCTACATTCACACCGCAACTGAAAATATTTTGCATACGGCTCAACTGGAAGTTATTAAGAATTTTGTTTTCTTTCAAACGAGAGTGTTACAATAATAATAGCTGTATTTCTTAAATCGCAATTAATAGACACGTGGAGTCATAGAGAAACCTTTGTATTTAAAATGAAAATACATATATATCACCTCGATACAATATTCCTCAAGGATCGATGAAATAAGTATCTAAAGTACCTAAGACAATTTTGAAATACCTAAAGAAATACGGGTAGATATTTATATCGTTTCTGTATTCATTGATAGAAAAATGAGATTACATTTAATGTCCGAAAATGAGATTTCATTTAATAATACCCAAATAAGACATGAACAGACACTTCCATAATGACTAAAAATTATAATATATCGACCAGTGTGTTGGAAGTCGTTAATTTTGCTTCGTCTTCATGAAATGTGGTAGAAAAATTAATTATTCCGCGCGTCACATTCATTAATTTATCACTCTGGTGAGAGAAAGTTGGGAATAAACGACCTTTGAGTATTAAAGATAATCTTTCATCTCAATCTTTAAAAATTATAGTTCGCATAAATTCAAAGTCCTTTTATTCTGCTGCATCTTACATGGATAAATGGAACACGAGGATATAGGGAGATATAAATTGCGGGTTGTGTATATATATATATATATATATATATATGTACGCATAGATGCACACGATCATATCCACCCACACGTACAGAAATATATATATCAATAATCAATCCTCAAACTTTCTAATTTAGTTACATTTGTAAAATTGTCATTATTTTTTCAATCACCAGTGTCATATTGCGTAGACTGTGACAATATTAGCAATATTGATCCCACATCGTTATACAGTGTTCTAGAAGCAATTTTTAGGCAATTAAACTCGCGAAGAGGATTAAGGAAAAGCAGTTATCCTCATATAACCACCTATGAGAAAATATAATGTGTGTGTGTGTCTAAGGTCCCTGGGTCTGACGACTGCCGCACCTCAGTCCGGTGTACATATGAATACAATGAAATAGAAATAGAAATCACACAATCACAGAATTTTTTTATTAACAAACGTTGGCACCGCCGTTGGACGATGGATTGCAACTCCCCTTTCTAGACGGAGCGGGGCTCCTTTTGCAGGCGGAAGACTGAGGAGTTTCTCACAATACAACCAAGTCTTATGTAGGAATCGAACCCGTGCCCCTGGCGTAGCAGGCTGATGCCTTAACCACTTAGGCACTGGGCGACAGAAAACAGAATTTATTGCATGAACAAAGTATCAAATATAATAGTATTGTAGGGAACCAAGACATTGTGGACTAAACTTGGCCACGTGGTCTCTTGCAAATATTTTAGAAACAACGGTTTCAGGTTGTTTTTCTTCTCCGAAACAAGCTACGCTGAAATGAACTGTAATGTTTATGGCATTTGCACTCTGAATTCTCAAAAGTCGTTGTGATGATACCATGACCACGAGGGTGAATTTGACCTGCAGCTCCATTCGTCACATTTGCTTGTAAAAAGGACGACATGCACAGAAAAAACAGTTGTACTTCAGTGACTTACAATTTATGCGAGGAACCATCTACGCTGGAATATTCATCAAGTACACATTTTACTTGATTATTTGTGAGAATCCTATGAGATTATGCTTACTCATTTATTGCCCCATGGAAACTTGACACTATTGGTATTGTCTCTTGCATCTTATAGGCGCATGTAACTAAATGAAATTCAATACCTTATTTTTCACAGGCAAAAATTGGTCTACTAAAGAATTAAGAGTTGTCACTCACCATTTGCTACCATAAAGCAGTAGACAAAAAATCTCGGGGCTCATATATTTTGTGTGTGTGTGTGTGTAATGAGTAAGTAATATATCCATTACATCACGCCCTTAAACTATAACCTGAAAGGAAAACTAGTTCATATTTACATGGCTGGAGCTAGACTCAGCCTGAAAGAAATAAAATTAAATTTGGAAGCAGTCGGGCCAAAACGTTTATTAGAGCGACAAAGTACATCCGTTCATTTCAGTAGACGGCTCGGAAGTAATATCACTGTCAGACTCTCGTCTCCCATTCCTAAGTGGAATTGATGAACGTGTGTAATAGCGTCGTCAATAAGCATCAAAAGAAACGCAAACAGGTGTCGAGAGCCATACACCTTTGGAAACCCTTGACAATAGGAGGTAGTCAGCTCATTTAGAATGATTAAGGAAACACAGCGGCGCACGTCATCTAAGGTAGGAACGGTGGACAATGAAACCCACAATAGGTGGTCTGCGTATCGCGGATAAAAAAGGCCGATTGTCGTTCGAGAAAGGGAGAAGGAGGCATAAAAGACAGACGCGAGTAACGAACGAGAGAAGAGATTCGGACTGTTGAAAGGGTCAACACGCTTACGGAGGGACGGGGAGCTGGTCGGACATTGAATAATGAGCCAGACTCCCATGGTGGATTTTACGTTCGTCGAAACGAACCTTTGTAAATGACGTATTTAACCAAGATTGTTATGTATCAATAAACCCAGATGTAAATAAGAGTGGAGTCTACAATTATAATTCCTTATACACGATAATGATTTGTCGGATCACGACTATAAAGGTTAACAATCACCTTTCAACATCAAACGCGAGAACGAGGTACATGCGACACTCATTTGTAGGGTTAGTAGATTTTGGGGCTCGCGATGCTATCCCACTCCTTATTCCAGATATATAGACGTGTAGAAATGCAAAGGCATGCGATTCAAGGGAAGTTCTGTGGCTATGGGTTTTAAAGCGATAAATTAATATTACTAAAGGTTGAATTTAGGAAAGGGAATTTAAATGCTCGGATGAAGGGCATAATATTTAAGATATTACACACACACACACACACACACACATATATATATATATATATATATATATATATATATATATATATGTATTGTCACGTGAAAACTGCCGAGACGGTTAAATACACAGACGTGGAGTGTAGAAGTTTATTGGAAGCAATGAAGTGCTATCGGAGTGATAGTATAGAGCAGGACTGCCTTTCAATTGGAGTGCAGCAACTTATATCCTAACAGAACATTCAAATTAATTCAATTTGCATATACAGGAATATTCTGGAAACTTCCAGAAAGGAGATTTAAATTAAATAAATAAAACGCAGCCCGCGACCGGCGGGATTCGAACTAAGGACCGAGCGCTCTGAAGGTAACACCGCTACCTCACAGCCACCGGATCACTCTCAAGAAACGGAAAATGCGGCATTACCGTTCCTTTAGAAAGAAACATCGTCTCGATGTCAAGCTAAAGTTTCTTCAACACCGCGTCCTGGATCTCGTCATGGGGCCTTTGTAGGAAGTGTTCTCTCCAGAAGCGTTAGGAGTAGTATCTTCATCGTGCCTTTTAGACTCATAGGCAATGTCTGGAGTGGCTCTATCTTGTCGTGTCGGGGAGTCGTCAGTTAGGACTTGTTCTTGTTCCGCCGGGTCATAGTACTTTTTCATACGGAGGACATGGACAACCTGTTTCGTCTTCCGTCTTCGAGGTGATGGTTCTAACTCCTCGACTTCATATGTAACATCAAACAGTCGTTGCACAACTCAGTATGGGCCAAAATACCGCTTTAGTAGCTTCTCTGATAAACCAACATTCCTTACAGGGATGAAGCCCCAAACAAAATCTCCTTGATTGTACGATACATCCCGGTGTCGTGAATCATACCTTGTTTTGTCCCTCTGTTGTGCTTCTAATGTCCTGATTCGGGCAAGTTACGCTTGAGTAACAAGTCGACTAACATAGTCATTTTCTGAATCGTGAATGCTGTACGGTAACACTGTGTCGAGTGTTGTTTCAGCTTCTAGACCATGAACAAGATAGAAAGGTGTGAAACCAGTGGTTTCTTGTTTCACGGTGTTATAAGCGAACGTAACAAAAGGAAGGATCTCATCCCAATTATTTTGTTCTACTCCGACGTACATTGAAAGCATGTCCGCTAACGTCTTGCTGAACCGTTCTGTTAACCCGTTTGTTTTGGGGTGGTATCCTGTAGCCATCCAGTACATAGAGTTACATAAGTGATTTAGTTCTGTCATCAACTTGGACTGGAACACTTTGCCACGATCGGTTAGAATCACTCGATTTGCTCCGTGTTTCAACACAATTTCTTCAGTGATAAATTTGGCCACTTTCGGAGCTTCGGCTTTTGGTAGAGTTTTTGTCACTGCCAAACGAGATAGGTAATCTGAACACACGATAATCCATATATTTCCTCGTGTTGATTTAGGGAACCTTCCCAGAAGATCCATGCCAACGCGCTGAAAGGGCACGGTTGCGGGTGGAATCGGTACGAGAAGACCGGGTGGTTTCTGGGGAACTGATTTTATCCTCTGTCAATCCCGGCAGTGTACAATGTAGCGACGTACGCTCCTACAGAGTCCGGGCCAAAAGAAACGTTTCTGAATTCTGTCGTATGTTCTTGCAAAGCCCAGATGTCCAGCAGTTGGAGCGTCATGGAAATTCTGCAAAATTTCAAGACGGAGGTGCTTGGGGATAATGGGTAACTATTTATTTCCGGGCGGATCGAAATTCTTTTTGCAGAGTACTCCATATACCAGATTGAAGCTCTTTGTCGCTGGTTCCGCCTTTTCGAGAGCATCGATTATTTTAGATAGTTCCGGATCTTTCCTTTGTTCGACTGCAATATCTGAAAAGGCAGTTAGGACATCCACTCTCTCAGGTGCTACTGCTTCTTCTTCCTCGGGGTTTCTTGAAAGACTGTCGGCATCCTTGTTCTTCTTGCCACTTTTATAAGCAATTTCAAAATTATACTCCTGGAGACGTGGAGCCCACCTAGCAAGTTTTCCCGCCGGATCTTTAAGCCCCGTGAGCCAGCAGAGGGAGTGATGGTCGGTTATAATTTTAAAGAATCTTCCATAGAGATATGGGCGAAACTTAGTAATAGCCCATACGGACGAAAGGTATTCCCGTTCAGTTGTGGAGTAATTCTTCTCAGCCTTTGTCAGGGTTCTTGATGCATAAGCAATTACTCTTTCCTTTTCCTTCTGCATCTGGACTAAAACTGCTTCTAGCCCGAAGCAACTGGCGTCGACATGCATTTCCGTAGGGGCCTTTTCCTCACATAATCCGAGTATAGGGTCAGAAATATAGGCGGGTTTCAGATTTTCGAACGATTTTATTTGGTCCAAACCCCAGGCAAATTTTGAATCACCTTTAAGAAGTTCTTGGAGAGATTGGGCTCTGTAACAAAAATTCTTAATAAATCGACGATAGTAGGAACATAAACCTAAGAAACTTCTTACATCATGTATGTTCTTGGGAACGGTAAAATTCTTGACTGCTCTTACTTTTTCTGGATCAGGCTTTATACCGTCTTCCGACACAACATGTCCCAGAATAGTTATCTGTTGGACACCAAAAATGCACTTTTTGGTATTTAAAACGAGTCCTGCATCTTGGATACATTGCAGAACAATTTTCAAGCGTTGCAGATGGTCTTCGAAGGTTTGGGAAAAAACAATAATGTCGTCAAGATAGCAAAGGCACATTGTCCATTTTAAGCGTCGTAATAAATTGTCCATCATCCTTTCAAATGTGGCTGGCTCATTACACTGTCCGAAAAGCATTACATTTAATTCGTATAAGCCTTCCGGAGTGACGAATGCTGTCTTTTCTCGGTCTGCATCGTTAACTTCAATTTGCCAATATCCTGTGGATAAATCCATGGAGGAGAAGAATTTTGACCCTTTCATGCAATCACGTATATCGTCGATGCGAGGAAGGGGGTACACATCTTTTTTAGTCACTTTGTTGAGCCGTGTATAGTCTTCACAAAACCGCCAACTGTCATCTTTCTTTTGTATCAAGACCACAGGGGAGGACCATAGGCAATCAGATGGTCGTACAATTCCACGTTCTAGCATTTTCTACACTTATTATGGATTACACGATGTTTGGTTGGGGATACACGATACGCTCTTTGATTCAGCGGCCGGTGGTCACCTGTATTAATTCGATGTTTCACAGCGACTCGTGGAGATTCAGTTTTTATTCCTTCCATGCCCCCGAATACTCTTGAAGCATGGCTACAAGTCTTCGCTTTTGATCAGCATTTAGGTCAGGTACGATCATTCGTGAGAGTTCAATTGATTGCTTGCCTTCGGTAAATTCGGTAGCTTCCGATGACGCTTCCGAAATTACTGCTATGCTGTCGAGATAGAATGGTTCTGCAAACGCAAAGCACATACCTTGAGGAACAAATTTTGCTGTGGGCTGGCTGTTGACGACCCATATTTCGGTTTTTTCACGTCTCAAAGTAACAAGTGATGCAGGCATGAAAATTTATTTCTTGAAAGTTAACGGCTTGGATCCGTTGACAATCACGTCCACGGCGCCTTCTCGACAGGATTCTGCACTGCAATTTTAATTATGGATTAGGCCGGTATTTCGTAGTCTTTTATCGAACACAGACTTAAAGGTTTGACAAATGCCTTCTCTCGATCAGCTTCAAAGTCGTCAAGAGTAAGTTCCGATCGGTCACAGTCTATGAGAGCTCCTGACACCTGCAAGAAGTTCCATCCCAAGATGACATCATGGCTGCATCCTGGCAATATGACGAACTCAAAAGGATGGATTCGGACCTTTATTCCTATTTGGAGGGTGCATTTCCCTTTCGGCTGTACAATGTACAGTGTACATAACATCCGTTGGCGACCTTAAGGACGGCGGAGTTAGGAATGGGGAACATCACTTTCTTAAGATAGTGCCGGAATTTCTCGGACACCACAGATGAAGACGCTCCGGAAACCACAAGCGCTTTCACCGACAAGTTGTCGACAGTAACGTCAAGATGATTCCCTCTCATCTTTAGGACCACCGGAAGATTTAGAAAACAAGCGGCCCCACCCCCACAAAAGATGGCATCGCTTAGTTTTCCTCACTCCGGTGGCTGGGAGATCGGCTGGAACTGCGACGGCCATATGGAGATGGAGATTTTTCACGAAATTTCGTGATTGAAAAGTCATTTTTGACGCCTACCGAAGCCGACAAGTAACCAACAGTCAGCCGCAATCACGAAATTTCGTGATCACGAAATTTCGTGATTGCGGCTGACTGTTGGTTACTTGTCGGCTTCGGTAGGCGTCAAAAATTACTTTTTGGTCTCGGTAGTAACGAATTACATGGCCAGGTCTACCACAATGGAAACAAAACGGTCTGTTATCGTCCGTCCTCCAAAGGTCTGTCTGCCTGGAGGTAACTGCAAGTTCTGTAGGACGTCGGGGTCGCCGTACAGCTGAAGAGTAAATCGAAGGATGTCTTTGTGTCAGAGTTCCTCCATTTCTTTCCGCCTGCGGACGAGTGACTGGACATAGTGCACTCTAGACTTCTTCCCGAATCATTTTGTCAAGTGTTGGGAGTTCAAGTAGAGGCGGCTGTAGCGTTGATTCTGATAGACGCTGTACTTCTTCCTTCACAATTTGTGTAATTAATGTCACTAAGTCATCGTCTGTTCCTACTGGTGTCACGGGGATGACATTTGGCAGTCTAGCGAACCTGTGCTTCGTAATGCGCCGTTGATTCATCTGTTCGATACGCTGGCATTCCGAGATGAATGTTGACGTTGAGCCAATGTCCTTAACAAGTAGGGACTGGTACATGTCCTCCACGATGCCTTTCATTAAATGAGAAACTTTGTCGCTTTCAGACATTTGAGGATTAATTTTATGACAGAGTTCTAACACACTTTGAATGTAGGATTGTGTGCTCTCACCGGTTTTCTGGGCTCCGCTATTGAGTTCTTGTTCGGCTTGTTTGATGAAGAGATCCTTGGATCCGAAAGCAATCTTGAGCGACTCTTGAAATTTTTCCCAAGAATTCAATTTTTCCTCGTTGTTTTCGTACCAAAGCCTGGCTGTACCATTAAGAAAGAAGTAGGCATTGGCAAAACACATCGTGTCGTCCCAACGGTTGAATTTTGAGATACGTTCGTATTCTTTGAGCCACGTCATAGGGTTTTCTCCAGCTTCCCCATGGAAGGTTGAAGGTGTTCTAACTGGCTGTATCAAAGGGAATCCTGGAAGTACTTGGCTGGAAGTTTCCTCTGGCATCTTTCCTTGGAATTTTTGTCTGACCGGCGCAGGAAGGAGTCCGTATTCAGGAGGCAACTGCTGTTGCCGACGGCTTTTGCGTTCTTCACTTTCTGCCACGATGGATTAAGGGGAATTCAGATCGGTACCCGGAGCCTCCACCAAATTCTCACGTGAAAACTGACGAGAAGGTTATATACACAGACGTGGAGTATAAATATTTATTGGAAGCAATGAAGTGCTATCGGAGATAGAAATTCTGCTGCCAGAATTGCTTCCTCTCCAGGGTACTCATCGGTTATGCTTTGTAGAGGAGGTCGTAACAGAAGCGAAACCTAAGGTCCACGGCTATTTGTACGTAGGAAATTTGTATTTTTACCATGTTTTTACTAACTCACTTTCTTGTTTGTGTGTGTGTTTGTCCAGAACAAATCTTGCAATCGATTTTTAACTAACTTCCCGACAAGCTAGACATTTGAAAGTTTTAGAATAGCTCAGAACACGATGACAATGCATTATTCAAATACTTTTAGCCATCTTTAAACAGCATCGAATGCATTTGCAGTTAATTTTGTTTTTTAGACTGGCGCAGCCATCTATCACCGTGACGGGAACGAAAAGTGAAACGCAAGTTAACTTCCAATTTACTTCATTTTCTTTCAAGTCGATGGGATAGTTCATAAAAAAAATTTTTAAAAAGTATTTATTAATACATAGAATTGTCAAGTTTATATGATTAAACAGAAAACTTTAAAACATAGCATATAAAAGTTCTTTTTATCTTATAATTATTTTCTACACGAGGGCTCATTAGACAGGGATCTACTGTATAAATACGTTTACGCGCGGCTACAAACCACCGTTGGACTTGAACTCACAGACACTGGTACCGTAGTCTCGGAGAATAGAGAATTAATTATATAAGTTGGTTTTTGAAATAGTTCTTAAGCGAGATTCTGATTACTAAGAGAAAAACTTTCTTTGGACGAAAAGTTTTAACGTAGGATTACGTTCCTCCACAACGGTCCTCCGGAAAGCAAAATTACAGACGCTTAAACCGTCCGCAGTCGCAAGTGGTAATGTTGGCTTCGCGGCAAATTCAGTCTGTATCACTTGGGCAAGTAGTAAAGAGTTACACAGAAAAGTACCAAAAATGCGTCAAAATTTTGACTGACACACACAAATAACTACATACATCTCTCTCTCTCTCTCTCTCTCTCTCCCTCTCTCTCTCCCTCTCTCTCCCTCTCTCCCTCTCTTTCCCCCCTCTCTCTAACTAACTCTCTCTCTCTCTCTCTCTATATATATATATATATATATATATATATATATATACACACACACACACAAGACATATATATATATATACCCAACAAACACAAGACTGACGGCAACTTGACGGGCCGGTAGAACGATAGGCTCGGGGAAAATGATCCGTACCGTTGCCGGGTGATTTATGAATCTCCGACGGGGAATCCCATAGTGTGTACCCGTTTGAGGGCCGGTGATGGTTGGATGGGAATCTACCCGAAACCGCTTTCCTTCTAACGTCCCAGAATCGATAGTCCGATTCGTAACCACAAGTAACAGAAATCTGCATCAGAATTATGGATTTGAAAGGGAAGGCGAAGATTAAATTAAACAGACTTTTCATAAATATTTATTTCACTTTTGTGAAACTTCTTTTGCACGAAAAATTCACATAATTTTCTTTGTATGAAAAGATTGTATTATATCAGAAGTATACGGCTGACATAATATAATCTATCGGTTATACTATGTGATATATGCATAATATATATCATCTATATATTTAATGTGCTAAGCCGACTTTTTGGGCAGTCCGTGAGAGAAAACTACTGCATCAATTTACTTCATTTTGGTCTTAAACGAAAGATTGTAATCTGTAGATTTGTTAAATTTGGTTTTTGTGACAGCAATTTCTATTAATTAGCGATAATTTGCAATTTACAATTGATTTTTACGCATGCTCAGTGGCATGTTTAAATCTGTCTTTAGAAACTCACTGTTTCCGCGCACGCTCAGTGACATGTTTTAATGATAAACACTTTTATTCCGAGAAGTCTCTCTAGATCTATCATTGCCTTATTTTTTTTATGATAATTATATTTGTGAAATACAACAGTAAACCTCATGGAAATTGTTTATTTCATACTGTTTAATTAGCGATAATTTACAATTTTAAAAAATTGCTTTCTGCACATGCTCAGTGACATTTTTAAATCTGTCTTTAGATACTCACTAAGCGCGAAGCCGCTTAATCACAATTTGTTTCTGCGCATTATTATGATTTTCAACATTTGACAATGATGTGTTAAATATAATTTGTGTATTAGTACATTCATTTACTATCTAGCCGTCATGTTTTGACAGACATCAACTATTGTTAGATTATATTAATTTATTTTTGGCTTTTATATAGAAATGAAATAAACATCCACTTACAAATGGATAATTTTTTCGATCAAGAGTTTATGCACAAGAGAGCAAAGAGTAGTACCTGCCTAAATTTGTTTTTCATTTCGATTAAGACGGACTTTTCGGCAGACTCTCTTGGATGCCAAAGCGGGTATCTATCTGGCGCTTCATTTCATACTCAGGTTCCCTGCTATTTACTTGGCAACCCTACCACCAGTTGCATTGGGCCAATATCAATTTCGTTAGGCGCTACATTTCGTTTTTTGGTAGACCGCTGGGTTACACTTATTTGGACTTCAAATTTTTCGGTGATGGTGTTGATAATTATTTCATGATTTAAATATTTCGTGACGCAGGAATTGGAGCCATTTTTTTATAGAAACATGACCATTTTAGCTTATTTTCGGCACTTTTTTTTCGGGGGGGGGGGAAGTATATTGATTTTGTAATGAATAACATGACCGTTTTTATTTATCAGAAGATAGATATATTCATAGCATAAAGTAAAATACTTCGAGTGACAGTTCTCTTTTAAATGAAATTACGTCCGAATGCATTTCAATAAATGTTTAACAGATTAAACACTAAAAACATATCATACATATTTAAACCTCTATACAGTCATAATATTGTTATTAAAATATTGAGGTACATTGAATTTTATTCGTCATTTTTACAGTATTTATTCGCATACTTTATAGCTAGTGATGTATAGAACAATAAAGAATGAATCTAGGAAATGAAATAAAAATAATTGATGACTGAAAATAAATTTCATATAGCAGACCAACGTATATGTAAATGTAGGTACAAATACTTTATAAGTTTTAACACCCATTGATATGAACTGTATTCATATTTTTCGAATATGCTTCATAAAAACAAACTCCATCTCATCAGAGATAAAATTAGAAAGTGTGTGTTTGTATGTATGTAAATGTTGACAGTAATTTAGTAGCTTTTAATGTGCTATTAAATACAGGGCAGTTTCTAGGGTAGCTGCCATACGTGTGCGAGAATAATTCCCCCCCCCTCATACCGTATGGATTAATTGAAATTTCTCTGAAATATTTTTAACTTAAATGAAACAAAGAATTACAGAAAATATTATAAATTCAGTTTATTTTTTAATTTTATAACCTAACATAATAATTATTAATGTATTGATATAACAACTAAATGAATACGTTATATTAAATACGTACAACACATCTATTAATACATATACTTAATAAGTCAGTCAAAAAGATAATCTTTGCTTTCCTTGCTTTTTTTAATGCAAATTCTGTTATAATATCTGATCATCTATATCTTCCGAAATGTCCTTTTCGATGCTAATAATAGATAAGTCTGAAAGCCTTTCTTGTCCCATTGTAGACCTCAAATAATTTTTTTATTATTTTAAGTTTTGAAAAGCTTCTTTCCCCGCTAGCCACAGTCACAGGCAATGTTAATAAAATTCGTATGGTAATCACTAAATTTGGAAACAGATAGATGAGGTTGTTTGTAAATAGGTATTGGATCACATTTAACGCGTTCATTTCAAGGGAAATATAGAGGGCAATGTTGTCAGTTTCATCGCATAAATCTTCAGCTATAATATATTTTTCATTTTTAAATGGATCATGTAACATACTTTCCACATATTTACATTTTGTAGACCTATTTGATTTATCTGTTTCAAGGAAATCTAATATTGAAATAAATCCCCCAAAAATGCTCCCTAATTTCTATTTGCTTTGATTTATTACTTAATAGAACAAATCTTACTACAACAGTAAGTCGGTCTTGGTTGCTTAGATCAGGGTGGAATCTAAAATAGTAGAATAATATTTACAAAATTTTAAGAGTGATATTATTTCATGTCTTATTTTTTGTTCCAAAAGGGAAATAGTTCATTTTGAATATGAACACCTACAGTGGCTCCAAAATGTGTTCGTACACTTACGATTTTCAATGAAATAGGGATCTATCCATTAATTAAAATGAATATTACAGAATGGGCATTTAATAATAAGATTTATAATCTATTCTTAACAAAACTATATGAAATATTTTGAAAACATAGTAAAACTCTATTTTTAAGACACCAATAATCAAAAAGTAACAAAAACTATCTCACAAAAGTCATCGTACACTGAAATATTTTCGGATAAATTCATAACTAAAATTATCGCCTGGAGCTTTATTTTTATTTTTGAATTGTGGTGGCATTTAAAATATCGTTTGGCTTTAATTTTTGCTTGCCTATTCCGTAATATTCTATTTATTATTTAAAAATGGCTCGCAAAGAAACAACAAACAGCATTGATCGAAAATTGATGATTTTTCATCATAGTTGTGGTAAATCAGTTCGGAATATTGCTAAATTACTTAATTTATCCCATTATACTGTGCAGTATGTGATAAAACGCTTTAAAGAAGAAAATCGGATCAAAATCAAGATAAGAAAAAGTCGTCCGGCAAAGTTAACAAAACGTGATCAGAGATTTTTAATTAGAAAATTTGTGAAAAATCTACGTTTGAGTGCTGTAAAACTTTCTGCAGAATTTAATGAAACATTTTCTACTTCAATTTCACCCGAAACTGTTCGACGAGTTCTCAGAGCAGCTGGATTATATGGGCGTTCTGCCCATAGAATTTTTTTTGTGAGTGAGAAAAACAGAAAGCTCGGGCTTTCCTTCGCACTATCAATGGTTAATAAGCCCCAAATCTATTGGAATAATGTCTTATTTGTCGATGAAAGCAAGTTTAACATTTTTGGTTCCGATGGGCGTATAATTGTATGGAGAAGAAAAAATGAGGAACTTAATCATAAGAACTTAGTAGGAACAGTTAAGCATGGCGGTGGAGGTGTCCTTGTGTGGGAGTGCATGTCAACATCAGGGCTAGGTAATTTGGTATTTATTAATGGCATAATGAATCGTGCTGTTTATATAAATATTTTAAGAGACAATTTAAAATTATCAGCCTAAAATTTGGGTATTTGAAATTTTTAATTTTATTTTATCAAGATAACGATCCTAAGCCCACGGCTCTCAACGTTCGCCTCTGGTGTCTCTATAATTGTCCACAAGTTTTGAAAACACCACCTCAATCGCCAGATTTAAACTCAATAGAACATTTTTGGAGAGAACTGGAGGTTCGAGTACGAAAACACGACATTTTTAAAAGAAAAAGCGAACTAAAAACAATTATGATGGAAGAGTGGATGAACATTGATTCAGAAATTACAAAAGAACTAGTGCAATCTATTCCCAGACGTTTAAAAGCTGTTGTTGATGCTAAAGGATATCCTACTAAATATTAATTTAACGAAAAATTAGAATATTTTCTTATAAGTAGAGATTTTTTACAAGTGTTCGATGACTGTTGTGGGATAAAGTTTTTGTTACTTTTTGATTACTGGTTTCTTAAAAATAAAGTTTTACTATGTTTTTAAAATATTTCATGTAGTTTTGTTAAGAATAGATTATACATCTTATTGTTAAATACGCATTCTTAAATATTCATTTTAATTAATGGACAGACCCCTATTTCATTGAAAATCATAAGTGTACGAACACTTTTGGGAGCCACTGTAAATATAGAGGCATATTTGATGGATTTCTGCTGATTCTAGTGAGGTGCTGTGATATTTTAATGAAAAAATATCATCAAGTTTCCTTACCTGTGAAATATTTTTATTGGTCAGCAATCACAAAATCCAGCACAAAAATTAGAGACAAAAAGCTTTGTTTTTCAGTTGTTGAGGTGGACACGTTCAAAATTAATATAGTGCAAATTATCCCGGGCCGTGATTTATAGGTTCAGGGCATAAAATAGTATTTTCCTGCAACCTGACAAAAACCGCCCTAACCGACGCTATTTGATGGGTTAAAACGTGTTAAAACAAAAACGAAAAATGTATTTCCCAACTGGTTGCTACGTGGAGTAGCGTTTTTAAAACCAATGTAGTTTTGTTTATTTCCAGTTATTCTTGTAAAATTCATTTTTAACTCTAAGTAGTTATCTAGCATAATGATAATATTTTTATATTCATTATTTTACTAATAAATTAGTTTTAATTTTTTTTAACCGCGCATCCGCCCCCCCCCCTCTCGGCCAGCTGTGTGTTGCGCCTCGCTTGGGGTCGTAAGATTCCTTTGTGTCGTCCCTCCGTGGACACTCCTTGCAGGTGCAAGCAGCAGAAAGGACCGTTTTCTGAGAATGAGTGGGGGGTACTTCTAAAAATAGACGGGAATGCTCTTTGGGCAGTCGCCAATCTTTTATACAGGACGTATAAAAATTGGCGATTTTGTTTTGGCGAAACTTTTGGCGCACGCTATTTATGCCAATTATATTCCGACACAGTTAATGTCTTCAGTTCTGTACATGGTACAACATGTGTTACAACTCCGATGCTCGACTGTGTGGGATGTGGGATTTTTTTTATTTCCAACATTTTTTTAATATACCGTCATTGGACAATGACCGAGAGGTATGTGTATATTTTGTACTTGTTATTTTAAGTAAACTTCGTAAATTTTCTCAAGATAAGAAAATTATAATATTTTCCATAGAGGAAATTTATTTCATTCTTCTCAAAGTTAAAAGTGAGGTGTAATATATATATGAAAATCACGAATTACCCGATTATATATCTTAATTTATATAATTTATTTGAAAATGATTTAAAATTAAAATTGAATGTAGATCAATGTTTTATAAATTTTGTTCAGTCCTTTTTTCAGTCTTATCGTATTCAGCAATATAAGACTGTAGGATGACAGAATATTATTATTTTTATCACCAAAGAATAAACTTATCAAGACGTATTTGAAGATGTCTCAAAACAAAATATTTCTTGAACAGCTAAGCTTTAACAATGAACCATTCTTTGATATGCAAAACTATGAAATGTTTTCACTTGTCAACTACTAAAAGAGTACTGAACAAAATTTATAAAACATTGAACTACATTCAATTTTAATTTTAAATCATTTTCAAATAAATTATAACAATTAAAGTTATATAATCGGGTAATTCCTGGTTTTCAAATACATAATACACCTCACTTTTAACTTTGAGAAGAATGAAATAAATTTCCTCTATGGAAAATATTATAATTTTCTTATCTCGAAAACATTTACGAACTTTACTTAAAATAACATGTACAAAATATAATTTTAAGGGATTATTCTGAACAAAAATTTTAGGTTTTAGCAGAGATTAATATTTTCTATTACCTGAAAATACACGAGAAAAAGAGAAAAGTTAAAAATATTAATACTAGTTATACATGGAGAGCCAGACAAAAATAGAAATAAAGTGTAAGGGTAGATATCAGATGTTATATATATCAAGTATTATATATATAACATCTGATATCTACAGATATATATCAGATATACATCATCTGATGTATATCAAATGTTATCATAAACACTGTTATCATAAGTACTGTTATCATAAACAATCTCATTAATAAAAATAAAAAGCATGTGAAAGGAAGGGGTCTAAGAAAAACTGTCGGAATTCCAATTATGGCCCAGCACTGGAAAGTAACCCTGATCGTCGGCGCTATGATGGTTTCGAGATGGGTATTTGACGGCCTGTCGACACGAATTATTGCTCCCGTAACCGGCCCGTCAGATTCCGGCAATGGTGCGGCTGTATGTCCACATCGACGGGAACTTTGCGGTTCAATCACGGTACGCAGTCGGATGCACGATAGCTTCATTGTTACCGGAAGCGGACCCGCACTCGACGGGGAAGTCGCGGGCGAGAGGACAAGCCCGTGACGGATCCGATACTGACCTAATGCGCAGGCCCGGCAATGGAGAAATCGGCTGGCCGGAATCATCCGGCCCCGGCCCGATGCCTCTGTGTTTGTTGGGTATATTACAAGAGCGTAAAATGTGAAACTTGCAGACCTTGCGAAAAGGGCAAATTCTTGGAGCGCATTTAAATTGGAGTATCTGTTACTGCAACCCCCAGGCTAATGGGTGTTTTTTGAGCTATGGTATCGAAAGTCATGATAGCATACAGAGTGCACGGAAAAACATCCTTTTCCAAACTGAGTAGTGGACGAAACGGAGAGCTGAGTAAAAGGGACGCACGAGGTATTGAAGTGGATTGTGACATGAGAAAAGAAAACAACTGCAACCAAAAGGACCGAAGAGTTCAATCTGCATCTGAATGTTCCGGTATCAACCATTAGAGGTAGAAGGTAACTTCATCAGCAAAATATTTACTGAAGAGTAGCCATTCCCGAGCCCCTTGTAATAAATCCCAATACAAAATATCGTCAACAATGATGCCACAAGCGCAAATCCTTGTCGAGTAATATGTCAAAAAACGGCATTTGGTCCGACGAATCCTTTTTCACATTATTTCTCGCAACAGGACGTACGCATGTCTGGAGAACACCTACACAAGCGTAAGATTCTGGCTGTGTTATCTCAACTGTCAATAATAAAGACAGATCTATCAGGGTTTGGAATGGCATTTCCCCGTTTTCTTCAGGCCCTACCGTAACCCTGAAAGGGAGATTGAATGGGAAGGACTATGTCGAAATTTTAGCTCACTAGTCCATCCTATGGTGCAAACGTTGTTTCTTGCAGGAGATGGCGTTATACGGGATGATAATCTCCCTATACATACAGCTAAATCTATCAAGTATTGGTTTAAAGAGCATGAAAAAGAAGTCAAATATCTTATCTTGCCCTGTAAAATCCCCCCGATTATATATCATCGAACCACCGTGTTCTGTATAAGCGGATAGTGCCGGGTATCGATATCCACCACAGCATCTCTACAGGAACTTTCATTATTTTCCCCTGAAGAATGGTAAAATATATTCTTAACCACTAACCATGCCTTGTATAATCCAATTCCAAGGTGAATCAGGTGGCATTACATAACAAAGGTGATCCTGTGCCGTATTATTAAGGTTTTCATGATGTTTCTTAGTGTTTCCATTATTTTGATAACCATCTGTATATATACATACATACATGCATGCATGTATGCATACATACATACGTAACACATACACACATATATACATACAGAAGAGGTAAGCAACAATAAGCAATCCCACGTTAATAACTCGCGGTAGTTACGTTAGAAAGGACTACATGATTTTCTTTTGTAATTAAAATTGGACAGTGTTATGCAACAATGGATCAATCACAAAAGTTTAAAATTTTAGTTAAATCGGTGGTAGGGCGCGTCACTTTTAAATATTTGGGATCTAATTATTATAGGCCAAACAATATTAATCTTTTTTACTGGAGATCCAACAACTAACAACTGGAAATTTTAATGTAATGCTTTACCCTATCTCAATTTTCTCGGTTTTAGTGTAGTGTACGTTAGGTTCTGGTTGCATAAATAGTTTGAATAACCTACTCTTCCCCTTTTTGAATAAGATAAGCACAAAAAAGAGGGAAAATTCTTTATTAGAATAAATACCACCGATGCATTTTCTTAAATAATAGTAGAACTTATCGCTTTAATTTTTATATGTCTAAATCCCGTTTAAAGAATTCCCCATTTGGATCGCAGCCAGTAACAACTTATTAGCATCGACCTATGAAAATTTAATCCGTCCAAATCCCATAAATCTTTAATAAAACATTAAAAGCCGCCGTACCATCGACACATTTTCTTACATTTTTCTAAAACTTATTTTAATCTTCGCGCTTGGATCCGGACTCAAAAGTTTTCACATTTGCTTCTGATCCTCGAAGTGCGCTAATGCGCAATTCGAGGCTAAGAAGTTGAGCTTTAATCCATATTAATTCCACGAATCTGTGGCGACAGCTACTTGACAGTAATCTTTTCAATTATTTTCCTTCAAAAATCTATCTTCTTAGTTTTACTTCTCCATGCTCCTCGATCATTGACTTGGCGGACAAAACTAGGTAAGAACTACGGAGATTAGGGGGAATTATAGCTCTTTTATTTCTTTTATTATATATATATAAATATATATATATATATATATATATATATATATATATATATATATATATATATATATATATATATATATATATATATATATATATATATATATATATATGTAATATAAGCGCTAAGGCCGTGGCGAAGATCAATAGGCCTGAAAATCATAGCCTGTCGGATCCGGGGTGTAGTCGATGTGACTGTAAGTGGATGGGATGAAGAAGGACTAATTTGAATCCATATCAGAAAGAAGAGTGGCTGGTTCATAACATAGTCTTTATTTACGAAGCAGTATCGTGGCTGGACATTATATGGACGGGATTGCAGACATCTTAACTCCACAGATACCGAGGAAAAAGGCCCCGACCTGCCGACAGCGCAAATCGCTCAGGCAATACGGAATTAAAAATTCTACATCTTGCCAGGCCAGAGCGAAACACACAAGTCCGCCAAAATCCTAGTGCTACGTTCTTGAGTCGGCGTACTGAACTTTTCGGATTGGTTTGAACTCATCACCTGATTATGAGGCGCCATATGGTGTGATGCTTCTCGAGCGTTCGACCCGGTTCGATCTTATATTACTGTTATATAACGTGGCAGCGCGTGCCTCAGGGAAAAAGCTAATACATTACTTTGGTTGGATTTGAGGGGTAATGCTTTATTGCAAAAGGATGTAAGAATTTGGAAAAGGCGTGTTAATGATGAACAGGGTTTGAAATTTATTTTATATATATATATATATATATATATATATATATATATATATATATATATATATATATATATATAACAGTTCCGTAACTGACTGAATGACTAACTGACTGACAACGCACAGACCAAACCACTAGACATAAAGGGCTGAAATTTTGCTTGGCTATTCTTCATATAGTGTAGGGGTTCACCAAGAGAGATTTTTGAAAAATTCTTCTTAGATTTTTTTTATTAAATGTTTAAGCTGTTTTTGAAACATTCTTAAAAGTTTGCATTTAAAATAATAATCGGAGAGTTATAAAATATATATCACGAGAAAGATCATAAAAATTCCTTTAAAATGAAATCTATTTCGAATCCTTACCTCCATTTTCTAAATTTTGGGGAATTTTTAAATATTAATTTTCAGAATTTAATTTATTAAATGCTGATCACGTAGTTTATTTTCTTTTAATTTTGCATCACGTGCATAACAACGAAATGGACACAAAAATGACAAATTGACTCCTTGACTTGGCGGACAAAACTAGATAAGAAATAGGGCGATTAGGGTGAATTATATATCTTTGATCCCCGATGAGGGTTCTTTTATATATATATATATATATATATATATATATATATATATATATCAGACATTTTTTAATAAATTTAGTTTCATAAACAATTTTTGATACCTCTTGGATTGCTTATTTTAGAGAGGTTTTTAACAGAAATATAACTCGAGTGTGCCGTGAAATCATTTATTAAGTCTATCGTCACGTCATGAGATACGGTATGACATTTAGACATTTTTCATGCAAAAGAATGAACCTTTCACATTTCTTCCTAAAATGCGGAAATAATCCACAAAAATATAAAATAGATGTCGTAGTATGCAAAGAAGGAGATGGAGTTGACAAATTACATAAAGTATGTCAAAGAGGCAAAGCTTAAAAAATATTTATACTTCTCCAGCGTAGAAGCATTCTTAAACTTGGATTTCGAACTACTTTTTTGCTTTCAGGCTGATGTGTGCTAACTCTGTTGGATTCGCTCACCTCAGTGTTAATCTATTAGTCTAGTCAATTAGTCTAACCTATTAGTCTAGGGTTCGTTTGTCAAGGAAAACTCATATTACCCTTCAGTATCTGATATGCTACCAGCGCCAGGGTGGTTACTGAAAATTGATCCGTTGTTCTTGTAAGACGCAATGCTCAACAATGCGATTTGTGTGCAACCAGAACGGGCTGTCTTGTCCAGCCTCATGGGGAAATGCCAGATCAGTGGCAATGACTACAACGTTGTAATTGAAAAGAAAGGTAGATATTCAGATGTATAGTTTTTGTCCAATAACTATGAAAAAAACTCATTTATACTTATCACCAAACTTAAAATTATTTCGATGTTGTTTACATAAAATCTGTTGTTTAAATATGTACAAGGGCATTTAAAAGCTGTGCTTTCATTACCCTAAATATTACAAAATATCTTGGGAACTAAGAAATCAAAAGTTATAAAATAGTCGCAATTTTTAATTTGATTTTTCGGTACTTTCCCATGGTGTGATTTTGTCCGATTTTGGATATGTAAAAACGCAACATTTGTTGACTTCAATACCACTTCAAATCGCTTGTGAAGTAATTTTGCCCAGGTTTATGGGTCATTTTTCTTATTTTGACTGGACTATATGGAGAAAAAGTGTCTACTATTGACAGCTGCATAAATGCTGATCATTAAATGAAAATGGTTATTTTCAGATAGCCTGAACTTTTCTCCCCTTTGAAACAGGATTCATTTTATATATTTCTTCCACCAGCGGAATTTTGGAGCATTTAAACCGCACTATACCAGAATTTATTCCCCGAATAATTCGAATTTTAAACTATTATTTGCATTTTTTAAACGACAAATTCTCCAAGACGTAAAATTTCTTTGTCTATTACGGAGTACAATATTAAAACATTTATTTCTCAATCGAAGTCTGCAATCCTTGGACGCATTTTCTATACAGGATAACGACCCAATGAGGGAATCCAATAGGGTTACTACACAACATTCTTAAATCTTCGCCTCTTTCACACGCTTTATGAATTTTGTTATCTGCTTGTGCTGTAAATGTTGTCCCACAATTCGTGGATCTTCCTGAAATGGGTTCATTGGCAAAACTTTTTCAATTATCAGTAAAAATTTACAGAAATCTCACATTAAAAATTCGTTTCCCCCTCAGCATATTCACTGGACAAGTCTTACTGAGGAGCCCATAACAAAGTCGAAATCTAGGTGAAAGGATACCTGTACGCGGGAGATGTACATTTGATTATATATATATATATATATATATATATATATATATATATATATATATATATATATATATATATATATATATATACTAGGATCCCCACAGAAAGTTACCGTTTAACGCTAACTAATATAGTTAAATATAATTTATGCTTCTAAATATTGCTTACACTCACGCACAGACAGATTATATATATATATATATATATATATATATATATATATATATATATATATATATATATATATAGGGTTCGATTTGAAGCGGAACGTGCAGTAACGACGTTCAATAGCGGTCCCGTACCTCTCTTAAGCGAAGAAAAATACGATAGTTCGAAACTTTATTTCTTTATTTAATCACATATCACTCACTCTATTGTTAGTGAGAGGACCTGGTCTATTGGTC